>OZ018394.1:59023587-59696742 GCA_963969525.1 Ontholestes murinus | reverse complement strand
CCCCCAACTAATTCAAACATTGCCTCAAGATGATCATATAAACAACTGTCAAAATAATGCAAAAACACTTTTCCTTAAACCAACAACTAAAAATGAGATCTTCAACGTTATTACAAGCTTGAAAAACAAATCCTCATCAGGATTTGATGAAATTACCTCAAAAATATTAAAATCAGCAATGAATGAACTTGTTCCTATCCTAACATATCTAAAATTGGGTATAATTAAACCGATCTTTAAAAAAGGGGACACTAAAGTTGTTTCTAACTACAGACCGATAAATCTTTTAAGTATCTTTTCAAAAATTGTCGAAAAAGTTATTGCATTGCGTATAATTGCTTTTTTCTACTACCCTTTACAAAAAGACAATTTTCGTCACCGAATACTCCAGCGAAAATTTGAGTTCCGTCACTAGTGAGAGAAAATCCCATAACGCTAACTTTCGTCACTAGGGACGAAAGTTACTTACAAATTTTCACCTCCGTCTAGTTGCCTGCTGTCACTATATCGTGTCATTATTAAACGTCAGTTTTTGAATTTGTACTGTTCGTAACTTCATCATATCATGATTTCTGATTCAGTAAGTGATTTAGATCTTTCCAATACTGCACCAGAAATAGTAAATCAAGCTGAGAAAACCTATGTGGATTTATTATCAGAAAAATCGAAAAAGAGGTATGAAAAAATATATGCAAAATTCATGGAATTTAAGGCAGATAATCGCGTAAATTCATATTCACTGTGCTGTTTGCATATTTTGCAAAGTTGTCGGTAAGTAATTTAAATATGATATGATAGTTTTGTAATTTTTAATTCAAAATAAAGTATTTGTTTATATAATAAAAGTTGGTTAGTATCATAAGTAAGGTAGTAGAAAAAGTATAGTGTTTAACTCGTCGAAAGCATTTTTTTAAGCTCGCGAACATTACCAAACTCGGCTTCGCCTCGTTTGGTAAACTGTTCTCTCGCTTAAAAAAATGTTACTTTCGTCACTCGTTGAACAATATACTATTTTCACTAAATGCAAACTATTTAATGAAGTACAGCACGGCTTTATGGGAAAAAAATCTACCTCTACAGCACTATTTGAATACATGCAGACAGTGTCTGTCGCCTTGGAGAGGGAAGAAATGCCTATCGGAGTGTCTCTTGACCTCTCCAAGGCGTTCGACACAATGGATAATTCGATTCTCTTAAACAAACTTTACTCGTACGGTATACGAGGAAAGTGTCACGATTTAATAAAAACTTTCTTAGAAAACCGAAGAAATAAGGTCAAAATCCAAAATGTTGAATCAGAAATTCAATGTTCAAATAGCGACGTACCGCAGGGGAGTATCCTGGGACCAATACTCTTTATAATCTATGTAAATGACTTAGCGAAATGTATTTCATCAACGGAGGCTTCATTAGTATTCATTCATTATGCTGACGATATAAGTATCTTAGTGACGGACAGAAATATTTATGAACTTAAAGCGAGAACTGAGGCCACGATAAACAAAATTGAAACATGGTTAAACAGAAACAAACTGGTGTTAAACCGAGAAAAAACTAATCTAATAGCTTTTCAAACAAAAAACTCACGTAATAGTGTATCGACAATAGAGGTGGGTGACACAACTATGCAAGTTGCATAAAATTGCTAGGAGTCACATTAGATTATCAACTACGTTGGAACGAATATTGATCACAATTAACAAAAAAAATTGAACTCAATTGTATATTCCATAGGGTTGCTAAAAAGAACCTTTGAAATAAAACACTTGCTTTGAGGCTCAATTAAGATATGGGATAATATTTTATGGTGGCAGTCCAGTGGCAAAAAATATTTTCCTACTCCAGAAAAGAGTCATCAGAATAATGTTTAATTTAAAATATAGTGAATCGTGCAGGGGTTTGTTTAAAAGGGAACAAATCTTAACATTATATAGTTTGTATGTTTACGAGTTATTAATTTTTAATTTTAAAAATAAAACAAAATTTGAATCACATATTAAAGAACACGCATATAAAACAAGGCACATAACAGATTACTATATACCTCATCACAGATTGACGATGACTGAACGATCACCAAAATATAGTGCTATTGTACATTTTAACAAGCTTCCCCAATATCTTAAAGAAATTCAATTCTTAGGAGAATTTAAAACCAAATTGAAACAGTACCTAATTGAAACAGAATTATATAGCCTAGGTGATCTGTAGATCTGTTCATGGTTAGGGCGTCTACTTTATCTATGTGCTATATATTAATTCTTTCGGTATCTTATTAAGTTCTTGACGTATTTATATTAGTGTATTATATTCTATGTATGTAATATTATATTGTATGTACTAACTATATATAAATAAAATTTGATTTGATTTGATTTGAAAAACTCTATATTTTTAAAATCATTTTTAAAACAACAAGTGTTGTAAAAAAAATTGAATAATTAATATTAAAATTATTTACTCACTTATTTCTTTTCTCTCTGAGCTGCAAACAATGGTATTCCGGCCTAAATAACTTCTTCGCCCACGGAACAATCTTCTTTTTGTCAAACTCGTTGGTTAACGTACCAGCAAGAATTTTTAATACTGAACTATAGTACAAAAATTCCGAATTTAACGTATCTGGACGTCCAGTTGCCCTAAAAGAAAAATCTATGTTTAAAACAAGAGGTGTTAAATATTTTATTAAACAATAATTTCCTTAACTAAGAAAATAAAAATGTATTGTCACTAGAATAAAAAATAACTTTTAGAATAACAAAAACTGAAACCATATAACTTTTTAGTCCTTTATCGATTTTAATTTTTCAGTCTTCTGATTTTGACTCCTGATTTATATTAGTATAATAACTATTTGTAGGTTTTAATATTCGCTGTGTTTTTCTGCTTCTGGTTTTAATTTTAGTTTACTCTATCTATATCCTTTTAAATGTTTTTATGCCCCTTAATACATGTAGTTATATGTTGGTTTTTCTCTATATTAATATTTAAAGTGTTCATGATTCTTATTACTTCTTTTTTTAATATTCCTTTTCTCGTTCTCTCCGGTTACGATTATGATATATTTTTATTTTTTTTAGTAGATGTACCATGGTTTACATTCATATGTTTGTTTATTAAAGGGCTGCTAAATTATTAAATGTAAAACTATTTTTCAGAAAAATGCTGGAGTGTCAGCAATATCTATTTTCTATCTATATAAATGCTCTTCTGCTTACATATATGAACAATATAAAAAACCTTATTGTTTTCTGAAAAGCGAACAAATTGCCTATTTCTGTTTTTTAAAGAATGTTAATTCTCAAATTTTAATACATTTTTTTACTAAATAAGAGAAGACTAAACAATAAAAATACTGTATTATTTTTAAGGCAACCAATTAAATATTCCGACTATCATTTAATTTTGTGATAACATTTACCTGGTCTCAGAGGTACTTTTAGTTTCAGCTTTGTTACCAGCGACAATCTCGTCATTTTGCTTATCAGCATCTAAGCTCTTGGTTTTAGATGATTTCTTACTACCTTCCGCTAATTCACCATCATTGGTCTCTACTACAGCACTAGCATTTTCACTCATCGTCCCCTCCTTGGTAACTTACACAAAATATTTCTATTCCAAAAAGACGGTAATTATACGTTAAAATTTTGATTTCGTACCGAAAGATAAAATTTAATCTGACACTATCTAATTTCAATTGTGTTACGTGATAAACAAGGCTTGCTGATACTTACGAGTACGATGGGCATTTTTCCAAATAAAACCGAACAACTTTCTCCTGCATTATAGTATTTCATCGGCTAAATTTACAACTGAATAAGTCAATTTTAGCAGTAATAAACTAGGAATTAATTTGAGTACCTAATGAACGAATTTTATCACACTGACGTTTAAAATAAACATCGAAATGGATAACGTCATATATTTCAAAATATAAAATATAAAATTAAAAGCACTGTTTAGAACGCTATAGAAGGCTCGCAATATGTTTCAGGTAGAGCAATATCACCAACAACAAATTTCTGAGCAGAGTTAGTATATGATGTTAGCTATTATATATTATTTCTGTTTACTACTGTTTCAGCAATCATCCTAATATTTGTTTCCAATATCATGATTACAGCCTGAAATTCTTCTTCCATATATTTAAATGAGTTCACACTACTATGCTATAGTATAAATTACTGCTTAACGTATATTTATTTTTTATTTAGAAATAAATACATTTAAACTAATGCAAATATGCAAAACACTTTTGTATATTTCAATATTTGTTGAAGTATTAGCCAGAACCACTCTAGGTTGTAGTGCAGTCGCAGTCCAAATGTTGCTGAAGATGTTGAGCTGTGTGGTAACACAAGATATGGCCAATAGAATTGCAAGCCGATGGATGACCTTCTTTAGCTAATAATAGATCGATAATTAATCTGGAACTGGAGAATCGGTCTCTTGGCGAGTTAAAAATGGCATTGTTTAACCTCACTTCTTCTTCTTCTTTGTTCCTAGATAAATACTGCCTGATGAAGCCACTGTGTGGCGAAACATGTTGCAGTGTTCAGCAATAAATGTGAAACCCTCTCAACTCAACTGTGCTGTTTTATTTCCATGTGTTATGGAGTTTCACCATGTATTCACCTCGTTAATTCAATTGACTAAAAATGAAAATCTTTAAAACAAATAGTTTTCTTTATAATTAAAATATTTTAAATTATTTTTATATTTGTAAATTATTCGAATTTCAACCGTATTTATATTCACCCTTCAATTAAAATTATCTATTTGAAAGTGGATACCTAAAACATGGTTTTTATTTTAGTAAAAAATTAATTGAACGATCGATTTACGGCCAAGTAGAATCAGACAACCACGTACAGGTACAAATAAATGCATTTGCATGAGGGGCTGAATATAAAAAGTGCATATAAATACATGAAATGCATTTTACTTAACGCAAATGGGATAGTGTGGAGGGCTGTTCGTTTATATTATAAATTTAACTGCGACACCGCTAGCGGACTTTTACTTAAAATGAAAACGATGTAATAAAACACTGCGCTCTTTTATTATTATTACTATCGTCATATCAAGGGGCGCACTTTTTATTATTAGTATCGTCATCGTCAGAAAGGGCGCGCGCTTTTCCGCACGGTATATTAATTTATATGTACTTAGGGTATCTGTCGTACGTTTGTGTTAAGCCCGTGATGTTTTAAAATAGAAATAATGAGTCTTAAATGATGATACAATTGAATTTATTATTTATGTTAAGGATTTTCTTAGTCTTACTGTATTTAACACGTTAGTTAAACGTAAACCATTCATAATCTGATAAATAGCCATTTTACAGTTTTTAATTATATTATCAATAATTAATGAAAAAAACATCATCATTTTGAAGTTATTTCTCATGTGAGACTCACCTATTTTCCACCATTAACTAATAGGTTTTGTGTAAATTAATCAGCATGACTATAATTTGAGAGCAATGGTTAAGATTTTCTAATTAATGTGATTATCTTTCTGAAACCAAATACTTAAAAATTTAAAAACTTTTAATTTTCAAAAATACAAAAAGTAGATGTCACGATTAAAAGCATATATTATTTATGTTTATGTTTATGTTTATTAATCTTTAGCTTTCATTCCAAAAAAATAAATACATATGAATATACACAAATATAAAACAAAACGTACAAAAATTTTGACTGGATGAAGCTGGGCGGAGTTCGTGCAGCTGCGACGTTCTTCCACTCTAACCCTTGTATTGGTCCATGATGATGAGGGTAAGGTAAGCAAGATGATTCTCAATAAAAATTAGTCTATTTTTTTTGGTGTACTAGTAGTAGTATATTAAATGAAAAAGAAAGAAACTTATTAGGATTTAAATTCAAATGGATTATTGTTCACTTAGTAAAACAATTCTAAAAGTGGGAGAAATTAAAAAAAATGAATTACAGTATTATCTAATGGAGGTTGGCGTATCATTTACAAAATTTCTCAAAGTGGGAGGAATTAAAAAAAATACAGTATTGACTAATGGAGGGCGACATATCATTTACAAAATTATTTATTACTGTTATATTTTAGGAAATGTTTTTATTGTTGTACGTTTATAAGTCTAAAACAGCGAGCTCTGTTACTTACAGTTACGAATGGTTCAATAATTGAGTTATTCATAGTAATACTAGATAAAGATATGACGGCGTAGTAAGAAAGGATACAAATACTATACATATCGAGAAAAAAAAACAATATCACAATACTATATACGAGGGGAACCCAGAAAGTAGTACCAAATTTGTATTTGTAAAGAACATACCTTAAACTACTTCTCTATATGGTCAGCATTATCATCAATTTAAGCATTTCTCGTAAAGTGTGAAGAGTTTTGTAACCAAGCTTTATATTCCTGCGACACTCAAATGCGATACGTTAAAAAGTTCTGTAATTTTGTAAACAGATGGTAATCTGAAGCAGATAAGTATGAACTATGGGGTAGATAATTGAAAGTTTGACCGTAATAACTGATAGATAGCCGTCCTGGACGCTCATCAACATAGGTGTTCTCTCATCCTAAATTTATATTACGACACAAGTGCCCAATAGACGACTCATCCACATAACATTTTCTCTATACACATCGTTTAATTGACTGTGAATATCGCAAGGTCTCACATTATAGCGTTAAAAACCAATCATAGGCCTAATTTCAATACTGGCAGTGTTCTTTATTTTCTTGAACATTATAAACACTAACATGAAAACTCATTTCTAGTGAGACGTAACTTAATCCAAAGACAGCTAAAATACAAATTATATTTTCGTGGTTGAGTTTTTAAAATTTTATAGTAGAATTTTGAAAGATGTACTTTATCATTGTTTTTACGGTTTCATAATTTAATTTGTCAAGGCCGTAGCCTAATTTTGGAATTGCTAGCCTAGTTATTTGGTTGTCTAAACACAACCGTTTTAAATTAATTAAAGTTTCGAAAAGGCATTTTATAGTTGGCTTGTCAAAATAATTTTGTTTTGTTACAAGTGAACTAGCGTATGTAATTGTGGGTTTTGTTTGTAAAGTTCCCTAACACGCCCAAATATTAATTTGAAGTTTTGTGCTATGCCTGCATTCATTTTAAGATCTTGGCTTAGACAATGGGCAAGCGAAAGGTCTAAAGGAGCTTGAAATAAGTTATCATTTACTTTTATAACGTTTTCGTTTTTAATTATTGCTTTCTTTTTAAATTAATCAACAAAACTATCAAAACTCAGAATATTTAGGGAATTTTATTTTGTGGTCCTAGGTCTCTTAATATTTGATAGATGAACTTTGCCTACTTGTGTATGGTGTTGAGTATCGATTTCTGCCGTTCTATATTTAGGGTTTACGAATTTAGTCTTTTCCCTTTTGTATTTATTTTTGGTCTTAGCTTGTTTTTGTTTATTCTTAATAAAAACATCTTCCGGTTTTTGGGGGACCTCTTCACGGGTGACATTACGTTTTCCGATAGCTTGACCTTTATTTGTATTAATGGTTTTGTTAATCTTTCCATCTAGTAATTTTACTTTATTTGTATGCACCTGAACATAATTATTTATAATAATAGTTTCTAAGTCGATGTCTAAAATGAATTTATTGTCTATGTGCCCAGAAATAATTTCGGAGGGTTTCAGTTTAGTAGTGGAGTGTATAGAGTGGTAATAAGCAAGGATGGCATAGAGGACTTTAATATCGATTATTGGGTGACCGACCAAACAAAATGAGACGCCGTTGCGAAGATGGCCAGGACTATAATATGCCGGAAGGAAGCCCTTCTGGCAGATCTGGAGATAACAGGAAGGCCATAATAGTTGGCAGGGGGGTTCCGGACGATGAATACCTGTTGATATCACCGGTTCCCCCAGAACACTGAGAGGAGGTTTAGTGGGTAGGGCCTACTCAGAAGGAGCAGGACAATTCCCACACATCTATATGGAAGAGACGGTGCATAAAGCATTCCTCCTCTCGCAAAAAAATCCACCTAACTAATTTAATTATAGTGGCCTATGGTCTGTCACTATCAGAAATGATCATCCGAACAAATAAGGGCGGAAGTACTTTAAGGCCCAAACTATCGCGAGTAACTCATTTTCGATGGTAGAGTAACGGGTCCGAGTCGTTAAGCGCCCTACTAGCGCACGCGATGGGTAAGTCCAACCCAATGCTGCCTTGAGACAGTACGGTACCAAGAGCTTGGTTAGCAGCTGTCGTTAAAATAAATGGTCGAGTAAAGTCGGGGTACTGTAGCAAGGGTTGTCTAGATTTGATTTGACACCTTCTGGTGTAATTATGTGTCCTAAATATGGGACTTCCTTTTTTAGAAATTATGATTTATTGAATTTTGAGATTCGCGCCTCTTAATCTATTAAAATACTATAATATCGTCCATGTAGACGAGACAATGTTTATTTTGGATACCCCTCAAAATATCATCCATAACCCATTGAAAAGTTGCAGAGGCATTTTTAAGCCCAACAGGCATTCTTAAAAACTCGTAATGCCATTTTAGAATTAAATTGATTATGATTTTTTCGAATATTATTGTGGTCGTAACGCGGACGCTTATTTGGAGAGAAATTGTTATTATTGAATGGTCTATTAAAATTTTGCGGTTTACCGAACACTTGTCTATTAGTTGGAAATCGTTGCTGTGGTTGTGATCGAAATTGAAGATCTACTGGTTGACTTGGGAAATTTTGTTGATTACGCATTTGATTATTTTGTCTATTATTTAAATTTTGGAAATTTGTGCGTTGTTGAAAATTTGGTCTATTAAAATTATTATTATTATTAAAATTAAAGACGTTAACAATTTCGAGTGAATTTTGGAAATTATTCTCTTCAATGAGGTAATTTGGCGCTATATACTGCTAGTTTATACACATCAGGAATAGTCAATATATGTAAAGAAAAATTATATATTATCGATAATGGTTTGGCGAGTATAAATCTATAAACTTTTATAACATAAATCCACATATGTTTGAGGTCTTAATACGATTGATGATTTTGATAACATGTGACCCAGAAATGATGGGCATAACTAGACATTCCCGATTAGAAAAATCTCATGAGGATTTATGCGGTTCTTAGGAGAATAGACACCAGAGAAAATATTAGCAAATGCATTAACATTATCTTGCGGTGATGAATAAGATACCTTTTTATAAGGCAGTTGACCAGGAATTCTGATGTATCGATCATCTGATGAATGGACATCCACAAATCCCTGGGATCAGTTTTAAGCTCTTGAATATAAATCTTATACGCATCAGTAATTTAATTTTTTGCCAATCATCAAATACTTTTGAATTCGCTGTAAAAAATAGAACCTGTACGCTTCCACTTATGGTGGAAATAGTTTTTGTACTTAATATTTCGTTTAATTCCTACGAAGAACCACGGGCGAAATCTTGAGTTAATATGGTATTTAGCTACTGGTACTGATTGCTGGTAAATTGTATATAATTTGTTAAAAAAAATAAATGACAAGCTACATTAAGGTGGGTATAAGTTTCAAGAAATGATCAATAAGTTTGAACTATGTAAATTATAGATATAAGGAAGTTAGCTTTCTTGAAATTATACCGTGCATTATTATTGATGGAAAAGGACAGGGTTTATTTTAATATTATTATTATGTATTTTGTTAACAGGTAATCCAAAGCATCACAATAAACAATAAACAATCTGAACAGAGGCTTAAAGATACAGAGAGTGAGGATGATTCGTATCTTCAGGCACAAGTGGAGAACTATATCTCTCTCTATGTTAGCATTATTATCAAAATTACAGAAAACCTAAGTCAAGTAGCCTATTGTTGGAGTTTTTAACAAAGTTGTGTTGCCTTAGTTTTAATATACAGGGTGACTGACGAAAAACCTTTGGTGCTGTATCTCGCTTATTTTTTGTCCAGTTTTAATAAATTAAACAACAAAGTAAATGATTTTTAAAAGACTTTAAAAAAAATATGCGAATCAATACAAAATATATGTACATAGCAATTAAAAAAAAAAGTTGATCGTCTTTTGTCAAAAACTGGATGCAAGAAAAAATATCAGTTCAATTCGTATTAAAGTCTTTTAAAAATCATTTAATTTGATGTTTTATTTATTAAAATCGGATAAAAAATAACCGAGATACAGTCACCCTGTATTAACAAAGTTGGGATTACAATTTCGCTTTTGTTTAAATAGGGGCATAAAATGAACAACGGCTATGCTAATGGTATATTTACACAAGACTACGCCATTATTCCAGATTCGCGGCAAAATTTTCAATTGAAGTTGCAAATTGCTCCCAAACACATAATCTTAGGACGAAACTTGCCACCGCCGCATTTATTATAGATGATGAATCACTACCAAACCTTTCCATTTTATAATTTACTTATAACTGACATAAATATAAATTGTTCGCCCTATATCAAGCCTAATTCAATTTATTTGTTGGGAAATAGTTTGCTTCGGTTTTTTTCAGTTGAAAACGCAAATTTCGGTTTATTCACTTAATAACCCAAGTATACACGGTTTTGGACCTGAGCAAACAAAAGCTGTTCATAAGGTAAATTTGGGAGCTAAATGGAAATCAGCAGTCCGCTTTTTAAAATTGGTTCTAGCTTTCGAAATATTCAATAAATTAATTGTTTAACTATATTTGACCATTAATTCATGTTTAATTGAGTCTTTTATACTGCTTGTGGTCTGTTTTACGTATTAGGTTCCAAAAGTAGTCGCTTATCATGCCTTCGTCCCAAAATCTTTGGTATCGCCTTCGATTTTCGCTATATCTTATTAGCCATTATTTTCAAAAAATCAAAGATTCCTTCTTTGAATTTTGCGTATGACACTTTTGGAAACAACTTGATTAATTACTAGAAAGCGGGTCATTTGCGATTGAGTGCTTTGGCAAAGTTCTTAAATTTAATGTGAAATGGTAACAAGTAGTATTTTGTCCTGACTCATAATGAGTACGACTCGGCCGCATAATGATGATCAACTACACGGCTGTCCTACAGACACAAAAACCAGCAAAATTTTGGGAATCCAGATTGCATTGCAACCAACAGACCAAAATAATGTTGGTGTTAGTGTTTACTATAGCAAAACCAAGGTACTGCAAATACGCATGTTTAAATACATTTATCATGGTTTTTCCACGTTTTCCGAGCATATAACATCCACAAAAACACTTTTAATCGACTTTGCAATGTTGTCTCTGCATTTTCACACGTTC
Organism: Ontholestes murinus; assembly: GCA_963969525.1. Classification (NCBI taxonomy): domain Eukaryota; kingdom Metazoa; phylum Arthropoda; class Insecta; order Coleoptera; family Staphylinidae; genus Ontholestes; species Ontholestes murinus. The sequence continues at coordinate 59,685,470 of OZ018394.1, read as the reverse complement.
CAAAGAAATATCACTGCACAAAAACAAGTTCCAAATGATATTTAATGCAGCGTGGTTAACTGGCAGCCGTTATAAGTGCGCAGTGCTGCCACCACTCAAAAACTAGAACGAATCTTGACACACGGATTGAAAGTTCAGAGCATCAAATAACGTTAAGAATCGTTCTCATCTGCTCGGGTACAAAAGTTGACCTGAATTTGTAAACTTGTGTAATTGACGTGTTTTGCTAACAAAATAACACAAGCCTCCTTGCCATTGTCGACATGTAATAGGAGTGGAATAGTAAAGAAAATCTCTAGATCCTCCGCAGTTATATCAGGTGGTACATAAACATAGAATAAATTAACAAAACATTTGCACAAGATAAGATCAATTAATGGAACTGAATTATTCAAATGCAACACATACATTTAAATGTAAAGTTACTATTAAATTATTATTCCTAATAATTATACATTTTGATTCTGCACTAAATGCTATTGAAATGCTAATTGGTCATATTAGGCGTTCTATTAATAGAATTGAATTATTGATTGTAAAAGAAATACACCACCTGTATATTTAAATCTACTCGAAATTGTTACTGAAATTTTAGAAAACTTGCCTATTCTGTTGAACAGTAATGTAATTGTTGTTTGCAATTTCAATCTAAGTGAGTTTGTAATTAATCCGATGTTAAACCCTTCATATTCATACTTGCATAACAGTACAAAAATGTTAGGTCTTTTTTATCAAAATTTATAATAATCAAACATTGTACTTAATTTTTAGAAGTATGCACTACCCCAAAGAATCAAGTATCAATACTATTCGCAAAGAATTATCTGTTACTCCCAATATGGAATATGAGAATAAACCACTTTCTTCTCCACTTGAGATCACGAATGATTTTGTTACACACATTTCCAAATCCTATATGAATAAATATCTTACTATATTTGCAATTAGTACTGGTACTATGATTGAGGTACTTACAAATTTACGTAATAAATTGCAGCTCCTAATTATGTACTTAATTTTTAGAAGTATGCACTACCCCAAAGAATCAAGTATCAATACTATTCGCAAAGAATTATCTGTTACTCCCAATATGGAATATGAGAATAAACCACTTTCTTCTCCACTTGAGATCACGAATGATTTTGTTACACACATTTCCAAATCCTATATGAATAAATATCTTACTATATTTGCAATTAGTACTGGTACTATGATTGAGGTACTTACAAATTTACGTAATAAATTGCAGCTCCTAATTATGTACCTGCTTTAGTCCTTAAAGATTGTCATTATATCTTAGCTACACCCTTAACATATCTTTAACTTATGTATTACTAATTACGTGGTTCCTTCATATTGGAAGAGTGCTATATAGTGCCTATTTTTAAATCAGGCAATAAAACAGACCTATTGCTATTATCTCTAATCTAGGAAAGTGTTTTGAGTTGATTTTTTTGTAAATATATATATTTGTACGTACATAACAAATTAGCTTGAAAGCAACAAAGGCTTAAACCCAAAACATCCTATATTTGACTTCAAACCCACTCACTCTCTAAACTTATTTAGGTAGATGTTATATACACGGCCATATCAATATTTGGAATGTCTCATTAATTTTTTTTTTATTGTTATCATGTTTGATAAAGCTTAAATAAAGATAAAGATATAAATAAATTTAAACTTCTGGGTTTTCTGTGAAAGTTATTTAATAACTACCTTTTGAATAGGTCAACACATTTTACTGCAACATCCGTTGTTCCTCAGGGTTCTAAATTTAGTCCTGTACTATTTAATTGCTTTATAATTAATATAGCAAACAAGGTCAAACCAAACAACTTAATATTTGCAGATTATTTATAAATATTTGCTCCTATATACACGTTTGATGATTAAATAAATTGCAACTGCTACAAATTGCTCTTTGGGCTTTATAATTCATAATAGCAAACTATTCAAGAGTATTCATGTTATAGAAATTTTATACTATACATTTGTTGGATATAAACTTGTTTATAGCATTTGGAGTCCCTATTACATAAAGTACTCTTTAATGAGTCGATATAGAAAAACATTGTTAAATATTTATATTTTGAGAAATTCGATACATATCCAGGAATTGATTGTAAGTATGAAGATTTAAAATGTCAACGTAAATCTCATTAAGTAAATATGCTTTGTAAAATACTTAATATGCAGATTCGTTGCTCTGAGCTGCTTCTGCAATGGGATATTTATGTGCCTAGTAATGTAAGAGGTAACCGTTTATTCCACTTACCATTACTAAAAACAAATGCCATGGTAAAATCAACAAATTACCAGAATATTCTATCTGCACTACCCATAATCAAATTAAAGGCAAAAATCCTGATGTTGATATTTTTTATTGAAGATCTGTATGTAATCTACTATTTTGTTTGTAAATTTTCAAATCTGTAATTGGAATTATTCCGTTGATTGAATAAATAAATAAAATCAAAAATTTTATGTTGGGCTGTCGTAGGCAGCATTGAAACAGCGTTGTCAAACAGGATAATAACAGTGACGTTTTGTAATTTAGGAGTTCACTAATAAAGTTCCCAGTTCTAGTTTTATACATCCGTTATTACCTAAAACAATACTCATACACTTAACCATACTACATTTCTGGCGGCGAGGATATTTGACAGATAATAGACAGCATATTGTCAAAAACGTATGACAAAATAAAAGCAGTTTTAAGTGGACATTTTGGAAAAACATCGTAGGTTCTTGTAGACAGAATGCAATTTACGCTTCGCATGCGACATCAACACGAGTCAATATCGCAATACATATCAATTTTACGGGAGTTAGCAGACAAATGTGATTTCAAAACAACTTTAAATGAACTTTTACGAGACCAGGTAGTGATCGGATTAAACAATAATTTGTGTCAACAAGAAATAATTCGTCAACATCAAACAAACGATGTAACACTAGCAGAAGTTGAGGTAACAGCGCTTAAACTGGAACAAGCAGAAGTGCAATGAAAGCGACTAACACTGTTAACAAATACACAGCTGAGTCCTAACACGAATCGCGTACAACAGAACAAAAACTATTAACAACAACAGTTTACACAGAAAAGCATTTCCCAAAATCGTACAAACTCATGTTTTGTGGCAACGAACTACATTCAAACAAAAAAATATTGTCCTGCGAATGGAAACAAGTGCAACTCGTGTGGACGATTAAATCATTTTGCAAATGTATGTATCGCGACCGGACGTGGAACTCAATTCGGACATTCAAACGTACAAAAGGAAAACCATAAACAAATACAGTTTAAATTAAATAACACAAGGTATGTGTATAAAAATAAATACAGACGTGAACGATACGGATTCATCAACAAATACAACAAGCATTAGGTGTATAGATACTCCGAAAAGGGTACTACTTTCAGTTAAATTGCAGCATATTCAGTGATTGGCAGAAGACTATGGACATAAATTGGTTCACCAAAATTGAAACCTACACGTAACCTAATTGCATCCACAATTCTTGAAATAAAAACCCTTGGTATAACTGAAGTTAACATTGAAGCATTTAACAAAAATAAAGTTCTAAAGGTGTATGGAGTTGATGGGAACGATTTTCCATTGATTGGTTTAGATTGGCGTCTAAAATATAAATTGCCAATGCCAACAGGAGCAAAAATATGTGATACTAAGGAAAATACGGTAAAAACGGAACAAGTAGACGATGCAGCGATCCCTTAAATTCTCAAAAATCATCAAGAACTTTTTAATGGAAAGCTAGGTTCAATAAACGGACACAGTACAAAGATTCATATTGACCCACAGGTAACAACTAAGGCTCTTTTCGACCCTGACCGGTACCTATCGCATTATAGGAACAAGTAGATGCAGAACTCAAACGTTTACAAACAAAGGGTATTCTTGAACCAGTAAAAATGATAACTCAGAGTGTAGAATGGGCAACACCCATTGTAGCGGTTAAGTCAAATGACAATGTATGAATTTGTGGCAATTTTCGTTTAACTATCAATCCACATGTACAACGAGACGATTACCCGATTCCTCGTTTTGAAGACATAATGTCTAAACTAGCAGGTGGTCAACAATTTACAAAAATAGAACTACGAGATGCTTACTTACAACTCAACTTGCATCCATAATCGAGAAAGTACTTTGGTCATATCAACACATAAGGAATGTTTCAGTTACAAAAGGTTACCTTTTGAAATATCTTTCGCTCCATCATTCTTTCAACGAACAATGGATATTATACTATCGGGAATTGATGGAACAATTTGTTATCTGGATGATATTCTCATAACAGCTCCAAATATAACAGCATATAAAACCAGTACAACAAGTATGAAAACGATTAATGAACGCAGGAATTAAAACACATAAATCAAAATGTGCTTGGTTACAAGACAGCGTAGTTTTCTTAGGACATCGAATCGACAAGGAAGGACTCCATCCAACGGATGAACACATTAAAGCAATAAATAAAATGTCAACTCCAACAAACGAATCTGAAATACGATCATTTTTAGAATCTATTTCTTATTATAGCAAGTTCATACCGAATCTTCACGTAAAATACGTTCCGTTGCATCGATTACTTAAGAAAGAAGTACAGTGGAATTGGACTAAGCAAGATAACGAAATTTTCACAACACCCACGAAACAACTAACATCTAGGAATACATTAGTACATTATGACCCATCAATTGAAATAATCCTCACAACCGACGCTACGGAAAAAGGCTTAGGAGCAGTATTATTTCACAAGGATGGGAATAATGTGTTTAGACAAATATCCTATAAATCCAGAACTCTGAATGATATAGAATTTAGATATGCAACAATTAATAAGGAAGCACTTGCTATTATGTTTGCGGTAACAAAATTTCATCATTATCTCTATGGTAGACATTTCACTATTAACAGATCACAAACCTTTAGAAAGAATTTTTAGTGAACATCGGAATACACCCAAAATAGCAAGTAAAAGACTTTTAGATGGGCTATAATTTCTATAAGGACTTCAGTTTTACTTTGCAGTTCGAATACCAGTGCTTTGGGCAATTCAATTTCACGTAGTAAACCTAATTTCGCACTAACCTCAACATGACCTCCTAGTTGCACTGCATTTACTGCTTCACATTTATATTTCGTTAAACATGCTGGATGGAAAACTTTGTTGCAGTCACATAAAGTGCCTGATGCCGACACATATTGATCACATTTTCTACCTACTTCAGATTGCACTTTTGTTTGCACTTTCGCCTCTACTATGTCTACTTCATCCGCCATGACGGAATTGTAAATGAGTGGTGTGACCGAGAAAGTTTACATTTGGGCGAAATTATTTTTGATATACAGTTTGAAAAGTAATTTCCGTATTACCACATCGTTCTTATGTAACTAACATCTAATAGGTACTATTACTCGTACTAAAGCAGTCAAGCTTTGAATTGTTATATGCTCCTAATGGAAATTTAAATATATATTGATGAAAAATATAATTCCTTGATAAGCTCATATCACGAAACAAACCATTTTTATACGACTATTCCACTCCTATTGTATGTAGCCAATGAAAATGAGGCACGTGATATTTTTTAGCCAATTACGTCAATTTTTAAGTGAATAAACACCAAGTTGCTGTTTATTCACCTGAATAACCTGAAGTTAGCTATTTCCCGACAAATGAATTGAATTAGCCTTGATAAAAAAGCGAAAAACGTTGTTTCTACGTATGTCAGTTGCAAGTAGGTTATAAAATCAAAAGGTTTGGTAACACTTAATCATCCATAATAAATGCGACGGTGACAAGTTCTGCACCAAAAAATCAAACTTAAACATGATCGTGTGTTTGGAAACGATTTGAAGAAATCTGCGCCGATAAAAACTACCAGTTAGCAAAACTTTAATGGAAACTCTTGCCGCTATTATGATGACTGGGCGTATAATATAAAGAAGGTAAATGCAAATGATTATAAGGGAGGTGTTATTTAATGAATGTCGAATTTTTCGACCAAAATACTGCAGGAGATATATCATAAAAAAATTTATATAAACATTGAACCATTCACCGATATTCGTTTCAAGTCGTGGAATAGTCTTTCCAAATACCATTCGTGATGACAATTAAATCGGAATAAATTTTGTTTTTAGCGCATTCAAGTTTGTTGCTTAATCGCGATTTTTATTCGAGCAACTGATAGAAAAAATCACTCGCCTGGCGGCTCGTGATTTTTTCGCGACAGTTGCTCTCATTAAAATCGCTAAGCAACAAACTTTCATGCAAAAACAAAATTTATTCGAGTAAATTGCCATCACTTATGGTATTACTTGTGATAATATATGGTTTTATTATAGATATCTTAAATATGTCTATTGCTACTTAAAAAAACACAGAAGTATTAAATGAATTTTGTATCTCCTCCCTACATTTATTCATGTAATAAATCAAAAACCTCTTGGAATATTATTATATATACAATTAGTAATAATACAAATATTTATCATATCATAATAATCATACAAAACTCTAAATTGTTTAAGATAGCTAAAAATTCGGCAAATATTTTGATGAATTTTCAGAAAAAAATAACTAGATCCTTAAATAGTATTTGCTTGTATTAAAAAATATATTAAAAATTCTGTTTAACAAATGCATGATCAAATATTATATTTTTGAAATAATTTTAATTGGAAATTTAATGACTAAAAATAAATTCCTTTATATCAGAATACCAATCTCTATTATAAAAAATAGAAGTAGTAAACATATTTTCTCCCATTTATGAAATAGTATAAATGCAATAAGAGAATAGAATCAATCTGAATCACAACTATTGAGTTGACCTATATTTTTCAAGTGATAACACTTACGAGGAAATATATCGAAACGTTGGGAATATAATTTACAAACCACGCTGTTTAACTCAAAAACCCTCCTTAAAATACCACACCCGCGAAAATACTAAGCCAAATTTTATTACGATATACCAAACAGTGGAAAGTTGTACATTTTAATGTATAAAAAAAACACTCTTACTGCTTTGTCTTTGCTTAAAATTCTATTTTTTTTTAACATTTGCAGTAAGATTTTTAATAAATATAGTCTATAACCTAATCATTTACATAATAAAATTCTTGCGGCTGGTTAATTTATAGTATTGTGATAAGTATTACAATATGTTGTTAAGAATCTACTTAAAATAATGTCAATTTCATTTGTAAGAGTTTCTTTAAAAAAATATTAACCTAATACATAAGTGAAGTCATTTAGTTTGTAAAATATATGGGAAGCCTTATTTAAACTTAATTTTGCCTTGTAAATATATGATAAAATTTGCCAGCAACAATTAGGTATATATTGATTATTGCCATCGCCAATTGGTCCCTATTTTATTTTTTGAATACGCTGAATTGGGCAATTAGGATGTCACTTGTGGGTCACTAGAATCAGGCAGGTGTTTTGACAAATCGCCCTCGAGAGAAGGGTTAAGAGTTTTTTGCCGCTCGATGACCACTGCACGCGTTCGTCCACCCTCTTTGTGGATAGTATTGTGCTGTCATAAGGGTTGATTGACGGCCCATTATCGCCGTGACAATTGTTCCGCGTCGAAAAGTGCCACTCTTAATGTGCTCCCTTTAATTCTTATAAAACCCCTTCAGAACAATCATATTGTATAATATTTAATCACACATCTACATTAATATTCTCGTGAATAATGGTGGACTCATCATTTCCTATGAAGTATAGTTAAATAAATAATAATAGATTAATCTGGATGATCGAATGATCGTGCAGTTAGTACTTCTACACGGATTACTTCCATTGCAAAAGTATCGCACGATCCGCGAAATATACTCCTTGAACTCAATGGGGCGGCAGGGCGCGATTTACGCGACTGAAACGCCCATTTATATGCAGTATCGGTGCGAAGTTAACATCGCAGATGAAGTATTTTGCGGATTTTAAGTTATTTCGGAATTTGCTTTATGGCCTGGGAAGGGGTGCGATAATAATGTTTTCGGGGTTTTATTGCGTGAACACGAGCCAGACGCAGACAGACAAGAGTGTCTATACGTTTGAGGCGGCGAACCGTGACGATTTCCTTAGCACGAACGTTACAATGATTTATGATTTCTATGGAATTATTTTACGAATTTCTGCATTAAGTCAAATTATTATTACACAAATTATTAAATGCTCACACTTTAATAAACCTCATATTTTAAGCAATTAATTGATTCATTACTTATTACAAAATTATTATTAAATGTAGAAAATCAACTCGAAGAAAAATAGAATTAACATAATAGTAGCAGAATTTATATAAAATTTAAGACAATTGTGATAAGATTATCATTTACACTTATAAATTCAAATTGATTCTATGTTTTCCAATGAATATCGACCCGCGTAAACATTTTTTAACAGTTGCTTTATTTTGTTTCCAAGTCACTAAACATATACCATAAAGTAAAGAACTTCATCACTTGCTAAATATAATTTAAGTATATTTAAAACTATAAGTACTCGTAATTAAGTTGTTTGGCCGCATTAATAAATTTCAGGTTAAAATATTGTTTACAACATTTTCTATATTAACTGTTACTTATAATTTACTCGATAACTAAGTTTGGGTATATTTGAGCTATTATTAATGAAGAGAATAAGTAACGCGCAGAGGAAAAACAAGACTCTCTGGGGGAGATAAAATGGAAGAGCATTTAGTTAGTTGAAAAGCACCTGGTTTGTTCCCAGATTATTTAAACGTTTCTTAATACAGGCCATTATTTAAGATCACAGCCCCGTAATTAGGATCGGACTCTCCGTCCCTCTTCCTTTCATCCCCCCGTCTTTCTCACCTCCAGCGTCTTACTCATATACACATCCACCCCCGGAGCAGCACACTTTATAATAATACGTAAACGCACCCCAGGTCTGATATCTTAACTAACTAGGTTATAATGTATGATTCAGTGCGAGCTCGTGTACTATACGAGGAACAAGTATAATTTATACAGTAACAGTCTGTTTACCTACCCCTTAGTTGATTTAATATACGCACAGGAGTGCTCGAATATATAAGGGAATATTAAATTATCTCCGTGCAACAATCATATTCCTCGTGATTTAATACTCCAAGGGGTTACACACACTCGCACACACTTTATTTTCACACCTATTCCTCCTGAGTACATAAACATAACTGGGTAATTAAGGCGCTAATTTACTGAGCTACTTATCTGCTTCTACAAGATGCTGCGACTTAGCTTTAAATTTATATTCTTAGAGTAATTATGCTTGATTATTGGTAGATTCTGTTAGAATGTTTTTATACAAACTACTAATAATTTAGTGGAATATAATGCTAAACACGTTAAATCTCCTTACTCCCTCCTACTCTACAGCTCGCACACTTTTCTTGACTAATCTCCTTGGCAGATTTACATAGGATTATTTCAGAAACTGCAGCCCTCAACTCAACTTTGTACGTACTTCGCGCGCAAACTTCCGCGCCCGAGTTTTGCATATTTGATTGGGGATTTCGCTGTCATTTTAATCCTCCCCCTTGCTGATTGGGATCGCTTAAATTAAGAGCACCAATTCATTAAAATTAAATTGCCGAAAACACTACAGAATAGAGCCTCCTGAATGTATTATGTAATTAATATTCTTCAGTATAAAAGTAATACACCGTTTCAAATTTTCGAGAAATTGTTTAATGGTATTCCTAATAACCACCCTCAATAAGCGTAAATGATTAATTAATATTATCTGTTATATCGTGCATTGAAACGGTTTTCCAAATTTGTATTTGAATAATTGGTCAAGAAGGAAAAAAACGGACGAGAAAGGAATAATTGATTGGTGGCTCTTCAGATGGATGGTGGATGTACGGGGTGGCGGGTCCATTAGCCGGACAACCTGCTGTTGGTTATTTTAGGTCGGAAAAATGGAAGAACAGTGTTCCGATGTCCCGAATGACACGGCGGTTAAAAGTTTTCACTTATTCTAGCACCGAAATGTCGGAGTGGTGACCGCCGATGACACTGTCAATATCCGAAGGCAAAAAGTTGCGGACGCTACTATACCCTACAAGGCCCCAATTAAAACCTGTAAATAATTTCCTACAGGCAAACACAACGAGTAATGTTAATATAAATTTTAAAAAATGCACTGTTAATTATAAATAAATCATTTTCATAACAAAGTATTTAATAAAAATATATAAAAAATTCAATTTTTTTATAATATTGTAATTAATAAAGCTATAAAGTTATAATATACTTTCCTCTTTATAATATCATTTTTAATATACAACAATAAATGAAAAGTTTTTAATGATTACTATTATATAATCATATTAAATTAATGCATCAGAAAAGGACGACATGGTAACTTTTTTGTAACAGCAATGGAAATATCAAACGCCAAATGAATTACTAAAAATATTTCTAATTGTACATATTTATTTTTAATAAAGAATTGTTTTAATTAATAAATATTTTATTTACATAAAAATGTTTCTGTATAATTTCGAATAATTATCTAATTACTCTATTCGTTAATATCAATTTAACTCTTATAGTATCTCAAAAATATTTTAACATTATTTCCAATATTTTATTCTTATCCAAAGATCAGAAAAGCTTTCGATAATATTACTGAATTTCTTATACCTTATATGTTCTCCAATATATAAAAAAAATTAAACCAAAGTTTAAGAAATAAAGAACTAAACTACTTTTGAGTGATTATTGGTGCATATAATGTTTGTCAAAGTATCTAAACATAAGTGAAAATGAGTAGTTGCGAGAGATTAGAGGTGGAGCAAACATTTTATCTAGAAAAGGATGATTATTTTTTTATTATTATTTACAATTACAATTACAATTACAATTTACAGTATTACGTATGCGATATAATTACTAAGATTAAATTATACAGTACAATTACTAAAATTAAATTGAATTTACACTATTAGCACCTAAGTGAATGAACACTTATGATGTGCTGGAGTATACGATGAGAAATAAGAAAGTGAAGATATCCGGAGAGAATGACTATAATATTATTAATTTTTGCGGATTCTGCTTCGTTATACATGTTTGAGTATAAATAAAACACTTTGTAACTTTGTTTGTATAACATTATTTATTTTTTCTACTCTTATACTGAAATAACATAATTGTAGGTTACTTTTTGATTATACAATGTAGTACATTGTATGTTATGTATATATTATATATTCATTGTCATAGCAACCATTGTAGCACTAGTGCTACAATATATATATTGTAGCACTAGTGTTACAATATTTCTATTGGAGATGCAATAGTTAAACAGGAGAGGGATATTACAATAACATAGTATTAATGATATTAATATTGAATCAGACTAAACGTTTTTTATAATTAATACATGTGAATTTCCTTAAATTTAAAAAATAAAGTTTTTCAATTACACACAAATATTATACGAACATTATAAAATTTGATTTTTGTGTTGACTTTCCTGACGTGAAATTAAACGTCAAAATAAAATTGCGAGTGTGTTGAAATTTACGCAAAATAAAGGTAAGTAATAATAGTGAGAGTAGTTTTGTTACAAAATTAAATCCTACGGTAAATGTTCCATCATATACATGATCTCCAAGAACATTTCATAACTGTATCAACATCACGTATATTTTTAATAAATAAAAATTCGTTCAATGTCATTTAGTAGAAATCTATATTTGAATTTTTTTATTCATATGTATAATCGGAGAAAAAGTATAGTGTACAATTCGCATACAATGACCATTGCCCACTCGTATGAATTGCTGCACTCGCCTTCGGCTCATGCAGCAAATTTCATACTCGTGGGCTACTATTCTGTTTACTATAGTTTCGGCTTTATAATTAAAATCACTTGGTTTGTTTCACAAATATTTTTTATTTTCGACTAGTTTCGGCTTATTGCCATTATCAAGAATCAATAATATAAAACCTATACAGGGTTATTCACGCTATATGGCACGGAATATTGTGGTCAAAATACGTGACTTTCAAAAAGTTCCACTTTGAGGATATATGGGGGTCTACTAGGGCTACTTTTTAAAATTAATTTCATAATATACAGGGTGTCCCAAAAACCCTAAAAGTATCAAAGTTGTATTTTTTAATGGAACACCCTGTATTTTATTGCATTTTTGGATTCTTCGATCAAAATAAGTATGAGTTTTAATAATGTTTTTAATACCTAAACCTTAAGGTTTTTGAAATAATTTGAATTTTGTAAAAATCTAACCTAATTTTTATGTTTCAAATACTTAAAAAGTAATTGAGTTATGTATACCAAATTTACACTGTAATGTAACAATAGACCATATTTTATTTTCCAAGTATAATAAATTTGTCAACTTATGCAGGGTGTAAAAAAATTGGAATTAAACAAATGAGAACTTTAAGTGGCTGTAACTTCATTTATTTAAATGGAACACCATATTTAACATTGTAATAACTTTATTTTTTTTTTTATTACAATTATTACAACACCATATTTCTTAATTTGCTAGCAAATACACTATTTAATTACCTATTGAATGGTATTTTTATCTTAAGTCTTAAGTCTTTTCGTTTTTACAAAAAAAAACGCCAAAATATTGTTTATTGCACTATTTTAGTACTTATTAAATAAAAAAATTAATGTATCTACTTTCCTATGGTATTTAGAAATGTCGGAAAGTAATTTAGTCTGTCACTTTAGTTTAAAAAGCCTGTGTTTTGTTATAGTTGTGTTATTTTGCGTTTTTGTGTTAAATCGTTAATAATCGTTATTTTTTGACAATCGTTGCTATATTTCTTAGTAAAAAATGAAAATTTACTCAGTGACAGTTATACTGTTTTTTTTTATAACTGACACTCTCTCTTTCTTTAAACTGGTTTAATAGTCTCTCAAAAATGGCTGGCTTAGGGTAATTTCTTTCGGGAAACCTTTGAGCACAAACTCGAGAAGCCAATAAACAATTTTGATGACATTCTCCAAGCATAAAAATCATGCTAATACCCTCTTTTTTTAGTAAATCTTCATTTTTTACTAAGAAATACAACAACGATGTTCAAACAATAACGATTACTAACGATCTAACACAAAAACGCAAAATAACACAAGTAGAACAAATGACAGGCTTTTTAAACTGAAGTGACAGACTAAATTATTATCTGACATTTTTAAATACCATAGGAAACTAGATGTATTAAAATTTTTATTTAAAAAGTACTAAAATGGTGCAATAAACAATATTTTGACGAAAATAATGGTAGCGACCGTTACTATGTGGTAGTTCATTTTAAAAAAGGTTAAATGAAAATAATTTTTAAGTTATTTTGACGTTTTCTATAAAAACGAGAAGACTTAAGACTTAAGATATAAATACCATTCGATAGGTAATTAAAAAGTGCATTTGCTGACAATTTAAAAAATATGGTGTTCCATTTAAATAAATGAAGTTATAGCAACTTAAAGTTCTCATTTGTTTAATTCCAATTTTTTTACACCCTGCATAAGATGGCAAGTTTATTATACATTGAAAATAAAATATGATCTATTTTTACATTTCAGTGTAAATTTGGTATACATAACTCAATTACTTTTTAAGTAATTGAAACAAGAAAATAAGGTTAGATTTTTACAAAATTCAAATTATTTCAAAAACCTTAAGGTTTAGGTATTAAAAACCTTATTAAAACACACACTTATTTTGATCGAAGAATCCAAAAATGCAATAAAATACAGGGTGTTCCATTAAAAAAAATACAACTTTGATACTTTTAGGGTTTTTGGGACACCCTGTATATTATAAAATTAATTTTAAAAGGTAGCCCTATTAGACCCCCATATATCCCCAAAGTGAAACTTTTTGAAAGTCACGTATTTTGGCCACAATATTCCGTGCCGTATATCGTGAATAACCCTGTATATTAACATAATGTTTCACCAAGTGATTAATGAGAAACAAGTATATGATCTCAGCGTGCCATTATCAAAACATATGTATGTTTTGATAATGGCACGTTGAGATGTCGAAACTATAGTAAACAGAAAATAAATAATATTGTACAAACAAAGTTACAAAGTGTTTTATTTATAGAATGACTTAATCATTCAATGCAATGACTATGTCACAAACATTACATAACATATATACATATATCAAAAGAGTGCTGAATATTTTGGGAATTATTGATTGTCTAATATTTTTGAAAATTCATGATAATGCAAATATATAAATGATTTTGCGAGAATAGCATATTCCTTAGCATTTTTAATTAATTTTATCGAGGGTGGCAAGAGATTAATAGCTTTGGGAAGTGTGTAATCTGTAAACCTATGGCTAATGTTTTTATTATATTTCGGGATATGTACTAATTGGTTGTGCCTACTGCGAGTGTGGTGCACGGATGATAAATAAATTAAAGATTGCTGATGTTTGAACGCGTAGTACACACAGAGGCTGTGAAAATAAAGACTTCTGATGTTACAAACATCTTCTGAGTATAATAAATGGGATATATACAGTCTTGATTTTACATAAATAACTTTTAATAAGGAAAATATACAGAACCAATTCACACATATAGTTCATAAAAACATGTATCGCACAACAATTAACTCGCAAATTTGCAAACATTAAATTCCCATACAATCTCTCAGAAGAAAATAAAACGAAGATCCGAAAAGCACATATGAACAAACATCTACACATACACTACAGTGAAAGAGACAATTTCAATAATACATACTACATTTTATCGACACAAATACACCACACTACACTTAATAACTACATACACATTGCACATCAAAATGCCTCAATAGAAAACAAACAAACCAAAATACAACAATCAAAAAAATCAACAACCTTAAACTACAAAAAATAAATAATAATAAGCAATCTTCTCAGCATTTCAGTGACCACAAATTTTACCCTAGACTTACCAACTTGTCTACAACTATATTTACCAACGACGAGATGAAAATCCTCAACTATGGACACAAATTTGCACCCCCTACCAACAAGAACCTACCAATGATAGCCATAGAACTTGAAAACGCCATAGCAGGACATCCTGAAGAACAACAACTAAGAAACGACATTATACATCTATTGAAGAACACAGAGAACAAACCAACTACTTCAAACAACAACCACCAACGCATCCATACGCAGCTCAAACAGATCAAACACAAAATAAAAGTAAATAATCTCATTTTCATACCCGCTGACAAAAACGCAGGTTTTATGGTTATGAACAAGGCCGATTACATACTAAAAACTGAACAATTCCTTACTGAAAACAAATTTACCACTCTCAATGCCAATCCATTCAACAAATATGTTGCTCAGACAAAAAAGCTGATCATTACCACAAAATCTACAATAGAAAAATATTATTATTACTTTCGCAAACTTATACCAATGAACCCACAACCCCCTAAATTATATTCCCAACCAAAACTCCATAAACTTAACATTCCCATAAGACCCATAGTCTCATTCTTTAACACCCCTGCACAATATCTAGCCGACTTTATTAATTCATTATTCAACACACACTTAAAATTCAAACCTAAACATACCATAAAAAAACCGACATGAACTAATTGATCATCTTAACAACACTAAACTGCCCACTAATTACACTTTACTTTCTTTTGATGTTACAAACCTTTTTACTAACGTCCCAGTTAATGATACCCTTGAAATTATAAAACAATACCTTACTGAAAACCTTGAGAATCCAACTGAAATCTATCACATATACAATATCATTAAACATATCACTAACCAAAATTTCTGTTTATTCAATAACAAATTCTATATAATGTCTGACGGCCTCCCTTTGGGCTCTTCAATCAGCTGTCTTTTATCAGATATTTTCCTTAACCACTTTGAAAATAAAATACTTAATCACCACCTAGCTAAAAATATTATTACTTGGAAAAGATATGTCGAAGACATTCTTTGTATATGGGACGGTTCTGCCCAAAATAATATTCATAACTTCCACCAATATATTAACAGTATACACAGCAACATCAAATTCACCATTGAAACTGAAAACAACAAACTTACATGTCTTGACATTAACATCATTAAAACACACAATTAACTCGAATATTCCATACACCACAAACATACACAAACAGATACCATAATCCCAGCTAATTCATACCACCATCATACACATAAGATGGCATCATTCCGCAGTCATATTCACCGATTAAAATCTGTCCCAATGAATAATGAAAACTACGCCAAAGAACTGAGCATTATCAAACAATTAGCCGTTAATAACGGATACAAATCACATCTCATTGATAAACTGATTTCTAATTACGACAAAAATATATTACTGAACCACCACAATACCGCTTAGTTACATATATCTCACATATGTCCAGACAAGTCCATACAATTTTTAGAAAATTTAATCTAATAGCTGTTTTTAAAACTCATATAATAATCTAAAAAATATCCTTAGTAAACCTAAAGATAAAACAGAAATTATGGATATGTCCGGTGTATATGGACTGTCGTGTGATGACTGTGGTGCGACCTTTATAAGCGAGACTGGTCGCAAACTTTCCACCCGAATAAAAGAACACATTAATCATAAAGATAAATCTAATTTTGGTAGACATCTGTACATCCGCAATCATTCATTCAATGATTCTAACAACATTAAACTATTACATAAACTGAATAAAGGCAAATTAATGTCCCTATTAGAAATATATGAAATTGATAGATTCATACATACAAATCCACAACTCCAAAGCTTGAATGACCAAACACATACTCTTACTACCCCATTATACAAATACCTTAATCAACCATATTACCCACCCAACTCCCAAAATCCTAAAAAACAAGTACAACATAACACACAAACATAAAATTCAACACACACATCATAATAACAAATTACCATTAAAATATATTCTCTACACTGGTAAATCCACCATTCTTTCTACTTATTTACATCATCAGTTTATATTCATTCTACACATTTATACAAACTACACATAATATTCACACCTCTACATACCTTAACTAACAAATTAACAGTACCAGCACATTTAAACACATTTACCTAATTCTACTAATAAAATTCAAATTTCCCTCTCACAACCCAAACTAAAAAGTCATACCAACCATACAAATTACCAATTTTCTATAAATAATGTATCAAATTATTCTATTCCACAACTTGCCGCCATACACGCACATTTTTACCATACAGCTAATTTAATTATACTTTCATAAAACTACATAATCTAAACGGTAAGATGCACAATAATAATGATTTAATTCACACATTATTATACCCTATCATAATATACCCCTGATTGTACCTTTATTTTAGAACACATACATTTTATTTAATACACGTGATACATAACCTAAAAATTCACAACCACATGGAAATTTTACCGGCAATGACATTAATAAATTCCTTCCAAAATTAAAACCATATATACATATTAGACGTTTGTAAGTCATGTTTATGTTTATTATACATTATAATTTATTTAATCACTATGTAAGAACTTATTTATTTCTAATCTACGCTCACAATACACTTTAATTTAGAATTAACATCTCTATAATTTACTTTATTTTTTTAAATGTTCAAACCATGTATTTATCATAATTTTACTTGTAGTTTTACTGAAGATGGCACACTGCCGAAACTAGTTTAAAAGAATACAATAAATAATAACTAGAAGTACAAAACATAACCCAGACTATTTATTTTAAAATATAGTTTTGAACAATATTTAACTTTTGTAATGTATTTTTATATGCACCTGCCCAAACTAAGATGCCATAACGAAAGAGTGATTCAACAAGAGGTTTATAAACCATAATAAGTAGTTTTCTAGGCAAGAATTAGCATAACTGATTTTTTTCGTTAAGTAATCTATATGATTTTTCCATTTTAAGTTTTGGTCGATCATTATACCCAAGTACTTGATCTCCTTTTAAAATGAAAATGTCACAATTATTATGATAGCGATACGCTTCAATCAGTGTTATGAATTCATTAAAGTTTTTGGTGGCACTTCTATATCGAAGTGCATAATGTTGAATTGATTGTTAGATGAAATGACATGTTCATATTTATCTGGATTAATATAATGACCTCGGTGATTACGTTCGAGTTGACTTAGGTTGTCTAGGACAATGTACTACCATCATGAAGTATAATCTATTTTGTTTTTCAGAGCCTTGATATGGAATTGTATGGTGGGGCAGTCCTGGGCAGTTGAATCATGATTTGTATCGTAATTTTGATTATATTTTAAGTTAGCATTGATGCAATTGATGCAGACCTTCTTATGATTCCTACATTCGTTTTCTCATGCTCTTCACTGCATAGTGGACAAGTTAGTCTGCTTGTGCAATGTTCCTTTTTATGGTAGAAGCCCTGGCACTTAAAGCAACGGTGAATAGTTAAATCTTCATAAACTGGGTAGCGCTCCCATCCAATGCATTTTTTTAGGTTCATCAATTCTCTAAATGAAGTAGCTGAGCATTCAGCGTAAATAGTGTGCTGGAATTTTTGTTTGTTTTAACGAAGGTTACATTAAAGTCACTCAGAGTTTCATTTTGTTCTAGAACGGTCGCATCGATGTCCTCCTTAGTCATGTTTTGATTAAAGTTCGTAATTTTAATTTTCGGTTTTCGCATTTTAGATGTCTCAATATCATATAAGTTTTTTAACTTATCTTTAGCAACGTTCTCGAGGATTGTGGCTTACCTCTTGTTTTGGCATCTTATAATAACTGATCCGTTTTTTGTTGACCTTACGTTTGTAATACCAATTTTTAGCTGGGTAGGGTTAATGTTTTTGTTTACGTCGGCCTTTGTCAGGCGCGGATCTTGAGATTGTTTGGGTTTAACAATAACAACAGGCACATTTTGGTATAGTAGGAATGTTTAGTTCAATAGTTGATTTAAATGTACTGGAGTATGAGGGTTTGGCATAATTAATATCTTCAGCATTTTCATATTTTTTGAGTTGTTCTTTTAGCATTTGTATTATTTCATTTTTATCATTGATTATAGTCTCCTTGTCTTTAATTATTAATTGAAGGCTTTCCACAAATTCATTATTTCTACATCTTCGACAGTGAAACTTCAAAACTCGTTTTTGTAGAGGTAAACATTTTATTTCGGTTGCTGATAACTCTGAGCAATCTTGACAAATAGAATTTCTGCATGAGTCACATGGAAAACAAGGTATTTTTGTTTCCCTTGTTGGTTGTTTTATTAACTTACATATAGAGCTCTCCATATTACAACTTCATTATTTCAAAATAAGGATGAACAAACATAAATCAAATTATCAAATAAAACTTTTGATTTAAGCTATTCTTAAATTTTCAAAGAAATAAGAAATGTTTGTGTAATGTCGTTATGACTACCTACCCAAAAATCCTCTTATTGTTTTCAAAGTATTTTTAATAGATATGGAAAATTTATAAAAAAAGTTTCAAAAAAGTTAAATATAATGAGTGTGAATAACTTTAATAATGATATATTTTGTAACTAATAGTAAAAAAAATATCAAGTCAATTCGACTTTAACATTACGTAATTTATATTTTATATAAATTACAAAATTACCAGTACATAAATACTATTATGGCTAAGTACTAAGTAACTACTAGCTAAGGTCATTTTTAATTTCACGTGGTGGAGAGTAGTAAGTGGACTTATTTTATAACAAGATAATTAAAACACTTTAACTTTGTTTTACCACAAAAATATTTTTGTTTGATAATGAACAGTGAATGTTCGAAACTATAGTCACAGCAATAAATATTTTTGTGGTAAAACAAAGTTAAAGTGTTTTAATTATCTTATTAAAATGTACCACCAAGTTAACGCCGACAACATTCAAGAATTATTTTATAACCTTTAACATTATTTAATTTAGAAACTCTATATATTGCACTGCATAAAGTCTGAAAAAATTATAGCTAAGAACTAATTAAACCTGCTAACAGATGAGATCAGATGAGGACTTTTGGGAAGATTTCGAATATTCTTTAGACAAGATTAGAAGTAGATGTAGAACACTTTTAATGGTAGTAGTAGTGAAAACTGTTCTTTATTTTTATTACAATTGTGTACATATCCTATGTTTCGTAGATATGCTAGGTCTATTATTTACTATCCTTGTATACTAAAATAGATTCTTATAAACATAAATCCTATTCTTCATTTTTATTATTCATAATGCAAATTTAAATCTGTATCAAGTAAAAATATCCAGCAGACATTTTTGGAAATGTATGCTGAGCATTTTGTGTCAAAATGTTACATTTTGGATCACACAATTATTTTAAAATGCGCTTAAAACGCAAACATTCTGTGTTGAAGAAGAATGCAAAACAGGCTTTGCAGAACATTTTGTTGATACTAAACACATTTTTGACCCATCTCAGTTTAAAATTTTGAGGCAGCAAACTATCTTATAAAAGTTTTCAGGTTAAGAAAGTATTAAATAACTGTCAAAACGTAACTAATGGATAACTGGAAATTTCGAACTTTCCGCTGGTTAATATTTTATCTATCTGTAATACAAAAGAGGTATATGTAAAAGTTGTAAGTAATTTTTGATCGTTGAGAAATCTTCTCAAAAATGACCATGCATATGAACTAATTTGAAAATTATAATTAGATTGAAAGTGTTTTTACTTAAAAATTTACCTTATAGTTGCACATAAATGTTTAAAACAAAAATGATCTCCGAAACTTTATTTTTAACACTCATATTAAGCTAAATGTCAATTGTTAAGAAAATTCAAACAGGTTATTTTCATAATTTTTAAACAGACTTTTTATAGTGTTGTAGCCTGATGGTTCTAAATGAGTAGCATGATGACCATACTACCATTTTTTATTGTAAGTAATGTATTCTTAAATATTTAGACATTTCTTTCCATCAACTGAATTGTGATCCTATTCTAGATTGATTATCCTCTTTGAAGAACACTTCAATTAGTTAATAATGCACGTATTTGCTCCATTGGCGAATGTATTGCCTTAAATTGTTTCTTCTGATCCGACGTCCTTTTCTAACTATTCAGCCCCAACTTAAAATTACAATCAGTAATCAACATTCTTTCTTTACAAATGAGACAATATCTAACTTTTAGGAAATTTAAATTATGGAGGGGTTTACTTTGTGGTACATCTTGAATATAATGAAAAAGAAGACTCGAAAGTGGTAAAACAAAGTAATGAGAAACAAATACAAGATAAATACAGTAATCTTGTCTTCTCCTTCATTTTTTAAACCATATGCTTATTTTCACATCTTGGCTCCTATATTTCCTGCATTCTTCATTATATATTTTTTTATTTTAAAACCGTAACTTAAATGTACAACAAGAATATTTGTATTGTATTTTTTTATTATATCGGCAATATATAAAATATTTATAACTTTATCTGATATATGTATCCTATAATCCACTTTCTATCTAGTTTGACCGATGCACCTTATTTTAAATTTTCTTAGTACCTAAACTTTTCCTTCTTCAATAATATCTTCTTCGGTCATCTAATATCTTATTTTGTTCCTGTTATATTGCTCGAGCATCATTTCCTTGTTACTCCACCGTTTTAAACTGTATCCCTCTTTTTTACTGGCATATCTTGTTTATAATTAAACTACGCTGATTTAATGTTTTTTTTCTATTGTCTCTACAATAACTACTCTCTCTTCATTTAGAATCATCTAAAACATCAAGTCGCTTTAGAAGATTCTAAACCCAGCTGTGTCATCTTTTATATTTCCTATCCATCCATCTTGATTTTCCTTCAACTTGGATCCTAGTATCCTCATTTCTATCTCTTCATCAGATCAATATTATTGAAGATCAATTTTGTAACAATAATACGACTCTTACTATTAATTATGTTGTCCTTCTATATACAGTACTAAATGGCCTATAAAGCTTCTTTCTGTTTCAATGGTGGTATTTAGTTGTTTTTAAGATATTTTAGACAAATTATATGATTAAAGTTTAACAGGGAATCTACATTTTAATATAAAACATTACCAATATTTTTTTGGAATATTCGACTGTTTTCAGTAGATTATTAATATTCCATTGTTTTAGACAAATTCCAACTATTATTTCTTACTATGCCTGAATATAAAGCAGAAATAAACTTAAGTATGGTTCATTCATTTTTTCTGATGCATTCCTGTTCAGGGCACGAGTGGAAGATCATCTGAACTCAATTCTTGTGCAGTCTAAATTATGTGTGAATATTATTTTTGTATTTATAAGTTTTTTGTTAGCACTAAATTAAAACAAATAAATAAATAAATACTTTTTATATGGTATTGCAATAATTTTATTTTGCTATAAATTCTATAATGATTGTTAGTCTGATTAAACTAACAATAATTATTAGTGTAGTGTGTGCTTGACATATCTTAATAAATTTTATAAGTACCTAGACTTGCCTTGACGCCCTTTGGTTAACCTAGTGTACTCCTGACCTAGCCTAATATAATGTATATTAATCCTGACATACATTATTAGATTATACATTGACTCATTGTATTCCGGACCTACCATAATATAAAATATACTGATCTGACTTTATAATATCCTCTCAATAAACCGCAAATATATTAGACCAATTGAACAACAAGCCAATACAGTAAGCTATAAAACAATCCAACCAACTTAATTATATAATATTATCTGAGATATCAGATTTCAAATAAACTAGAAAACCGAGTATTAAAATATATTGTATTCTATTATATGCTAAAAATGCTTAAGAAAACATTTAAAATGTAAACGAAAGAGATTTTTATCATAAGTATAAGGTTTTATATAAGAAATCAGTGCAAATATAAATAAATTCACAGGTTAGGCATGTAAACAACAAAGGATATTTTTAACATAACAAAGAGATAGTATATCACAAGTTTTACTAAATGTACCTTTCGGTAATATGGGACGTCAAAACAACGATCCAAATATCAACAGATTCTCTAGGTTCTCAGAGGCTACTTACACCTCACACACTTAGCGTTACACTGATACCACTGGCTGATACGCACTATAGTGAGCATTTAATGTAGTGAATAATACTGTTTGTTGCCAGGTGGCGTTTAATCGGAGAATGGTGATGACGGACGCAAGACGGCTCAAAGGCGAGGTGTTATATCTAACCGTGGGACCTACAATACCTTCTGGTCTTAAAGCATTGGCCAGCCTTCATTCGAGCTGATTTGTCTGGCTAATTAACCTGCGTATGCAAAGAAACTGTATCTACCAGTCATGGTAATGTGATACACTGACAGGTAGTTTCTGCGACTTTGGCAGATCGAGGAGTTTATATCTTTTCAAATAATAAGCAAGAGTATAAACTTGGCAACATTTAATAATAATAATAAATTTATTGCCCATGAATGATTACAGAAGTAAATAACATTTTGGACACGTCACAGTTTGATTTACAAAGAATAAATAAAAGAAAACGCATACTAGCATACATACAAAGTGGATAATTATAAATTGTAACTGAAAAAATCGTTTAAATTATAATACAAGTTTTCAAATAAAAATTGTTTAAGTTTATTTTTGAACAAATATATATTTGGAGATAATTTAATGTTCCTTGGCAGCTTATTATATAATGATGGCCCAAGTATTTCGGGCGAGTTTTTACTTATTTTAAGACGGCAACGTCTCATGTATATATTGTCATTATTTCTAGTGAGGTGGTGATGCACATTACTTGTAGTTGTGAAATTATGTAGATTCTTATAGGTGTACAAACAAAGCTCAAGAATAATCAGGCAAGGTAGAGGCTGAATTTTTAGGTCTCTAAATAGCGGTTTACATGAGGTTTGAGGACGAGCACCCAAGATGCACCTTACAATACGTTTCTGCGCTATAAATACAGATGACCAGTGCTTAGACGGGCCCCAGAAGCATACGCCATATAATAAACGCGATTGTACAACTGCATAGTAATATGTTATTAATTGTGGCTTTGTTAAAACTGATCTAAGGACTCTTATTTGGTAGCATTGTTTATTTAGCTGACTGATTAGATTGTTGCAATGTAAGCCCCAATCTAAATTGTTGTCGATTTTTAGACCTAGAAAACTAATACTCTCGGTGGGTGATATTGAATCGCGATTCATAAATAGATTCAAATCCATATTTTGTGCGCTATGTTTATTTCGAAAACGTATATATGTGCTTTTAGAAGGATTTACTATTAATTTGTTGTTAAAAATGCATCTATAGTTAGATTACAATTTTGTTCTAATTGTTCGTTTGATATGTCGCTTATAACAGCAGATGTATCATCCGCATACATAAATATGTTGTTTTTTTATGAAATTTGGGAGGTCATTTACATAAATTATAAATAGCAGTGGACCTAAAATCGAACCTTGTGGAACACCCAGGTTTATACTTTCTGTTTGTGATATGTACTCTCTAATAATGTTTCCAACTTTATATTTAATTCTTACCTGTTGATATCTATTTTGCAAGTATGAATAAAACCAAGCATTTGCAACTCCCCTTATGCCATAGTTGTTTAATTTATCCAAAAGAACATTTCTATCGATGCAGTCAAAAGCTCGGCTCAGATCTAAAAATAATCCCACTATATATTCATCGGAGTCCAGCGTGTAGATGATGTCTGCATAGAAAGAATGACATGTTGTAATAGTAGACCTGTTTTGTCGAAAGCCATGTTGTGCAGGATGTAAAATATTAAAGCGGTTTATATAATTTTGAAGTCTCTTTGACATACAGGCTTCAAATATTTTAAAAAATATTGATACTAAGGAAACTGGTCGGTAGTTATTAATACATTTGCGATCATTTTTCTTAAAAATTGGAATTATTGTTGACAGTTTTAATCTATTTGGAAATATCCCGGTTTCGAATGATTTATTTACAAGATGTACCGTGGGTTTTGCAATTTCTTGAGCTATCTGTTTTATGATAAAGTCAGGCACTTCATCAAATCCACATGAACGTTTATTTTTTAAGTGTTTAATAACATCCAATAACTCATATTCTGAATAAGGTTCTAGAAAGAGTGATTGACTTGCAGTGTCACCGTAAAAGATATAATTAGCATCACAGGAATTTAACGAGTTACGTAGTTTTATTGGTTCATTTTTGAAATGTAAATTGAATGCATTAGATATATTTTCTGGATTATCTGTAGAATATTTAGAATTTAAGGTAATATTAGGATGTTGACTAATATTGTTTGACAATTCACTTATAATTTTCCAAGTCGACTTCATTTTATTTTCAGAGTTCATGATTTTTTCTTGGTAGTACGTTTTCTTTATATCACTGACTAATCTATTATGATTCTTCTTTAATTGAATATATGCATCTCTAAGTATAGGATATTGTTTAGAAGATAGAACAAGTCATGAAGTTGATTACTTGAAATTTTAACTTTAGAATTTATCCAGGAGTTTGTTTTTGTTTTAGTTTTATTGTTACACAGAGGAAAATTATTATTGAAATGGTATGTAAAAATATTGTGAAAACAATCAAATTTAGTGTTTAAAATCCTGTTCAGAGAAAACGTCTTGCCAAGATTCATTTGACAACTGTATTTTAAAATTTTGAATGTTATACTTACTAAATATTCTAACTTTTGATGTGAAGTGCTGACATTTATTTGAACTCAAGTTGAAATTGCATAATATTGATTTATGATCAGATATTACATTATCTACAGTTAGAGTTTGCATTGAATCTAAGTTGGTATATATGTGATCTAGACACGTTGAAGTCTGATTCGTTATTCTAGTATCATCCATATTTACTTGAAATAATTTAAACATCTGCAGTGTGCTTATTAGATTTATGTAGTCAGTAGTTATTTGATTAGAATTATTACTAAAATCGCCGTTAAAAATTATACGTATTTGAACATTATATAGATCATATAGTAAATTATTTAAATATCTTAAAAATAATGACATATCTCCTCCGGGGGGTCTGTAGCAAGTGATCAGATAAACTGGTGAATACTTACTAGATTTCCAGATTATTCCGCATACCTCAAACACATTATCGACGCAATATTTGTTTAAATCAACTACTTCTACTTGTAGGTAAGTTTTGCAGTATATTGCAACACCACCGCCTCTGCCTTGCCTACAGTAATAAGATCCTATAACATAAGAGTTAAGATTTAACAAAGATATAGTTGCATTGTCTGTCCATGTTTCAGTCAAACAAATTAAATGAATGGCGAATTTATCATTATCAAGTTGTATTTTATTTAATTTATCTGAATTAATGGAACGTATATTTAATAATAATAGATCATATTTGGCTTGTTTATTTATTTCGGTATAATTTGGCTGGGAGGTACTTGAAAATTTAGATGAGTATTATCTTTTTTCATGTAAAATCTATTCACAAATGTATTAGTGGGCCAGAAATTTAGATTAATAACTACATCAGAAACATCATTTGGAATGCCGATTTTAAATGACGAATAGTCTCCGTTTTTATATTTAGGTTCCAGTTCTTGAATGATAAATTTACCAATTTTGGTGTTGGCTGGGTATTTATTTTTATCTTTTAGGTAAGATTTCAGTTGTTCCGTTGTAATTCCTTTCTTCAATCTGGAGACAAAAATCCATTTGCGTCTTGTGTACGGACATACTTCGAGAGTGTTATCAGCAGAATTCCCATTAAATGCGGAGCTTCTTCTAGGCCTAGTATTTTTGCGCGGTTTGGTTTCAGTCCAATTATCTTCGTCTGCGTTTTCATTTTCCATAGAGGTTTTCGCTTGAGATACCTTAGCGGAATTGATCTTTGCCGTCTGTTGGTGATTTGCTGAACGTTTATTCGCGACAGTAGCATAGTCTTGAACTAATTTTTGTGTAGATTGTTCACCGTGAATTATAGTAGGGATCCTCTCTTTTACTTGATTTAATTGATTCCCGCGTATTTTGGGAGGTTGAATCGCGGGTTTGTTTACATTGTTTTTTGTTCATTTAATTTGCAGGTTAATTCATCTATGATTAAGTCCTTTGCAAGTAATTTTTCCGCTTGTATATGTACCTTACTTTTAAGATCCGAGAGTTTCAGCTGCAGATTAAGTAGAATTTGCAGAGTAACACGCTGAACTCCTAGTTTCTCGCAACGGAAACACGCAGCACAACCAAATTTATCCTCGGATTTTATACAACCAGAATGAAATTTTCCTAGGCAAATGCAGCACTTAATTTCTTCATCACATATTTTTTTGGCACCCGATGCACTTGTATTGATTATTGTTGTATTCAATATATCACTTTCGGAAAGAGAGCGAGCAGCGTGAACGGTCGCCATCTTTATACTCGAGTACGTTTCAACTTCGTATCGGATCGCCTACAGATCTACAGACTTTGGCTGCCCCTGCAATTATATGTACAATTCCTTAGTTGCATAATACAAGAGGTGCTAATAATGGTGTGATGTCGCGCTACATGAAAGTCACCCAGTGATGGATGAAATTCATCGCTGATAATAACCGCATGGAGATCGAACATCTAAAAAATGCTCCAATCATATCTTTTGTCATTTGATAAAGAAAACTGTAAGGATATTCATTGCGTTTGCGGGTGGTGGTATATACATCTTTCGGTCGGCGAGGATTTGCTCTTTTTCCTGTGTTTTCGGATCGGCTTTTTAAGCATCCATTATTGATGTAATAAGAGACGTCTGATTTACATTATAGATTCCAGATAACTGGAAACACTTTAATTTTACCTAGTTAGTGTTATAAGTGACTTCGAGCGACACATCTTTAAAGTGTTTTGACTTTCTCAGTGCCTTTGCCTTTGGCTCTGTACCTTAAAGAGGCATCGATATTGTTTAAGAGCTTATACCAGGACTAAGTATTAAGTAAATTCCAAGTCTAGTAATGAATGTCCTAAGTAAAAACACATCTAAATTGCTTCAGTATAACGCAGCTGCATATTCCAACAATACTTCCCAAATATTTTGATATAGTGCATTACAAAATAGTCATGGCGACTCTTAAGTCATTGAGCTCATAGCTTTGTTAAGCATAAACATTATACATCTAATAGCGACATTTGCTCAAGTACATTACACTCCGAATCGAATTAGTTGCTTCCTTCAGTTGTTGGATAGCTGCCTGCCACAGCAAGTGCATGCGCAATATTTTTTATAGCTTTGGTTGCATCATTCTGTATGGTAAGTATAGATAGCCTGTGTATTATCGTATAAATACGCAAATAAGCATATAGTTTGGTGGTGGATTAAAAATTATAAGCCATAATTGACGATTATAACCGCAATAACAAGACAATTTTTCAGGTGCTATCTCATTATCCTCATGATGGTTCCAACCCCAGCTTCCGTCCATTTCATGAAGATGTCCCTAATTTCCAGAATGTTTCTTTTTTCATATTTCTGGCAATTGAAATAATATTAGTTCTACTGTGGTTTAATTGAATGAAGCAGTGGTTTACGTATTTATGAACGGTCGATGATCAACGGATAAAGAGGGTGAAAAATACCCAGCTCGGATACTAAGGCTGGCTACTCCATGTCCAGGCTATATTTCTCCATCATGCATTTTATGAAGAAACTATGTACTAGCCGATTGTACAAACATCTTTAGTTCCTGAGGGCATTACAATGCAAGAATTCGTTTTCATCTTCTACTAACTTATCAGCGCAGTACAGAGGATATTTCGTTTTTAGTTTTATGTAGATAACAGTAATGCAGTTACTGTTTATGTTTATATGTTTGATATATTTTCTCTTCGTTTTCTCTTTTCTCTGTAATAAACATTTCTTTTCTTTTTTCTTTTTAGATTTTGAATATTTAAAAATTGTATTTATGTCTGTTTTGTGTTATTGTTATTTATATATGTTTTTATCTTTTTCTGTTCCCCATTTAAGTAGTACATGATTTGTAATATATTTCATCGATGTGTGGGAATTTGGTGCATGGTCTTACGAATATACTTCCTAAAGTATTGAATTTTTATCTAAATGATAATAATAATAATAATAATTTTATTTGTGTTACTAGACAAAAAACATACACTCGTCCAAAATAAAACATAATACATGGAAATAATGAAATTCTTTAAACAGTGAAAACATTTAAATAACTAAAATAAATCTTTGAGAAAATCATTATAATTATACGTTGTTCTAGGAATGGGATTTGTGAGGATAATTTGAGGAATACTTGAAAAATTATCTATATATTTTTGTAGTTGGTTCTGAAAATCAAGAATTGTGTTTTTGTGTAGGATTATATCAAAAATGTTGGTCAATTTTATACCATTAAGTGTGAGCAGAATCATCTGGGGAAGTTATGTGGAAATCTGCATATTTAATTGTATGCTTAACCTGTTTCTGCTATGCTGTCATTGTATATGTTGAGCTTTAAAGTCTTCGGCGATAATTACTAAAGACTCTCATTTTGTACGGTGTTTGAAGTAAATTTCGTGCTTTCGTTGGTTTGTGTATGCTAATTAATGTGAATATTTAATTATTGTGAGAGATTTGTATGACTAAAGTTCATGTTTGGTATGCATCCTCTGTAGCTTTCTAGGTGATGCTCTCGCTGCATTTGTTATGTGGACCTACATATTTAACAACACAGAGTATCAAAAATTTTGGAAATTGTAGCACTGAAGACTCGTCCTAATGAAATTACATTAATTTTGCGTTCTGGGAGTTCAAATGTAATTTCGCCCAAAGCGATGTCCCTTGGCTAGTTTTTTAATGGCAATTTTGTTTGTTCTTTTTTTCTGTATATTCGGATGTAAAAAGTTCAATTTGTATATCATCAAGTTTTATAACACTTTTGCTGTACTGTTGATACAAACAAAAAGCGTGAGGTTTGCGTCTTAAGTGTGTTCGTCTACTTTGTGACTTTTCCTATCAAATGAAGTCATCATCGAATAAAAGTCGATCATATCTGTTTCTGGATGGAATCATAAATCATTTTCAACTTTTTTTTCACTGGTTATTCACTTATGCCCATTACGTCATCTGTATGTATTTTCTTGCCCTTTTAGTAGGTGACCCTCTCTATTTTCTCTGGTTCAGCCACGAAGTCCCTAAATTACTTATCACTATGCCATACTCACTGCGTTTTTACTCCCATTCTGTTAAATTGTTTAATAATTTTTGACACTAACATTCATGTTTATTAACCTCTACTTATCTAATAATATTAGGGACACCATTATAGTAACTATTGTTTCAACGTTGCACTTGAACAATATTAAACATTAAATTAATCATTAGCCACACACCGGTTTCTAACTATTCGCGTCTCGTCAACGCAGCACAGTTAAAGACAAAGAAACGGAATTTATACAACTCCGATAGATGTCACCATAATAGTGTTTTTATCGTTAACGGCTTCAATTCACCGTTAACGATAAAAACACTATTATGGTGACATCCATCGGTTTATAAACTCTGTAGTAACATTCCGAGACATGATAGGTAAAGCAGTTGTTGATAGGGAAACCATAAATTCATGTTAATCGTTGTTAATGTTAATTATCTATGTTGACAGTTATCAAATTGTCAAAGTCAGTGCAACGTTTAGACAATAGATATCACCCTAATGATGTCTCTATCCTTTGAAAATTCAATATAAATATACTTCTTACAAAAGATCAAATTATAATAAACAGTAATCTTTACACAATGGACTATAAAAGCAGTTTTTACTTATGGGTCTTATAATTGCCTGTTAAAATTACCTTTTCTTTATATTAATTCTAAAACATGCAAAATATAATATTAGTTCAAATATTGTTATAATTTATT
Organism: Ontholestes murinus; assembly: GCA_963969525.1. NCBI lineage: Eukaryota > Metazoa > Arthropoda > Insecta > Coleoptera > Staphylinidae > Ontholestes > Ontholestes murinus. The sequence continues at coordinate 59,654,535 of OZ018394.1, read as the reverse complement.
GACTTAATTAATCATTTAAAATATTATTCAACTCTTCGAACAAAAACTATGTTTATACAAAAATGTTATTACACCAATATGAATACAAGATGAATAATTTAATATAATAAACAGAAAATAGAAGTGATGTACTCTACTAGTTGTGGTTTTGTAGTTTTTTTTAATAATAACTAAACATCTTACACCTCTGATGCGTTTCCCAGGCATTAATTCAAGTGAAGTGATTAGAGTCAATTTATTTCTCCCGCTCTAGCAGATTACGGATTCCCAAAGTGTAATCTATATTAATGATTGACTAAATTATAGGAAATCCTCTAATGCATAAATAATGTTTGCGAGATACACGGCATTTATTATGGTTTATAACCTAGATTACACCACGTGCACTAATTTATGCATACATTAATTGCCTCCCAGACAAAATTCCCAACAAGCTGTATATAGAATAAATATATAAAGTACGTCATATGGCTAGTATCACAATGTATATTGAAATATGTTGATGAAGTAATAATTCTAACCATTTAAATTATATTTAAAGTATCACATGATAATATTGTTAAAATGATAGAATAACATGCATTACAAAATGCGTATGTTATGTTAAAAGAGAAAGAGTAATATGATATTCTAATTAATAGCATAATACTTATTTAATTCGTATACTTAATGTTTATTATACATTATAAAACCTCCGAAACGATTTTAATCCTCCTGGGATATAGAATCACAATGATTTATTTATTTGCTTGCGCAGGTCTTGATTTATTTAATAATAAAATCCTTATATCATATAATAGCTAATATTGCAACCCACCCCATTTCTGTTTCCCATCAATGCGTGCCCTCCTTCCAAACCCTTAATAATATATGTACACATTAAAACGTGATATAAGGGCCCAATATTAATACCCTTCAAAAGGAGTCCCATTTTATATATCGCATAACCGACCATATTATATAGAGCAATTTCAGATTTGCGGCGTAAGAAAAATTATACCGCTTCCCCCAAACGGTTCCGTCTCTGTCCGTCCCCATGCGAAGTCCATGCAGCCGTCCCCCTCCCGTGATGAAAATATTATCAGCACCATCTTTAATTTCAAACCTTGTAAACTCCAACTTACAACAATAAACGGGGGTATATTTTAGGGGTGACGTCGTGCCGTATAAAAGTGGCTTAGAAGTATACAGTTTGAAAAACGCAATAAGAATTGAATTGACCCGCAAATGTACCAAGCAGAGTTATGAATAATAAAGTGGATTTTTAAAATTTAGCAAATATTTCATAGCGACATAAGCCACTAAATATTTTATATTAATTAAATATTTATCGCTCGCGATGGTAATAAAACTTCTAATGTTGAATATGGTAGGTGAAAATATTTATGTAATTATGTTATAATTGTTATGGCCAATCGTTAAGAATGTGGACACTGACCGAAAGTTTTGGATGCGAAGAGAACTGTTATACTTTTAATCAACTCCAAACAATCTATTAAATATATACCAATTGTGCACGATATCTATTCTTTGAAAGTACAGAAGTAAATTTGAGGCTGCTTTAATAGTTGTGATTGTTTTTGAGGGTATTTCGTAGACACACGTTCAGTTAGTAAATCCGCAAATCAAGACAAGCCAAAAAATAATACTTCCTTTTTTCGAAAGACACCTCAAATGTCTTTCAATCCGACAACTACACAATTTTTGAAAAGTGAATTATTGGTCTAGGCCAGTATAATAACTAAAATAAATGTAAATATTTAAGTGCTTACAAAACATAATAAAACGTATTGTAAAATAATACAATAGAAATGAAATACCTTAGAAAAGTCAAAGAAGTAAGACAAATTAGATAGGATGAGAAGTGAAGACATAAGAGCGAATCTAAGCATATAATCAATCAAAAATGCTGAGGCTAAATGACAACGCAACTGTTAAGAAGGTATGGGAAGCACGAGTTCCGGAGAAAACAAAAGAGTCACGCCAAAAAATACATAGAACAGAGCGGTGAAGCAGTATCTGGAGGTAAAACATAAAACATGGATAGAAGCCGGAAACTTAGCGAAAGAAAATGTTGGAAGAAGTTTATAGAACAGAAATAAGAAGATACCCTATTTGTTGAAATAAAACAACACAGTTGGGAGGGTTTCACATTTATTGTTGAACACTGCAACATGTTTCATATTGATCTGCCTGATGAAGCCATTGTGTGGCGAAACATTTTGCAGTGTACAACAATAAATGTGAAACCCTCCCAACTGTGTTGTTTTATTTCAATTTGTTATGGAGTTTCATCATGTATTTTACAAGTTGCATATGAATGATTTAGGTGCCACTATTTGTCACCAAAATATACTCTCAAGTCTTGCGTTTGTACTTTGATCTACTTAGAAAGTTGAATAAATATTTCCTTGACGATCGTGACCAGAAGTTTTGTATTTAACTATATCTACTCAGGTTTTAAATAATAAGGACAGCGAGAGTTAAAGGTTACTTCTGTTTCTATTAGATAAGTTGGAAGACTTTGTGATATTAAAATGTTACAAGCCATGAGTAGTTTCAATAGATTTTTCGCTCATTTCCCAAAATGTAAAAGTATAAAGTGCTACTGTATAACCTTTTGAATGTGAATAAATTTCAAAGAAAAAACATTAATTTTAAATAATTATATTGAGTTTTTAGTTAAGCTATTAAGCTTATTAAGAGATATAATCCCATTATTTCGGTTATCTTTGAAGTTTTTGTTATTATATATTATTCTTAGATAATAAAAAGTTGCATTGCAACGTAGTAAACATATTTTTTTTTAAATATTGATTATATTAAAATTTTGATTTCCATATTACTTGTGTTGTCAAAACTGCTAGTTCACGTTACTAGACGTTTATAACATTTGAGCTATGTGATATTAAATTTAAGACCTCTGTTACATAATGTCAATCGTAAATATTTGATTCTCTGTGTATTTAACTAACACGGTAAACAAATAAATGGAAGTAACCTTGTGGTCACAAAAGATATCTCATTGTTATATTTTACCATTTAAAAATTATATTATTTATCTCATATGCATAACTAACTTATCATTTATTTAATGATAAGAATTACATCATGCGTTAGATGTCATTCTGATTAGCTTGCATTTTATTTTATTATAAATAGGACTCATCGCTTTCATTAAAAAGCATTATAATTAATAGATTGCTAGAGTTAGTAGCATGTAGCCGTCACCGTGTTGTTAATTTCCGTATTGTTAATCGTAGTAATCTAAGCTTAGAAAAATCAACAAATAAATCGTTTTTAAAAACTCAAACGTGCAAGTTCAAAATTTAACGTACATATGTTTTCCAACTTCATTAAAAGCAAAGTAATTGTTGAATTCTTTATTAGATTTAATTCCAAATTTCAGAATTGATCTTTTCTATATGCCTTGATTATAAAAGAACTTAACTTGACCTAGGAATGCCTTCTTTGCAAAATTGTATTTCCTGTTATTGCCTTTTATGCCTTTTAAACTGTATTCAAACAATTTAGAAAATTAAGCCTTCTCATTGGAGTTACTGATATATTATTATATTTGAGCCGTTTATTTTTGAAAGTCCATTTTTATCTTTTTTCAAGTTAACTGTATTAACATTTATAATTTATGCGGAACTGTCAAAAAAATCAATCGGCATTGAAATATATTTAATACATTTTGTAGCACGTACATTTTCAAAATAAAATAAATACTGAAAATCATAATTTTGAAAGTGACCTAAGTGTACTTTTTATTGATAATGTCAAAACATGTGATCCACAATCTTGAAAGCAGTGATGAAGGTAATTTAAATTACATTATAATATTGAATTAAATTTTAAAGAATAATATTTAATTAAAGAAATTGTTAAACCCACAGGAAAGGATAAAATCACAAGATTCCTCGATTCTGAAAGTAAAGAAGGATTTTAATTCAAATACAGAAAAAGAAAGAGAATTTTAAAACTTCATTCTTCAACGGAGGAATAAGAAACTAATTGAGAATGAGAATTTACAAAACAACAGCTTCAGAGAAGGATTCAGAGAAAGCAGAAGTGATACTTATATTCAGAAACTTCGTAAAATTAAACGAAATTCGGGGAAAAGATACGATAGACAAACGGGCAAAATTATACCTGCCAAATTTTTTAAAAATAAAGATAGCCAATGTCGAAAAGACCGCTTAAAAAATTTAAATCAAACAGAAAGAAAACGTAATTTTCAAATGTTTTGGACTTAGGAGACTTTATAATAAGCAAAATATATTGCTATACGAAGCGACCGAACGATGTACCTTAAAAAGAAGATGTCGGAGAATGGGAAAGGGTTCATATAGAAATGAGAGTTTTACGTACTGCTTAAATTTTAAAACTGGCAAAGTTTCTGTTTGTGAAAAAAGAATTATACACACTTTTCAAATAAACGAAGGACGATTGAAACGTGTGTTAAAATCTAAAAATGTAGGCAACGATTTACATGGCGTGTGCCTGCATTGTCGAGAAGCAAATTTGATTGTTCAAAACCATATTAACAGTTACCCAAAATTTGAATCCCATTATACGATGGATCTTAATCCCAATAAAAAATATCTACATCCTGAACTGACTATTAAAAAAATGTTTGATTTGTATGAGCTTCACTGTAAAGAAAATAATTTAAAAGCAGTTAATGAATGAACTTATAGAAAAATATTCAAAAAAGATTTTAATCTACAATTCCACGCAAAGACCCATGCCAAAAATTTAAAGCATCAGAAAACTACGAAGAAGAGAAAAACTTATGGAAGAACATGACATTCATTTAAAACTAGCAGAATCAGCTAGAAATACGTTAAAACAAGATCAAGAACTAGTATCAAGTAATCCATCTCATTATTTTGGCTTTTCTTTCCATTTGCAGAAAGCGTTACTTTTCCAAAGCTAACTACTGCAGTGGCTTATTATAATTGCAACATGTATAATTTAAATTTATACATGTACGCTTGGGATGAAACAAAAGCTTCTAGAGGTTCCTAAGAAGTGGCTCCATGACTCTTCAGACACCTTAAAACTCTAAAAAGTGAAAAAACATAGCATTGCATATAGTGACTTGTATGGAGGGCAAAATAGAAACATCAAAATATCTTTAATGTGGTTAAAATTGTTCAAACGATGGGAAATTATGTGGAAATCATAGACAACAAATTTTTAATATCAGGTGGTCATTTATTTTTACCTAATGACAGAGATTTTAGCGTTATAGAAATGTCGTTAAAAAGAAATCATTTACAAGACTATTATAATATAATAAAAAATGTAGAAAAGGTAATACTTTTATACTAAATGAAACGAAATATGAGCATTTTATATCAAGAAACTCTTAGAAGAAGCAGTTTACAAAAGATCCAAAAATACCACTGGGGAAAAATAAAGTGGCTGCAAATATGCTGATGCGATTTTTAAGAAATGTATCATAAAGTCTGTTCGTTGGATCTTTCGTCGTACGTCACAAACTATCGCTTCAAAAAACGACGAAAGTTTTACAGTGCGTTCTTTTTCTAACGCATTTGGTTTACTTTATCAGACTGAATGTTTTTGCGTCGTTTCTCGAAGCGATAATTTGTGACGTACGACGAAAGATCCAACGAACAGACTATATACAATTTTATATAAAACAACCATGGATGCAGCGTTTAATTGATTTATTGCCACGTCAGGGTAGACCTAAAAATTTTGGAAATATTGTATTGCCACCATTATACAAAAGTATAAGAAGCATCACATCACTAAAATACCGACACATGATGGACTTGTGATATATACCTCCGTAACGTCATAACTACTTTAAATCCCTTCCGCATACTGGGAATTTTAACGAATTACTTGTTATTAAATTTAATTTTTTTTTCTTCTAAAATTATAAAGTAAATAAATTGTTTTATTTTTTAATTTTTTAAGCTACATGTAACAAACTTAAGCTCTTTCACATTTTATAACAAAACAAATTTTATTTTGAAAGTAACCTAAGCCCTTTCAAGGTAAGCAAGGACATATTATACACTTAATAATAGCGATGATTTAATATGAATTATAAAATTAACACCCTTAAATATTTAGCATTGTGGGTCAACCATATACCTTACGTATATTTTTAATTTTGGAAAAATTGACTTTTTGTTATAAGAGATTTTCTGAATTGATATTACGTTAAGTATGGTCTATGTCGAAAACATCGTTCAGTTCTCGCAAGGCCTAGATAAAATGATTCGGTTTGTAATACGAGTATTAGAAAAATCTAGTAGAGGTTATTATTTCTGCAATTCAATACGGTCCCGAGTTTTTTTACTTAATCAGTGTCGCATATACCAATTAATCCAAAGATTTTCTATCGACATTAAAACATTTGATGGCCGCTTTTGCAAAATAAAATTAGGAGAACCCTCAGTTTTTATTAAAGTAGAATTTTCTTCTTGCAAAAAATCATCAACATATAAATCATTCTTTATTAAGAAAAATTCAAGGAGATTTGAATCACAACCCTCAGTGCTTAACTAATTGTTTAAATCTGCAAATAGCTAAAACTGAGGCAGAAACTGTGCCATAGGTTACAGTATTTAATCCGTAAACTGAAAAGGTTTATCTAAAAAACCTTTCTATATTTTTTCTTTCCTTTATGTATATTGTGTTTTTAGTTTTGCACTTAATAATAACTTTACTACTTTTGTTTTGGTATTATACCTAACTCTATATACTAGAATAGGCCTTATATTATCTTCTTGAGACTTAAGAAGTTTTGTTATAAGTTTGGAGCGTTATTTCTGATTTATATTTTTACTGCCTTGGTATAAAACAGTTTATAGAAATATAAGTAAATAAAATAGTCACATCTTACCTTAAATATATAACATCTGTGTTTGTATTAATTGGTGGCTAGTATCTAATTTTGCATTGAAGCTGATCCTGTATTTTATTTTATAGTTATATAGTTACATTGCGATTTACAAATATTTGTATTAGTAAAACATAACTTGTAATATGTCTTCTGGTTATCAGATATAAAATATAATAGGATATTGTATATCACATATTAATCTGAAACAATTAGTATCTCTTATGCTGACGAATAATAATTTTCAAACGATGATTTTAAACCTTCAAGATGTAAATGAACAATTTGTTTAATTTACTCGAAGCTTGATATTACTTCCATGCAATCCAACAAATAAATAAATTTTCTCTCACTTTCGAGATTTTATAAAAATCTAAAATTTACAGAAATATCAAAAAGTAGTGAGATTTAATAATTCAAATACACCTTTGTCTCTGCACTCAGTGTCACCAAACGTATTCACGCTTTTTCTCGTCATTCAATAACATTTTCTTACAGTGGTATTCTATATCTATATTACATTACTTTTAACAACCTACTTTTGAAATGCCGCCTTTTAAAATAAATGTTTTATTGCTCACTATAATAATCACCCAAGGCATTTTTTGAGGTTAGTATTGCAATCTATTGGACAAATGTTTCCCATTTTTACAGAATTTCATTAGACGAGAACTATTTTAAAAGAATAAATATTTCACTTTTTGTTCGTTAATAAAAATCTTAGGCAGAAAGACCTCTGGTCGATAGCCTTTTGACAAATTAACACATTAACACCTCATTCATTATTCATTATTCCAATGTAAATATGTACAAAAATTTGTCAATAAATATATGTTACTACTAAAAATCTTAATAAAAGGAAATAATAATAATAAATCATTTATTTACGGCATACGCCTTTTTTACATAAATAATACAGTATAAGTATTTTGGTATATATTATAAATAAAAGTAAAATACATTTAAAATAAATACGCCCAGAAAGGAAATAAACAGTATTAACGGAAAACATATTTTACCCAAAACCATAATATACTCTTACAATGTAACATCTATTTTTTTTAAATCAACTTAAAAGAATGAATGGACGAATCGAATAGGTTAAACCATGTATGATCATTGAATTCATTCCTAATCATCAGCAAACGTGTCATAGAATTCATAGAGCTCGGAAGTGTTCTATGAGTATTAATATAAAATATAGAGCGAGAACGTATATTTCTGCAAGGTATGCAAATAGATATTAGTCTCAATAAATAGGGAGCGTCAAAATATTCATAAATAATTTTGTGCAATAAATAAAGGTCGACATTGGTCCTCCGATCCTGTAACGATTTTAATTTCTTCATTATAGAAGCATATTCTCCAGGCATGTGCTGAAGTCTAGATTTAAATTCCATACACCTCAGAAATTTCTTCTGCATGCATTCAAGAAGTATCCCATTGGTTGAAGTATGTGATGGAGAAGCTTATTCAAGGTGTGATCTAACAAGTGCGCAGTACAAAATTTTAAGGCAATCATTATTTAAATTTTTCCCAATCTGTCAGACATAACCCCATAGCCTTAATCCTTTTTAACAACATTAGGTATGTGATATATCGTAGATTGTTGAGGCACTTATTTTTTGAAAATCTATTACTAATTAATATAAACTTTTGATTCAAATAAAACCCCCAAATCTTTTATGTTATCTACTTAAACAAGAATGAATATTGTATGCATGATTATAAAAGTTTGTACACTTAGAAAACGACATTAAGGAACATTTTGGTATGTTTAAGAATAAACGATTATTGTTACACCAGTCATTCAAAAATTAGATCTTCTTGAACATCAAGGCAATCATTTCCATTGTGTATTACTTTAAATCATCGACAAACAGTTAAAAAAATGACAATTAATAATAACCTCCCGTACGTCATTAATAAATAATACATATAAATAAAATCGGTTCTCAATGGGACCTTTGAGGTACACCATATGAGACTTGAATAGGTTTAAAAATTGAATTTTTAATTTTTACAAACGGTATGTATCTATTTAGATGAGAGGAAAACCAACGTACCATATTCAATGAAAACCCCATTGAACATAACTTATTTAATAATAAAGTAATATCAATTCAATCAAAAACTTTCGTGAAATCGGTAAATATGGTATCGACTTCACAACGTTCATAGGAGCTTTCGATAGAAATTGTTTATATGCATGATTGTATTCCAACGCCTCTATAATTCTGAGCAAGGTTTCTTGAGCCAGGAATAATAAAATTAGCCTTAAATATTGATGAAAGTGAACAAAGAATGAGTGGTTTATTAAAAATATGATAAATTTGGCGACCAAGAGAATAAATAAATACAATTTTATTTAAAACAGTGGTATTTTATAAGGACCGTAAGAATAGGTTGGCTTAAGGCTAATGATGGCATTAAATACATTTTGTAGGTTAATAATTATTGTACTGCTTTAATTACTCAAACTTGATATAGAATTAAAATTCTAAGAATTCGAATTAAGTGAAGAATTAGTTGAGAAAGTATAAACCGTTGAAAAATAATCAGAAAATAAATTAGCAATATTTAAGTCAGCATCTGCATTAACACCGTTATATTCGATTTCAGTAGGACAAACATGTTCATTTTTATAATCTTTGGCATATTGCCAAAAGAATTTAGGATCAGAATTTAAATAAGCTTTTACCCTCGATTTCAATAGGATAAACATTTTAGCAAGTTTAATGTACTCTTCTCTAAGTAGAGAAAAATCACAATAATTTGTGTAAGAGTAGTTTTGTTTATGATGAGCCCTTTTCTTGAGATCATTGAGATCAACTCCTTAGACATCTATCTTGGATAACTGCGGGGATTTCAATAAACATATTTAACAGGAACAAAATCTTCAATTGCAAAGTTCAGAATATCATGAAACTGATTTACTATTGCATCTATGTTATTAAATAATTCAATAAAGCTTTAATAAAAATAATAAAATTGTAACAATTGTATATTTCAACAATGTCCTCCAAACGATTACAATGCTCTTTATACCAGTCAATAATAATAATCCAGGACTTATATAATAAATTATTAATTTTTAATAAAAAAATAAATGTTCCAAGAAATAAATGATGATTTTAAATCCTTTTTCACAGCAATTGGGACTCCACCACCCCTAATTCCTCTATCAACGATTCTAACATATCTGTAAATATTATAGTTTAGAATTTGAAGTTGGCAATTTGTTATATTTTCATACAACCAAGTTTCAATTATTATTATAATGACGTAGTAATTTAGACTTATATCAGGTGAGAAATTAAAAGTTTTAGTTCTTAGACCACCACAATTCTGGTAATAAATATTTTTTGCCACATTCAAATTAAAATTGTTTGGTTTATCGTTACTATTTACTAAATACGGAGTCCCCATTCTTATATTGTAAGGAGAGCTTTGTTTCTCCATTAGATTTTCCGAAATTTAATTGTTCTTTTAAATAATTAAAATGTTGAATTTGTTTTTTTTTTCTTGTTCTGTCTGTACGGAACATAAACGTTTTTTGTGCCGTCGTATTATTTGTTAATACTGTGTTAGAATGATCCTTATTTTCAAAGATACATTTTAATGGTCTTGATTTATCATTAATTCATACTTTACATATTACGGAATTCATTAAGGTTAAAAAGAATCACATTAGATTCTCTATTACGCCTCTCCTCAATTTCAGCTAAGATGTCTTCATATGTTTCACTTGCCGCTGACTTTATAATAATAATAATAATAATCTTTATTGAACGGATTCACCCTTTTACAAAAATAAAATTATAAATTGCCCAAAATATATTAAAAGCAAACAATAATTCAACTAGACTAAAATCACCTAAACCAGTAATTAATGATACAAATTAAAATAGAATATATAATTATATATAAACTTAAAAATAAAACATATATAACTTTCCTAATCTTTAACAATATAATAATAATTGTGCAAACAAAATAAATAGAATATATATACAGGGTGAGTTTTTTTAGATGTTCTCGATAGGGATCTCAGAAACTGTAAGAGATAGAAAAACGGTTAAATGGGGAAATAAACGTAGATTTACGAGACGAATAAAATTCCACTTTCAAAGTTTTCAAAAAAGTCAAGGGTAACTACAATAGATATTTTGAAAAAACTAAAAAGTGTAATTTGTTCAAATGAATATATTTCGGTTTTTATAACAGATAGAAAAAACCGTAAAAGGCAAAGTTTTAGATAATTTTATGCAGATTTATAAAAAAATTTATCGCCATTATTTTCCAAGATATGACGCAAACAGACATTTTTTTAAAGAACCCATAGTTTTTTCTCTTTAATACAATATCACATATGACATAGTTATTTCTAAAAATAAGTGAGTTATAGTCATTTTAAGTTTTATTATAAATTTTAAAAAATATTAGCCAGTTTAAATTTTAAATTTTTGATCGGTCGCCATTTTGTTATTTGAAAAAAATAAAAAATAATTGTAAATACAAATGTTTTAGAGAGAGCTGAAAGCTACTTTTAAAACTTTTTGGTTTTTTAAAATAGTTATTTTAATAAGGGAGTTATAGCGATTTTTAGAAAAACAAAAGAACTCCAATAACACCGAACCGGAGCACCAAATCACAAATTGGAACTAAGAAAAGTTGTTTGTTTTAGCGAGTTCTAACTACCATTTTCGGATGTAACGACTAGGTATTAACACCCTGTAAATGGTCTAATAACCGAGATATATTGTTTTGAAAAAATTGACACTTTAAAGTTTTTTCAAAATATCCAGTTACCCTTGACTTTTTTAAAAACTTTGAAGGTGGAATTTAGTTAATCTCATAACTCTACACTTTAACCATTTTTCTATCTCTTAAAGTTTTCGTAATCTCCATATAGAACATCTAAAAAACTCACCCTGTATATAGTAATAAAACAACGTATATAAATTCCGAATAGTTTAATAAAATAACAATAATTATGTAACTAAACTACCAACAAATAACACCCAGCTAATAGAACATCCATAATATTAAAATAAATGTTTTAGTTTTCTTATAAAAGAAACAATATCTGTGCCCTAAATGTCGAAAGTGCCGTTTAGGTTACAGCGATGCATCTCAGAATTCTATAAAGAGGACTATTGAAAGTATAATTATTTTTGCATCTGCTAATATAAATATATCCTTACTCTTTTGTTAACTATGGGTTTCCATTAAACCGGGTAACTTACTAAAATTAATTCCTCCAGAGACTAATTTATGAAAAAACATAGATCAAGTTTAATTCTACTAAGAGAAGGTTTAAATTATTTGATAAAATATTTGGATTTTCATTTGCAATGCTGAATATCAATGAAATATATTGCATAGATTTATTTTCAACCCTTTTCAATTTAGAAATATATGTAGTATAAAATGGAGACCACATCATACTAGCATATTCCAATTTTAATCTAACCAAAGAGCAGTAGAGTAATCGTAACAGATATTCGCAATTTATTAATGCCCTGCTTAGATCATTTATAAATAGAAGAAACAGGATGGGTCCCTTGAGGAATCCAGAAGGCACATGATTAAATTCTGATAGAAACTTAGCTATTTTTACAATATCTGTCTATTACATAAGAAATAATCAATCCATATAATAACGTAATCATGAAACTCAAAACACTTTAACTTGTTAATCAATAATTTGTGGTTTATTCTGTCAAATGACTTGGAGAAGTCAGTATAGATTACATTAACTTGATGTCCCTTCTCCAATGCATCTAATATATAGCTTTGGTACTCCAATAAATGTGTAACTGTAAACCATCCAATACAAAAACCATGTTGTTCCTAAATAATTATATTTTTGGACTACCACCTTAACTGAGATGAAATAATTTTGTCTAGGATTTTTGGAATAGCTGATTTGTGCACTACTGCCCTTTAATTACTAATTACATCTTTTTTCCCAGATTTATAGATAGGCATCAAAAGGCTATGTTTCCATAAATCAGAGAAAACCCCTTGAGTGACCTTTGAAATATCATATATATATATATATATATATATATATATATATATATATATATATATATATATATATCAACTCTTTGAAATTAACGGGTGAGAGAAGTCCAGTGTAGTGTGTTAGAGTGTAGGGAGCAAAGAATACACGGTGTTGGTTGTGCTCTAGTCCACTATATTGTTATATGTACATGCTAACGTTTCGCACACAACATGTATGCATCCTCAGAGCCTAAAAGGAACAATTCGTGAGAGGTCTACAGTGGTTAAAATTTAAAAAGTTAACATTAAAATCAATTAAAAGTTACATTTTAACATAAAATAAAATATTGACATTATTTTATGTTAAAATGTAACTTTTAATTGATTTTAATGTTAACTTTTTAAATTTTAACATTAAGTCTCAATATTCATTCAAGCATTACTATTCAAGCACAACTATTATTTTTATTCAAGCCGTTACCACGCCAGTCGGCATTATTATCAGTCATTATCCAAATGTAGTAATTAATTGTAACAAGTCTAAATCTAAATCGCTTAATGTATCATAGAATTCGGAAATAAACAGTTTTTAAAAAACACAAAGTTCGACCACGAAAATATAATTGGCGCAGTCGTTCGGATTTTTCCAAAGAGGGCCTGAGCGAATATCAAGCTCCTTTCGTTTCAACGATTAATTGGAAAGAAACCTACATCATCTCCGTCGCTTCCGCACCAAGGGGTCTTCCAAACATCGAAGAACACGCTCCAAGGGCAGCAGCATCGAGAGACGGCATCACCAGTTCCACAGCATCCCTGAGGGCATATCAGGCAGATGGACAGAGTGATCATCCCGTGGCTACTCTTCGTCACTTCTGTGATTTTCTTTCAAATCAGAAATATTACGGAAAATGTAGGGTTATTACCCATCAAACTAGGATTAGCCAAATTAGAAAAGACGAAACACACATTTGTACATCATTACGATTTGAATAATATTTATGAAGAAGAACCATGAGTAACGTCTCTGAATTTAAAAGAGAATTTCAAAATTACGAAAAAATATTGAATTACTCCCGGAATGACATAATCACTAAAATTGAAACGATACAACTGAGTGTTAAACCGAAACGTATAGAAAGAGGTCTAATCGACGGCTTAGGCACAATAATTAAAACCATTAGCGGAAACATGGACGCCCGTGATAGTAAACGAATTGATGAAATCTTGAGACATTTGGCAAATAATCAAAATAACTTACAAAATCAACTTAAATTTAGATACAGCGTTAGTACCAAAATTATTCAGAATTTTAATACAACACTACAAAATATTGCTCACAACCAAAATTTATTACGATCTAGAATATTGCAATTACATTCAATTTATAAAGAAACCATTGACCATCAACACGTTCTTTTTGTGAAAGACCTATACAATCAACTCGCGTTACTTTTCGGCATAATCGGAAATGTCCTACAAAGAGTTATGAATTCATTAACCTTCTGTAAATTAAAGGTTCTAAACCCGGATATAATAAGGCCTCAGGATTTATTTGAAGAATTACGTAAAATCTCTATTCATTACAACGAAAAGTTACCTTTTGAATTAAAATCGGAAAATATATTAGACTTTGAATCAATAATAACAATTAATTGTAAAATCGAAGAAACAAAGATTCACTACTTCCTGTCCTTGTCAATCAATTACGAACAATCTTTTGACCTCTACACAATGTATCCCATTCCGTTAAAACATGAGTCTGAATATTTTACTATCATTCCGAATATTCATACGTTACTCAAGTCGAAAATAGATTCAAAAGTTTTGCCTCTAAATGATATGTGTTTGGGTGTTAGTCAACGATATCAATGCAGTGATAATCTGCTTATCAACTATAAAGCAGACTGCGAAACTGAACTTCTTAAGAATGGATCGAGCAAAAATTGTAAATTCACAAAATTAGAAATTCAAAATAACCACCTGGAGAAAGTGCCCGATACCAATCAATTCCTTGCTGTATTTACCACAAGTGAAGGAATTAAGATCACCTGTCCTGACCGAGAAGAATCACGGAACCTGCAAGGAATTTTCCTGATCCAACTAGACAAATGTGACCTGACCTTTCGGAACTACATAATTCCGAAAAACGAGGAAACTTTCGGAAGCCCCGTCCTCATCAGAGCAGTGAAGCCCTTGTTGAACAATTTTAATGTGAAAAACTTCAGCTAAAAAGACTAAAATTGGACGACATCCCTGTGTTTGCCCAAAACTATATAGTGCCGGAACAAGTTATTCCCCTAAAACCCAGTGCATGGACGCTCCTACTATACTTCCTAATTTTCGCGAGTGCAGTGACCTTAGTTACCAAATATTTTAGGAGAAAATACTTCATCCCCGGAAACGCTATCGATTCTTCCCCTACGAGTCGAATCTAAGGAGGGAGGAGTTACCTGTCGTAACTTATTGTTAATTATGCATATTTCTATATTATGTTTAGTCGCTTATTTTATGCTTATCTATGTGCGGAGTAATTTCCGCCAGATGTTTTTATGCTTAGCTGTTAGTTTTATATTATATAAATAGGAGTAGCATTAAGTCTCAATATTCATTCAAGCATTACTATTCAAGCACAACTATTATTTTTATTCAAGCCGTTACCACACCAGTCGGCATTATTATCAGTCATTATCCAAATGTAGTAATTAATTGTAACAAGTCTAAATCTAAATCGCTTAATGTATCATAGAATTCGGAAATAAACAGTTTTTAAAAAACACAATTGTGAACCACGAAATTTAACTTATATATATAGGTTTTGAAAGAGAGCATACACAATTACTTAAAAGGGTCGTTAGATCCACAGTTAATATTATTTGACAATTGCGGCAACTCATCATAAATGTCCGCCAAATTAATAACGAAACTTCCACAACCAGCATTTTCATTAAGAATACGTATTGGTACCATTGACTTATCACGTTGTGGTGATCATTATTCGTGGAAAACTTCTTCCTTTCACAGCATTGGTATATGTTGCCAGAACTTTCTTGGCTGACTATTAATATTTAACTCCATGTTTCTTTAAATATTGATCCCCCAACATTTTTCAGCGATTTTTGCGTTCTGTTCTGAATTTACAAAATCGTTGCAAATTTTCATCGATTCTGTGCTGTTTGTACTTTGCATGAAGAGCGTTCTTCTCCTTGGTCATTTTAATTAGTATAAAATCAAACCAACAGGGGTAGTTTCTCATATGAATCACTTTCATGGACACATTCAAATTAATTACATGATACAAGTATTCATAAAATAACTGTGTACTTTTATTGATATCACGTTCCGCAAAGATGTCATCCCAATCAATAAAACTCAAATATTTATTAATTTTCGCATAATTTGCATTCTTAAAATTCTTAATAGAATGAGGGGGAGTGAATATATCGTCAATTTTTAATTAATCTGCTACTCATAAATACTATCCGACAACGAAGACACTGCCGCGTGTC
This sequence comes from Ontholestes murinus, assembly GCA_963969525.1. Classification (NCBI taxonomy): domain Eukaryota; kingdom Metazoa; phylum Arthropoda; class Insecta; order Coleoptera; family Staphylinidae; genus Ontholestes; species Ontholestes murinus. The sequence goes on along the minus strand of OZ018394.1, from coordinate 59,638,131 downwards.
TACCACCACGAGTGGATGGTAAGACACCCGAGGTAGTTGGTATGTCACTGATCACTGATATGATCACTCGACCGCTCTCCACCTCCAACCGCGCCACGTGTTTTGGCTGCGCCTGCCCCTTCTTTGGCCTTTTACTAGATTCAATGCTACTGTCAACTATTTTTGATTCACGACTTTTGATCTAAGACCAAAGCGTTTCGATGCATCGCCGCAATAAGTTCGCAATGTTGAATACATCAAACCAAACTCATGAGCTGCACTTGGATTGATTGACCATTTGTAACTGCTTTTTTGCCTTTTCGAATTGTTCTTTGTCGATTGCCGGCGTTTATAATCACGCGCCATTCTCAGCTACAAAAAAAGCAATCGGAAGTGCCCCCCAATGCCATTTTTTCACAAAAAATCTATTGTGCTTTTGAATAATAGGATTTCGCAAAACAAACACGATACACAATAGCACGAAATTTCACTTCGGGATCAATTTATTTCAATTATTAACCAAGTTATAGCACGACCAACATAGAGCAAAACATGTCAATCAATTCAATTTTATGGCGTTTGCAAATGGCGGCGCTGGCAGCTCAAATTTTCTGTAAGACGTTTGCTTGACATTATTAATGTCAATTAATGCCCATCGGGCACGCAGCCTTGTTTGAAAGTGGGTAATCGGTTTTACCCTGCAATTGGTTACCCCTACATTATTTGTGTATAACCTTTTTGTTATTTAAACATTATTATTTTTTTCTATACACAATTTTTTTTTGCTTAATTTTGATTATGATTTTAATTTCTAGTATTTCCTGTATAGACCGTAAAACCCAAGAGAAATGCATGCAACGTAATGAGGACTCTGTTTAGCAACGCTGATCTATGCTAAAGGAACAATTAAATACTTTTATTTGAAGCCTTACCTTTAAATTTTTAGTAACTCTCGATGACGTTCGGTCAATTAAGGCTGTAAATGTGGGTATTTTATGGAAAATATAAATTAAAAACAGATAAATTTATAAATGTTTAATATTTCTTCTTTGGTCAAAATCATTGGCATGATTAGACAATATATAATTTATATACAATCAAGTAAATGGAAATAAATTTTATTTTTTTACAAAAAATTGGCACCTAGAGTAATAAATAACGTAATAATTGTACAGAATGGGTAGAGTCGGTGCTCTGTCGTCGGTTCCGCTACCTAATAGGACTTACATGCAGGTCGAAGACGACAAAACGACGAGCTCTCGAAAAATGGCAACAAGTAACGTAACTAATTTTACTGTATGTCTAAATAAATCATTTATTGAATTCAAGAACACGTAAGAATAGTATTATAAAATTAAGTGTAGATATTAGACCAAATTCGAGATCGTCACGTACATACCTTAATACTTTCATTACCAAAGCACGACTATATAACCGCACTAATCAGTACTCATTAGTTAAAAATGAATTATAATAATCCGTTGAATGTTGTAATTTTTATTAATAACGATGAGTATATACTAAGGACGGACCACATTAATACTCGTACGGAAACCGTTTACAATTCTATTTTTCCAGGGTTAGAGTATATTCTTTAAGCCTTGAGAGATAGTTGTTATATAAGTACATCAATAAAAAAAATAAAAATCATAATAATAAAAAACTTATAAAGACATACAGTATTCAACCAACATTGATTCTCTTCATCATTCTCCATGAAAACAACTATATTTTACAATTTATATAGTATACTTAATAACATACATCATCATCATCATTACTAGATCTAAACAATATATTTACAAGTAAGCCGTTTCCGTCGTAACACAGCGGAAACGGCTCGGTTCGAAATCATAATAGTAATATTGCACAAGTCACGTAAAGTCAATTCTCGGTTTAGTGACTTCGTAAACTTCATTTGTTGAGCATTGAAATTGAGGGGGTGTGGGGCTATTTACATTTACGTAGGTGTAGGTTGTTGTTGCATTTTGATAACGTCTTTTATGTGTGTCGGTCAAAATGCACTACTGCCTTCAGCTCGTCGCGCCTAGAGACATTGACGAGTTCTTCAGGTGGCCGGCGCTGGGGAAAGGTTGGTTGGCCATTGAGTTTGGTGGTGGTTGACCAGAGCCGGACATGTTGTTGTTGAGGTCGCCGTTTGAGGCCGGTGCCGGCGGCCGGTGGCCGTTCATCATTTGGTTTGGTAGTGTCGAGGGCTGAAAAGAAAGAAAAGCATTCGATGTATTCAATATAATTTAATAATAATACTGAGATAATGACTTAAAATTTGGATTTTACATTAAGAAATTTTCTTTTTAAAAGCTTCTACTCATTTTTAATATGTATGAAATAATAAACCTAATCTAATAATATAAAAATACGAAACTGCTCGCAAATATACAACGATAAGTATTTGTAAGACTACAAAACAAATCACTTAACTATCTACTTTCCTTATGTCAAGTATAAATTAAGTATGTAAAATTATCAAAAATAACCAATTGAAATGGAAAATACTTTTTAAGAAATTCGATAAAGACATTTGGGGAAAACCTTATAAAATTGTAAGGAAAAAATGGGAAATATAAGGACTAACGTGGAATCTTTCGTTACGGGTGGGATTAAAAAAATATTCCCATCAAAAAATAATAATGACATTCCTAATAGTAACAATGATTTACTTAAATTAGAATAGTATAATAGTAGAGGACGTTTTGACTGCGACATCAAAACTCAAAAATGAAAATATCTCCTGAACCGGATCAAACACCAAACGAAATTTTAACATTTACAGCCGAAAAATTTACTGAACTATACAATACTTTTTTAGTTAATGGCAAATTTCTAAGATTATATAAAAAAGGAAAATTAATACCAGTACCCAAACCAGATAAACTAGTGCATGAGGCAAATTCATAAAGACGTTTATGTTTATTAGATATTTCGGAGAAATAAATAGCGTTTAGAACCAAAGAAATTTTAGACTTAAACGGGGGATTGGCAAAACAAAAACTTGGATTTATTTCGGGGAAATTAACTGTAGAAATAAGAAATTTAATGATGAGAATGTATGCGACCGTTACTATGTGGTAATCCATAGTTACGTTGAATTGAAAATAAATTTATGTAATGGAGTTAACTCTGGTCCATTACGAGGAAGAAAACATTGTTTAGGAATTGCAATTGATATTAAGCATGTATTTTATTTCCTCCTATGATTTTAAGAGGGATAGTTAGAAAAAAAATTGTAAATAACTTACTAAGATTGTATACAAGCTATTTTGAAGAGAAAGTTTTGGTATATGTAAGTAAAGAAAAAAAAAAGCTAAAAGAGTTTGAATTTCCATGTGGGGATTAGTATTAGGATTACAGCTTTGGAGCAGAAGCTATGATGGTATTTTTAGTATGGATTTACCCGACGGCGTGAAACTAGTTGGATTTGTTGATGAAGGAGCAATTAAATAGGTTCAAAATCATTGGACAGTAGAATTTCTCAACTTTAAACAAAATATATATAAATTCTGTTTTAGCCAATAATGAATATCAATATTAATAAATGCACTATAAAGCAATAAAACAATGACCATCTGATCCTTAACTAATTATTGAACAATGCATAATGGAAAGCTTTAACAGTTACTCTGCAATGACGAATATATACTTATAATTTCATTCTGTTATAATAAAATAGAATAAAACCCATTACAAGGAAAAATTTATATTAATTTTTTATAATAAACGAAGAATAAGTAACTCTAAGAAAAAAATTCAAAATTTAAATATTATGGTAGATGACATATTTTGAACTAATACCTTTAAAAATGAGAAAGCTTCAAAGCTTATTGAAATTTAAAGCGTAAAGTTTCTTTATGAATTTCTTCCTGACACTCTCTCTTTCTCTTTCTCACTATATTAGTCAGTATATCAGGTAACTTCATTTGAAATTTAGTTTTACATATATTTTAGTGATTTTCATTTCAACCAACGGAAGAGAAGATATTAAAATAGCAACTTATATTCTGCTCCGTTGATTGAAATGTTAATCATTAAATTATATTCAAAATTACATTTCAAATAAACTAACTTGTAATACTGACTAAGAAATGCAGTAGTTCATCATATATAGGCTTGGTAAAGAACTTTTCTTGAAGAATTCTAAAAATATAAATATTTCAACAAATTGGCACGCCAAAGAAAGTCAATGTCCCCTTCTTGGTATGTAAAATATCCTACAAATATAACACAGGCAATAATCTTTGTTTTTATGTATAAAGTAACAATTTATTTAAGTAATAACAAAAGCAATGCATGAAAAGACGAAAGAGGCGAAGAGGCAGGAGAGACAAGAGTGTATGGAGAATAGTGCGTACAATAAGGAGTATAGGAAGTGGCATGTATATGAGAGGAGGGCAAGGTACCTTGAGTATAACCGTTTCAGAAGGGAGAAAAGAGTGCCCTTGGCGAGGGCTATATGCGGAACGGAGGAGAGAGGAAGGAAGAAATGGATGGGCGAGGGATACGAGAAATGTATGCTGTATGGGGATGAAAAGGATATGTAAAGGCATCTGATAAAGGAATGTAAGGGATTAGTGGAGAGTTGGGTAACTGGACGTAGAATTGTAAAAGAATGAATGAGAAAGAATGGGACCAGAGTAAAGATTCTAACTAGATTGAGATAGGAAAGAGGAAGAAAGAGGGAAGAAGGAGACTAGAAGAGAGTTGTTTTGTTGTAAAGAGTTATGGTTGTTTTGTATAATTTTTAATCAGTTTGTTTCCTAACAAAATAATGAACCTTACAGAATTTAGTCTTGTATGCTTCTTAAAAGAGCGAAACTATTAAACTACACGAAATTATCAAAGAAAATTTCAAAGTGCGATTTTACAGCTTTGATTAGGTTATGACTAGAAAATATATAATATACTCAGCACCAGTAATAAAAATAAATAAACTAAAATAGAATAAAAATAAAAGTTTCTTTAGTTAAGCCCAGAAATCTGACAAAATCCTTTTCAATGAAGATTTTACACTACCTAATTAAACCATATAAACCCTTACTTTACTAACTTAATATTAAAATCATTACTTTTGTTTAGCCAACCCAAAATCTTTATAAAAGGACCAAAATCTTGTGTTATAAATTTATTTAAATTTATCATTATACTATTTTCCTATTCATTAAATGAATTAATATTTTACAGTCGACTAAATTCATCCATAGAAAATTAATTATTGTACACTTATACATTAAACAATTTATAAAGATAGTAAAAAAATAAACTGCTATTTTTAGAACAACTAATTTTAATGATAATACAATTTTTATGTTTGTTAAAAGTTTGGTTGTTAAGATAAAAATATAATTATAATCTCATTTGTTCGCTAAAGTTTAATATATCCTTCGTTTACAATTTTATTTTTTATTAGTTATTGTCCAGCTATTATAATTAAAATATAATATTTAATATTTACTATCTGAATTGTGAATATAAGTATCTAAAGTGTTTTAAAAAGTAATGCAATTTATTGTAAATTAGGTTTTAAAATAAGTCACTCCAATAAACTTTTTTTATTTTATTATAGTTTAATTCATTATTATAGCAATCTAAGACAATAATATTTAGTGATATAATGGCCATATTTAAAGTATAAAAATTACAATAATTAAATAAAGCCACTGTTTCATTCAATCAAAATTCACATAACTCAAAATTTAAAAATTTAAAAAGATCAAAATTATTTTGTTAATGTGAAATAAATAAAAGTTAATATTTGAAACGAAAAAAATATCATTCATTGATTAACTTACCGGTGGAATGGCTGTTTGTCTTTTGAGGTGAGATAGTGGGGGTGGGTTGTACGCCATATTTGCAAACACCAGCCTCTCTTCATAATCGTATTCGCAGAGAATTTTATTTTCGCACAAATAAAACCGATCGCCCACACAGAACCTGAAACAGAGAGAAGATATTAAAGGACATCTTTTTAACAAGACAAAAAAAATACATTAAAATGCAATTGCTAAAGTACTTTAATCTAAATTTTCAAATTTGAATGTTACACCCATTTAACACAAAGACAAATAATAATATATTAAATTAAAGACAAACTGTTTTCAGAATTGTATTATTTTTTTATGATTGCAAATAAAATACAATATGTTTCACCATTTCCCGGCGCATCCACCATAAAAATTATAGCCTAAAAGATGGAATGTTTTTATTATTTACTTTTAAATATATATTTATTATTAGTTATATTACCAAATAGTTAAATATTATTGTTACAAAATTTTATGTATACTGGCTACAGGTGGTTTAGTTATTATTATAATATGCCAATATTTACTTACACTGTAATACGTATTAATATAAAAAATGATTTCTTCGTGGTAAAGGCGTTCACTTCGTAGTACATTTTGACTAACTTTGGATTGAAAACACGGTGACTTAATTTTGTCACTACATTTTGTAAATATATTTAGTAAATTTATGGTGAGCAGCTGAGTAGAAACTCAGGTAAAACAAAGTTATCATATTTTCAATCCCAATATAAAAAATGATCTATTTTCTCTTGTTTCGAGAAGATTAAAGGTTAAAATATCTGTTAATTTAAAAAAATAGGCAAATTATATGAAGTCTGGCAAAAAAAAATTATTTCTTTTTGAAAACCATTGAATTCTCTCGTTTCATTTCATGTAAAATGAATTTATCATGTTTTCTACATTGTATTATTACATCATAACAATCTTGTGGTGTGTCCAGAAAATTCTTTTTTCGCAATGCCATTGCTATGATGTCAAAATCTGCATCGTTCGGAAGGTATGAATGCCCCGACAATAAAAATTACCCGAGAGTAATGACTGGAGAATCTTCAACCACATCAATGCCATTTGTAAATTTCGGTTTTGCCTAGTACACAATGTCACTGTAGGAAATAATAGGGCATTGGATCGTTACATTTTCTAAATGCCTCAAACAGCAAGAAGCTACTTTATTGTCATGGAAATTGTGAAACCCTTGTTTAAAACATACATATTTTGCTTATAAATTGCGATTGAGACCGATAATTTGGGTAAGGTAAGATTTTTTGTAAGTCAAAAGAGATGGCAAAGTATTTATCAGGATTTTTTTAATGCCAGAATTGTATCTTCTTGTAATGCTTTTCGTACTAATTCAGCATATTGCAAGTGAACATCATGTCGTCGTCATAAGTGGTTGTCTTAATTTTCATGTCATCGTATCTCGCACGATTTTCCTGTGTGTCCATTCATCCGAACTCAAGTAATTTTTTTAATAAATTATACATTTTTCTTATGTTTAGTTTAGGATTTGAAAACTATCCGCTCTGGATTTTAGGATCGAGTATAGTGATTTTTTATGTGTTCTATCACTGTATTCGTTACTAGCTCACTAGTGCTTTTGCAAGAGCAATCTATTTTTCCATGCATGTCTTTCGGAATATTCTCATGCGCTTTTAGCATACGATCAATTCGTCCAGTAGATGTTTGGAAAGTATCAATGAAAAACTTCTTACATACTCTAACGTTTCTACTAGAAGTGACCAGGGAAAATTTATAAACATATGCCCTCATCACTATGAATAATTTCTAGGCTTTCTTCTATTGACAGTTTCACGTTGAATATTACAATAGATGAATACATATCAAAAATTTCTATACGTTGTGTTTCATTAATAGTTCTATACGTTTCTTTGAGGAATTTTCCGCTTTTTGTATAGTACTTTTGTCCAGTATTTCGCTTAATTTTGTTTATATTTTGTTTACTTGTTGCATATATTTTCCTTTATTTTATTCTCAGTAACAATATCCTCATCTGATGAAGATTCTACTTCTATTATTCTTCTTCTCTTTTTACGATTCGTTAATTTGTTATTAATAGCGGAATTATCTTCATCCTCTGAATCTAAGATTATTCTTATGTTTATATGTATGCGTTTTATTTGTGTGTAAATTTTTACAATAATAATTTCTGGTTAAAACTGTGATTTTTTTCAATTCAGTATGTATATGGATTAAAACGTATTAATAATAATAATAATAATAATAATAATATTTATTTACGGAAAATCCATTTTGACAAGAATTACAAAAAATTAATATAATAACAATTCAAAAACACATAAAAACAAACCAAAAAGTAAAGTAATATACTAAAAAATTATAACAAAAATAAGATATAAACTTAATATTTATAAATTAGCATATACTAATCCGCTTAAGTTTACGCATAAATTGTGTGTGCGAGTTAACAAATAGGTCAAAATTTAAATTTAGCGATAATGCATTAGACGTTCGCATAAATCGAGATAGTGGACTATTAATGCCATAGTTGGACTTATGGTAGGGAATGCGAAATACAGGTAATTGCCTAATTGATCGGTTAGATAAATTAACATAGAAATTGATTTGGGATAGGAGATAAGTACATTGAACTTGATGAGAAATTAATTTATAAAATAGTGACATATCAAAATAAAATCTACGGCAGCACAGTTTATCAATACGTTGAACAGATGAGAACACACTAATATTAATATCCATATTATAGCCTAAATTGAACGCATATAGTTTTAAAAACTTGTTCTGAACATTTTGCAGTATATTGATGTACGTAGTTTGAGTAGGTGACCACACACAAGATGCGTATTCCAAATGGGAACGGACATAAGCAAAATATAAAAGCTTAAAAGCAGCTGGCGACAAGTCGATAGCCATTCGTCTAATAAAACCTAACATTTTTAAAGCTCGGTTACAAATTAAGCGGATATGGTCACTGAAACATAATTTAATGTCAAAAGTTACTCCCAAGTCTTTGGTAACTTTAATTTGCTCTAAATAGTTACTGTTGATACTGTAGCAAAAATGTAAGATATTTTTTTTTTCTGGAAAAACTCATCGATTTGCATTTTGCAATATTGAGAAAAAGATGGTTATCGTTACACCAGTTAACAACAGATGTGAGATCATCTTGCAACAATTTGCAATCATCAATTGTCTTAATTTCTTTAAACAGCTTTAGATCATCAGCATAAACCAAAAATGAGGAGTTTCTTATAACTTGAGAAATGTCATTAATAAATAGTAAAAACAGCAATGGACCACAATGTGACCCCTGTGGAACACCCGAGGGAACATGAATGACATTAGATAAAAAGTTTCTAATTTTTACACATTGGACGCGATTAATTAAAAAGCTGTAAATCCACTTTATTACATCAGCATGGAAACCCAAAGCCGATAATTTCGCAATCAAAATCTCATGGTTAACACGATCAAACGCTTTGGCAAAATCCGTAAAAACAGTATCAACTGAATGGTTAGCTTCAAAGGCATTGAGGATGAATGTACTGAATGACAAAAGGTTAGTTGATACTGATCTGCCGGGCCGGAAGCCATGCTGTTCGTCCATGAGTATATTCTTACACATCCAACTAAGTTTAACAGTAACAAGTTCATCGAAAAGCTTCGGTATTACAGATTGAATTGAAATGCTGCGGTAATCTGCTATATTATTTCTTTTACCTGACTTAAACAATGGCGTAATGTAACTTTTTTTCCAGAATTCAGGAAATATATTCTGTGAAAGAGATGACTCAAACAAAATATAGATTGGCAATGAAATAGAACAAATACAGTTTTTTAAAAAGTTAGCAGAAATTCCGTCAGGGCCTGTACTGTCGCTACATTTCAAATCAGTAATACCTTGGAATATTTCGCTTAGAGATAATTTAAGTGGCATATGAATTACCTCAGATGGATAATTAAAATTAGGTATATACAAAGGTTGTTCATTACTGTATACAGTGGAGAAATAGTCGGCAAATAAATTAACACATTGTGATCCATTGCTGCTACAATTATTATTATAGTACATAATATCTGGAAATTCAGGAATAGAATTTGTAGCTTTAACAAAATTCCAGAACTTTTTTGGGTTATGTGTTATTCCTGTATTAACGGAAAGGACATATTTATCGTATAATAAATTTCTCAGGTTCATACATTTTTCTCGCAAACATTTGAATTCATGGTAATTAACGGAGTTCAGGCATTCCCTGTATTTTTTGTGAGCAATTCGTTTACGCTTAATTAAATTTATTAGCTCAGATGTGAACCATGGTGGATACGTGGACGACTTAATACACTTAGTTGGTACATAGAGTTCTAGGATAGTATACAATACATTATAGAAAACATTAACCATGTTATCAATAGACCCACTTAATATTGTACGCCAATCAACAGAAAAAATATAGTCATTAATAGCTAGATAGTTGGCCCGTGAAAAATCATAAATACATTCATTAAATTGGAACGATTTAACAGGGATGTTTAGAGGCATTGAAATTAAATAGGGCACATGATGCTGTTTAATTTCAAATAATAAGTCGGAAGCTGCCGACACTTTAAATCCTTCAGATGCAAATATTAAGTCAAGAAAAACATTATTTTCATTCGGTATGTCACAAATTTGAAATATATTATATAAGCTAAATGTCTCAGCAATAATTTGTGCTGGATATGAGGTACTATGGTTAATAAGACCGAGTTCATCATTAGACCAAATAGCTGTTGGGAGATTATAATCGCCGCAAATAAGAAATTTTGAGTTAGGGTATTTTTCAAAAATATTTTCAATGACAAAACAATGATCGTTAAATTTAACAAGCGGAGATCCCGGTGGTATGTAAACAGCGCCAACAATTAAATTTATATTAGATATAGAAATAGAAACAAATAAATGTTCCACAGAGCTGTTATCAATATCAACAACATTGCAAATCAAGCTATTGTGAACAGCGATCATTACACCACCGCCGCGGCATTTAGCACTCGAATTAAAACTACGGTCCATTCTGAAAATTTTGTAATTTTTTAGTTTAAACTCAAAATTATTAATATTTTCATCCAGCCAAGTCTCGGTAATAACTATAACATCGTATATACAGCAAGTAGTATTTAACATAAATGTTCTTAATTTAGTGCGCATACCGCCTGCATTATGGTAGTATATATTCAGTTTTTTAATGCATTGTTTGGTTTTACTTGTTTCGTTGACGCCTTCACGATTTTTGGAGCTCCAGAAATATATTTGATAACCAAATCCTTTTCACCATTTTCCTTTCGTTGCTCCAGAATATTCTTCAGTTCTTTAAATTCATCCCTTTGAATTTTAGTACGATCATAGCCAAATTTTATAATATTATCCTTCAGTTTATAGGTTGTAGAAATAATCTTTTTCACAAGATCATTATCTTGCAATGTAACTTTTATTGGCCTAGGTCGAGTACCTTTGCGACCAATTCTGGTCAAATGAACTGGCACGAATTCCAGTGATAATGGACTTAACGTAGCTTGAATGGCAGAAAGATCTTCATCATACGTTTGTCTAGAATCGGACGATGTTGATTCGGGCACATTATAGATCATAATATTATTACGCCTTCTACGACGATCTTCTAGTTCATATAGAATGTCTGTATCATTGATCATTGTTTGTTTCAGATTTGAGTTTGAATCCTCCGAGTTTATTTTAAGTTCAATATTAGCGATGTCACTTTCAATTTTTTTTATTTTACCATCCAACTCGTTAAAATTTGCATTAAATTTAATAATAAGTTCATCAAGGTCTGTTTTAAATGGCTGGAAGTATTTCTGAAATAGGTTATCCAGAATTGATTCAATTTGTGATAATTGATCCTTATTGAAAGCACCTGATGTTTGACATTTGTTACATATCCAATTTGCATTGCGATTTCTTTTAAGTTGTGATGTTTCCTCCTCGGATAAGCCTGTGCATTTAGAATGAAACCACTTATCACATGATCCGGTACATTTTAAATAAAATGAATTTGGGCTTATTTTATTTGAACACAGATCACATGTAAAACCCATGACAAATATATATATATATATAAGCAAAATTAATTAAAGGATGTATAAATACGTAAAAACAAAAAGGGATAAACAGGGATACAATTTCTTCGCACTAACCCCGCCCTTGGTAGTGACTAACAGTTTCACAAACAAAAATAGGCGACGGAAAGGTAAAACACAATAAGACACAGGTAATTAAATATTAAATCAGCGGTAGAGTGCATTGACACCAAAATAAAATAGGAAAAAAATATATATATTCCTTTCGTTCAACGCGAGAGATGAACGGCCTTGAGGCAAAAACTGCACTAGTAAATTAATAATGTGTACGGTAAATTTCCATGCGGAAATATTAAAAATTTCAATAACAACTATATTTGTTGCACGAACACAATACACTTTAACCAACCAATAAAGGGAAAACTAGGTAATTATCTCACCGAAAATTTGTATTTTTAATTATATTTTAACCACTAAAAACTCAAAATAACTCGGAGCACATACGGAGCACAACCGAATCGCGAGACGGCGCACGCTGAAAAAAAAATAGTCGCAACCTTATTGTATAATCTATTAATTTTTTATTAAAAAACACATTAGGAATGATGAATATTGTATTGTGCCTTAAAAATTTATTGAAATTATAGTCTGCTTATTAAAAAAATATAAACAGCCCTTTTTAGATAGATAAAGAAAACCTAAAATGGAATCAATGGAATCCGCAATAACGCGGCCCCGTTAACTGGATTACCGGTTATATCCTTGAGGTATTTAAGTAATCCGTAATTGGATGTGTTTGTCCATTGTCTCCTCTCATTGTCCGTCCGCACAATATAAATGCAAATAGTTTAATTTATCTGTTTAATATTGGTTTAATGGCTCGAACGCACTCTGACAAGTCAATTCAATATAGCGAGTTGGGGTTGGAGGGGGGCCGGGGGTGAACGGCGGGGATGATTGGGGACGAACCGTGGGATGGCGAGCCGCGCTATGCATTTAATGAGTAATTGCATATTGGCACCGTTTGTCATTTCGTAGGGATTAACTAACTCCTCTCTCGCACCGCTCTGCATCACCGTTTGTTTGCGTTATAAACCCCGGGAAACGATATACGTGTCGATATATTCGCTCGGGAAAAATTAGACGGGCTACATTTCCACCACTGGAAAATTTGCCACTCGATTCCGTTCCAATTTATGAAGAATGACAGGTACGCTGGTGTAGAATCAATGTTTATATAATCTTTTACTTTTTACGGTTTGTAGTACTGGTGGATGCGCCGGGAACACCAATCGTACTAATAATAATTTATAAATCAACAATTATTCTAATATTAAGTAGTCTCTATACTTAGTTTATTTCTACAGGTAAATAAAAAAAATTGATATATTAACCCTGTACAATCATGAACCAAAAATTAAAGACTAATAGTTTCATTAAATTTTATTATATTTTTAATATTATGCAATGTTTCGTAATAAAAAAATATATATATTTTAGAACAACTTTCATTGATTTAATTGAAGATGAAATTCCAACAAATAACAGCCCCATAAATTAATATATTATAATGTAATATGAATATGTAATAATGAAATTAAGGCTGAATTTAAAACATCATCTCAAAATTAAGCGAAACATCAATGGGATAGAGAAGGTGTAGCCAAATATAAAAAATACATCATCAAAACAGAGTGACAATTTTCCTATGTCTATCCAAGTTTTATTTTTACAAATAAATTCAACCATCTTAGAAATATAAATAAAATTCACAATACCTCTTCTATTAATACTATTAATATATTAATAATAATAAATTAAAACTGCATAAAGAAATAATTAGATTTTTTATTTGTATCATAATTTAAACTAAGCATTAAGTTACTATAATAACATCTGACAATATTATTTAAATAAATATTTATATTAATATCAATTGAATTTTGCCATTTTTGGGTGATTTTGTTTTGTGGTGGTATTGTACGGCATCTGATTGGTTCACATTAGTGCCCTTTCAAAGCGAGAAATATGGGATACATCGGTTAGTTTTTCATTGGTTTTAACACCTTGATTTATGGACAATGGCCGGTTAAATTGCTTTGTTTCGCCAGATTTCGGCGTGATTTAGTTCGCGATTGCATTCGCCGCTACATACAGTTAGGGGATTATTATTTCTCGTCGCTAATAACACTTGATATGAAAATACGGCCCACGGAAAATATTGGGAATTTCTGATGGGATTTTAACAATTGCACACTTTAAATAAATAAAATAAAAAGGCAAGTTTAGGTTTACCTCAAAGTGATATTTCTATATTTATTTCACAGATATTTACCCACCTAAGTTTTTACATCAAAGAACTTAATATAGTTACACTGAATTGAAAAATGCACTATGTTTTAACCATAAATAATTATTGCAAAAAAATTATTTAACGCGCTGTTTTATTTAGATTTATATAATTGTGCCTACACGTTATATAAAAAAATTAAATTATTTGTATATAGGTATGTTCTTCTTACGTTTATAATACAATTATATATTTATTTAGGCACGTTATATAAAGATTAAATACAATACAATACAATATTTTGACAATATTTATTTGTCGTTAAAACATAATAAATTTTTCAGTGCAGTGTAAGTATTAATTACTACGTAGTAACGGTCGCAACCATTCTCTTTAGTTTGTGTAGTTATTCAAGAAATATCAGTTTTGGTCTGGGATTAAATTGTTTATAAAATACAAAAAGATAATATTGGTTAGACCTAAATGATAAATACAGTGATAAATAAATAGTTTTATATCCAATATAATATTCTTAATACTCAGTACTATTATTATACACACGTCATATTTTTACAAAATCGTATTAATTCATTTATTTATTTAAACTACTCTTTTACATATAAATCAAAAACCTGCAATTACATCAAATAATAAAATTATGAGATTTTAGGTGCCTATAAATTTAACTTTTATTGTATTTATAGTAATGGTGAATGCGCCGGGAATAATAAACTATTATTAATTTTACTTTATATTTAAATGATTATTCACATAATAAATGGCCTTTATATTTAATTTATTTCTAAAGGTAAAAAAGAACAATGTAATCTTTGTGCAGTCATACTGGTCAACGAATAGATTGATGTAATGTACAGTTGATTAGATTTCGTAATTATCAAACACTTTGATTATGATTTGTTGTTAGTCGAAAGTATAATCACGTGTAATTTTAAATAAAGTGGTAAAACAAAGTAATCGTGTCTTTCTTTTCAATATAAATTAAAACTAATAAAATATAAATAAACTATAGCCCAGACGGACTAAGACCACATTTTTGTCATGTATAAATGTATTTATGCAATTGTCCGAATAAAGATTATTGTTATTTACAAATAAACATACCATAACTAATATTATTAGTATAAATAAAATAAAGCTTCATTTAAAAAGCAATCAAATAAGTAAACAAACAAACAAATGTAATATATTATCACAATATAAAATAAACACTATTATTAGAGCAAACAAAATATTCGATTATATATTATTTTTAGAACTTTGTTTATAAATATTATTTTGACCACTTGATAAAAAAAAATACTAAAATTTATTAAAATTATAATTTATTATAATTAATAAAATTACGCCTATTAAAAATAGATTGTAAATAATTCAAATGCAATTGAAAATCATGTAATAGGGAGGGAGTAATGATGTAAAACGAAATTCGCTTTAATATTATATAATGGTGAATGCGCCGGGAATTTGACTGTGTGATTTCAAGATAATATTGGTAAAATCTAGACATTAAGTTATAGCATTTAATTGACTGCTCAAATAAAACAATGGTAAAATAAACTTTTTAATTTATCACTTTATTGAATTTGAAAGCACCATAAACTAAAACGAAAAAAATTAAATATTCAATTTTAGCGTTTTAGCAAATCAATTGCTTAGATACTTTCTTCAAATACTTTATTACCTAATATATATTGTTATATAATTTTAAAGTATTAAACTGGTTGTTCGTTTGTGAATTATTTACTTTTCTTAGGAAATTGCTACATTAAAGAGAAAATAAAAATTAAATGAAAATTTTACGTTGTTCAATGTATTTTATTACATACAATATAAATCATATTTGTCTCATAAAATAACATTATTATCTTATAATGATACATACATATATACACACATAGATTCTTTTTAAGAAAATTATGTTTATATTAAAATTAAATTGTAACAACAAGAAGAAAATTGAAATAAAATATCTTCATAAAAAATATACTTCACTGTATTCTGTTACATTTTGAACTGATTTATAAAAAAAATAGAAACCATTAGAGTAACCTATTTTTATTATAAAATTTGAGTTTATGTTAATTTTGCTTATTTGTGTTCTTATATAAATATTATTATATATTAAAACTAATCAAAATACAGTTTACCACAATGTTCACACTAAATAACAGTTTAATGAAGCATTCTAGTGCTTAAAATCAGTATTTCAATATTAATGTAAACACAGTTTTGTTTAATTTCTAAATTTACATTTTATATATGGAATACACTTCTTGCATTTATAAAAAATGGTTAACATAATTTTCACTATTGGTTTAGGTTAATTTTGTTTTGTCATGTATGTATTAAATTATTTAAGAGTCTATAAGAAAATGCAGTATACTTAAATTTTTACTAAATTGAATGAATTGTTTTGATGCTACAACTTAATATTTTACTTTTAATAATCTTATATTTATTTTTGCCATACTTCAGGTGAAAACTTATATAAATATAATACACTTTAATAAATATACAAGATTTACTCGGTTTTTGGAGGAGAGAATAATTGTAAGAAGATACATACGCCCTGTATTAATATTATGTGTTAGTAAGAAATTTATCCTACGTAAAAATATTTCCGTTTAAATTTTTATTATTTTTATATATGTAGGGCATATATTTACTATTATAACTTAATATATATGGTTATTATTACGTAATTATATAAAGAATATTATTCCAATTGAATCGGATTAATTAAGCACAATATTACCTCCTAAGCAATTATGATCAAATTATACGAAGACTTACATATTGAAAGGCAATTAATTAGTCTTAGCATTAATCAATTGAACCGTCCCCGCTTTGTGCGATTCCTAATTATACAATTAATTATGGAATTACGATTTAACTACGCCATTGCTTGGGCCTCTCTTTCGACTCAGCAGAAGTAGTTGATGACCTATTGTTCCCACTACGGTCACTATAATTCCATTACCGTGCCCATTGTTCCACCGGAATTACAAGCTTTAATAATTTAGGACAAATTTGCAATTTCCATCCTCGGATTTAATTAAAAGCCCACCTCACTCCGTTCTGCGGCCCTCAGTAATTCCGATTAATTGTCGATGATGATTCTTTTTTTGTGTGTGTGTGTGTGTGTGTGTGTGTTCGTCGTTAACATGTGCACTCCTCTGTTTGGCGAATGGCCGTGTGAAGAGTGTGAGGGGTGGAAGGTTGGTATCAGGAAGGGCCACAATGGGGTGTAATGAGTGTGATTTAGGGCGCCAATTAAAATGTTTATAAAAGGGCTTTCGCGTTTAACAAATATATCTGGCTGTAATGCCTGGTGAGACCATTGTTTGCATTCAGCTACATTCGGTTACATTCAACTGCAGCTATGGGGCATTCGGATGCCAGAGGAAACACTAGGAATATCAGGTTATGAGGGACGGCTACAATGAGATATAAATTAGGCATTTTATAGCGTGTGGTTATTGCTGCAATTTGAATTTCTCTACTGGCATAAAATTCTTTTGTTTGTTATAAATACATAAAACACCACACACTATATTTATAATCAATAATTCTTTATTAATAGATACCTAATATTGTAATTAGTGATTATTATATACTAAATGTTCGTTTTGTAGGCAATTAAAAACATAACATATAAATTTATACAATTTTATATATTATGGTGGAAGCGCCGGGATTCATATATACTTATAATTTAAATTCCTATAAACAATTTTGAAATTACATTCGAATTTTACAGCTCTTATAGTACTCATTTACGTTGATATTAGCGCACGTTTCTGACACGTCTTTGGGGCGTACTAAACAAGCGCCATTTGATTTGCTATTTTCCTGCTGAAATATTCAGGCAGAGTTACGTCTTAAAATGACACTGCACTGTTGAGAATACTGCAGGATATGAGAATCCAGGCTACGTGCATATACGCACTATAAAAAAGTCACCTCCCGCGCTCGGCGTCCCTTGAATATCAATCAGAGAGCACCGCGACGCCTATACGGGGTGTCTGACGAGACAATTACGTGCGTCATTTATCTCCATAAACGTGATTACAGGAACGGCCCATTGTGGCCGAATCGGGAATGTAAACAACCCCGGGGGAGTTGTAAGAATGAATGTTACTTCTTCGACTAATTATATTATTAAGTTTGATGATTGGGCATAAATGTTTACAATCTAAATGAATCTTTTACATTTATATAAATTTTATAAATAATAAAACATATAGTCTAACGAAGTAAACACAGACTAAAGCCTATGTACAATAATTTACTGCAAAAAAATGGTTTTATGCCATTGTCTATGTATTGTAAAATAGTACTATATATTAAAAACTCTATATTTCTTCAATGAAAATGTATAATAAATTTTCACATTCAATTAAACCTCAAAGTTAAGAGAACAAAGTGCAGCTACTATTATCTGAGCAATTTTATTCAAAAAAAAGTGTGCTCAAAATTGAATTGATAAATTGTTTGGGGGGCAGCGCGTACCTCGCCGGTTGACTTTTGTGTTGGGCAGATAGCGCGCGCTCTCCGCTTGTGTGCAGATTTAATTTGTACAAACATAAATTTAACAATCATGTAAACAATGGGCCGGTTTATCGCGATGTTCAGATTTCGACTTTATGGACGCATTTGGCCGGAAAGTCCGGGCTAATAAACGGCGATGAATGGGGACGTTATTGCACGTACCCATTGTTGGTCGTTACCTGCCCTCCTCTCTTTCATATCTGCCTCGTTCTCGTGTTTCCGTCTCTGTCATCGCTCTAGCTGTTCTCTGGCCTCTACATTATCTAAATTTATGTATTATTTATATATTTAAATTAATTTATTAAGAGTCTAATTTACGCATGTGACTTATTTGTTTTATATAATATCTATCTCTGTAAATATTGTCACTTTTGTGCTTCTACATTGTAACGTGAATACATTCAAAAGGGTTGGCGCTCTGTAATAAAATAATAACAACAACACTCGAAGGGGAAAAATTGTGGAGATTTGCATTTTTGTATGAGATTAAAAGTCAACATGCAAAAACTAACACGATTATTCGTTTTAATTAAAGTATACACTGTGGATTTTCAGAAATTACATTCGCACAATTTCGGTAATGTAATGATGTTGGAAAATGTGCTGAAATGGTGAATGCGCCGGGATGCAATAAAAATTCTCTCATATATCAAAACTTATAATATAGTAAATCGTTTATTTATATTTTTTTCAAGTAAGTGTAACTATTTATATTATTTACTTTTTAGTAATTTTAATGTTGCTCTATGTAATACTATGCAACTTATATAGGAAAAACTGTATGTTATATTTTTGGATCATGTCTATTGTCAGTTCCTATTTCAGCCCCTGAATTTACTTTTACGTTCTTACCCTTGTTCCAATGACTTGTGCTAATTAGGTGGTAATCTCTTACAGAACTCTCGTTTTTGGTTTGCTGGGTTCTCATAAATTTATGAATGTTTGAATATTAAGTTCGTTAATAAGTTATTTTCTACACATATCTGGATTTCTTCATTATTATTTTATTATTTTCTCCTCATTTTCTCAACAGGTCTTCTTGGTTCTCTCCCCTTCCATTTAAGACTCCCAAAAGCTTTATATTTTCTTCTGCTTCCCGTCGATTTCTCTTTGTAAGTTCTCATAAAATTTATCCTTATGCTACGCCCTCGCTTCCTCTATTATTTTCATTTGTTTTATCAGCACTCTTGTATTTATTATTATTTTCTTTGTTAAGCTCATTCATATTGATGTTTCCATTTCTTCAACCTCTAACCATACTAACAAGTAACATGTATGTATTATCTATATTCCACTTTATTTTCTTTTTGTTTCGGTAAACTTTTGATTTATCTTCTTTTCGGTGCGTTATCTTATTAGTTTCTTGTTCTCCTGTTATATATTTCCTTTGTCAGAGATTATCCATTTACCTTTTTGTTCCATTTATATTCATGATTGTTGATTATTTAGCTTTTGATATCCTATTTTGACTCCTTTTTGTATTTTCTTTTGCTATACTGCTTATATTTTTTTATGTTTGTAGTTGTTTTCTTATTCATCATCGATATATATTATTCTTCTCTTAACAATGCTTTTGGCTTTCAATAATTCTTTCTTCTTTTACTAAGATACTTCTCTAACCATTTCTATTTCTGTATTTTGACATCTAATTTCATTTCCTTGTGTATTTTTTTTTAAATTCTTTGTTACTCATTCTTTATCAGTTCGTTATTTCTTCTCTTTTTCCTTTCAGAGTTTTCTATTTTAGTCTCTAATTATTCTATTCATTTATTTGTTTCTGTTTCTTATTTCTGCAATGTATCCTCTTTCCTCTTTTATTTCTTCTTTTAGTTCATCCATATTTTACCAATTTCTGTTACACATTTTTTATCACCCCCATTTTTTCTATTTCTTTTTTCTTGTCGGATTTCTCTATTTCGTTTCTCTGTTTGTTTTTATTCCCCTCTCCTTCTTCTTGCAATAAATATTTAAAATTATTCTATTAAATAAAATAATTTCAAACAAGTAAATAATATCCGACGTGCAACATAAACAATAACACGTTAGATTTGAAACGGATTATCGGAAATGAATATGAAATTCGTGAACCGATTCGGTCCGATTTTCATTGTTCAAATTTAAATTCACCGTGTACATTTAATGTCTAAATATAATCCGAAATTATATACGATCCCAATAAAATTTACAGCGCGGCCATATAGATTAAATTAATCGCCTACATGACAAACAATACTCCTTCCCGGATATTGTGCATCAACAATTTTTTACACGCTCGCGTTGTTCGATGAAAAATTGATTCCTGACCGGTTTTTTTCCCTATTTATGTATGTGTGTGCGATCATTTTTTTTTTATTTTTATTCTGTACGTATTCAGTGTGTGTGAGTGCATGTGTGTGGGTGTTTATTATTCAGCTCGTGCATTTCTATCGTTGCAGAATAATCGTTTTGTGCAACAGTTCGGCGCAATTGCTCATGCGGAATAATCCACTTTTATTGTTTGTAATTATTTATATTATTTAACTAAATTATGTCGCAACGCGTTGGGAAAGCCGGGGAAAATCGGCCGTTGTATACTTGTATTACTTTTTTTAAAACTTTTTATTCGCGTAATTCAGAATCGATTGTTGTGCTCTATTAGATTTGGTAACAAAAAAATATTGTAGAATAAGAAATTATTGGACGATAATCAAAAAAATGTAAAAATGTTATGTAAGTATATATAGCTTAAATGTATATCAGTTAGTGCATCAAATTTAGTTATAGAATCATTTAGACATTCTATTAATCAATCTGGGAACATGTAATGTTTATGTACATATAATCAAAACGTTATTGTATGTTAGAATTAATAATTTTAAATCTTTCATTTTAAATATATTGCAGTACAGCCATAATAATTTAATATAATTTTTTATGCACTATTTATTCCACACTTGATAATGGCCTGCAAAGGTCGAAACTAGTTGTGTCAAAAATTGATAATATATTGTAAACTTTGTGTTTATTATACAATAAATAGTGGTATAAAAACTTGAATTTCATTTACCCTTTTAAAATGAACTACTACATAGTAACGGTCGCTACCATCATTTTCACTATTTATTTATTTCCTTTATTTAATAATTAAACATATAATTAAGTCAATTAAGTGAAATCTTTAATGTTTTGTCTACGATGAAGTTTTTACTCAACTTGCCTTTTCTAGTAGTAGTACAAATCGAACAAGTGTAAAGGCGATTGTTTTTTTATAGAGTTAATTGGACAATCGATTATTGCACCCGCATTAAGTGCAATCCCCTTCGACGAAACGTAGAAGTAAAGACAACTGAAATTCAGACACAATGTGAGGCAATCTTCCGGGATTCCCCCTCGAGTCACTTTACTGTTTTACACCGTGCGGATTTAATGTTATCCACCTATTTAAATAATGCAATGGGGTTTGAATTGCAACGGATTTAAAAGCGTAGTCTAATATTAAAAGTGTACCGCGAGGACGAATTGGGACCGTGACAAGAAGGACAGTGCAGCACTTCTAGTGGACCGTTCTGAGAATAGACACCGCACATATCTATCCAAAGACAAATAGAATGCGGGAATGATTTCCCCATTGGCTTGTAAACTGCTTTAAAGGGAAAGAAAGAGGAACATAAATGGGATGTATTCGGGAACTGACCTCTCGCTGCACTAAAGGTTGGTATATACAAGTCGCCGTCAGCATTTGCCGATTTGAATTATTTTATACGGCCACGTTATTAATACCATATTAAATATAACCGAATTTAATAGTTTAACACTTAACGAATTTTACGTATTATTTAATTATTGAAGTACGGCAATAATATTAAATCAATTTAAACGGGATAAAATAAAGCTTTAAATATTTTATCGAATATTTTATTTGAAATAAATAAATATAAAATCAAATATTACAATTGTTTATAATAAATACTAATTATAATAAATCATATTTGAAAACTATTTTTTATTGAACTTTGTTTGATTGGTTATGACTTGTGTTTATTAATAATATCTTTAGATAATGAAATAGTCAAAAGTAACAGATACGTATTTAATTGCCTTTTCCCTTTTTAATAACAAGTTATTCGTTAACATTCTCAGTATGCGGAAGGGATTAACAGGAGTTATGATGTTCCGGAGGTATATATCGCAGTAAGTCCATCATGTGTCGGTATTTTAGTGATGTGATGCTTCTTATATTTTTGTTTAATGATGGCAATACAATATTTCCAAATTTTTTAGGTCTGCCCTGACGTAGCAATAAATCAAGAAATTTAAACTCTGCATTCTCATCCATAGTTGTTTTATATAAAATTTTATATTTTATTCATTTCTTCAAAATCACATCCAGCATATTTGCTGCCAATTTACTTTTTCCCCGCTGGTATTTTTGGATCTTTTGTAAACTGCTTCTTCTAAGAATCGTGTTGATATAAAATCCTCTTATTTCATTTCATTTAGTTTGAAAGTATTTCCTTTTCTACATTTTTTATTATATTATAATAATCTTGTGGCACATACAGTAAATGATTTGTTTTTATCGACATTTCTATAACGCCAAAATCTCTGTCATTAGGTAAAAATGAATGATTTGATATTAAAAATTTGTAGTCTATGATTTCCACATAATTTTGCATCGATTGAACCATTTTTAACCACATTAAAGATATTTTGATGTTTCTATTTTGACCTTCACACATTGCATATGCAATATGTATTTCACTTTTAGAGTTTTTAGAGTGTCTGAAGAGGCATGAAGCCACTTGTAAGAACCTCTAGAAACTTTTGTTTCATCCCAAACGTACATGTATACAAAATTGTGTATGCCTAAATTTAAAATATACATGTTGCATTTATAATAAGCTACTAAAGTAGTTAGCTTTGAAAATGGTAACGCTTTCTGCAAATCGAAAGAAAAGCCAAAATAATGAGATGTATTACTTGATACTAGTTCTTGATCTTGTTTTAATGCATTTCTAGCTGATTCTGTTAGTTTTAAATGAATATCATGTTTTATCATAAGATTTTTCTCTTCTTCCTCGTGTTCTGATGCTTTAACTTTAATGTTTAATAGATCACATTTTTGGAATGTTTCTTTGCGTGGTGGGTGAAATTGTAGATTAAAATTTTTCTTGAACATTTTTCTATAAGTCCATTCATTAGCTGCTTTTAAATTATTTTCTTTACACTGAAGCTCATACAAACCAAACATTCTTTTATAGTCAGTTCAGGATATAGATATTTTCTATTGGGATTATGATCCCTCGTATAATGGGATTCAAATTTCGGGAAACTGCTAATATGGTTTTGAACAACAATATTTGCTTCATCGCACATTTTTCTCGACGACCCAGGCAAACGCCCACGTAAATCGTTGCCTATATTTTTAGATTTTAACACACGTTTCAATCATCCTTCGCTTATTTGAAAAGTGTCTAAAAATATTTTTTTACAAACAGAATTTTTGCCTGTTTTAGAATTTAACCATTATGTAAAACTCTCATTTCTATATGAACCTTTCCCGTTTCACCGACATCTTCTTTTTAAAATGCAGCGTTCGGTCGCTTCGTATACCAATATATTTTGCTTATTAAAGTCTCCTAAGTTCCAAAACATTCTTTTCATTCATTATTTCTGTTTAATTTCAATTTTTTAAGCAGTCTTTTCGACATAGGCAATCTTTATTTTGAAAAACTTTGGCAGGTATAATTTCTCCCGTTTGTCTATCGCATCTTTTCCCCGAATTTTGTTTAATTTTACGAAGTTTCTGAATATAAGTATCACTTCTGTTTCTCTGAATCCTTCTCTGAAGTTGTTGTTTTGTAAATTCTCTTTCTCAATTAGTTCCTCTTCCTCTGTTGAAGAATGAAGTTCTAAAATTCTTTTTCTTTTTCTATATTTGTTGTGTGATTTTAGTACTTCTTCACTTTCAGAATCAAGGAATCTTGTGATTTTATCCTTTCCCGCTGGTTTAATCATTTCTTTAATTAAATATTATTCTTTAAAATTTAATTCAATATTAAAATATAATTTAAATTACCTTCATACGGCCCAAGATTTTGGGCCGTATTTTTTGACATTGTCAATAAAAAGTGGACGTGTTACAAAATTTTCAAATGTATTAAATATATTTCAATGCCGTTTTATTTTTTTGGAAGTTCAGCATAAATTATAAATGTTACCATAGTTAACTTGAAAAAAAAATTGACTTGGGCCACTTTCAAAATAAACGGCTCACATATTACATTGCTAGTTAGTTAGTTATTAGGCTAAATTAGTGATATTAAGCAATAAATAAAATTAATGAGTATATTAAGTTGCATACAATTTAACTCAGTAATAATAATTCAGAACAAATAGTAAACGACTAAATTGATAAAGTAGATACAAAATAAAACTCCATAATACAATGAAATAAAACATTAAATTTAGGAGGGTTTCACCTTTATTGTTGATCACTTCAACATATTTAACCACAAAGTGGCGTCATCAAGCAAATAAATCTTGATGCTTCGATAAGTCATATAGAATTTTTGGGGTGAAGAATTATAGTATTTTTCCATAAATTAATTATTCTTTCCCCTCATTTTCTATTGTCCTAAAAAAGTTTATATTCCATTAGCTTGCATAAACGCAAGGAATCCACATAGCGCTGGGGGGTATGTAAATCGGTAATCTGTCTCTTGAGGATTTAGTAGCTATGAAGCGTTTCTTGGAAGCAGAACGTATGCTGTATGTATGACTACAGCAAAGGTTTTTGTGATTTAAGGCGCCAAGCATACTTTTAATTCAAAAATGGGTGAAGAAGTTGAACCGATCAACATTGAAACAAATAGGTCAATTCAGAAGGGCAGAAGGGCTTTAATAATTATTGATTAAATCAATATTTCATCGTATTGTGCACAAAGACCTATAGTTACACCCCTATAAAATTCAATTTGTACTAGAATATAAGCCGCAAGATCCGGCCAAAGTAAAATGTTTCCTTAAAATCTTATCTCCGGAAGAGGTGACATAATGCAGTCCTAATTTAAACCCTATCGACTTTCTCGGTCAGATTATCTCAAATCAAAAGTTCATACCAATAAACCAACTACTTTGGCGCATTTGAAGGAAAATATCCATCATGAAATGGCAGCCAACACATAGTTTACCTGCCGAGCCGTCATAAGAAATTTCAGTGTTTGGACGATATTATTTTGAAGAAATACATTTCTAAATTGTATAGTTTTATAAATAATAAATACATTTTCAATAGATGGCTTACTTTTTTTATTAGTCCACAAAATATAAACTTTTGGGACACTCTGTATTAAAATTTAACTGTTACTATTTTAGAATTGGGTTCATTCAAAATACAAATGAACCTTTTGATAAGTAAAGTATAAACTTATACAAATAAAAAAATACATACCTATGATTACACTGTTGGCATGCAAAGCACTCCAGATGATAGACATTACTTCTCGCCCTCATCACCATCTCGAAGGCGGGTATGATCTTACTACAGGCGGCACAGTAGCCTATGTTGCCGAACAATCTAAGGTAATCTCGTTTACAGAGGATCAAGTTGGCTTTCGTGTACAGTGTCGAGCCGACTTCGCCTAGCCTACAATCGCAACATCCGCATTTCAGACAATCTTCGTGCCAGAAGAGGTCGAGCGCTTTGAGGAGGTATCTGTCCGTGATTGGTTTGCAGCAACCCGCGCACTCCTGAGGGCCTCCGCTCGAGTTGGGCTTAGCCGCCTCTGTTTTTGACACATCCATCGTCATCATCGGGCCGTTTGCCCTCCTTTTAATCTGTAACAATAAAAATTTCTTTGTAAATAACGTTATTTTAAAAGAAACAAATTATTAAAAATATTTAATAGGTATATGAGATTTGACAGTAATCTAAAGATATTTTGGAAATAAACGGAGGGTTGGCAAATCAACAATGTAGATTTATTTCAGGGGAAATGTATTGTGGATGCTGTAATGGAAGCAATGATTGATTTTAAGAGGACCAATTATGTACAAAAGCTTTTTTGAAGAGAGAGTTTTGGTTTATGAGGGTAAGGAGGAAAAATTTGAAAATCAAAAAGATTGAAACGATTACTATAAAATATAAGATATGATTAAATTTTTAGAATGGATTTACCTGATGGGGTAAAATTAATTGGTTTCAGAGATGATTCATTAATTATAAAAAGAATGAGAGAAATTGAAGAGGTGAAATTAATATCAAAATTAGCAGTAGAAATGATTATTGAAAGATTAGGCAATCTGGGCCTGGAAATTTCAATAAACAAAACCAATGTAGCTGTAGAAGACTGCGACAATCAACATCTTTGGTCAAGAAATGGAAATTCAATCGAATATTAACTACTTCGGAATCATAATTGATATGAATTAATACATCATAGAGCCGGTAGATTTATTAAACAAATGAATGTTGATTTTCATTATCTTAACGACTTATCAATTAAAGAATTGTATTAAAGCAGTTACGAGACTGATGACAAATCTACAATGACTATGTGAGTAATTGAAATAATTACTTTTGAGTATGGGAAATTAGAAATTGTTATATGCAGTACCAGAATGATTGAGATATTATAATAATAAATTAAAATAGAAACAGGAGATTAAGGGGTGCTATAAGATTAGCAAAGGACAACTTAGGAGTTACCGAACTATTTTTACGTCAACTTCGGAAATATTGGCAATAAGTCCACCAGCAGACTTACTTGTTGATATGAAGACGAATTTGAATAATTTATTTGAATAAAAAAAGAATTAAAAAGGTAAAAATTTTGAGTGAGTAAATTAGTAAAAATTGATGCATAAGGTGTGGACAGACTTTATACTAAATTAAATAATATTAGCTATAGAAAATCATTTATACTTAAACTTAAATTTTGATTTTGTTTTATTTTTTATTACACACAGGGTTGACTGTTTTTAGAAGCAAAATCATCAACGATTAGCAATTAAAGTTATCATGTATATGTAGGGTGGGTGGGTGGCCTCTATCCACCCTCCAATCAGTAAAACATAATCGAGGGTTTTAGTTAGAAGTTGTAAAATATAAATAAACACAAAATAATTGCAATTTTTAGAGATTTAATCATACAAATTTCTCAAATAATATTTGATCAGGTTTTACTGATTGGAGGGTGGGATAGAGGCCACCCACTCTACATATACATATAAATTTCAATTACTGATCGTCTCGCGGTTTGGAGTATAATTAATTACAAAACTTTTTGAATAAAAAAAGAATTAAGAAGGTAAAATTTTTGAGTGAGTAAATTATTAAAAATTTGATGTATGATGTGTGGACAGACTTTAAATCTAAATTAGGTAAAATTAGATATAAAAAGTCATTCATATTTAAACTTAAATTTTGATTTGTTTTATTTTTATTACATAAAGGGTTTGACTGTTTTAGCAGCAAAATCATCAACGATTAGCAATTAAAGTTATCATGTATATGTAGGGTGGGTGGGTGGCCTCTATCCACCCTCCAATCAGTAAAACATAATCGAGGGTTTTAGTTAGAAGTTGTAAAATTACAAAATTTGAATAAAGGAAAATTGACAAAGTAAAATTTTTGAGTGTGTAAATTAATAGAAAATTATATTCATAATACGTGCGAAGGCTTTAAATCAAGCTTAAATAAGATTAGCTGTAGGAGTTCATTTATATTCCAACTTAAATTTGGATTATGCTTTATTTTTTATTACATACAAGGTTTTATTGTTTTTGCAGCAAAATCATCAACGATTAGTATTTAAAGTTATCATGTACATGTAAGGTGGGTGGGTGGCCTCTATCCCACCCTCCAATCAGTAAAACATAAGCAAGGGTTTTAATTCAAGTTGTAAAATATAAATAAACACAAAATAACTG
The DNA here is from genome assembly GCA_963969525.1 of Ontholestes murinus. Classification (NCBI taxonomy): domain Eukaryota; kingdom Metazoa; phylum Arthropoda; class Insecta; order Coleoptera; family Staphylinidae; genus Ontholestes; species Ontholestes murinus. Next base: position 59,609,481 of record OZ018394.1, on the reverse strand, counting down.
CAATTTGTAGAGATTTATTCATACATTTTTTTAAATAATGTTTGCCGAAATTTTACTGATTGGAGGGTGGAAAAGAGGGCACATACCCACCCTACATATACATATAAATTTCAATTACTGATAGTCTCGGGGTTTGGAGTATAATTAATTACAAAACTTTTTGAATAAAAAAAGAATTGAAAAGGTAAAATTTTTGAGTGAGTAAATTATTAAAAATTTGTTGTATGATGTGTGGGCAGACTTTAAATCTAAATTAGGTAATATAAGATATAAAAAGTCATTTATATTTAAACTTAAATTTTGATTTGTTTTAGTTTTATTACATAAAGGGTTTACCTGTTTTAGCAGCAAAAACATCAACAATTAGCAATTAAAGTTATCATGTATATGTAGGGTGGGTGGGTGGCCTCTATCCCATCCTCCAATCAGTAAAACATAAGCAAGGGTTTTAATTCAAATTGTAAAATATAAATAAACACAAAATAATTGCAATTTTTAGAGATTTAATCAAACAAATTTTTCAAATAATATTTGATAAAGTTTTACTGATTGGAGGGTGGGACAGAGGCCACCCACCCTACATATACATATAAATTCCAATTACTGATCGTCTCGCGGTTTAGAGTATAATTAATTACAAAACTTTTTGAATAAAAAAAGAATTAAAACGGTAAAATTTTTGAGTGAGTAAATTAGTAAAAATTTGATGCATGATGTGTGGGCAGACTTTAAATCTAAATTAGGTAATATTAGATATAAAAAGTCATTTATATTTAAACTTAAATTTTGATTTGTTTTATTTTTATTACATAAAGGGTTTGACTGTTATAGCATCAAAAACATCAACGATTAGCATTAAAGTTATCATGTATATGTAGGGTGGGTGGGTGGCCTCTATCCCACCCTCCAATCAGTAAAACATAATCGAGGATTTTAGTTAGAAGTTGTAAAATGTAAGCAAACACAAAATTAATGCATTTTTTAATTGATATGTTCATACAAATGTTTCAAATAATTTTTGATGAAGTTTTACTGATTGTAGGGTGGGATAGAGGCCATCCGCCCACTCTGGGAATTAAAATTGTTGTAAAGTATGCGTTTCTCTTCCATGGCCAATTATTTTAAGAGGACTAATTATGTACAAAAGCTATTTTGAATAGAGAGTTTTGGTTTATGAGAGTAGTGGGGAAAATTTGAAGATCACAAAAAATGAGACCATTACTATGGAATGTAAGAATTTAAAAAATGAGATACATTGAAGAAGTGAAATTAATATCAAAATTAACACTAAAAATTATTATTGAAAGATTAGACAATCTAAGCTTGGAAGTAAATCAAATCAATACAGCTTGGTTATCAAGTTAACGGCGCATGAAGAAAACTGGGCAGAACAATCCATATTTTTGGACAAGAAATAGAAATTCAATCGAATACTAAATACTTCGGAATCATAATTGTTATGAATTAATACATAATGGAGCCGGTAGGGGGCGCTGTAAACTTTATTAAATAATTGAATGTGGATTGTCAACATCTTAACGCTTTTTCAATTAGCGAATTGTATTAAAGCAGGCTGGTGACAAATCTAAACTGACTATGTGAGGGATTGAGAAAATTACTTTTGAGTGTGAGAAATTTGAAATTGTTCTGGATGATGTAACAATTGTTGCTTGCCAAATTTTAATTTACGAGGGTAGATTGAAAAGTTTCCGAAATGGGCAAGAAAACGCAGTAATTAAACAGGTTTTTATTTTTTTTATTTTTCAACATAGTACCCTCGCAGGGCGATACACTTTTCCCAGCGGTGCTCCAACTTTTTTAAGCCTTCAGAAAAATATGATTTCGGCGTCGATGACCTCCTCATTTGACGTAAAGCGCTTGCCTCCGAGCCAAGTCTTCATGTTTGTGAACAAAAAGAAGTCGCATGGGGCCAGGTCTGGAGAGTACGGGGGATGCGGCACCACCTCGTAGCCCAATTCAACCAATTTAGCATTGGCAATTCGCGATGAATGGGCCGGTGCATTGTCGTGGTGGAAGAGCATTTTTTTCCGCTTCAATATGCCGTTGAATTGATCCAATAAATCGCTGTAGTATTGTCCCGTGATAGTTCTTCCCTTCTGCATAAAGCCGATGTGTATCACACCTTGCGAATCCCAAAAAAACGGTGGCCATGACCTTTCCAGCCGGGAAAGGACAGTCTTTGCTTTCTTCGGAGCAGATTCGCCTAGAGAAATCCACTGTTTCGACTGCTGCTTGGTTTCTGGTGTGTAGTGGTGGATCGGCGAAAAAAATCCGCTGGATTACGCTTTAACAAGGCCAAACACTCTTTTGAAGTGGTCACACGATTTCGCTTGTTATCCATAGTCAGCAAATGCGACACCAATCGCGCCGACTGCTTCCTCATGCCCAAATGTGCACGAATATTTTGCACACGTTCATATGAGATGCCCGTGGTCTCTACTATTTCGCGCAACTTCACTCGTCGATCGGCTAACACGAGATCATGGACTTTGTCGACCATTTCTTCATTTGTGGCCGTTTTTGGACGTCCACTGCGTGGTTCATCCTTGGTGCTCGTACGGCCACGCTTGAACTCGCTCATCCAGAAACTAATAGTCGAAAATGAAGGTGTGGATGTGCCATGAACTTTCTGCAAAATATCTCGTATCTTCGTCGCCTTTTTCCCATCCATCCAGAAATGTTTGATGACTGCACGAAATTCGTTTTTATCCATTTTTGCAAAAGTGCCTGACTTGCTTCACAAGATATCCTAGTAAACAAAAACGGAACGACGCACGTGTCTGAAAATTTGACAGCTTACCTAAAATAGGTTAGCCTTGACAACCATCATAACAATTTCACGATACGCGCGCCATCTCTTGCCCATTCCGGAAACTTTTCAATCTACCCTCGTATGATTAATTTTTGTTGGACTCTACTAATAATTTTTGTGCTCTGTGAATCATTAACATTATTGCGGTTCATTTGTGGTTAATAGATTGCTTGGAATTACGTTTGTGTGCCATCGTTCTATTACAATAATATTTACAGATTGTTTTTATATAAAATTTCAAAAAATGCGTCAAAATTATTATTTAAAAATAAAGCAATAATGTTCGTTAGTTAAAGGGTTTACTGAAATAGTCATTACTTCTAGTAGAAACAAGGATTCTCTAATAAAAAAAATTAATTAGCAATAGTAGTTTCTATTTAAAATGTGTGTGTGTGTGGGCCATTAAAAACTTGGCAATATAAATTCCTACGAAATCCGAATGAATCGCCCTAATCTGCATAACGGGCGCGGGATACAGAGATTAAATAGTCCTGCTAAGATGTCCCCGCAGGAGTGCCCGTAAAATAATTCCATTACCCGCCTCTCTCCCTATTAATTATCCTTTTATTTCGAGGCGCGCAAATTGTTTTATTTATATAGGAGCCAGAAAGGGGAGAGGAGGGACGTGTGTGTGCCAGCACAGATAATTCCGTCGGATGCGACGACGACGACTAAATGTAAAACTTTACGAGCAAACAGTTGAAATATTATGGTTTTATTACTGCGTTATTGCCACGACAAGTTTATTTCCTTCCGCGGAAACTTCTCTCTGTCTCTGTGCGGAGTGTGTGTGTTTTGATTCTAGACTTGTGCCGGGATTAGCAATAAAGTCGGGACGTTTTCGGTTCGCTATTTCGAATTGCAGGTCTGAGACTGTAATTATCAGGAGTGTAAGTGCCGCCGTCTCGGTGCGTTATTGCTCTGGAATTGAACAGACTTTATTATCGTCGTTTCCATAAATTTATTACCGCGAAACTAGACACGGCAATTGATAAAACAAGACGTTAAATCGTAAGGGTTTTACTTAAATTTCAAACTGACAATCAAAACTTTAAATTTAAAGATACTCCACATCTTAACTATACTAAGGGGATGGTTAATTTCCAATGCTCTAGACAAAAACAAAAGCAAGCTGGATACATAAAAAATAATCATGATAATCAATTTACGTTTATAGTATTATTTAATCGAATCATCAAAGCAACATGCTAATTTACACACACTTATTCACAAATAAAACGTCAAAAGGACCATGTAGTCATAAGCCAAACACTGCTACTATTCCAATTTATTTAATCACTCAAAACAAATTAATAAAAATATTATTTGTCTCCTTTCTAATTCCCATAATAATTGTTTAAAATAGGGCTGGTGTAAAACACGCCAACTTCAGACATACATATCGTGCGAAAATTAATTGTATAATTCGATTAAACGGCGGCTTGGCTTCCTGTAGCTATACATCCCTGTCACTTTGCCGGCTTCCCCTGACGTCATATTTTCTTTAAGCGTTGATACTTCGCGTGTTCGAAATGGAGTATTCAATTTCCTAAAATATTAATATCCAGAAATCCAACGTGTGCATGTATGTGTTTGTGAAGGCAACGTATGTGTGTCTATGACCAGTATTTGTGTGTACATGTGCGGGAGTCCCCAGGCCTTATCCTCTGACGTTTTTATTAAAGTTGGGAGGGTATGTTACGGCTGGACTGTCCATATTTTATTATTTCTCCGTATTATTTATTCCCCGATCTTCTAGATACTCTCCACATACGTTTATTCCAATTTTATAAAAAATGCGTTTTATTTATAAAATTTCAAATGTGCGCAATTAACACGCGCGCACCCTTGCGCAGTAAGCGCGCGCGCACGCGAGTAAACTAAAGCGAAACCTCCGTCTCTGCATTTTGAAACAAGCAAGTGCATTCATTATGCAAATTCCCGACGGTTTATTAAACCGTTGTTAAAATAATACCGTACGAACGAGCGCCGGATTTTTTTAACGAGCGCCCACTAAAAAACGGAATAGCCGGTAATTTTAATTAAAAACTTGAAAAGTGCTCTTTGTTTCAGTCACAGGAACAAATAAAAGGGCGAACGGGGGCGCAGGATTGTTTTGTTCTTGTAATTAGAAGGAAATTAAACGGTTGAGGGCTGGTCATCGCAGCTAACCAATTCCAACTTTCTCGCTGATTTATTTCGTTTTATTTTTTACACACACACACACCCCACCGTCCATCTCTCTCTCCCTTGCTCGCGAGCAACTCGGCGACATTTGATTTGCGAGAGGGAAAAAAAGGACTATAATTCGTAATTAAATCGAACGCTTGTTTTCTCCTCTCGGTCTCTCCTCTCGGAGTTGGCGCTTTTAATTAGCGCCGTTGGCTTTCATTAACATTCATCTCGGCCCCGGTTCTCTTTATTATTATTTATTTCGCTGCTTTTCGACTATTTCCATAATTTAAACGCGGGGGATTAAAGAAACGGGGGAATGATATTAGTCGAGTAAATTAATTTCCAACATAATATTTTTATACTGCCTGGAAACTTTACTCAACTATTTTAATTTTCATTAGGCTAATTAAAATGAAAGTCCCGCCACTTTTTTCGCGGCGGACTGACTGTTTTTTTTTTCGCTTCCATCTCTTTCTTCCTCTCTGCACATTTTTAACGCTAGACAGGTGCATTTCTTTACGGTGGAATATTGCACAAAATGGCTGCTTTATTAGCAATTACATTAAGCCAGTAAGATATTCGTAAAGCAAGATAATGCCATTATCTCATACTACGGATACTTAGAGGGCTAAAACTCTAAAATAAATAGGTCTTCAGCTAAGCTACTCTTATGAGATCAAAAATAGACCTGATATATGGTATTAATACGGTAAAAATAATTCAATGTATTCATATAAATCCTTAAAATATTTCTAAGAACAATCTTTCTAAATTTATTATATACCAAGGTTCATAATAAAAAAGAAGCGTAACTTCCCATTGCACCGCTTTGTTTCGGAGATACAGGGCGAACAAAATTTTCGACAAAACCATTTTTGTTAATTTCAAAATTAAAATAATGTATTCGAAATAAAAGTATGGTATACTACACTCCGTTTACAGAGTACACTGTTTTAATGCGTTATTATCTTTTAACAACATTATAATTTTTAAAAACCGCTTTTAACCACTAACAGAAGATAAGAAAAGAAATACAGTTTAAACGTCGATTTCAATTGAATACGTTTCGTGATTGATCATTTGGTATGGTATTTATTGAGACTGAGTGACATTTGGCTATTTGAAGTTTATTTTCTGTCTTTAATACTTAAACTTTAGTTAGTGAAGTCCTTTATTTGAATCGCTGTACGAACGCTAAGATGATATAAGTATTTCATTAGTGGAATTGCTGATGACAATTCAAATTTCAATTAAAGCATATTGAAAAAGATACATGGAAAGGAAGTGGTGGACCAGGAAGGCCAATGGAATTAAGAACGATAGAAGAAGAAGAGAATGTGCGGCACATAGGAGAGGAATATGCAGGTACTTCTACTCAAAAAATTACAAACACTTTGAATGTAAGTAATGGGACTGTTTGAAAAATTCTTAGAGACTATTTGTTGTACCCATATCACATACAACGGTTTCAAATACTTCATCCTACATATCTTCATCCATGTATTGCATTCTACCAATGGATTTTGCGCATATTGTTTAAATTCCTCAACTACTGACGCTGATTCTGTTTACCGATGAAACGAATTTTTCAAAAAATGCAATAAGGAATTTTCATAATATCCATGTGTGGGCTGCAAGTGTATCGAAACTTTTTAGAATAAACGCTATCTCCGATTGTTAAGGATTCTCAACAAAAGGAGAACCATTGGGTGCAAAATCATGGCTGAATGCTTCATGACTAATCAGTTCGATTCTTTCACACTCTTCTATTAGACATAATTTAGATCTAATGAAGCTACATTGTCGAAAATTAACTAATAAATTAAAAATTTCAAACGTTATTCATATTTTTAACCCAAATTTATACGAAAAATTCAAAACGTGAATTGAAACTATTTTTGTTTATTTGCAGAAATATATGCAGTATCATTCATATTTTAAGTACTAGTTAATAATTACCATGTAATAAAAACTGGTCACTACAGAAAAACAAAAAGTGTCATAATTTTTTTTTTAATCTTCCTTATAAAAAATGTATTGCAAGCATAAATCACAAAATGGTAAATAATAATAGTAATAATTTATTAACGGGTGAACCCTTTTTTACAAATAATATATCGTCTTGTTATACATGAACAATGACTTAAATATAAAGATTTTAAAAAATAATAAAAAAACGTACTTATAACTAATTAACAAAATATGAATGACTTAAATACAGGGTGGACCATTTAATGTGTTTTCAGAAAATATCTCCGAAACAAGAAACTTTAAAAAAAAATGACCCAAACAAAAAATGATTGTATCGAAGGGGGCCATAATAACATAATATTGTTTTTTTCATAGCTGTTGTCGCTAAATCGTGGTCAACTTAGTTTTTTTAAATGGAAATTCCTTGTTAAATAATGAGAAGAATTCACTCAGCTCACTTTTTCGTCAGAGTGATAGCTGGAGCTGTAATCGCGAAAAGAAGTTGTTGCATTTGGACGCTTGCGTATCGAACTTCGCGCGCATGTGTGTGTGTGTGACGTCTGCCGTCTTGTGAACGATTCAAATAAGTGTCCTTATGTTGTCAAAACATGACGTTAAAATGGTGAAGTATACTATCGTGGAAAAGGTCGACATGATTTTCGTGTATGGTGAAGCTAGACGCAATGCACTTGATGCGTGTGGCTTGTACGCGGAGAGGTATCCTGATCGAGATCATCCGAGTCACATGACTTTTCTTCGGATCGTCAACTCATTTGTGGATACTGGCAGCCTAAAACGAACCAGACATCGAAGACGCACCGTAACCCAGGAGAACGCCGAAGTTGATATTTTAGCTGCAGTTGCAGTCAACCCCCACATAAGTTCTCGTCAACTGGCACGGAGTTCAGGCATCTCCAAAACGAGTGTTTTGCGAGTTCTTCATCAACATAAATTTCATCCTTACCACGTATCGTTGCATCAAGAACTTCATGGCGACGACTTCCAACATCGAGTGCAGTTCTGCAATTGGGCTCAGCAGCAAATACGCAACAACCGGAACTTCGTTTCCATGATCCTATTCTCGGATGAAGCAAGGTTCACGAATCGTGGCCAAATCAACCGGCATAACATGCATTATTGGACGGAGGAGAATCCACATTGGATCCGACAAGTGGACCATCAACGACCGTGGAGCGTTAACGTTTGGTGCGGAGTTCTGGGAGATCACGTCATTGGCCCTTACTTCATCGACGGAAATCTGAATGCTGAAAAATACGGTGAAATTCTGACGGCTCATATTCCTGCTTTACTCGAAGACGTCCCTCTGCTGACCCGATTGAGACTGTGGTATCAGCACGATGGCTGCCCTGCACATTTTGCGCGTGTCGTCCGAGATATTTTGAACCGCCAATTTCCGAACAAGTGGATTGGTCGTGGAGGTCCGGTGCCTTGGCCGGCACGTTCGCCGGACTTGACAGCGCCGCACTTTTTCCTGTGGGGATTGCTGAAGGACAAATGCTATGCCGACATACCGACGACGCCTGATAACATGAAGGAGCGTATTCGCAATGCTTGTGCGAACATCAACAGAGACACCCTACGAGAAGTTCAGAGATCGTTTCAAACAAGGATCGCAAAATGTCTCGAGATGAACGGCCATCATTTTGAGCACCTGCTCTAGAGATGATTTCATATTCTTTTTCAAAAATAACAAATTAATGTAACGTACATTATTGGTGATTTTAGACGCGCATGTTCGCGGGTGCGCGCGCACACACACACACACACACACACACACATATGCGCGCGAAGTTCGAATACGCAAGCGTCCAAATGCAACAACTTCTTTTCGCGATTACAGCTCCATCTATCACTCTGACGAAAAAGTGAGCTGAGTGAATTCTCCTCATTTTTTAACAAGGAATTTTATTTTTTAATAAAAAGTAGGGGTTTCCATTTAAAAAAACTAAGTTGACCTCGATTTAGCGACAACAGCGCCATCTATGAAAAAACCAATATTATGTTATTATGGCCCCCTTCGATACAATCAGTTTTTGTTTGGGTCATTTTTTTTTAAAGTTTCTTGTTTCGGAGATATTTTCTGAAAACACATTAAATGGTCCACCCTGTATAAATAAATAATACGTACTTATAACTAATTAACAACATGTGAACTAATATGAAACTCAACTATTATTGCAAAGAATTAACTAAAACAGTGCCCCAATATATTCTCAATAGGTACAATCTAAAACTTTCATAACTGTATGAGAAAATAGGAAACGATGAAATTTCATTTAATTTGTTACCAAGTCGCATAATTTTACAAATAGGATTATTTTGACCATAATTCGTTGTATGAAGTGAGTACCAAAAAATAGCTTTACCTCTAGTTCACATACCCAAGGCCCAAATATTTATTTCACCCAGTAACTCATAGCAAATTATTTAAGAATTTAATATTTTATAAAAAAAACACAAATCTGCTACATGTCTTATAGTTAATGGATGCATATTAAGTAAGGGCAATAAATGATTGTAGTTGATATTTACTACTGCTATTCTCATCTTGTAAGCAATAATCCTTAAGAATTTTTTTAATCAAGTATAACTAATGAGGATTCCAAGCAACAGATGCATACTCCAATATAGATCTGATAAATGTACAGTACAGCAGTTTTAAAGTTGCTGTAGAAAAATCCTTGCCCACTGTTGAAATAAACCCCAACATCGTCATAGCTCTACTTGTAATGTTGGTAATATGGTTCTGAAAGTTCATTTTACTATTGAGTGTAACCGCAAGATCCTTCATTTCACCAACTCGTTCTAAGCGTATATTATTTATGGCGTATATAGAATCGATGCAAGTTTTATTCTTGAAAAATGATATATATTTGCATTTATTAATGTTAAGATGCAAATTATTACTGGAATACCAGTTAAAAATAACGTTTATGTCTGACTGAAAAAGCGTAATATCCATTTTATTGCGTATTATTTTGAATAATTTAACATCATCAGCATATAGTAATATGTATAGAATAATTTATTTGGTCTACAATGTCATTTAGAAATACATTAAATAAAATTGGACCTAAGTGAGATCCTTGGGCAACACCTGAAATAGCGGTGAATTCTTTAGATAGCACTCCATTCATTCTCACATAATGTTTCCTGTCTGAAATAAAGCTATCTATCCAGTTCACAATATCACCATTAAAACCAAGAAGACGAAGTTTATTTATCAAGATCTTATGACTCGCTCTATCGAAAGCTTTGGAAAAACGGTATAAATTACATCAACTTGATGCTGCTTCTCCAAAGCTTCCAATATAAAAGATTCCAATAGAATCAGATTGGTTTTTGTAGACTTTCCTCTCTGAAATGCTGCTGCTCTGTGATAATATTTAACCATTGAAATTTTGAAGTTGTTGTGATAGAAGACAATCGACATTTTAGATTGTGTGCAAACTCCCCTATAATCTGTTATCTCATTCTTTAAACAAACACACTGAAGAGTCTTCCAAGCGGCTAATAATCTTAGAAGTCATAAAGCAAATAATAATCTTAAAGTGATTAGAAGCATTTCAGTTACTAATGAATTTGCATTACAATCTCTCTAAAATTATTGTAAAGTAAAATATACAATGTAAGATCAATTTTTATTTAATGTTTTATACACACATTAAAATTATAAATAAATAAAAGTGAGGACAAAATTAAAATAATATTGATTCTTCCTTCAACGCCTCCTAGCGTATTTTGTGCATTTAGAGAAAAAATATTAAATGTCTTCTAATCATATAGAGGAGAGTATCAATATGAGTTATGATTTTTGTGAAGTTTACTATTTAATTAATTAAACTAAATAGTGAAGTAAGAAATATAACCATCGAAGTAAGAAGTAAGAAGTAAGAAATATAACCATCGTATAGTTGTGTAAAAAAATCTCATTGCTATTAATTTCATACGAATTAATATAAAGCATAAATGAATTTAGGTTAAAGTTGTTTAGTTTGGGCCACATGGTGGTTGTTTAAATTGAACCGGTCCAATTCGGAAACCAAAATTCGCCACAAAACGACGGCAGGAACGAGCACCAACAAGCACGGGTTCATCTGTTCATTTTGCCTTTGCTGAAACTATTTTTCAAAAGTCTAAGTATAAAGAATAAATATAAATTAAATTCAAGAGTCCCAGCGTCGCCATGCTTTTCCATCAATTTTTAATTTATTTTGACTATCTTAATGCACATATGAGGCTAAAGGAAGACGTATAAAAATGGGAACTATGGTATAATTAAGTACATCCGCAATTATTCAATTTCTAAAGCAACTATAAAATGATACGCTTAAAGAAAAAATAATAATATGAATAAAATGAAAAGACTTGGTAGACTACCTACATTCAAACGGAAATAAGAAAATTAGCTTTTGATGTCGCTAAAACATACTCATTGCGACACTCTTTCAACAAAGACAACAAACTCAAAAAATTGAAAATTAAACAACAAAGTTATGGCATAGCTGCACCGATGAGCTGTGATACAACGAAAAACGTGTCTGCCGATAGTCCTACCAATTCCAGAACGTGGTTGGTAAGCGATGACACCACAAAAATGTTGCATAGAGCTTAATGTAATTTCAGACTTATAATGACAACTAAAACTTATATAATTTAATACCTGGTGGTGCTTTGTACAAGGAATAGTTGTTTTTAACTCTTGTTTTTTTGTAAGTTTTTGTAATGTAATAAATAATAATGTAATAATATAAAACTACGGTGTAGAAATGCTCAAAATAATTAATTCTATTTATTGCTTACATTTTCTTAATGCTGAACCTATAAATCAATATTTACTTTACACTTTTGAATGACTTTATTCATTTATGAATTCCATCGAGAGAATGTTTGATTTTTTTTTAAATATTTTGGAGAAAGTTGTGAATAAAAATCTAACAAACGACAAGTTGGAGCTAGTACAAGTGGTGAGGGCAGAGTTAATACATCTGTGGCCTACGAGGCCATTGCTGCTGGGATTTATGTCAATCTCATGAATTTTTTTAAAAGAAAGATAATCAACAAGGATTTAGAAATTAGAGCACCAACAGTAATCATTGTTACTATTTCAGATACCGAATACATAAATTCCGAGTGTGATTCCTGGTAGAAACATTTTAAACATTACGTCTATTATAGCAATGATTAAAAAAAGTATTTTTATTACATACCACGCACAACAAAAACTTGAATGCATTTTGCTTTACTAGACATAATGGAATTGTAGGATTGCAGTTGCCTGGATATACTAACCAGCGTTTGCAACCTTTAGGCGTTGCTTTCTTTGGCCCATTACAAATTTATTTTACTTAGGCACAAGAAACGTTTCTTCGTCGATATAAAGGAGACAAAATAAGCCAAATTTAGATTAGTAAATTTCTTAATGAAAAGCAGCGTTAGTTGCAACTACCGAAACTGCTTTCCGTGCCCCTAATGTTTGGCCCGTTAATCTACATGTCTTTCAACATTGCCAATAATTTGCACCTAAACCAAGCACTAAGTATGAGCCAACATTGCTGTCATCAAGTAACAGTGAAGGCGATGACTCTAATTTTGATGTATGTCCAACTTGAACTAGCGAAAATTTTGATAACGCTCTTCATGAAGTTTCACCGCCTCCGAAACTTAATTCATAACCAGGACCATTATCTTATCGAGCTAGAGGATCGGGCCAGAAACCTGAATTAATAAAAATTTAAAAAAAACTTCTAAAATTTCTGCACAACAAGGAGAAACAAAAACAATTTGAAACCAAACACAAACGAGCCAAACCAAGAAAATGTAATTTTGTTTTATTTGTAAGGAAGAAAAAAAGGCAGACATAATGCGGTGCATCAATTGTCACATTTGGATGCTCACAAAATGTGCTGAAGTGAGTCTAAATGCCGAGAAATATTATTGTATCATACAATTAATAATAATAATAGTCTAATTTTGGAAACCTGGAAATTAATACATTATGAATCTCAGTTATATATCATTACATTTAAGGTCGTCTGAATAATATTATTTCTTCCTTTTGTACTATACTATTGAAAAAAAATCAGTTAAAAAAGTAATGTAGTTTAATTTAGATAATACTACATTATAATTTCAACTTTAGAAGCAATGCTAATAAATAGGAGCATGTGTAGTACGAGTATTTAGTATATTAGATGATAAATAAGGTGTTGTATAATGTTCAAGAATATAAAATGACATTATATACTTAATAAAGAAAAAAAGAAAGTGTATTAATAATTATATTAATTATTAGCACTTCGTACTCTCCCAAGTATATTTTACCCTCCGACAAAACGATTTCTGCTGAAAATATATGCCATTAAGCGCGATAAATTTTAACAGCTACCTAATTATAAGCGGTTAATAAAATATTTCCCCATTTCTGTATGATCCCTGTAGCCGTGAATGTATTAGTATATCGTCGGAATGTCAGTTATGTGCTAATTTACATATATATTCCAGTGAGCGCAATGAAGCCTTTCCAATAATTCCAAATTTGGTATCTCGTATAATTCCGCAATTTATTGGCACTCTTTATGGTAATTATTGCGGTGCATTTCTTGGTGGGCTCATGCAGGTGTTTGTGCACTTATACAGGCTAAATTAATTTTTACGATTCTTCTTTTGCTCTTTACAAGAGGTCAGGTTATCAAAGTGGCTGTAAAATGTTAATATGTACATAATCCCGATACATATTTATGTTACAAAATTGCTATAATGAGAAGATTATAAGTTCTTTTAAAATTATTTAATATATATTAAACAGTTTGTAAACACTATATATTTAAAAAAATGTGATTTACAGTTTAGACTGCAAATTATCATTATCAAACATAAAATAGTTATAAATGCGCAGAATAATTATTTATAAAGCTTCGAAAAGATGAGAACATATTATATATGTTTGGTCATTGAGGATGGAAAAACGGGTTTCATTTTGCCTTCATGAATTTCTTAAGCTACAAGTAAATCCATTTTATTCCTCTATACTCATAATCGATTACTTTTAAGTATATTTTTATCGTTAGTTTTCTTAACGTAAATATATGTACTTATGTAATTTAAAAGTTTTAATTACGAAAAAATATATACCATTTGACAAAATAGTTGTTTTAGCAAAATAGCATTATGGATGAACTGACCTCATATAAACTTTTCCTCAAATTGATCGATCAATGGCCATATTTTTATACAGTTTGTGTAAATAAGTAATGAAATGATAAATTGAATGAGGGACCAATCCGAAATAAATAAGCGGAAGAAGAGGGAGCCGCGAGTTAAGTGCCGGACGCGGTAAGTGACGGATGGCACGAGAAAGGAGACAGTCATAATAGGGGGAATCCCTTTTGGCCAGACAAGGACAACTACCCTCCCAGACAATATTACCGTGAAATTGATCAGGGATTCGACCTGAAACCTTCATTCCGACGCACGGACGCCAAATCGCCAGAATAATAGAGAGGATGCGGGCGGATTCAGGGACTTTCGATCATCCCAATTATACTGTACTGAAATGCCATCAATGTGTACACAATTGCCTCGTCCATCTTGTATGTATAATTAATTAATTAATGTTTGTTCTGACAATAATGCATCTAAATACGAATCATAAAGCTTATTTACGTTTTCCTAAGAATATTTAAATACATTAATTGCATGGCTAATTTTTATAAAATATAAAAAAAATGTATAATGTTTTTGTTTCTTATTGATCACTTGGTGAAACATTATGTTAATAAAAGGTTAATAATTATAAAGTGCAACAAGTGAATTTTAATTTTAAATAAATATATTCAATGTGCGAAATTTCAATTAAATATTTACAGTAATTGTATAACTATAGTCGTCAAATGAAATAAAATATTTAATCTGCAAAGCACGTTCGTCAATTCTGAGTGGAAACGAGGAGCCGTTTAAAAGCGCGCCAGCGCAGAACAAAAAAAACGAAAAAAGAAACTTTATACTTGATTAGTAGCGTTAAATTAAGGCCGGCGAAACTTAATTAAATTTTATATAATGAACTAACTGAGGAAATGCTGAACAAAAATAATTAAAAACCTAAATTTGCTCTCTGCCTGTGTGTACAGTAAAAGTGACAAACTTAATTAACAGCCGAGAGGGCCCGACTTGGCGCGCCGCTAGGCGGGGGTGGCGGCCGAAGGGGGGTGGCGGCCGAAGGGGGGTGGCGTCGGTCCCTAACCGACCCTCTTATCATTTAAATTATTGTTCTTTATTCAGAGATCTCTTCGGTTCATTCATTACTCCACAACCCCGCCCGGCACACACCGCCGACATTTTTTAATTGGAAAACTCTTAAGCGAAAAAAACATTTAAAGCCTTATCTGTCATCGTGCGGAATTAATTTTAATTCTACACCCCCGTGGAAAATATTCATAACCGCACGATCATGTTAATTAAAATTGAAATTGAGAGACATCCTTTGCCACCGAGGCGGCCATTTTACAGATAGAGTTAGTCGTTGAAGTGAGGATATAACTTTGTTGGCATCACTTTATTTTGGCTATATTTATGATATAATATGATAATATAAGTTAATAATAATGTTTTAAGGTAATTGTCATAAATGTAGAAATTGAATGAATTTATTTAAATCGATTTTTTTAGAAAACAAGTTTTGAAGAAATTATTGTTTGAATTGAAAAATTATAAGTTTAAGAAAATAGAGACCACATCACGTTTATTAAAGATCCTGAGATATTTATATTTGGATTGTACATCATGATTTTTATATTTATTGCAGTTTATATGAAGGAATGGATATTAGAAAGTATAATAAGAAATGTTAATTTCAATATATAGTTCTTTAGCAATGCATCAACTTAAATTAAATTTTAAAAAAATAATGACCAAGAAAGAAATACAAACAAGTGCTGAAGAATTTGATTCGCAAAAAACAAGATAGAATTAAAACAAATTATGTTTAAAGATTTCACTTTCTCTGCTACACACTTTGTGGAAAATTATAGTAGATATATTTGGAAAATAACAAGTGTTTTAATTCAAATGTATACATTATTTTTATGTTTTATTTAATTAAATCGTTCGAATTTAAAATACGTAACATCTATCTATATCTAGTTACGATTACTTCCTAAATATTGCTAACAATACTGATAATGTTAAAACGATAACAATTAATGCACACAAATGATTAAATCAGTGTTATCGTTGACGTAATTGAATAGTACACCGTCCAACAATTAGTACGGTCTGCAGATGTAATCGCAAGTGAGTTGTTTGTTGTTTGTGCAATCGCAGTAAATAAGTGGGAAGAGAGTACAACTGCTGCTGCCACATGAGCCATATATTATTCCCCTGCAAGAACAACACGAACTGTAATAATAAAATGGACTGGTCGTCATCAATACCATCAGTAATACACTTACGAGTCCGTGCATATATCAAACATCTGACCATTATCCAAATTGACTGCCGTAATCAAGTAAAAAGAATTCAATCCACTTCCAAATACATATATACACCCATCCACTTTGTGTGCATGTTTGTGTGCGCCTCCATCTCTTTCGCGTCCGGCCCGTTTCCCCGGTTTTTGTCACTTAAGTACATTAATCCCCTTTTATTCCTCCTCTGCGGAATTTAACTCCGCTTAAGAACCCGCCGAACAAGTTCTTAGGCGGGAGAGCCCGGCTCACTTAAGGTCCAGAATGAGGTGCACATAAGCGCTTAATTAACATATTCATATAAATAACTTTTAAGTCCCGCTCACGGATAACTAATTACCGAAACGAGACTTTAACGTAAAATATCGGATTAGGTGTTTCTGGAGTTCTCAAGCAGGAGGGGCTTACCGAAGGATCCCTTAACTAAAGGGTTTGTTGAGATTATGACTAGTATTATGTGAAGAAAAAGTTTTTTCTAATGGTATTAAATTCGATTATGTCACTTTTACGTACAATTTACCTCGATTTAAATATATATTTTAAGAAGCTGAGAAAAAATTTCATAAAAAGAGTTTCAACGTAATTTTTTATTTGCATGAAATATATTTCCTCCATAATTTAACTAAGCAATTTTTATTACTACATAATTTACAGTTTAATCGTATAAGTTTAGTTTCAAATTTAAATTAAATAGTGGTTACTAAATTTTGTTCTTAAGAAAATAAAAATTTTAATCTTAGACTAAAGACATATTCTAATGAAATTCTCTAAAAAATATGTTGTTTTTATAACAAAAACCACTTAAACATTAAATCTTTGAAGATTTTAATCTATAATCTGAGAAATTCCTCTAAAAATTACAAAGAATTTCTAATAATAAACATATAATTTTTTCTGCAAAAATATGACAAAAAACAATGAAAGTTTAAACCTTTAAAGGTTTTAATCTCCAAACAGAAACCCCTTATAATAAAT
The DNA here is from genome assembly GCA_963969525.1 of Ontholestes murinus. Classification (NCBI taxonomy): domain Eukaryota; kingdom Metazoa; phylum Arthropoda; class Insecta; order Coleoptera; family Staphylinidae; genus Ontholestes; species Ontholestes murinus. The sequence continues at coordinate 59,592,042 of OZ018394.1, read as the reverse complement.
ACCTTTAAAATTGTGATTGGTTTATTTTTACAAAATTAAAAATATCTAAAAACCACTTAATTTTTAAAATCATATTTAACAAGTAGGGTTATATTGTAAGATAATATAACCAATATTTAAAATTTCACTGACATTAATCAATTTAAACAATAATTTCTTAATTTTATAGGATTATTACACTTAAATATATCTTCGAAAATTTTAATTTCTCATTATCAAACAATTAACTGTTGGTTCAAGTTATAAGTGTAAAAAGAGGTAATACAAATGAGCTTAACAGAAAAAGAATTGTGGCTTTAATAGATAATAATAAAATTAATTGAATTCGAGAAATTTTAAGATTTCTACATTCAATATTTTCTAAGAATTCGTCATCATTGCCTAATCAAAATTTAAAAATTACTACCTTTGGAAAAGGATTTGTTTAAAAGCTTCAAAAATACATTTTAAATCAAAAATAAATATAAATCTTTCAAGCGTTATGACTCAACATTAATTAAATAATAATAATTTATTAGGGTTTCCCTATTAACAACAACTACAAACCGGTTTCATCATATTTGATCTTACCAAAAAAAAACACACACTTGATAATCAAACAACAAATAAATGAGTCTGTATTGTAACAGAGAGTTATCAAATACATTTACTTGTTTTGTAAATAAAAAATATAAGTGTTAATTAAAAACTTGAATCTTTATTACTATACAAAAAATAATTTGTTTGGTGGAAAGTACAGTTGAGAAAATCAACAAAATATTATATTAGATATTTTCACTTGGATCTATAAAACAATACATACAAAACATATCTTCAATAATTAATAGCACCAGAGAATAAGATTTTTATAACCAATTAATATAAAATTTTAGAGATTTACATCATTATATTATATCGTTGTTTTTTTTACCTAAACATTTTAATTACCTTATTTTTTTGGCAAATTCTTGTTTTTTCTTTTTGTAGAAATTTGGAGTATGCATTAATTCATGCGGTTTTCTAACAGATGGCGCTACTAGTATTATTTCGCGTCGTGTTCATCCGTGACTATATTCATTTGAAAGCTACTGTCATTGCGCGTCTTTTTCAATATATGTAATTTTATTAAAGCGTAAACAACATTTTTTTCTTTTCATTTGAACATGTCGAACTTTGTGCCAGAAAAAGTGTTTTTGCGGGGAGTTCTTCTTCATTACTTTAACATGAAGAAAAGTGCTACCGAAAGTCATCGTATTTTAGTAGAGGTTTATGGTGACCATGCTCTTGCTGAAAGAACGTGCCAGAAGTGGTTTGCATGGTTTAAAAGTGGCGATTTCAACTTAGAAGACGATGAACGGCCCGGACAGCCAAAAGGTTTGAAAATGAAGAATTGAAGGCATTGCTTGATGAAGATGCGTATCAAACGCAAAAAGATCTTGCAAAATCATTGGGAGTTGCTAGCAACCATTTCCAGACGTTTAAAAGCATCGGGATTCATCCAAAAGCTTGGAAATTGGGTGCCGTATGAACTAAAGCCAAGAGACATCGAACGCCGATTCTGCATGTCGGAAATGTTGCTTCAACGCCACAAAAAGAAGTCATTTTTGCATCGGATTGTCACTGGTGATGAACAATGGATTCATTACGATAATCCCAAGCACTAGAAATCGTATATGAAGCCTGGCCAGCCAACAACATCTACGGCAAAGCCTAATATCCATGGCTACAAAGTAATGCTCTGTATTTGGTGGGATTATAAGGGTGTGTTGTATTATGAGCTGTTGAAATTGGCTCAGACGATCAAAGGGGACCTCTACCGATCACAATTAATTCGTTTGAAGAGAGCAATTGCGGAAAAACGACCAGAATATACAGCCAGACACGAATCCATAATTTTCCATCATGACAACGCTCGGCCACATGTTTCAAGACAGGTTCAAAACTATTTGGAAAACAGTGGATGGGAAGTTCTACCTCACCCGCCTTATAGCTCAGACATAGCCCCTTGTGATTACTACTTGTTCAGATCAATGCAGAATGCCCTCGCCGGAATAAGCTTCACTTCAGAACAGGGTATCAAAAATTGGCTCGATTCATTCTTCACCACCAAGCCGGAGAAGTTCTTTTGGGATGGAATCCACAAACTGCCAGAAAAATGGGCAAATGTTGTAGCTTCCGATGGACAATACTTTGATCATTGAGTGTATAACCATTTTTTCACAATAAAGCTTTAATTTTCGGAAAAAACCGCAAGAATTAATGCATATTCCTATAGATTAATGTAATAAACATAAATATAAATTTAATTGAAATCTCATGTGAGTAAAATAATTGTATTTATTAACTATTAGCTAAAGTTATAAGTATAAAAATGGAGTATGTAATTAAAATGAGTTTGATAGTAAAAAGAGTAATTCAATTTGATATTTTCTAATAATCCCTACATTGTATTGTATTACTTAAAATTCAAATGCACTATCTTTGTAAAGGAATTTGTTTTTAATAAAAATTTCAAACAATGAAGCAACCTCATTTAATCATTGTTTCTGTTTATGAAAAAAAAAATTTTGTTAGTTTCTCATTTTAAAAAGTAGAAAACAATAAGGCAAAATATTCGCATATCAGCAATTTTCTTTTGTATAGTTATATATATATATATATATATATATATATATATATATATATATATATATATATTAATTGATAAAGATTTTCATGTATTGAAATTCATTTTCATTCTTAAACGTTTAAATTTGAATCGTTTTATTTATTTACTTATGTAATAAAGTTCTACTTTCTTTCTCTTATACAAAATCAAATTGGTATTAATCAAACGATTTCTTCAACTTCAGATTTGCGCCGTAGAATTAAAATAAATATTTTTTATGATTACCAAACATATATTGAAAAACAGGAATCGTCTATAAAAAGTGATCCGATGAAGTTCTGGTCTTTTGTACGTTCCAAAAAGGTATCGTCTCGAATTCCTGGAAATATGTGTTATTGTAACAATAATTTGGAGACCAAACAGAATATTGTGACTAGTTTTGCTGATTTTTTAAGAGGTTTTAAGGTTTCTGCTTCAAGAACTAATATCAGAAACTCTTGGTCTAGTAATTCTTACTAATTAAAAAATTATCTGAAGAGGAGATAATTGAAGCTGGTAAGAATTTAAAACCTAGTTCTACGTGCGGTCCTGATGGAATACCATCTTTCATTGTAAAAGATTGTATACTTTGTCTTGTTACTCCATTAAAACACATTTCAATTTAATTTTAAAAACTGCAACATTTCCTGATATTAGAAAACTTTTTAAATCTGGAATAAAAAAGGAGGTAACCAATTATAGGCCTATCGCGTTGATACACATCTTTGCTAAAATATTTAAATGTATTATCTCAAAGAAAATCTGTTAGAAAATATCTAATTATATTACACCGCGTCAACACGGCTTCGTTAAAAACTCATCAATGAATACTAACCTTTTAAATTTCACTCAATTCAAATCACATGTTCTTGATCGATGTGGGCAAGTACTTAAGAAAGCATTCGATAGAATAAGCCACAGTCTTGTAATAATAAAACTATCTCATCTTGGGTTTTCTCCTATATTATGTTCCCTTATTGAGACATACCTATCTAATCGCAACCAACTCGTGTAACATAATGGATTTACGTCCCCTAAATTTATTGCTATGACAGGTGTACCTCAGGGGTCTAGCCCGGGGCCTTTAATTTTCATATGCTTCATTAATAATAATTTATCAAATATTAGTTCTAACATACTATTACGAAATTAAATTATAATGTAAGATTAATAGTGTTAATGAGAGACTTACAAATAATTGATGCCTGGTGCGTTGCTAATGATCTGCAACTGAATCTTAGCAAATGTACAGATATAACGTTTAACCGAAAGGAGAATCCTACATTAAATAAAATATTTACTCTATCGGTAGTCATTTGCTCTATCATTATAATGTGATGAAGGATTTGGTTGTCTTGCTAGATAATAAATTAACATAAATTAACTTTCGAAGTTCATATTAATGAAATTTTCAATGCTAGCTATAAAATGTTGGGGTTCATCATGAGAAACTCCAAAGATTATAAAAAATGTGCAACTTTAGTTAAAATGTTTTACACTTTTATTAGTTCTAAATTAGAATATTGTTCTATCGTATGGTCGCCTTTCCATTCTTGCAAGATTCAGAAAATAGAATCTATTCAACGCATATTTCTAAAGCTGTTTTATTTTTAAAAATTACAAATAGTATCCGATCCAAAATTATAATTATAATTTGTTGCTTTCGGAATTCAATATGTTCTCACTAGATCTTTGTAGAAAATTGGCATCTCTGATGTTTCTCTACAGCTTGATTCATAATTGAGTTAATGACACTCATTTACTGGAGCAACTAATCTTCAAGTTTCCTAGGTTAAATGCTAGGTATCCTAATTTTTTTACGCTTCCCACGGCGAGACCCAATGTTTTATAATGGTAAGAAACTGCAACAGATTTTGACATATTTAATACCTTTTTATCAGAGATTAAGACAAGGACACTAAACTGTAATTTAAGTATAAAACCAATAAAAGTATAGCAAGAACATTTTATTATGTCAACTTTTATTCACACCTGAAATATGGTGTAATATTTTGGGGTAATGCCATGAATGCAGAAGCAATATTCTTAGTGCAGAAACGTGCAATTCGAATAATACTTCAATTAAAACAAAATGATGGCCGCAGAGGATTATTCAGGCGTGCAAAAAATTTTAACCTGTGTTGGTATTTATATCTATGAAAGCATTACATTTTTATGGGAGCACAACATCGATTTTAAAAAAATACTTTTAATAATAGTTACAACACAAGACATGGCGTCCATTATGTGTTTCCTCATCATAAAACAACAGTTTTTGAGAAGAGTTCACATTACACATGTCTCAAAATGTATAATCATATTCTTAAATATCTAAGAGAAACTAAATCATTTTCTATTTTAAAGCGATTATTAAAAATTATATTAAATTTGTAATCAGATTAGAACCATAAAATGTGTAAGAATATTATTCATTGTCTACATAGTGTATATTTATTTGCTTATCTTGACTATATTTCATGTGATTGTAATATTTTATATGTAATCTATGTAAGCTATTGTATGACCACTGAAATAACGAATTGTTATTATTATTATTATTATATTGTGGCCCATCAACTAGGTTACTTGTATTTTTCTTTTTATTCACAGTTTTCTATTTCTTGTTATATGATATTTGCAGTTTATTTAATTTGCTTTTACTAACAGTTTTATGATATTTGTAGTTTATTTAATTTGTTTTTACTAACAAAGAAAATAAACTAAGTAGATAAATAAACCTCAAGTATTATAAAAATATAAATAGAAAATTATGAATAAAAAGGAAAATACAAGTAACTTAGTTAGGTTAGGTTAGGTTTAAGTTTTGTTTAGATTTCTCTGTTAATAAAATAAAAATTAATTATTAGTATTATAAATATATCTCAAATACAAGTTCAAAGGCATAGATTTTAATTTTAATGAAGGAAGTCCAGTTGGAGTTGATTTTTTATATACAGGGTGACTGACGAAAAACCTTTGGTGCTGTATCTCGCTTATTTTTTATCCGATTTTAATAAATAAAACATCAAATTAAACCATTTTTAAAAGACTTTAATAGGATCTGAACTGTTATTTTTTCTCGCACCCAGTTTTTGACAAAATACGATCAACATTTTTTTTTAAATTGCACTGTATATATATTTTTATTGATTCGCAAGGAGATTTTTTTTCTGAATATAAAATTGTAGACAAATTTATCCATACATCAAACTTAAGTCGAGAAATTGAGAATTAAAAAAATAAATAAAAAGTCAAGTATCCATTGTAAACAATATACAGACCCTATTTTAAATGTCAAAAGTGACAGTGACAGCCATTGATACAATACTGCAACGATTTTTAATTATTTCATAATTAAAATGTTGCAATATTTCAAACACTGTACTAGAATTTTGTGCTTCTACAGAAATCGTTTTTTAGTTTTTGAAATCTTGCAACATTTTTATTATGAAATTATTAAAAATCATTGCAGTATTGTACCAATGACTGACACTGTCACTTTTGACATTTGGAATAGGCTCTGTATATTGTTTACTATGGGTATTTGATTTTTAATTTTTTTTTAATCCTCAATTTCTCGACTTTGGTTTGATGAATGGATAAAATCGTTTACAAATTTAGATTCAGAAAAAAATCTCCTTGCGGATCAGTACAAAATATATATACAGTGCAATTTGAAAAAAAAAGTTGATCGTCTTTTGTCAAAAACTGGATGCAAGAAAAAATATCAGTACAGTTCATATTAAAGTCTTTTAAAAATCATTTAATTTGATGTTTTATTTATTCAAATCGGATCAAAAATAAGCGAGATACAGCACCAAAGGTTTTTCGTCAGTCACCCTGTATTCTTCAACTTACACCTCCATTTCAAATAGTCAATATAATATATAAGATATTTTTAGAATGATATATTTCAATGCATTTCATTTGATCTTTTACTAGTTTTTCATAATGCTTTTATTTCACGTCACATAAGATATTAATTTAGAACTATATTTTTTTGAAAGTCAGATTTTTGTTTAAACTAATCGAAGATATTAAAATTTTAAATTGATCAGTTATAAGCATTTTATTCTCTAGTGTTATTAAAAATTGAAGATGTTAAGATATTTTATAACTTTTGTTATAGAAAAATTAGAATATTTAATACAATATCTCTATCTCTACTGTAACTAACAGAATATACAAATTATTTTTACATTGAAATTTAAATTAATTTGATGGAAATAGTATTTAATTAATAATACAAATGTGCTTACGAGCTGAATAATAGCCGCCGGAAGAACACCAACAAATAATTCTTCACGAGAATAGGCTGAATGGGTCAGAGTGGAAGAACATCTCGAAGAAATGAACTCCGCCCTGGTCTCTTCAATTAAAATTTAAGTAATAGTTTTTATAGTAGTATGTATTTGAGATTTTATTTAAGAAGAGAAACAAAGAAAACAATAAATAAATAAATAAAAACAATAAACTTTAAATAATTCAAATCTTTATTAATTTAAAGCCTCTTTGTCAGTGGAAATTATAGTTTAGAAAATAAAGTAAATAATAATATCATCAGATATTTAACTGCAATTTTATCTAGAGAGAGAAAACATCTTTATTGGAACTAGTATTTACATTATGTAATTATAACAATAATTATTTTGATTCTTTGCCTTCTTCACGGTTATCGACCGAAGGTCTTTCACCCATCATTAATATTTAATACCATATTAACTTTTAGTAGTTTCAAAAAAAAAGCACACTGCCATTTTTATAAATATTGAATGCAATTATTACTCAAATAGTTTTCAAATAAGGTTTTTACTTCTTTAAAAAAAAAACACGTAGGATTCTCATATTTTTTGACGAATTAGTAGATATTTAAAACCTCATGTATAAAAACAAACGCGCATTGATAAAACGCTGACATACTGTCTGGGCAGCTGATACATTTTCATCCTTCCTGGAAACGATAACAGAAACTAGGATAAGAATGCATTGTTTATCTTGGACTTCGTGACTCTCGGGTAAACTCTATGTTTAGATACTGGTACAACGTTACATATTAATTACCAAATTCCCTGATTCATAAATAAATTATTACACATGTTAACACCAGTTTAAAATATCTCATTGTCTAAAAACAAGATAATCTCGGAGTAGTTGACATAAGAAAAATAAATCTTGAATTTTTGAGGCGTTCACTTTGTAGTACAATTTTAATGAATAACAGAAAAACTTTTAACTTTTGTGTACTACTTCTTATAGAAAAGTTAAACGTTTTTCTGTTATTTATAAGAAAAATAGAATACATATCAGGCTATTCACAATAAAAACAAAAGTTTTCCATCCTAAATTTGTTGTACGTTGTATATGCTTGTAATAGATGATATTGCAGAAAAGTGCTAATCTGCTTACTAATATGCAAAAAATATATCTGTAAGGCATTATTTTAAAAGTTTTCGAGAATAAGAAATATTAAAAATAAATGATGCTGTTATGAATAAAAATAAAATTTAATGCATAATTGGTACTAGTAAGTATATTTAAGGTTACAACAACATAAAATTCAATAAATTTACAAAGATTATTCAAATCTCTTTTCATCTAGCAATGCATGTCATTTTAAAAGGTTTTTTTGAACACGTTCATAGACTTAATTTATCTTTATTATATATTATATTGATCAATTGATTAAAAATTTTGTTGACAATATGAAGAGGATAATGTATTTCATTTTAGAATCATAATATTAAATGTCTAATTAAAGTCTTGTTTATATTCTGAAGATTCTACCTAAGTAATTGGTTTTATTTAGGTTTTAAAATAAATTCTATAAAACTTTAAATATTAAAGTATATTTGATAAATTTCACATTGGCAGTATTAATATTTACTGCGTGGAAAAATTTAATTAAATAAACTTAATTAGCATCAAGAGAAACTGTTGTTTGGACGGTAATCGGAGTCGAGTCGGCCGCGACGCCGCATTGTCTGTAACTACAAACAAGGGCCCGGAAAAGCGGGAAAAGCTGCAGTGGAAACGTGGAAAACATCGTCCACCGGCGAAAATAATTGCATTTTCCACGAGGAAGGGATATGATTAGGTCGACGTGCCCTCCCCAATAAATACGCTTCCCCCCACCACTCTAAATGGAATAAAATCCTAAAACAATTACGCGGAAACAATGGGGAAATAATGAAAAATAAGATCGGAATCGCTCCAGTAACGATCAGAATTCTGTCGAATAAAAACAATCCGAGTGAAACTCAATAAACTGCGAGTAATATCTTTTCCTTGGGACAATAAGATCTGTACACGCGACCAAAGTTCTCCACCGTTATAAAATCCCCATACCTTCTTCACGAAAATTGAGAAGATGACAAAAGTAAATGGAATTTTGGCATCGAAATGTAATTTAAAATAACAGTTTCTTTAGGAAGTGTGGTGGATATAAAACATTTATTAACTATATGCTGTTAAAATGTAGTTAAAGAGTAGTAAAGTATTTAAAAACGGTCCGTTTATCCTTAATTTCACCTTTTGAAAGTTTCCATAAATGCGTGTACAGAATGAAGACTTCATCTTTCAACTCGCTAAAAACAAGGCCGCATCCGAGAATTAATCCGCACGACCGTCGCAATATCCCCGGGAAATAATTTTAATTCAAATTATAAAGATTAATCATCTCACGGAGAATTAAGTTCATCCTTAAGAAATTGTTTCCACGCGACGTGCAATTAAGATGATCCCTCGACTTTAATTCCTTCTATGTAGATGGAATCTTCCCATCCTTTTCTGCTCCCTTGCCCTATAGCGTCATTCTGCCCTCGCGCCACTGTATTCAATTTAATATATTTAATTATAGAAAGGAGTTAATTTCGGATTGATCGCGTTCACGGGAAATTAAGAAATATATATATGAGATTTGGATTTAGTTGGGCTGGAGGGGTGGAAGGATCAGCGGTGGGCTTTCAATTAGTTTTTTTTTTTTGATTGATTCTGCGGGCCTCCAGGAGAGATATCTAATTGGGGGAGCGTTGATTGCCGTTGCCCTTCTTTCGATCTGTTAAACTCGCCACCGCCCGCACCCTTCGAATTCATCAACTTTTTTTTATTGGTCTAGTAATTAATTCACTTTAGAATGTTCGTGATGTAGGTTGCTGCTTCATTAATATACTCAACATCTAAAATAAGAAATAATTTCATTTACAAAACTCATCCTCTAAATCTAATATTTTCTATAAATTATTAGAAAATATGCACTATATTAATTTCAAGTATATAACTGTTAGGTTTTATAACTAAAACACGAGACTTTCAAAGAGTTTTGTTTGCTTTTAAATTGTTTTACCACAGTGTGTCTTCCACAGGTGAAGCATGGTAAATACAATTAGTTTATTTACTGTATATATAGGTACATTTGCGGATCATGTTGGTGGAGATAGATTGAACAGATTTAATAATGGAGAATTTGCAATTTCGGTTTGATTGTTTGGGAGTTGTCTTGGGAAAGCATTTCCATGTTAAAATTTAAACTTTAATTATATGGGTGTACTACCTTATATTTTTAATATTTTGTATTGCTGCTAGAAGACTAATATACCAGATCTGCAATTGTCTTTCAATCCAATAAAACTGAGCCGCACCTTCTCCCGTTTTTAATCTTCTAAACCGAAATAAAGCGAGACTAAGGGAGCGGCGCCTCGATCGCGTTATTAGTTAATAATCTAATAAAGTGGAATATAATGATTAAGCCGCCTCCGGCGCAGAAGTGTCGATACTAATGCCGCAGGAATAAGTTTACAGAGTGCAGGGCCCTTTTAGCTAAATTGAAAGTGGATACGTTACAAATGTCGATGAAGCAGTTTAGACACAAAACAGCCTCAGACTCCCACCCCCCTGAACTCCTCCTTCGCGCAGCCCTTCACATTCACACACATACACACACAACCAGACAGACAGACCTCGCCACAACTGGCATAGACACATACACATATATAAAAGGACGCCGAATTCTCCTCTCCTCCATCACTCCGAAGGAATTACTTCTCTATCGAAATTTACTATTGAATGTTGCAATAAAATTATGTTTTATTTTATTACTCTCCCTCGCCCTCTCTTATATATTTTATATCTATAATATTTTATAGTGCTCGCCCATCAATTATACAAACCCTTAATTTCGGTTAGTTTTATTAACCGAGATAACAGTTATAAATCCCATGAGAAAAACAATAATTTAATATCCTACAAAAATTGATGACTCTTGTATTCCTCAACACAATCGAGAGTATTTATTTAATATTGCAGATAACTTTTATAGTAGTTCCACACATTAGTGATTACATACATGAATTATGATAAATAAAATGCTTTAAATAATTTTAATAAATTGCCATGCTGACCTATAAAAGCCAAAAAGTCTCTCCTAAAAGGTGACAAAATTGTTAAATAAAGGCATATATATATATATATATATATATATATATATATATATATATATATATATATATAAGATTCCGGATGCCGAAGGAGGATACCTGCTCCCTCAACATTGTGGAAAAAAACGGTTTCAGTGGAAGAACATAATTTATGATTGTGAACTCTGTCCAAAATTTGATGTATGTTTTTTTTTTTAAATTAATTTGTTATACAAACATAACAAAGACTAAAAATTCAAACCACTAGGATAGTAATAGCATACACAAGTAAAAATACTTGTAAGTGTGTATATTATTAAGTAATTCAAAAATCTTTTACTACCGATTAACATACATTGTTAAAAATTAAATTAATATTTTAGTGTCTTAATTGAATAATATTTTCTAGGGTATTTAATAACAGCAAGCATAATATTTTGAATTATATGTTGTGTACGTATAGGTATATCTGCTTGAGTAAGTTGCATATCTAAGCCAAAGTTCCCATTAGTAAGAGCAAAGGGTGAGCATTATAATTTAAAAAAATATATAGTCCATCCGTTGGATCTTCAGTCCTACGTCACTTCGAGTAAAGACACAAAAACATTCAGTCTGATGAAATTAGTCAAATGCGTTAGAAAAAGAACGCACTGTAAAACTTTCGTCGTTTTTTGAAGCGATAGTTTGTGACGTAGGACGGAAGATCCAACGGATAGACTATATTTATCAAAATTGACAGTCAAGACTTTTTTTCATAACTGAAAATATGCTCAATTTGTCGTATTTCTATTACATTGTTACAGTTTATCTTGTTGTAGATACACATATTTCTGTTACATTATCTTTATGTAAATCAAAAATAAATTCAGAATAATAATAATAATTTTAGAAATGAATAATAAGACTAAAACCAAATGCATATAATTACAAATGCTACGGAATTGACGCCTGTTGAAATTATCTCAAAAAAATATATGGCGTAGATAACGACGCTAACTAAATATACTTTTGCTTAGTGTTGCTCCATAATTGATAATTAAAATTTATTGCTCTCATGTTTAAATTAGGTCCAACATCCATCATCGCGTGCAATTAACATAATTACCATTAAATTGCTCTAGGATATAGGCAAATAAAATGTGAAATTGATGGCGAAAACATCACCAACTGATATGAAGAACATTATTCAGATCAAGGAAATGACCAATACTCCATATGAACGTTTTATAACACATATTTTAAGAATATAAAACGTACAGGCTATCTTTTAGAAATATTAAAAAAATAATAATAAACAAAATGTATCTTTATATCCAAGGTGGTAAGGAAATAAATTTACAAGTATACATATATTTATATCTATCTAAAAATATTGTCTTTGCCTTACTACTAGACAGCTTAGTATTTTTAATTACGAATAAAATCATAAACAACAAACATTAATATTATAATTTGAATAGTGAATAGATGTCTAAACCGAAATATTAATAATAAATAACACCACAAATATAACTGCTTAATCAATTTTCATATTTTAAATTTTTTAGATTTATTTAAGGGTATGTTATTCATTCCCTCGCATATCTATTTGAACTATATTTTCTCTATTCCATATTTATAGCAATACTATAAAATACATCAACAAATATATACTTGAAAATTAGCCAGGAGATGTTTAGCATCAATTACGTGAATATGTAGTTGATATACTGACTGGCCCTCCTCCACACCTTTATTAATAACAACTCTGTAACCTTTATACATTCTCTATCTGTCCAATTTGCCACAAGTAGTTATGTTCCCAAAAGCTGTTTATCTCTTTCCGCACTGTCATTCTAATACTAATCCACCGCTTAGATACTACCAGTATGTGAGTAGGAGCTTGTGGTACAATATTATTCAATGCAAGACACTTATCCTCATAAATTATATATGTTTTGATTTCCTTTAAAATAATCTTGTTCAAAATTGGTACTTCCTTGGAATTTCACCTTCTTGTGCTTTTCTTATTCTTTAATTTAGGATTTGTGTTAATTTCTGTCCAGTATTTCCAAAAATGATTATATTGACATTTCTAGATATCGATAGCAGTTGTAACAAAGGTAATATCATGATCAATCTTTCTTTAAAATGTTATTATATATGTCTCTATGTTTGATAACGTTTCCCTGTTATTAGATCTATGTATCTGTTGGGAAATAAATTATTATTATTATTATTATTATCAATTGCCAATAAACAAATTATTCGTTTGAGAATATTTGTACCATTCCAGAGTTGGTAAATGTTCGCATATACTAGAATATAAAATATAAATGAATATTCAACAAGAGGGCACCGTAAACTTTCCGAAATCTGGAACAAATAATTATAGCTATTATTACAGAAAAGCAAATCTTCCCTTACTGTACTCTGACATCGCTGCCGCCGACTGGACTAAAATTTACCATCACACTGATCCTAACAACGCTTGTTTTATGACAAACTGTACCAATTACTGGATAAACAAGTACCCAAAAATTCACTCACCTCTTAAAAATTATTACCCGCCTTGGTATACAAAGGAAATTATTAATACATTAATCAAAAAGTCTAGAGATTACTCTGTTAAAAATCAGTTTAGAGATACGAGACAAACGTTAAAAAGTATGACTAAAACTAGTCATACTAGCGCATCAATATTATATAGAAACCATTGAGAACATCTTTTATACTCTGGTAATTTATTTACCAAAGGAAAGGAAAATCTCGTATCCCTGGATGAATGATATTCAAAAATCAACTTCATCAAACTCCCCAAGATATTGGAGATGTATTTGCAGACTATTTTAAGACCGCTCAACAGAATACAGATGGAGTCATCTCCTATGAGCCTGTTTATGACATCCTTGGAATTTTCTATGTTACAGAAGATATGGTATTTAGATCGATTCGAAGCTTGAAACCGAAAATGACGAAGGGAAATGATACTTAAAGACTGTGAATTTTAAGAAGCGGGATATATCCAGATTGTTGTAAAATTAGGCGTATCAATCCCATTTTTAAACATGGTAGTAAAAGTGACTTTAAAAACTATAAGCCGCATTCATACTTATTTCAAATGTATCAAAGGTATTCAAAAAAATTCGAAAAATTTGCGCCAACGTTTATCAATCAATAACCCCTCTGAAAAAGGGAAAAAATACACTAAACAAAAGTAAATATTGAAGATTCCAGATGTCGAAGAGGGTACTAGCTCCTTCTACATCATGGTAAAGAAAGGGTTAGAGTGGAAGACCATATTGAATTGTGAACTCCGCCTGTGCTCCTTTTGCCCAAAATTTAATGTATGTTTTTATTTGTATTAATATATTTATTGTGAATTATTCAAGAAAGGCGACCAAAGATAAATAAATAAACATGGTTTTATGAAAAAAAAAAGGCTCAACCCATACTAACCTCAACATTCAACATCACACAATTCATATCCGAAAATTAGGTCGTGGTAACCAAATTGATGTTATATATACGAATATCAGCAAGGCATTCGATCGATCACCTCTCGATAAACTTTTAAACAGCCCTGAATATTAAAACATAAATATTAACATTATTTCAGTTTTACCGAATTTATCTCCTATACGGATGTTCGATCAACAGAATATACTGCTACAAGTGAAATGCCACAAGGGTCCAATCTGGGTCACCTGTTATTTCTTTTAATCATAAATAATGTTGCAGATATAATAACTTGCAATTTTTTAACATAAGCTGATAATATTAAACTATACAGTGAAATAAATAACATTAGCGATTGAGAAGAACTTAACAGATCTCTAACAACATTAGATAATTAGTGCTTAAACCGTTGGTAGGCATCAATGTCTCTAAATGTTACATGTCTTTTCAACGGAAAACCAATCCTGTCCAATTCACTAATCAGTTTCGGCTTAAGGATATAAAATTTGCAATCACTCTAGACTTGCTTGAGACTTGGGAGTGATATTCGATACTAAGTTGACTTTTAACTTCCATATTGAAAGCTTAATCCTTGATTGTTTGAGGATTTTTGGATTTAAATTTGTAAAGAATTTAATTCTACAGCTGCGAGTATTTCATAATATCTAAACTGTCTTATTGTGCATCAGAGCGGTTTCCCGGATATAATAAATACATACAGTCACTTGAAAAATTTCAGGAAAGATTTTTGAAATATTTATACTTTCATAAACACAAAATTTACCCAGATATAAATATAAAGTATGAGTCGCTACTGGACGAGTTTAATATGATCTCAATTTACAACAGGCACAGTTACATTTTAATGAATTATTTGTACAAGATCATTCATAGCATCCAAGATAATCCAGCACTTCTAAATCATTGTATGTTTCAATTTCAAGACAATCATCCCGTAAGAAACATACATTTGCATATAATACACCACAGACAAATCATTACTCTCTTTCACCAATGATCATGATAATAAAAAATAATTGCAATCTATTTTCTAATAGAAAGGATTTGATTTGTAAATGATCTTAAAAACCGTTCATATTAGATTAATATTAATTTAGTGCTAGTTTATAATTTTATTTTTAGGTAATTCCCATATTAAATGTATTCAGCTGTTTTCTTTGTTTGTATTTCTCTTCAAATATTTTAATATTATCATATTACTCTGTAATTAGATTTTTTTGTCTGTTGAGAAATATAGGATTATTATTATTATTGCTTCTGGTTCTAAAGAATCGTATTGAATTTGTGTTAATTACAAAAAAACAAACCTGACTCTTTTTAAATTTACAAAAGCACGTAGGGGTTAGTTGCGTTAACTCACTAAGCAAGCTCGCAGGCTATATTCTTAAACCTATCTTTGTGTAACAACTATATAAAACCTGTGGAATAAACTATTTATCATCAGGAAGATTCGAGACTGCCGAAAAGCAAACCAGTTGGATATTTTATCAATTATTTTAAAACTACAAATAGCGCTAAAAAATCTTCTATACTAATAAAATTTACCTAATTTAACCCAAATTAGGAAACGTATTATTATCATGTAAAGAAATAAACGTAATCTGAAAATAAATTATCAAAACTCAAGCCATTATTTGCACAAAGAATATTAGATTTGGTTTCAAAGTTGATTTTTCTTTAAACATATACTCACAATAGCATTTTTTTAAATTTTAACTTCTTAAAACTAAAATAAATTTATATAAAATTAAACAAATATTGGGAATATTTATTTTGTTTGATCTATTATAAGCATTTACTTTTTCGCCCAATTTTAAAAGATTTTTTACTCTAATTTCTTACTAGCTAAATATTTGCGAGAATGAAATATATTTAAAGTGGCAGCTAAATCGATTTTATCGATGGTAGACAAGAAATATGAAACAAAATAGAGTATACATACACCCACACAAAATACACACTGCCGCACATACACGTAACAACACACTCCCTTAATACATCAAATCTGATCATCGTTACCAGACTAGGCGATAAAAACGTAAGACACACACGCACAACTCTAAAATAGGAGCGACGATGAATTTATTGTAAATATGTAGACAAGTAGTGGCTTGTTGGAAAAGTTTTTAACATCTATGATGAAACTAAATAATATAATATTATTAACGCTGTAATTAGTTTAAGATAATTTTCGTAAATGTCAATATTTACTAAAATTGCTCCTTTATTTAAAGAAATTCGAAGCTATGATGAAATTACCAAAATACCAATTGAATAATTAACTTCTTAACATGACTACCAAGAAGAAATCCATTGAGACATACTGTAAATATATGTAATTAACAGTAGTTCCGCAATTAAACAAATTACGATCGTAACGAATCGAGAGCGTCCATTCCGGCTCGTCTAACAATTCTTTCTTCTCCTTTCGGGGAAGCCATCTTCAAAGCCAACAAAAGGTAATTTCTGGGTAGCAGACGGGACGTGACCGGAACTCCCAGATGCACTCTTAATCCGTTTAAGACGTGAAAAAGCGAATGGGATTTTGTTTGCATTCGCAAATGCGCGGCGTCTCGTACCGCTCAATCAACTTCTTCTTCTTCTCCGTCCTCGGCAGATGATGATGACGACGGCGGCCACCGTCCGTGCCAGGTAGGTGGTTGCCGAAGCGCGCGGCGGATCTATTAAGCAGTTAACGATTGTCAACTTCCATATTTAAAAGCGAGACGTTAGCTAAAAGTTCCGAGAACGTATTTAATTTCGGTTTTTGCTTTAATTAACACCGCACCTTAATGGGCAGGAATTGGTTGCGTTTATTCTTGAAGATCCAAAAAAGTATTTTAAATGGCTTGCTAAACAGGATGCTACGAGGTAATTAGCAGCATAGGATAATTTTGGTATTACTATCTTATAGGATAATCGAGTTATTATATATAATTATATTTGTGAGCTAAATAATAAATCATAAATCATATTAATTAATTACAGAAGGTTAATGACTTAATTATTATTAAAAAATATATTCATCTGTATATTTATACACCTTACAGTACCAATAGATTATTGAATTATTAAATTTAAGGATAAAATAATGTTTACTCTACAACTATATCTAATATATCGGGTTATATATCTGAATTATGAAGTAGATTGGAAAAAATGAAATCTCTGACTTTAGACAACAGGACTAAAGGATTCAAAATTAAATAATTTGATTTAATTCAAAATTAAATAATAATGAAAAAGCTCTTTCCAACTTGAACTGTACAAAATTTAAAAATCTGCGTTGGACACTTTCTAATAGTTGATGATGTTGGTATTGAAGAGACCTAATTATGGCAGCACACTTTTGCTTGGAACATACATATGCATAATTAATTGTTATTATGACATCTGAATTTTAAAATTCATGGAATTCTGACAAACAAAACCAAACATTTAAAAGCATTATTTGCAACATACTCAATATGATGGACAATTAACAATCAAAATACAATAAACGTTTTGAACGTTATTAATATACTGTAATTAAATTTAATAGGATTACAGCTTATAATAAAAGAAATATGTTTACACTTGTTAATATTTAAAGTAAGTACATTTTTAGATACCATTCAGAAACCAATTTGATTTTTCTGGCGGATAAATTATACAACTGTTGAATAAGAGAGGGCCTAATATTGATCCTTGTGGCATATCTGATATCGCCAAGTACTGGTAGGAACCAAGTTTAATGTTGTTAGGAGTAACAAAAAATAATAGCAAAAATTATTTATTGTTGTATAACCCTGATAATATCATCGAGATTTTTTAACGGCTATGATCAGTTACATAGTTTTCAATTTCAAAAATATATACTATAAGTGACATAGAAAACCGAGTACCTAGTATAAATCATTTTATTTTAATATATTTTATATTTAGGCTTATCTTGGTGAAAAGAAAAAACGATTAAAAACTCAGCTGTCATTCAGTTAAAGTTTTCGTTTTCTAGTCAACTTGTTTATTTTGTGGTGCCCAAGGTGAATTTTCACATTTTTTGCCGTAATAACGATTTGAATTTTACCAAGTGCGGTTCTAAGCTTTTGTTGTTATCTTTATCAATGCCTAGGACGCGCAAATTTTCATCAACTTTCTGAGTTTGATAGAGAGCGGATAGTTGGACTTAGAGTGGCTGGACTTTGTTTCCGAGAAATTGGTGCCAAGGTGCACAGAAGTTTAGATACTATAGTAAGATGTTGTCGGGCATGGGATCAAGAGGGTCGAACAGGAGGAGCTAGAGGTACAGGACCCCAACGAAGAACTACAGAACGTGCAGATCGGCGTTTGAGGCTATTGGCTTTAAGAGATCGTTTCTCCACCACCAGATCCATTCCAAACCAGTTGGTATGATTCGCACTTTTGGCCTTTTTTAATTTCTTTAACCGCTGAGCATCGACGAAATCATTTCGAGTGTTGTGAGACCAGAAATGGAATGATATGGAGTTTAGTGACCAATCTAGATTCTGTTTAGGGATGCACAATGGTCAAGCCAGAGTCAAAAGACCACGCAATGAAAGAAGAAATCCACATTTTTTGTCGAAAGGCACGTTCATTACACTGCTGGGGTGCCATTGGTTATGGCTCTAGGTCACCTCTAATCTTTGTTAGAGGCAACATGACCTCATCTTCTACCTTATCTTCACACATTGCCAAATTCAAATTTTCAGCAGGATAATGCTCGCCCACATATTGCAAGATCCACTTCTTTGAGCACGCTGAAATATATTTGTTGCCCTGGCCACCGAGGTCACCGGATATATTACCAATTCAGCATGTGTGAGATATCATGGGATGAAGACTCCTTAATTTGCAGCATCCCCTCAAACTGTAGAAGCACTTCGAAATGCTTTAGTAATTGCTTGGAATGAGATACCACAGGAGCACATCAATCACCTAATTAGAAGCGAACCTACGCGCCTTTAAAAGTGTATGGCCACTGTGATGCATCGCCATATTATTAATGTTTTTTTTTTCATAAAGTTCGTTGAATAGAAGAGAAATCTTGTTTATTTGTTTAGTATGTTTCCCTTACAAATGTACAAAACATTACGAAAATAAAATGATTTCGGATTTCTATGTCACTTGGTATTATAATATAGGTCTTATATTAAGCTTGGCCTTAAATCTCTCATTAAATTCGAATTTGAAACTTTCTGGAAACAACCTTCATTTCCAAAGATCCCGGATTCCATGAATATACACGTATAAAATATTGGTGTAGCCATCAATTAATTTCCCTGTATTCATGCAAATTATCCAGAAACAAAATCCTTTGTTACTTATTTAATTATCCTTTACAAGAACAAAAAATTGTCTTTATTTTGTACATTTTTTTGACTATTCTTAAAAGCATTATTTTGTCTGAATTAAATTTGGAAAGAAACATGAGAATACTAAAAGGGCCTAAGATAAGCCCCTCTTTCAGGAAATGATTTAAACTTTTATATGAAGGCCTGCTTAAACTTTTATATGAAGGCCTGCTTAAATATCAAATACATGCGAAAAATACGAAAAATATTGGTTAATTATAGAATATATTAAAAAAATTACAATTAACAGTTGATATTCTGCGACTAAAACCTTCTCATCACTTCTAACGAAGAATAAATCCTCGAAGTTAGCGTTGAAGCTCAAAATATCCAGCGGGTTTCAAAGCCATAGTTACATATACACACAAACAGATTTTCTTCTATAAAGTATTATTTATAGACTTATAAGCATATATATATATATATATATATATATATATATATATATATATATATATATATATATATATCCGTTAATTTAGAAATTAACGATCATAATACTTCCATTCACATTTTGCAGAAAAACTATAACCAATGTTGCAAAAAGTTAAAGTTATCAAAATTGTAGTATTATTATTTTCTTCTTTCAAAAATTAAATCAAATAATATTGAAAAACTTAAGATTATTTAATTTTTTCTAAAATTCTAAATTTCTGGAAGGTTTAATTCATTCATTTTTATCAATTAATCGGAAACTACATTTTTAAACTGGTTGAAACTTCTACAAAATAACAAAGACTTTTAAATTGACACATGGTATGAAGCTTAAAAAACTTCTACATCCAACTCATTCTAATCGATGAAAATAAAGAAGACCGCTATTATGAAATTTTCAACCGTGTCAAAAATACAGCTCCCGGTTATGATGATATTCCGAAGTTGATCCTCTTTATATAAGAATATACAGACACATATACCATACTCAAAAAAATAATATATTTAACAAGCACATCAAAACGTATATAGCAACTAAGCTGAGGTGCTTAAAGGAAATGAGCAGCAGTAGTTTGCAAAAGTATTACAAGTCAATCAGAAAAATACAGGTAACTTCTGGAAAGTTTCAATATTTGCGCCCAAATATACAAGCCATGATTGCCAGATTGTACCAGAGAGAACATCAAGATCGTTCAAATCGAAAATTACGGCGGTGAGTCTTTCCTAACTGAAGACCTTGCAATAACTATACTGCATTTCAACGCTGTCAAATGCCGTCCAAACCAGAGGAAAGTGCAACAAATGCCCCACAGATTCTGGACCGATTGTTGAACTGCTTATTAACAGAGCACATAGATTATGCTCTCGACCTTGGTTTGCAGGCTTCCCGTGGTGGAAGATTTGAAGAATCTTCTGACATTAGGCATTTACTTGAGAAACAATTTACCGATTTAGTAGTTCCTTCAGTCAAATATAATTATAACATCCAAAAGAATAAGTTTGTACTGGAGGATATCGAGAGAAAAGTAAATAATGTTGAGCGTTAAACTATATCTTGAAACAGAGCAGAAGATAACGGATTAGATAGATACTATTTATTTATGTATCCGTTGTACTTACAAAATCAAGTTCAAAATACATATATAACAATACTTTCTTACAAAAATTTTGATTGCACAAAGAAAGGCTCGAGTTCACAAAAATATGATCTTCCACTCTTGCCTACTGTTGCTTTGATGACCTTGCTGCCACATAAGGTCTTTTGGTGGAGGTTGTTCCACCATTTTCTTGTCAAGTTTAGCGTATATTCCTCTAAAGAGAGGACTTCAATTACATTAGTTATTATTTATTTTCGGAAGGCCATTACAACATAAAAATACAACTGTACAATACATTAAAATATCAAAAAGTGTACAAATTAAAAATAACAACAATATAATAGTTATTTAAGGTACAAGTGTAAAAAGTGATGCTTTATTGCACGGACTGGCGTTTAAAAACACGAGCGAGGAACGAGCGAGTTTTTTTAAAGCCAGGAGTGCAATAAAGAAACTTTTTACACGTGTGCCTTACAAAATTTTATCTTCGATCGTAAAGGATTTCAAAGAATATATTCTTATGAGTAATATTTTAATGTCATTTCAATAATTCAATTAATGAAAACATATTTTACCCGCAGTGCACTAATGAAAGCGTTACTTAGCAACCAGTAAACAAGTTGCACAAATGTCGGCCGCCATTATTATTTATGGAAAAAAATGTTCGCTTTATTGTAATCGCTTCGACTTGCATTAAATGAAATCTTCGGAGTTCCTAAATCTGCCATTTCGTTTGTATTATATATTTTATTTATAGTTTATTAGTTATTTGTATGAATTAATAAAAAATTAAGTTTTTCGTCGAATATTTGTCCTATTCATTCATCTGTCAAATTTGACATTTCTGTGCAAAAAAACAGTTTGACATTACCGTGCAATAAAAACGTAAAAAAGCACTAGTGCTTTAAAAAGCCACTTTTACAATTAAAAATGATGCAAAAAGCGTCTACTTTCTGTACGATCGTAGATAAATATATAAAAATGCACAAAATATAAATTAATTAAACATGATTTCGCAGAACCGAGCGTAGCTTATGCAGCGTCACATTGCAAGATATTTAATGAATTGCAATTCCTAGCGATTCTTGCAATTCCAAAATGCCCAGCATAATCCGCACTATAACATCGCTCTTCGAAAAACCGAAAATAACGCAAATATCTTTTAGGCACGAGATCGGGCGATAGTTAGAAACACTGCTTTTACTCCCACATTTAAATATAGGTGATATTAGAGCACCTTTCCAAAGGGTAGGAAAACATCCAGACTCTAGAGACTGGTTAAACAGTAGCCATAGTGAACGACTGAATGAGAAGGCGCACTGCCGAAGTAATGTCGATGGTAAGTCATCCGGCAAAGAGCATTTGGTGTCTTTTAGTTGCGTTAATTCATACAAAACTTCAGTGATTTTGATATCAAAGAAGCGGTTAAAATTGATATGGTTGTAAGAGTGCATATGAAATTGTTTTAAGGAATCTCTGTTAACGGGTGGACCGTATACTGACCCAAACTGAACTGCAAATAAGTCGACAATACGCTGCCTATCATTTATTAATTCACCGTCAATGTCAAATGTTTCAGGAATGGATGAACTATTCCTTTTAGTATTAACAAAGTTAAAAAAAATAGGATCTTTATTTAGAGACTGCTCCATAGACCAAATATAGTTATGGTAAGAGACCTGAGACAGAGTTTTGCAACAAGTTATGTCATATTTGACACAAAGTGACAGAAAGTGATGATTTTACAACGATGACATCGCCACCCTATAAGGCAATTGTGCAATATAAAAATAATACTATCAAATCAAGTAAAATCAGAATGGAAACAATGTTAATGCAGTGTTACAAGAGCTTAGTATTCAGTTACACAGGAGCAGTTAAGACCACATGTTACGGTTTCAGTACAATACAGCTGGTGCTATTGTGGTAATATGCGATTTAAATGAATACACATCTTGTGCAAAACCATTAGGACCTTTGTTAACGAAACTCTTCCTGACTTTACATACCTTGGGCAATTTACTGTTGGTAAAACCAGAGAATTTGGAACAAATTTGTTCAGAAGGCTTATTGGTTGATTTGGATAAGTCAGTAGTGCACAACTTCGGCCAATTGAAGAGCGACTTTAAAAGAGAAAAACAAACTATGCTTAAAATGTAACTATACTACAATAAAAAAATAAATAATAAATACTAAATACTAGTATCCACTTAAATCTCTTCTCAAAAACAAAGTCATATCCTACAACTACATACCTAGTTCAAACCCCTAATGCCAGTTCGTCTTTCTATAAAACCAGCGCAAAACCCTTACACTATTTATTTTCTCATTCTTCCTCGACAAAAAAAACAAATCCGCGATCGTCTTTCTAGATGTCAAAAAAGGCTTCTATTCCGGTTGGCACCGAGGCCTGCTATATAAGTACACTAATCTAAAACTGTCGATTCACATATTAAATCTCTTGGTTAGTTTCCGATACAATCGCGCCCTTAAGGTTAAACTCCACAGCTCCGTTTCCAAGTGATTTTCTGAAAGTAATTTTCTGATCAGCAGTGTCTATCCCAAGGTTCTCATCCTATACAATATATTGGTGTACGATGTCTACCATCCCAATCAGATATATTTTAATCAATCTGTTTGCCCGCTCCTTTACACACCTTAATAACCCACGCTTCTATATCTCCTAAAGTACTCATCACTCTACAGAGCATGTAAGACACTATGCAGACCTGGATTACGAAATGGCGTATTTATATGAATCTTAAAAACTCATTTTTTTTTCCTTCCGACAACTTAAAACTTCGCTTAATATCCATATGGTAAATGGACAATTTTTGAAACTGCTGCTCTCGGCTTGTACGATTCCACAGTGACATGTAGAGTCGATTTGTGTGATTTTCGAAATTCAGATATATTTTTGTTTTTGCCCAGTGTGATTCAATGAGTGTTAATGCATTTTAGCAATTTATGTGTAAAATTTTTAAAATGCAGCTGAGGTAGGATTTGAACCTTCCGCCTCTCGAATGCTAGTCGAGTGCGCCACTCAATCAAAGTAATAATGTAGTGGATGATAATCTCGGTACCTAATCAATAAATATTGCATTGCCTTTCGAATTAACACAACTAGAAATTGATTATATTTAAAGGTAAACCTGATAAGGTTTTATATACATACAGTAGAGATTTTGAAACATAATGCTATAAAACACAAGGATCCAATGTTGAAATAATCCTAATTATCCTAATATGTTATTAATTATAGAACTATCTATACAGACTAAATAATCGTTTATTTAATTTAGACATATAAGGATCTAATTTTTAAAAAAAATATGAAGAAAAGTCTTATGAATTTAGAGTTAAACATTTTGACCTAATAGAGAATAAAGCAGTGTAAACATACATTACCCTTTTATCAACAGAGGTTTCTCGGATTCTTAACACTCACCTGGAATAAAAATATGAATATTAATACAAAATTAAAATAAATTAAAAGTTTTGTTAATGAATATAACGTTTTATTATTTTTTGTGTTTAATATACTAAACATAAGTAATTCTAGAAATTGATCTTGGAGGAGTGGTTTTAGTCGGTAATATTCCGAAATCTCTACAAGGATGTCCATGATTAATTTCCTCACCTCTCGTCAAAAAATACTAATTTTCCAAATAATATTGTATATGATGTAAAATTAGTCCCAAATTTAAATAAGTATGCAGTGCGTAAAAAATATATAAAAAAATACAAATCTTGAAATAAATAGTTCTCCATCTTAGTTAATATTGTTATATTAATAATAAACTTTTAAAGGTTTGTCTATAAATAAATTATCAAAGAAATAGAAATAAGCAAAATTAATGTAATATGAAGTCGGGAACAATCCACATATAAATTTTGCTTTGTTCTAAATACTTTAGAACCCTAATTTATAAACTTATTTTAGTGTAACGTTTAAACGAAACTATTCGCTTTATTATTCCACCGACACCGACGACACCTTTACGCCAGATATTAGTCTTCTAAAAATATCTAATTATGTCCATTTATAATCTATATTTACAGAAATTCTAACGGGAGTTATTACCGGGCTGATTAATGTGTTTGTAGAATGTTATTAATGCGCTCGTAAAATTGGATGGTGTTATGGTATCAGCCAGTTATTAATTTACAAGTGTTTTTTGTGGGTGTTTCGGGATTTATCTTGTTTTCTAACAGTAATTCGTGAAGCTCCAATTCGCATTTCAAAATTTTTAGAGGTACAAAAATACGGAAACACTTAATTATTCATTTATCATTAAAAAAACTATCTCTTATTGTTTAATACCAATATAACGCCCTGATTTTGTTATTATTTTTAATAATTTTTGTGATACATAGTATTTATTTTAACTCGTTAGGAGTTAAGTGCTTGTACGAGTCTAGGGAACAGATGTTCTTTGACAGGTAAAAGCGGAGATTAGGGGGCTGTGGCCACTCATTTGTCATGCATAATGAAGTTATGTGTTGATTTAAATGTTATTCTATTTTCCAAATTATTCAAATCCCTTCCCGCTAGGGAATTATCCACATTTGGATAATGTCCGTAACACCCGATTTATCAATTGTTGACACATTGTATTATAAAACCATGTTCCATCTCCGTCGAGGCATCGAAATTTCTTAAGAAAACAACACGTATTTTTCTACGTAATGACTCTAACAGCTGTCCAAATAATCGCCGAGGATTTTTGCAGTTGATGACCGCCTCTAAACACATCCTAATAATCTGTTTATCTTGCTTGAGAAAATATTTGCACTGCACATTCATTAGTGGGTGGACGAAAATATGTATTTTGCCAAGAAGAATACATTAACATCGTCGACGAAATTGCACGTTGGACTTTTTGTTGTTCTGTTGATTAGGAAAATTGTAATTGTAATCGATTCGAACGGCGAACGCGCGGGGAGAGAGTTATTAGTGGAAATTGTGGATCCGAGAGTTAAATTGCCGAAATTGCGGGTTTTGATTAATGCCGGACATGTGCGCGAAAATATTTGCAGAATTGTTGATCCGGGAGCTCGGCCAACAATTGTTAATTAAATTTTTCAACATGCACTGAATAATGGCCGCGGCAAGCTTTGAAATTATATTAATGTCAGGTTGCCAATTCGTCAGTTTTGACAAATTTTTGCTCAAAATGACATCTTCGCAATTTTCAACAAATAATTTAAATAGTATTTTTACTGGTATTCATACTTTTCATATTTTATTATTATTTAAACTAAAAGATCAAAATTAAAGACAAATATCTTATTCATTCTTTACAGCCAAAGGTATATTTTTGATTGACATAAAACTTTTATTGACAAAATAATGTAAAATTTGGTTTTAGATATTTAACTAATTAGGGATATTAATATTAAACTCATAGTAATTCCCACTTTCCCCTCGTCAACTGTATTTCTCAAAAGAATACTAAAGCAAGAAACAAGTCCTTGATTATCAAAGTATATTTTCTTAATTCAATTTTTTTTATGATAATATCGAACAAAAAACAGAAAAGTTTATTTAATAATAAATAAATTTACTTCTTCAAACATAGAGATTTTTCTAAAAACTCAAATATGGTAAAAATATGGTGAAAATGATAATTCACGTGTCAGAGATTTTAACTTAGTTTCCATTCATCATAAACCATTGTTTTGTTTTAATTTTTAAATTGATATTAATACTCTACAAAGAAATATAGCAAGGGACCACACGAATACTTCTTTTTTAATCTTATTTTGAACAAGTGAGTTTGAGTTTTTCGAAAAATCAATGCAATGTTTTGATTATCATAAATAAGAAAATGGATAATTCATTTATACACAAATTCAATACCCTGTATTTTTTGCATCCCAGTCCTAGTAGTTACTAGGATGGGAAGCAAATAAAAAGATAAGTAACTTAAACACAAAAATAGTATATATTAAAAACTTATAGCGTTGATTGAAATATTGTATAAATGTATAAATGCCTAAAATTATAGGTAAGTGCGAGCCAATAAAAGATGCCGAGAAACAGATGGCGCATGAGTAGTGAGCCTGCGTAGTGCAGTTTTCTGTAAGTTTGGATAGTTTTGATAGTATTTTATTATACGTATTGCAATCAGCGTTGAGACTCGCATATCCTCATAAGGTTAGGCATCTATACAATATTTTAATCAGCGCTTATAGTGTGAGTTAAGTATATTATATTAATTGTTTCGCTGGTTAAATAATCAACGTATCTAAAATTTAGCGTTTACACCAATTTACTTTATCTTTAATGCACAGATAAATTTTTACAATTATTTAAATCGAAGCTAAATGCAGCGCATAATTTAGAGGAGACTAAAATCCTTCACTTAGTTAAATTCAATTCGGTACAATTAAAATTGTTAAAGGCACCGAAGTCCGATACCGAGCTTCGAGCCCCCGGGGCTGGAAACTAAACCTATTTTAGTGCAGATACAAACCAATTAACTTAATAGGAATCAATTAATTTAACACGGGACCGATACAAATATACCGTTCCTGCAGATAAAATCTACCTTTAACGGCGCATCTTCATTATCATCATCTCCGCCTCTCTTAATTGCTTCATTTTCGAAAAAAGACGTCCGCACTTAACTCGAAATTAATTCGGTATGGAATTATCGATTCGGCCCTCGTTTGCATATCGGAGCTTTTATTAATCTCGAAACCGTGGGCCGGAGGAATCCATTAACACGTATTTTATTGTAATTGATTTTGATCGATTTTAGGTAAGTAATTGATTATATTTTTCGAATTGATTTTTCGTTGCGTGTTGGTATGTCCATTAAATTTATTCCACTTGTTTTTTAGTACCTAAAATTAATTTTTCTGCTTCATAATTGTGTGCTAGTTGTAAATGCTTACACTACTTATTTTTGATTATACATTAAATTTGATAATAAAAAATGGTCCACTTTATTTAGCTTTTGAATCTTATCAAGATCAATTGCAATTTCACACCTCAGAGTTAACCATTTTATGTTAACGTCCGCAGATCAATCACTGTACCATTTCTACCTAACTTGATACAGTTATTTAGTCCTTTTGATCTCGCGGTAAGTGTTAAGTTAACAAATCGTCCCAGAAATCGAAACTCCAATTCGTCTTCCGCGCCATTACACAAGAATATTCAACGGACCACAGCAGGCGACGCGTGTAATTGGATGACGTCCAAAAGAATTGTCACACTCCGGATGAACTGTCAACGACATCAAATGAGGGATTTATGGCGGCAGGAGTTTGTCAAAGCGACGCCTGATTTAATACACAGAACGAATTTATTTATCATAAACAATTAGATTTATGCGCCGGTGCCGGTGGAGTTACAGCCGGGGCGAAATCGGGGATGGGATGCGAACGGGAGGGGCAACTTGTTGATCCGTTCCCTTTTAAGGGCGTCTATAAACCCTCAACACATTTATTCAAGAAATTTATACACGTCGCGCAGTGTGTTATTTCGCTCAAGAGCGACCAAGCGATAAAGGGGAGAAGTGAAAATTTACTTCAAAATTTATCAAAACTTTAACTTATAACTAATTCTAGAATAGCTTATAAGTTCTTGTTTATTTGCAGAGACGAAGGTAAGTTTATTTAATTGACAAAAGGAGAAAATGCCTTTAAATTAAGAAATATACGCAAAGTTTCGTAGGAATCTTAGAATTTAATTAATATTATCATAAAAAATAATGCTTAAAATTTTTATTGTATGTTTAATTTTGTATTTATATTTCTTTGTACTAAAAATATAACTAAGGTATAATTTTCTAATGGATATAACTAGTGTTTGGCTTAAAATAAAAAGACACAAGAATGTAAGTGTAGCATTAATTCCCTTTGGCGTTACCAGATTGGACTGAATTTAAAATTGTCAATCCTCACACTAATCCACTCCACCGGATACACCTAATTAACACTACATCGTCTCGTCAGTGAAGACATCTGGTTGCGGCTTGAGGGTAAAACGGGTAGCGCTGGAACGATCGCAGGAACGGTATTTATTTACATTAACCACGAAAACGTTTCGAGATTCCGACATATTTCTGAATAAATTTGAATGCGTAATTCAGCTTTTGGGCCCTCCGTCATTTCGTTCCACCGATTGCTCCAATTATGGCGCCGATAAGGCGCGCGAGATGAATTACAATTAACTTTAATTGCACTACTTTCGTTCAATAGATAGATAGGGACGTTCTCGGAACGTATACCAATTTAGTTCTGTTATCGTCGGGCACAATTAAGATTAAATTATGTACATTTAAAGTTAATTGTAAGAACCACTGATCAATTAAAAAAAATATAGTGCGGATACTGGAGAGAATTTAAACTGCAATATGAATAACTACATAAGAATTCATAAAAATTACAGATTCACAATAACGTAGCATAAATAGGTATCTTTATAGAAAACCATTATGAAAATTGTAGAGTTTAGAAGTGCATTAGACTTGACAGTTGAAGTGACAGTTAAGTGAAAAGAATTTGTGTAGCGAGGAGGCAGTCAATTATGTTGTGTAAGAGTTTAAACATTAAGCACTATTATAATTTCGATGGTAATTCATAATCATAACCCATAAATAAAATATATGTGGATAAGTTCGTTTTAAATAAAAAATAGTTCAAATACTTTCTCTGGATTCGCCCAACTGTTAAAATTAGATATTCATACTGAGATGACCAGATAACAGATGGATATTCTAGCTTGCTTTGAACCAAAACAGAATAAATCTATTATATGATGGAAGGGTATAATAATATCTAAAAATGTACACAAAGAAACCAAGTGATTTAGTTGCGCTTAGAAACAACTGAGTTGTGTAACCAATATATATATATAGTTTCACAGTCAAATCATACCCCAAGATCACTCACCTCACTAAGCGTGGATAATGATTGATTGATTCATTTACGAGTGCACTTCATAATGTTTAATCTTAACATATTTAACTCGCACCAATTAGTAATTTTTCCAAATCTTTCTGAAGTAAAAGTGCTTGACTCAAGTTTAATATTTGCAAATATTCTCATATCATTAGAGTATGCTAATAAATTACAGGTTAAATAATTATACAATTAATATATAATAAAAATAATAGAGGTCCCAATTTGATCCTTGAGAAACCCCGGATATAGAGCTAATTCGAATGACGTGACTGTACTGTACATATAACTACGTAATAGGATGCAATTAAATGCTAAGTAGAATAACACAGACCGAACGTTTCAAGCTTAATCAGAAGAACTGTATTAACAGTGTCAAAAGCGAGGGAAAATCTATGTCATTGACAAATATACAATTACAGCATTCAAAGACATCACTCATATGCTATATATTTAGATTTGTTTCTTATTCAGGCATAAAACCGTGTTGCTAATCATAAATTATACCCTTAACATTACTCTAAATCACAAGATGTGTTTAAATACTTTAGCAAAATTATAAAGTATAGAGACAGAAAGGTAATTAGGTATTTCACCTTTATCATATTTTTTATGCATAGAGACAATTCATGCACTGGTACGTACTAATAATAACACGGACCAACAAAAAAATTTGATTTGGATTTATTCATTTTTTTCAAGTTTTGGTGGCTAAACTAATAGAGAATCAACTTTTTTTTTTCGTTTCCATTACTAATATCACCATGATGACAGTTATTTCTGTATGTGCAATGTACGTGGATATAACACAAAAAATTTAAAGATCATTTATTCAAGTCTCAAGTCTGCAATTAGAGCAGTGCCATATTGTCCAGCCGTGCCAATACCTGAGAAACCAACAAATTTAGAAGATGTTACAAGCAGTTTTGAACCCGAAGTTGATGAAAACAACTTTAGCGATGCCAGTGAAAAGCAACCACAGACTTCAAATTAAAAATTTACTGGCAGAAGACGTTAAAATCTCGAATTTTCTGGATCTGGATTGAGTTTTCCAAGGGTGATCAAATCCTTGACGAGAGCACCTAGACCTCACTAGGCCCAAGGTGACGAGCAAAGGGCAGCACAACGCTTGGAGGGGTTTCCCTAATATTGGCCATGTCCGGTCAGAGCTCTTTTAGCATGGACTCTCTAAGGTAGGCAGGGGCCAGGCAGGTGGTTAACACATTCTCCACTGTCTCGTCCTCTTCTTCATATGGAGGTTTCCACCAGACCCATAGTAAATAAGTGTTTCCTTAGCTGACAAACGGTTTTCTATTAATATATCAAGTGTTTTTTTTATTATGGAATAGAATTATATTCGTTTTGTCTTTGTTGAGAAGTAGATTGTTTTTATTACACCAGTCTCACATTTCGTCATTTGTCTTTTTCACTTTAAGCAATAGTTCATCATCATTATTTGCTGATAACAGGATATAACGACAGTTATATGTTCAGGGAGGTTATTTATATACAATAAAAATAGTAAAAATGGACAATGACAATGGACCTAGAGTTGATCCCTGAACAACACCTTTACTAATGCTACACGTAATAGAAGTGCTAGTACCGATTTGCACAAATAGTTTGCGATCATTTAGGAACGATTCCATAAGATCACATGCGTTACCACGGATGTCTAATGCATTCACCTTTTCACACATGAACTCAACACTGATTGTGTCAAAAGCACTTGAAAAATCGTAAAATAATAAAGCCACACATTTGCCCTTATCAATTTTCTTTGTCACTTCTTCCGAGAGAATGACATGCGCTGTTTCTAAATCTAAAAACAACTGGTAAAGTATCAGTGCTATTAGGGACCGCGGTGGCCTAGTGGGTAGAGTGCCTGCTCACGGGCCACACGGTTGTGGGTTCAAATCCCAGCCGGGCGGTGGATTTTTCTAAAGGAAGAATTCTCCGTCCGGATCCATGGATGTTCGTGTATGTCCCTCATTGGTATCACAACGGGCCTATCTAGGCCTAAGTGTGCATCTCTTCGCGGTGCACGAAGAGGTGCTGCCACACCAACCTAACCTAACCTATCAGTGCTATTATTTTCTCAAATATTTTAGAAAATGTATTCAATAACGAAATTGGTCGGTAGTTGTTGATTCTTATGAATCGGAATAATTTTTGATGTTTTCAGTGACTTTGGGAATACGCCTGTTTTCAATATAAGATTTATTATGTATAATATTGCAATGGTTCCAAAATATCTGTTGCTACCTCTTTAATTACTTTTACTGATACATCATCTTGCCCTGTGTAGCATTCCTTTTTAGGTCTACTATTGCTTTATGCAGTTCTGCATACGTGACTGGCTTCAAATAAATTGAATTAATAAAGTTTTCAGATGATGTACAGTTTTTAGATAAGCTGTCGCCGAACTGTGATTTTTTTGTCCGTAATTGTTGAAAAGTGGTTTGCGAAGATGTTTGATACTTTGTACAAATCATCAACTGTATGTCCACTGCTATTTTTAATAGCCAATGTATCAGACTTTTTAATTCCGTTTAATTCTTCACGAACAATTTGCCACCCTTGGCGTTGTTTATTCGGTGCATTATGTACTTTATTGCTATAAAAATTTCGTTTTGTATTCTCAATTGATTTTTATCATTTTCACATTTAGTTTTCATATCATCAGATTTTGTTGGCACCATAAGGTAATACGTCAAATTTAAATTATGGCTCGAGTCTAATATCATTATTAACCAATATCTGGTGCCTTTTGGATTTTTTTTCCTTTTTTAGGGACAAGACATATTATATTTGAATTCAAACTCCTCTAAGAATAAAACAAACTTGTGTTTACATTTTTAGTTTTAATGAAATCCCAATTTGTATTATGTAGGTAATATTTTAGCTCGCCAATGTTAGAGTCGTTTATTATCCTTCTATATTTATATTTGTATTTAATACTTTGTTTCTCCTACAATAAATAAATTTATTACAAATGGATAGATTAAAATATGTACTTATAATTTTGAAGTAAGAAATCCAGGAGGGAGTTCAGTCGGCAGAAAGTTCTTCCACTCCAAGCCCAGTGCTGCATTTGAAGTTGTTCCGTTGATCCTTCTTGCAGACAACTAATTGCCGTTTTGGCTTCATTTTGCTTTAAATTTTGGTTCATTATCTAAATTTTGCGTACTTGTTTCTAGAATCATTATTTGCGCATGGTGATCAGAAAGATGCAGATTAATGTTTTTGCATTTTCACGTATCAATTTGGGATGATGAATGCCCATTTTCCGATATTTGAACTCTAGTTGATTCATTTAGTTTTTTTGTTAAGTTAAATTGCAAGAAAAAAATCATTACATCGCTTTTTTTAATGTTTGTTGGTGGACGGTATATGCAAAATCTTGCAATTTTTGTATTAAATTCCTTTAAGGAACAGGCTGCAGAATCAATTTCAGTTTTAACACAAAATTGAATGATATTTATTCGTTCACATTTATATTTTTTATTACCATGCTCCCGATGTTTCCATATGTATTCTGCATATTTTGTGTACCCATTTAGGCGCATATGATGTTTATTAAATTTATTGCACCATGTTTCCGTTAGGCATACGATATTTGGTTTCATGTCATTTAGTATTACTGTAAGTTCTTCGGTTTTCTTGTACACACTTCTTATATTTTGATGGAGGATCTTAAGTTCGTTGGTTGAATTGACATTATTGTTGGAAGTTTTTGTGAATTTTAATATTTGATCGGTATATTGATTTGAGAAAAAAACTTAAATTCCCTTACACTGATTCCGTTGGGCCAGAGAGTTGGATCGGTTAATACATGGGCTGATTCTTCGGGGACACCAATTTTAAAACATTTATATTTTTCACATGTATTTCGATCTTCGTTTATTATTGGTTCAACAGAAAATTGCACACTTTTTATTTTAAGATTAGATAATGTTTTCTTCTGTGTAGTCTATCCTATATATACCGGTTATTTTTTGAGGTTTTATAAACTGCATCGCTTTCTTCATCGATATTGCCGATAGTACTGATATTTTCATTAGATACGGGATGCAATTTCACAACTCAACTAGATCGTGTATTTGGTTTTTATTTGTTTATTTTCTTTCCGTTCCGTTGAACTCTTAATGTCAGCTGCCTTTTTTTCGGGTCATTTTTGGGGATTCTTTGGAATAGGTTTTTTGTTGTTTTGTCTGCTGAAGCCTAGTCTATCTAGTCGTCTTTATCGGTGAATCAATAGTCAGAGTGACCTCTTATGAATTGATTACTGATTGCAGATTTGTACAAAATTAATAATTGCTTTAATGATTTGATCTTATCTTTACTCTAACGTTCTCGTATGGTTAAGTTCTTATATTCTAAATATTTAACCTCCATTTCTGTATCCGTTTCAATAATGGTCTCTCCACTAGATATCGATGTGTCGAGTTCATCTTCATTGTCACTGCTACATTGTTCGACCTCTGAATCCGAACAGCAAATTATTGATTCTTTGTTAACTTGTATCACATTTTTCATATACTTAATGCAACCGGGGTGCATTGTCAGTCCACATTTACACACTTTGGTCCACTTTGAGGTACATTTCGACACAGTTTACATTTCTCTCAGAAGGTTTATCTGCTTCGTTGTCATCTTGAAAACCAAAAAAGATTTATAACACATGATTTTTGGTGTTTTGAACTAATAAGTGTCCTTAGCTAATACGGGTACGTTGATTGACGCCCATCACGTCAAGATTTTTCACAAAATTAAAAAAAAAACCCTTGTGAGATATTTTGTAGTAAAGCAAAGAAATACCTTTATGATATTTCCTAAATTGCATTAAAATTATTTCTTTAAAATACTTGATACATCGATAGAAAATATTTTATTGAAATAAAACAACACAGTTGGGAGGGTTTCACATTTATTGTTGAACACTGCAACATGTTTTGCCATACAGTGGCTTCATCAGGCAGATGAATAATAATAATGTGTGGCGAAACATGTTGCAGTGTTCAACAACAAATGTGAAACCCTCCCAACTGTGTTGTTTTATTTCAATTTGTTATGGAGTTTCATCATGTATCCGCCTCGTCAATTCAATATCGAAAATATTTTAGTATAATATTAGGTTTATTTCATTTCAATAACTCTGTGGAGACCTCAAAATAATATCCATGCTTTTGGGTCAACAGTCTGGATACTTTATTCATGTTTTTTTGTGCGAGTGGGACAGTCGAGCACGAAATTTACATTACGTTAAGAAAGAATGGCCACTCAGAGAAAAACTTGTACAGGGACAAAAAATTATGCTGCGTGATGCATCATTAGTTGTCCCAAAATTAGTTCTTTTGCCTCCCCTTCACATAAAGTTAGAATTGATGAAGCAGTTTGTCAAAGCTTTAAATAAACAAGGTGACTGATTTAAATACCTGTGCGACATATATCCCGCACTTTCTGAAGCTAAACTTAAAAGAAGGAATTTTTGTAGGTCCTGAAATTCTAATCTTAAAATCGGACAGATTGTTCCAGAATACAATGACCCAGGATGAATCTGAAGCATGGAGTTCTTTCGTAGAAGTCATAGACGGTTTCCTTGGAAACAACAAGTCTCCAAACTACAAAGAAATTATAGCCAACATGGTCGAAAATTATAAAAAAAACTGAAATCCAATATGAGCGCCAAACTTCATTTTCTGAATTCCCACATTGACTTTTTTCTCGAAAATCTTGGAACTGTCAGCGAGGAACAGGGATAGAGGTTCCATCGAGACATAAAGGAGATGGATAGACATTACCAAGAACTGGCTGGACCTTGAAAAGAGACTCGGTCACAAAAATCCACAAAAAGAAAACTACAAAACGCAGTTTTGAGGGAATAAGAGAACGATTTTATTCAAAAAAAAAACAAGGATTGTCTAACGTATATTATACTGCAATATTTTTTTAAATGAAAAATGTAATTTTCTATTAAATATAGTTTCAATAAATGATTTCTCAATATTTTTGGCAGTTTCTATGAAAAATTTCAAACACACCTTTCCTGAAAACCTGACGTGCTGGAAAAAAAAACTAAGCACAGATTCGTAATCAGCACATCCCATTTACTATAGGACACCTCTTAAACTTGAAACACTTTTTCATGAAAAAAAAAATGTAGGCCTGTGAAATCACTAACTAAACTTAAATGACTTACAAAACAGCGAAAGGAGCACCGTGTAAACAGAATCTAAACGTATGTTTGTAAATTTCTAAATTCTTTTGTATTATTGGCTATTACTTCATGCGGAATTCTTTCAATCTCTTGTGTTATTCTTACAGCCAATTCTTGCAAATTGTTTGGTCTGTTAAGATAAATCTTGAACTAAAATAACCCAACGGAAATTTGTTCGCAAGCTTTTCATAAGTACCCTTTCTTCCTAGGTGGATTGGAAGAAGGGGTACTTATGAAATGCTAAAATCCCCTAAATGGTCTAGAACAGTGCGAGGGAAATGGGGTTGTGAATCAATCCCCACCACTGGAATCACTTGTATGCCTAAAAGCTTTAAATACCTTTTTCGTTTAAATTTTCTTGAAGAAGGAAATTAAAAAAAGGAAGAAAGGTTCCACGATTCTGTTGTAAATATCGGTCCAAATGTTGAACGTACCGTTTAAACAAAATGTAGCCTATCTGAAAACTACGTTTATTACAATATTTTGCGACGATTTCGCAAAATTCTAAAAATATATAAAAATTATCTTTGGAGAGTTTTTGAAGAATGTAAATTTTGTATGGATTATATTTTTCTTGCCTTAATATCCTTCTTACTGAATAGCAATATGTATTTTGGCTACATTTGTATTTATTGCACTTTTTAATCGTCTTATTTTTGGTAAATTTCATACATCTTTATGTAAACATTTTAGAATTAAGTTAATTAAGAAGATTAACATATTGCAATCAAATAGTATCAATAAAAATTACAAAGATAAGATCTTCGGATAAATATATCGAACAAAAAAAGGGACTAATAATTTTTAAATTTTAAAAATTATATTATTAACAAAATAATTTAATACAATAAAACGCTAAGGCACGCAAACATTTAACACATCAACTACATGCATATCGTTCAGTTAGAGTGTGAAACGGGCAAAAACAACTTCGTGTATTTCACAAATAAGTCCGACGCTCGTGCTTTAGGGTAGGTAGACTGGATGGGGCGCTTTTGGGCTCTGTTTACTAATAAAACACGTCGGTAATTAAGCGCCGCTAATTCGGTAATAAGCATCCGCAAACAGTGAATTCAATTTGCTCGCCCAAACGGCCCTTTCTCTCTCCATCCCTCCGATCGCAACAGCCATCCGTCCTGCTCCGTCTGGGCCTACAAACAGCAGGGAAATTACACCGAAACGTGAATAATAGGACCGCAGGCACACAGCACAGAAATTACCGTTCTCGCGCGCATTGTTCCACACTCATCTGGAAGAAGGAAGGATCCGTTTAAACGAGGCCCATCGATTGATCGCTAATTAGCAGGGCGCGGGCGAGCTCCAAGGAGCGAGAAACCGGAGGGGCATCAATTATTAAAACACAATTACCGGAGGGTAATCGTCGTTAAACGGAGGATAAACGGCCGACTGAATGGCTAAATAGGTAAATGGTGAATAGCGAAATGAATTAATCTAAATCATTTATTTTAATCTGGAGGTTCGTTGGTTGTTTTAGCGGTGAACAGCCAGAGCTCGAGAGGGGCACGATTAAGTATTGCTAATTAGCGTTGAGGTTTCAGCCGTAATATAAGTTATCGTGCGATATAATTAATTAACCGAAGAGGAATTGCGTCTCCAATCGTAAATTGCGATAGCGAAGAGTGTGCTGACGGTGTAGAGGGGCGCGGGAAGGGAAAGCGGTCGGTTTGTTTAGTGTTTTGATCTAATTGGAGCTGGAGATTTATGTTGGACTCTATCGAAAGTATACTCGTATTAGATAGTTAATTGCTTTCGTTAATTATTGCGTTGTTTGTAAACTACGCTGCCTACCGAATAAAAAGGAATTAACTCGGACTTCGCATAATTGCACACATTAATCTGTACCAGCTTTTGGTCACGTTTCTCCGCCATAAAGAATTGATAACTACATCATTTTTGCTCATTAGCGCATTAAATCACATGAAGACGTGACAAATAAATTTACAATACATAAAACAGAAAATTATTTCCCTTCTAAATTAACCAAATCTAGCTAAACATCTAGGCTGAGTCCTAATACACAAAACCTCCTAAAGATATACAATAGTAGTAGTGACTACTACTATGAGCGTGTAGTTAAGTACAGTTAATGGTTTCCTACCGGAAACTGCT
This sequence comes from Ontholestes murinus, assembly GCA_963969525.1. Taxonomy (NCBI): domain Eukaryota; kingdom Metazoa; phylum Arthropoda; class Insecta; order Coleoptera; family Staphylinidae; genus Ontholestes; species Ontholestes murinus. The sequence goes on along the minus strand of OZ018394.1, from coordinate 59,553,397 downwards.
CCTTTTAGAAGACTTCTTCGGCTTCTGGGTATGCATTATTAAATCCATATAATGAATTATTTACTTCATCTTAACTATAATAAAATTCGGAATGACTTTTAGATTTGTATTTATGTGTGTGTAAATGAGCTTGTTAGTTTAAAGTATCACCTTCGTCTCATTGTATTCCAATGGCAGTTAACGGTTACCCATCCAATTGCTAACCAGAACCAACGATGCTACACTCTGGCTATCGTTAGTTTGGCAACAATATACGCCCACTATTGACGTTTAAAAATATACGTTTACATGATACAACTAATAATATCGCTTTTATATTTTTTTCAAAACCATTCAGTTGCTTTTGACAGTAAATCATAATTATTATTTCGCAATTATTAGGCAACTTTTGTAATACAATGTGAATACAATAAACAACTCTCAGTGTATGATGAATTAGTTTCTCACTTAACCCGTGGTGAAACACGGTTGTATTAATTTGATTGTTGAATTAAACTATCAGTGTATACTGACTATTAAGCAATGTCAAGTAGTGAAAGAATTGGACCTAAAACTAAACAAAAAATTGATACTGGTAGAGCTACACTCTTGATGGAAAGATATATGTAAATTCAATGGGAAAACACTTGTTAAGTTCCATAATATTTTTATTTTCAGTTGCCTGACACATTATTAATTATTTTGTACTTTGAAAATGATCAGGAATGATCGAAACACGTGTCAGGCAACTGAAAATAAAAATATTATGGAACTTAACAAGTGTTTTACCCCATTGAATCTAAACAAAAAATACCACAATCTCTACAAGTACAATCTTTAATTTATTCTATGACAAATGAACAGCAAGCTTCTGCCTGCAGCTACATGACGATGCACGCAATTGAACTCCTAATATATTTAATATATCAAGTGAGTCAACTGAGAAATGCAGTAATTTGTAAAGAAAAGTAATCCCTCACATACCTAATGATAACGGGTTCAAAATTTAATAATTTAAGCAAAACTTTTGAGTTAAAATGAAAAAAATGTTAATAATCTGCTCTCTTTTTAACAGTTAGGGCTGATGTTGGTTTTGAGGACACCCAGTTAATGCAGCAAACTTCAACTTGGAACATAGATATGCATAATAAATTGTTTTTATAACATCAGGATTTTAAAAATTCGTAGACTTCCGACAAACCGAAAACCGAAACCGAAAACACCTTTGACAACAGCTACAAGTTTAAAGGTCATATTACAAATACACTCCCAGATCTTTGAAAACTACAATTCTTTCTAATTTAACAGTACTAATATTGTAATATAATTAAATACAACAAGATTAGAGGTTCTAAGTAAAAAACATATGTTTACACTTGATAATAATCAAATCGAGTCTATTTTCCCGACAGCAATAAGAAACATTATTCTAAACTAAATCATTATGTAAATATCACAATTAATCATATTGTTAACAGCAGAATATTTATAACTTTTGAGACCATCTACATAAAGAAGATGTTCACAGTTTGATTTCTCTCACTAACCCCTTGATTAGTGAATTATTTGTAGATTTTTATACATATAAAACGGATTTAATTTGTTGCTATAAAGCGCAATTAGTCCTTTTTATCAACACCTTCCATACTAATATTATATTCGACTAAGCATGAAGGTTTGATAACTTTGTCAAAATTGTCACCTTTCTTTTTTCGCTTCCCTCTGTACCAACTAAATCAAGTTTTGAACGTTTTGTGCTAAGCATCTTTCCATCTTAGTGCTAACAAACCGTAGGATTATAACATTTTTGCCTCTTCTTTATTTGGTTTGGTATAGCATAAACTAATGTGAAAAATGAAACGCATTTTTTAATTACAGATCAGAAATTCTATTTAACTCTTTATCCAAAAAATAATACAGTTTGCATTTAAATAATCTTAAATTTGATTTTTTAAAGTTTGTTAAAAAGTTTTAAACCATTATAAGCAGGAGATTATTCTGATAAAGTCAGTCGATGGAGAGGATTTGACTTATTATAACGGGTGTTATAACTGTGATCGTGGCCATATTTAGTGAATTTTGATTTGTGTTAAAAAAAAATTAAATACAAGTATTTCATAAACGTAGAGGTTGCAGAAAGTTAAGATGCTTATATATTTAATGCATGATTCATTGTAATTTAATCCAAGCATAATCATTAGAGCTCTTTTTTTGTAAAATAAATAGCACTGTTCCCATAGAAGATGATGCCATACCTAAGCATTGATTCAAAGTTGGCTTTATATATCATAATAAGGGAATTGCGGTTTGTTTGTTTTAAAATCCGTAAAGCATAACAGAATTTAATTTTAAGGTCAATTCTTTGCAGTGACGTTTCCACTATAACTTATTGTCCATGAAGATTCAATACATTCTGATTCTAGTTGTACATTATCATTTCCCAATTATATGTTAGGTATTTTAGGAAACTTTGTTTGAAATTGTACGACTTTGGTTTTGTTGTTATTTAAAATTAATATGTTGTCTGGGATTCATTTTTGAGTAACTGAGTAAATATAATTTGCCTTAGATAATAAATTCTCAACATTTGTGCTTACAACTAATAAGTTTGAGTAAACTGCATATATCTGAATGAAGCCTGTATTTTTGAAAATTAATTTTGTAAAGTCATTCACATACAGGGTGTCCCGTTAATGCGGGGAAATGGCTGGACCATAGATTCCTGGGATCAAAATATGATGATTTAACGCAATTTATCTATATCCAAAAATTTACGGTTAAGCCGGAATTTGGCTTTAAAGTTTCAAACATTTTTATTTCTTTTGTTTATAACAATTGAACGCTTTATTTGATTTGAATGAAATTTATCATTAATAAGTACCATAATATCATACATCATTTCAGTTATTGTGGACATTACTGATTGACAGGAAGTATAAAAAAACAGTAGTACCACCACTTAAAAACTAAAATATTTTTTATTGGTGCATCGAATAAAATCCAAAGAAATCTATTTGAAAGAGCATTAGATTTAAAAACTTTTTTGACTCTTACTAGTTTTTGATATCTTGTACGGTTTTTGCACAAAAAAATAAAATATGAATATAGTATACTCATTATGCACTCATTAATAAGTAAATAAACTTACCCAATTGAATAAAAATTAAATAATATCAATAAATTAAATTAATAAAAACAACATCTAACACTTTTCAAACAATTTCCTTCGCAGAATCCTAATACAAGCAAGATATCTGTTTGCCCCAAATATGAATATTTATGAAATATAATAAAGTTAAAAATTAATTATTAAAAGACACTAAACAATTATTATTATACATAATTAATATTGTTTAAACAAAGACGGACACGAAAAACATTTATTTTCGATTCGATGAAAAATTAGATTTTGTTTTTAGTAGATAAAAAAAATTATTTTATTTTTTTTGTGGGAAAACCGTAAAAGATATCAAATATTATTAAGAGACAAAAAAGTTTTTAAATTAAACAGTCTTTAAAGTAGTATTATTTTAGTTTTTATTAAGTGCACCAATAAAAAAATAATTTAGTTTTTAAGTGGTGGTACTACTGTTTCTAATACTTCTTGTTAACTAATAATAGCCATAATAAATGAAATGATGTATTATATTATGTTAGTTATTAATAATAAATTTCATTCAAATCGAATAAAGCGATCAATTGTTATAAACAAAAGAAATAAACATTTTTGGAACTTTGAAATTAAATTCCGGCTTAATCGTAAATTTTTGGATATAGATATTTTGGGTTAAATCATCATATTTTAACCCCAGCAATCTATAGTCCAGCCATTTCCCCACATTAACGGGACACCCTGTATATAATAAATAACAATGGGCTCAGAATACTTCCCTGGGGCACACCCATGTTTGTATTTCCTGTAGATGAGTACTTATTATTTATAATGGTTTTTAACAACGATCACGAAGAAAAGATCGGATTAAGCTTAAACTAGATGATAAATAAAACACTTGGGTTTTGAAAATTTACACAATTTAATGTCGATGCACTACAACAATAATTTCACCACACAGTGGCTTCATTAAGCTTAAACTGGTACCCCTTACTCCATACAGTTCCAATTTAGTTAGTAAGATATTATGGTTCATTATGTCAGATTTCTTGAAGAGATCCAGAAGTATTCATAAGGGAATTTCAGCTCTCTCTAATGCATCTACAATACATTAAAATATTTATTTATTTATTTATTTAGTTATTTAGTTATCTTCGGTCTTCTTTCTTACATAATACATTTAAAGAAATTATTAACACAAATTATTAAAAAACTATACATAAAATTTTGGCCGAAAGAAGCACGGGCAGAGTTCACAATTTAATATGTTCTTCCACTCAAACCCAATCAATCACCATGATGTTGAGGCAGCAAAGATCCTCCTTGACATCTGGGATATTTGATTTCCATTTAGGTTTCTTCTTTTATTACCTTTTTCAAGGAAATTATTTTGGCTGTTAATGTCAGCATGACAGATATATACTGATAGATCGCCGTTTGGGTCGATTTCTTTTTAAGAAAGCCGTGCTACGCATTATCGAATGGATTATTGCATTAAAAAAATCTACAATTCTATTAGGAATTACTTTTTCCAAAAGTTTGAAGAATACACTAAGCAACATAAGGGAAATATGAGTTCGTTTATTGCACTTTTTTTTAATAGTTTTGAATTTATTTCATTTATTCGTCACAACAAGAATAATATTGACTATTCCACTCCTATTGCATGTAGCCAAAGAAAATGAGGCATGTGATATTTTTTAGCCAATCACGTCAATTTATAAGTATAAGAATAACCCGAAGTTAGCTATTTCCCGACAAATAAATTGAATTAGCCTTGATAAAAAAGCGAAAAACGTTGTTTCTACGTATGTCAGTTGCAAGTAGGTTATAAAATCAAAAGGTTTGGTAACACTTCATCATCCATAATAAATGCGACGGTGGCAAGTTCTGCACCAAAAAAAAAAACTTAAACGAGATCGTGTGTTTGGAAACGATTTGAAGAATTCTGCGCCGATAAAAACTACCAGTTGTTAGCAAAACTTCAATGGAAACTCTTGCCGCGATTATGATGACTGGGCGTATAATATAAAGAAGGTAAATGCAAATGATTATAAGGGAGGTGTTATTTAAGCAATGTCGAATTTTTCGACCAAAATACTGCAGGAGATATATCATAAAAATTTTAATATAAATATTGAACTATTCACCGATATTCGTTTCAAGTCGTGGAATAGTCTTTCCAAATACCATTCGTGATGACAATTAAATCGGAATAAATTTTGTTTTTAGCGCGTTCAAGTTTTTTGCTTATTCGCGATTTTTATTCGAGCAACTGATAGAAAACATTTTTCGTGACAGTTGCTCTCATTAAAATCGCTAAGCAACAAACTCTCATGCAAAAACAAAATTTATTCGAGTAAATTGCCATCACTTATGGTATTACTTGTGAATATTTCATTTGGTGATGTTGGTTTAAGTAAAGTTGTAAAAAGTAAAGGCCTCACGCATTAACTATTTAGCTAATTTACAAAAACTAAAGCTACTCAACTTATACAAAGAATGTTGCAATCAACCTTCTAATAAATCTGCGTAAACAATATCAAGTTATAATATGTAAAGAATGTTTCACCAAAAGATAAAATTATTCAAGAGAAAAATATATCATATTACCCCACTGTTGAGTGAGAGGGGATAAAACTGTGCTGCTTAACTGATATATAGAGTATAATATGATTGTATATTTTATCGTACAAAACTATCTTAAATATTTTTGCAATATGTAAGCGAAAATGGTTAACCATAAGGTTAAGAGCAAACGGATGAAATTTTAAATTTTGTTTGAATCTTACAGGTTCTAATTGATAAATTAAATAATATAGCAAGTGGCTCACATTACAAAACAGAGCACTTATCATCAACAGCGGAATGACCATTAGAAAGATCTTTTAGGTTTCGGGACATAATTAGGTAAAGTATAGGAAAAACTTAAGTATATAGCTGACATCAACAGGTTTAATTTTCGTCGATTAAGGACTATCTGAGGATTATTAAGACAAAAGATGTTTATTTACCAGTGCTATTAGAATCTGTTTATTTTTTTAGAGTTTACAAATTCTCAAAAATGCTTTGGATTAGAGCTAAGCACAGATTCAGAAAAACTCGCGAAACTCATTAACTATATCATGAAATACAATGAAAACACTATATAACTTGTTTGTATAACCTCAAGAATAATATTGTATACTACAAAATGTATAACGAAGTAGAAGCCTCAAGAATCAACGATGTATCCTGAGAATTTTATTAAGATGTTTATTTACCAGTATTGTTAGAATCTCCTGAATTTTTAGATACATATATCCAAAACTGCTTTAGATTAAAAATAATTTAATTTTCAACTGTAATATATAGTTACAATGTGGCTATTTAATTTTGCTTTTAAAAAATGTTCTTAAATTTAGTTCATATAGCAGAAAAATCATTTTTAAGTTTCTTTCTGCTTAGGTTTTTTCTTTAATTATAGTTATAAATTACAAGCCTTATTTGGGAATTGAATTATAGCTAATATTAATTTTTTGTTGCAATTTAATGATGTATTGTGTATGATTGCAAAATTTAAGAGATATTATAATTCTTCAAAAGTTTAGCCAACATAAGTAAACTTGTAAAGAATGATCTAGTCAACATCACCTATATTTATTCGAGATATTTTAATACATAGTAAGGAAATATGTGCGCAGGATAATTTGAAGAACTAATGTTTTTTATTTTCTTTCAAGTTGACATATAATATTAAAACAAATTAGATACAAAGCATTATTTCATGTGTTTTTAACAGTGTTGTAATATTGATGAAGACCTAAAAACTACAAAAATTACAAATGAAATAGACGGTTGACATGCGGAACAGTTAAAATTTGTGCTAGCAGATGGAAACATAATATTAAATCATTAACTTGAATATTAGGAGGTATATATAAAAGTATAACATAGAGGGAGAAAGATTGAGGTTTACATTTACATATTAGTAAGTCAATAAAATGCATTTTAAATTTAATATGATTGTAGGAATTGTTTCAACCTTAACGATATTACAAATGATAATAAAACCTATGTCACCAAAAATATCCATTTAAGACTAAAATATGCTTTATATAAGCAAAAAAATATATAAATGGATACCTGTAACGGCATTTGGAAGCTGCATTGATGACTTATATTTATGGGTTTGAGTGGAAGATCCTTCGAAGAAGTGAACTTCAGCCGTCCTCCCTTCAGCCAAAATTGTGTGTATATTTTATTATTTTATAATATATTTTTTCTAATATTTATTTTATAAGAAAGGAGTGCAAAGATATAATAAAGATAAAGATTTTGTAAAATATTTGGAGCTCAAACATGGGGATCTAGGATATTTGAAAAGATACAATGTCGGTTAAATTAGGGCAAAGTTACCCAATCTGGGGTATAATATAATGCCGTTTTGAAACATAAAATATTCCGACCACTTCCGAAGATATCCGAAATTTTCAAAAATTATTTTTACTTTTTTGCGAGACTATTTAAAAAGATACTTCAAAACAATTGACACTTTATCATTGTCACTTTGTATGCTCTACAACGTGGTGATATAATAATAAAAAAATTGACGTTTCGATTTTGGGCAAACATAATCAACTTTTTTTTATGGGCTCCATTTTGGATTTTTACATTTTCAAATATAGGATTTTTTTCCTGATTACGGTGATGTGTCATGTGTTGGGGTTTAACAGTTTGATCGGAAACTATACTATTTGAGTGGAAAATCTTTTGGCGAAGAGAACTCCGCCCGTCGTCTTTTCGACTGAAATTTTGAGTGTATTTACATATTTTATATTATAAATTTTGTGTTATTTTGTTATTTTATTAGAGAGGAGTACAAAGATGTTAATAAATAAGTAAATAAAGCAATTTTTGTATTATTATAGAAAAATTCTGTTTTTTTATTAAATCCTTGAATAGTCTGGAAGCAAGCCGTGATGTTTTCGTTGGGGACGAATTCTTATAAAGTAACAATTCGAGGTATAGCTTTAAACAGTGTAATCGTCAAATTTTCTTCGTCCTTGAATCTCGTTTTCTCCACATAAGCTCGAGTTTTATTAATTTAATTTGTTTGAATACAATTTTTTACACTTTTTAGTAAATCTCCTAGAATCTTCCTTGTTAAAGTCAAGTTTAATGAGCCTAAGTCATTGTCTAATTTTAGCAAACCTATATATAGAGTTTATTACACTCACAAACATAATTAAAAAAAAAATAATTCCCCAAAGCTGTCTGAAAATATTATCTTGATTTAAAATTATTTGATTTCTAGGATTATAAATTATGATATTATTATTTTTTTCTTCAACTTCATATTTTTAGATATAATAATTTTTGTGTGGGGAATCAAATTTCATCTTAAGAAACGCATTTTCAGCTTTTAGTGCAGCAATTTGTTCAGAAAATGTGTAAATGCCCGAGTACAAAGATTTACTTCTTATTTAATTTCTTTTAACAATATATTCTTTCCTCTGAAAAGGTAGAACTAATTTTAGATTTAGAATTAACGTTTGGTTCGTTAGAAGAAGAATTTGGCGGGATATTCGAAAATTGATAAAACATTATACACTTTCTTGCAGAAGATTTGAAACATTTTTTATCTTCTTTTTGTTGAATAAATTGATTACATAAAACACAATTGACCATAATGGGATATTAGTATGAACGAATGAAAAACTGCAGGGAAAATTACAGTGACATATGAGATAGAAACGCTACGGAAAGGTTGATACACCAATGAGAATTTTGAGATTATTCATAAAACATTGCGAGTAAATTCGGTTTATCTTTCAATAGCTGACAATGCTTTTGTCGTAGTACTATATGATCAACTTACTCACCAGTAACCAAGCGTTATACACAAACCAGCTCAATATATCACAGATTACGGGATTGGACCATTTATATTATTTTAAACAATCACCAAACATAAAAAATCATTTGGTTTATGACATCAATGTGGCATGGCCATCATAGAATTTTTATTATTTTGTAATATTATTTAGTAAAAATTGGTTTTTATTATAATTATTCGTTCCAAAATTTTCATTAATTTAAGTTTGAAAAGTGTTTGCAAAATGCTCTAAATTTAGAAAGAAAAATTTTGAAAACACACACTTCCGATAAAAATTTCGCCAAAATCTCTTCACTTATTTAAAAATTAAAAAACGTAAGCTAAAACACTGAAACCTTCGTTTTAACGAAACAGGCGTCCAAAAACTTGCAAGATTACATGCTGTATAACAAAAAGTTGCAGAAAGAAAAATATAGATCAGAGTGCTCTTGTATAGTTGAAACTATGGGCGAATTATTTACCAAACCAGAAAACGGGAAATAAAATTCAAGAATTTTGTTGATGAAATAAAGTAATAGACGCGGCCTTTTTCAAAAATGATGCGATTATCATGCTCGTTTCCCTAAGACCAATTATTTACTATTAATTATATAATTTAAACGTAGGTGTTATACCATTGCAATTAAATTAAAATATAAAAAATTTTAACACAATGAAATATTAGGACTAATTCGTAATTCTATTTACAAAATAAATAAATTACAAAAATTATTCTAAAAATAAATATAGACTCTAAAAATATTTTTAATTTCAAATATTTAAGGAAATAATTGTAGATAATCCTTAATTATATCTTGTTTAGGGTTCAAAGTTGATTTCTCTAATCATTATTAATTTTATTTTTGCCCATAAACTAAAATCCAATGTAACAATCACCTTTTTCTCATCAAGCCAAAGTATTTTAACAATTTTTTTAACAAGATTAAAGTATTAATTTAGATCGTTGTAAAAGCATTTAAATAGAATAATAGATTATAAATAAATCAATGAACTTTACCACAAAAGCCGATGACTCAAAAACAATTACCGGCCGTTCTATTTTCACTCGCGTTGGAAATGAGTCAAGTTTTCTCGATTAAAAAATAAAAAAACAAACTATTTTGATGGTGAGTAAGAACTGGCGTCGATACTACAACCGCAGATAAAAGATACGGCCGCACGGGAAATATTCAATTAACGAGAGGAAATTACTAATTTTGTGCTAATTATGTAGAAAGCATGCGTTCGAGTGAAAAATGATTAAACATTAATAATATATTGAACACTAGCCAGCCACAGATGATTAATGTAACTTATACGATGATTAACATTGTCACAAATTATTGTTAAGATGAGAACTAGTTATTTATGCATTTATTATTTATTAAAAGCTTATATTAAAGATAGAAATCTTTAATAGTTTAGGTTTCCTAAACGATTATCTGTAATGTATATAATTCTACCTTAATAGAAATTGCAAGACAGAAAGTCTTTTGGAAAATTAACACACTAACACTAGTTGATGAAACAAAATAATCCCTCATTCATTATCCTTTATTTAAATGTAAATCTTATATAAATTTACTAATGATTATGTGTATGCATGTAAAAATATCAAATATTCTTAAATTATTTTAGTTTTTTATCATTCCTTTTAGGTGAAATGACATAAAGGAAGTTTACATAAAACTATTTCACATAGTGATTTTATAATTTAGACGTTATAAATACAAACATGTTGATTTAAATCATAATATTTTGACCTCAGAAATCTGTAGTTCAGCCATTTTCCCTTAATAACGGGACGCCCTGTATAAAACAATTTGCAAATTCATCGTTATAAAACCAAATATAAAGCATTTACTCAAATACACTCGATTACAAAATTGATCACTTTTTTTAAAATCACCGCAACAACCATCTCAAATAGAAATCAATTGACACGTTATAAATAACCGTTTTACTCAACTGAAGAAAAACATCGGGCAATCATGCTCTATTTGACTGGAAATGTCTAAGAGGCGAAGAAAAACGAAACGACCATTGTGTCGATGCCATTTATGGGAATTGTCTGCCGTTTACGCCGAATTCCGAAAAAGTTTCTTCACGGGGCTTTGTTGGAACGAAGCAGAGCAGAAACTTACCTTCGAGTGGGCGAACAATTAATCATGGACGAGGGAAAAAAAGGTGAAATCGATGGCCGATCAATAAAATAAATAATACGCGATTCGAGGTGGATTAGATGCGATTACGAAATGTACCGTTGGTTTTTCTGTGGAATGTCGGAAATTGTCGGTGTGCAAGAAAAAAACAAACGAACGAACTGCTGGTTTATGAAAGTTTAGGAAAGATTAACCACAAACGTATAATACATCGTGATTGTATAAATTATGACCAACACAGATACATAACTTTATTATAATATTAATAAATATAGTCATGTTTTTATTTTTAAACTGTATTTTCTTTAAAACTAACATTTTCCTCGTGAGTAAAATTTTTGTTCTCAAATACATGGCAATTTAAAATGGATAAAAATGTGCTATTTATAAACCACGATATCTTAAATCTTAAAACCTGAAAAACCTAACCTAAAAATTCAACATCTTATAGTAATAACAATTAAAAATTTGCAAAATTATCTTTTCGTATCCATAAAAGTTATCGAACGCCTAGATAAATTGACTTTGAAGATAGTATAAGGTCTAGTTTAAAAAAGAGAAAAGAATCAGCTGGTAAAACTAAGATTTAAAAAAATCTATTATCATAGTACCTATAAACTACAGTTTTCCCCAACAAGTTAAAATAAATACAACCAACTTCTACTTCCAAAATGTTAGAAGCCTTACAACAAAACTAGATACTTTGTTCAATAATGTGGCAGCAAGTGAATTTCATGTAATAGTTTTAACAAAAACCTGACTAAATGACAAGATAGTGTGATAGTGATAGATCGTGAATAAAAATGGGGCGAAGGTTCACTGATTGCTACTCTTCAGTAGTTAAAATTGCTGCAGTAAATATAACAATTCATGGATTTAAATTTTGTTTAGTGTGCTTATACATCCCACCAGCTAAAACATACGATGTACGTCTAGGACTCTATTGAAAATGCTACTACCGACTGTGACCACATCATTATCTGCGAAGACTTCAACGTACCATCTTTTCATGAAGCGCAAACAATTGGATCTGGTGTAAACAATGTTAGTACGTAATTAGAAAATTTTATGAAATTTAAAAATCTTTAACTTTATATCTAGTTTTAATGTCTCATTAGTTATCTTGCAAAATACATATTACCTGATGATTCTCACCATGCAGCAATATATTTCTCTCTTGAAGTAGATACTAATTTCCAAAATAACAATTTTCAGATAAATAATAGGTATATGTATGATTGGAATTCTGCTTATTTGGTTGGATTGTGTAGTAAATTTAATTACTAGTCAAATGTTATTAACTGCCAAGATGTAAATGATGTCAGATATTCTATGATATAGAGTATTAATTATGATTTTGTTCCAATCCGAAAAATTGTAATTAAATCTAAAAACTGTCCTATGTGGTTTAGTTCTAATGCAAAACGACTTATCAAACTCTATAAAAAATGTAAATTAAACTATTATAAAACCAAAATATCAAACTTAAGACGTGAAATTCAGTAAACTATTAAAACTGACCACGAACATTATATTAAGCATATGCAAATGTAAAAAAATAAGCAATCAAGAATCCCTGGTGTTCTTAAATTAAATAATAATACATATAATCATCCTCACGATTGTGTGAAAGGATTTATCACATATTTTCTTAGTGTTTTCATCCTCCTAGCCAATCACCACACGTATCATCTTTATGCCATAAACCAAACACGTTATATTTTCATATGTCCGAAATAACAAAAAGCGAAATACTGTCTTCAGCAAAATCTTTAAAATGCAATAAGACAGTAGGTCCCGCTAATATTCCAGCATTTTTAATTATTCAAACGTTATCGGATATTTGGAAAATAACGAGAGTGACACCTATTTTAAAAAATGGAACTTCGCAAAGCTATATGAATCAATTCTTACTTCAATATTATACAATAATATTCTTATAACAACACGGCAGCTTAAATTTGTGAAGACATTATTAGTGTTTCAATACAGTTTTTTGTTGTCCGTTAATAATTGTTTTAAAGAATTTCAATCAATCTGTTTTTCTCTGTGTGACATTATTTTAATATTACATAGGTAAGCAAAGTGTATTTTGCCTATAAATTCTCCTCATCTATGAAATATAAGTAGACTTCACAAATTAAAATTAATGTACTTTTAGAAGACAAAAAACTTAAATTAATACTTTTTATAAACTTGGAATAAAAACCTTTTTTTACAAATAATTGTTACAGCTAGATGTGCATTACGATGACGAATATCAATAGCTTTTTATATCCCAAACAGCGAACGAAGTGACAGATAATTACAAAAATGTATCTCAAGAAACCGTTAGAGATTTGTTATTCTTTCTACGAAGAGCTGAAAGGCTTTTGGTTGAACTTTATACACTGGTAATGAATGTTTACTTGAAGTTCTTCTTTATTTTCCCTAATACATATGGTAAAATACTAATAAACCAAACAAAAACTGAAAAACTTTAAAGATAGAGTGATTTTAAACCTTGTTTCCTAATATTATTTTTATACAAATTTTTATACTTATAAATACATTGAATACCTATTTATTTTATTATTATTGTTTTTTTTTAATAAATAGGGGAAGGTGTTATACCTTGAGATAGTTGCATTGCTCTGTCATATTTGAGTGGCAGATCAAACTAACCTGATATGGCAATTAAAGGATTAATGAAGATAAATGCTTCACCACGGGTTAAGTGATAATTTAATTCATTGTAACCTGATACAGTTTTTCAGTTAGCCACTGTGGTGTTAATGTAGAGTGGCTGCCAACTTTAAAGTCAGTAGTATGTTAGGTGTAGGAAAAACAAAATATCGTTGATTTTTATGATTATTGAGTTGTCTTTGTTGGATTTTTGTAACTTTTCCTCTTTAATTTATGCTAAATATTGACACGTTATATTAAACTATAGTTAAGCGTCTAACTAATCTCAAACATTTTTACAAACCATGTTATCATTTGTTGTACTTTATACTAATATGCGATTGTACCTTGGGACGTCCGAATGTACAACATAAAATAATGAACGGTTACGGACAATGAGAAGACCCAAGAACCAACAAATGAAGTTGTGTTGGATACACTGTTATAGTAATGCTGTTATAGTCCTGCAAACGACAGATCATATTAAGTCAAACATCTGAAACAGTGATACACGAAACAGTTCACCTATTTCACAAAGCTGCAGCTAAGAAGAAAACCACAAGAGAAAGGCAGTCTGGAAAAAGTCAAATATTGACTGAGGAAATTGAAAACCATAAGAAATGAAGTTCTAACCTTCTTAAAAAACTGTTTCCTGATAAGGACAAGAACAAAAATAATTCTATAAAGGAAAACAAAGACAAGTACCTCTAGAAATGATATAAACAAACTTTTACAATTGACGAAGAAAATTATGATAGGCCTAGATCCATGCAAGAATTAATAGACTTATTATATAGCCTTACAGTAGAATTTTAAATATTTTACTTAAACATGTTAGAACAAAAATATTTACTCTCTTGCAAGTCATAAAAAGTAGAAATTGTTTATAAAATTCAATATGTTGCTAAAACCAAAAGGAAGACTTTCCATTTAAGAAAGTATATTAAATTATAAAATAGATAAGGAAGAAATAATATGCAAATTGCCTCCACCATCAATTAGAGAAACCTTATTCAAATTTTCTGTAAAATTCTTAGAGATAATTATCCTAATGTTTTGCCTCCTATATCAGGCACTTAGTTGAAAAACCCATATTATATCTAATTAATAATGAGTGGTTGATTTTCAAATTTTTGGTTAACCCACCACAATTGTTTCACCACACTGTGATTGCTACAGGTCAAGAATATACATTAAAATTGCATTTTATTTAAAGGGACGAATATTCTTATAAGAGGCGCGAGTTGGCTAAATCCTGTTGATCGTTTAAACTAATGTTTTGCATTTTTATTTGTATTAAATACAATTTATTTGCTAAATCGATTTTTTTATTCGATCCTTCAAGTATTTTTAAGGCACACTACGTTGGAATACTTTACAAGAGTGTAAAAAAATAATTAATTACTTCTTTTTTAATTAACGTACTTGAAATTTGCAAATGTTGATAGGTTCCTCAAAAGGCGGACTTCAAATATTATTAGTAACATTGTTATAAACTTTACCCAAGAAAAAATAAAAACTTTCTAGCTACTGAGGAATGAGCGTGTCAGAGAAAGGAAAAAATAAGAAGAATAAAACGGATATACGATACATTTCAATCAGTGGTGGACTGAGTAGCTACCTGTGGCATATACATTAGAGCAGGAAAAAAGAAAAGTGAAAAAGAAGAACGAACATGCTCAAGAAGGTAATGGTGAATTGAGAAGCTGTTTATTATCTTTGACTTTTATTTGAAAAATTTTGAAATCCTTTTTTAGTTTTCTTATTCGGAAAAATATGGCCTCAATTAAACATCCAATTCCGAAGCACGAATTTTTACCAAAAGCTTTTCAGATTTTCCTATAAAGAATAAAAGCTTAAATTTAAAGTTTCATTCCCAAATCTTTAGCGATTCTATACTTCTATATAGGGAAAGTATAGGGAAAGTAAAAAGAAATATGCCTTTATTTTAGTTATTACCCTCATTCTTCATCAAACTGAAAACAAAAATTAATTCTTATGTTTTTTAAATAGTTCCTGTTTGTAATGGAGCTCAATCCGAAATGTTGATATTGATAAGCTTATGATTGTTAAATTAATTTAGATTACATCAATGGCTTTATATAAACTAATTTTCTCAGCTAATTTTTGAAACAGATTATCCTTTATACAACTAGAAGAGTTACAATTTTAATTACCATTTTCTTATATTTACTACCTATTTTTAATAAATGAAAGTTATTATATTTAATATAAACATTTAAATATCTTTAAAATAAAACAAGATGGGAATCAAAATAATAATTTGTTTTAAAAAACGAATAAAACATGGCCATCTGTGATCCGGCACCGCACTTTTTCCAATAATGGTAAACACGCATTCTGTTCGGTAATCCGTTCGGTCACGGATGGTCAAATCGTTTACCCATTTTAATTAATATCGAGAGATTACGCGATTAATTGGTAATTTAATTAAAGCCCCCCGCGATGGGGGTACGGACGGAAAAAGAACTGCCGTTCTGTTGTCCGCCCCGCTCGCGCCGTGTGCCATATTGAGTGAGTGGCGATAAGATAAGACGTAAATAATGGGCCCCCATTCGTGACGTTTATTAATTCCCCATTGATTGGGAATTAATTTATGGCCCGGAACTAATTATAATTTTAATCGACGATGAATGCACTTTTTCGCCGGCGCGTCGCTTTTGTTTTGTCGCTCTTGGGCCGGTCACGCGCGACCGAATTGTTTGGACAACAGGTAATTGTTTTGCCGGTACCTGCTCTCCGGTGTGGTGGAATAGAGTGAAAAAGTGTTGGTTTAGGACTAACGCCCGTGAAGTGATTTGATAAGTTCCAGCAGAGTTGCGTAGGATGTATTTAAGAGTCGTTGTTAGTTTTCCAAAAAAAAAAAATTATCAGAATTTTTCTGCGGAATAGTTATAGGCATTACGTAACAAAACATAAGAATTATTTGAAGTCAATGAAGAAACGAAACAATAGAAGATGAAGTAGTTTAAGTCACAATTATATGCTCAACAAAAAAATTTTGGTACAGCATTACAGCAACCTTCCAATATTGCTAAAGCAAGTTATTCTATTATATTTTTTATTGCAAAAAATAAAATAAAAACATTTTCGAATGGTGAACTTGTGAAAGAATGTTTGGAAGATGTTGTGAATGATATTTGCCTGATATCTCGGCAAACAGCATGTCGTCTAATGAATGACATTCCAAATGAAATTATTTTAAAACTGCGAGACAGAATTTAAGGTTTCAAATATTTTCCTTCTCATTTGATAAAAGCACAGACATTTTAGACTCAGCTCAGCCTGTAGTGTTCCTTCGTGAGGTAAATGAATCATTTCAAGTAACTAAAGAAATGTTAAATTTAATAAGTTATTTAAAAGCTACAACAATTGAAGATATTTTCTATTCCTTGAAAACTGTTTATGCGAAAACGATTTGGTATCTCCATATCTAAGTTGTTTTCTAGATTTTCAACTGACGGTGCACCTGTTATTTATTTTTTTATTGGCTTTGGCTTATTAGCCATTCAGCCACTAACGTTGTAATATTTGCAGAAAGAGGACATATTATGCTAGGTAAAGAAAATGGAGCTATAAATTATCTAATAGATAAAACAGAATCCAACAACAAAACTAGTAATCACTCCAAAAGAAAGGATTTAACTATAATCCACTGTTCGATTCACCGACAAAATTTATATGTCCAAGTATTATCAATGGTTCGTTCATTTTATACAAGTTCTTATAAAAAGAATGAATTACATTCGATCACACGCACCTTCGCATCGACGAATTAAAGAGGTCCTAAAAGATTTCCATTCTGTATATGGTGACGTCGTGTATTTCAGTCAAGTCAGATGGTATAGTCTCGAAAGATGTTTATGAATTACAAGCAAGGACCTTTACCAGAATTAGGAAATTATGAGTGGTTATTGGATTTATGCATTTTAGTAGATATTGTCTAAAAGGCTAATATACATATTTCAATAAACAATGTACATAAAAATTAAAGTTAATTTAACGAATTAGTATACTAATTAATATTCATTCCGATGAAAAATATTATTCCATTACCAGCGTAATGTCCGGACTGCGGGTTATAAATTATGTAACATTTCCACCTAAAATGTAAATAAAATATGAAGACATCACGGATCCGTCATGAACCGTTTTTAACAATGAATTATCGCGCAGCTGCGCATAAACAACAATCACATATTTTAATTACCAAAATGCGACGTGAATTTTTTTGCGTCCTCCGGAAACGGGCCCTAAAACGCTACAAATCGGGCCCTAATGCCTTTGTAAACATCCTGGGGATGTTGGCGCAGGTCGTGGCTTCGCCCTGTAATATATTAGTGCCGCGTGCTGTCGGAATGAGCAGAAAGAGAGAACGCGTCGGAGGAGAGGAAGGGAAAAAATGGTTGATACTATTTGCAGTTCTCAAAACATCCTATGTGGTGACAAATTGGTGTCAAGTTAATGGCCGGATTGCATCGTCGGCAACGCATTTTTATGTTTGATGTCGGAATTGTTTGTCAGCTTTGATATATTTTTGATCCCGCCTTGTTTTATTCAGAAATTTTATTGATAACAAATTAAGTGTTATTATATATTTATATCTTTATATAACTCGTCATTATTTTATTTTTGCATAAGAATAAGCTTTTATCATACTTCTATACAAACAAATTATTACATGATATCAACAGGTCTGTCAAAATGGCAATTTTTTTTAGGTAACAAATAGTTTTATGAGTATTTCATAGACCATCATCAAAATACCAAACAAAATAATTAAATATTGCATTTATAAATTATGAAGAGTTGTATAAATCAATATTTCGTTATTAGAAAACAAAAGTGAAACTAATTTCATTCAGACGCCCTAAATTAATTGAAATATTTTAAAGTTATCGATGAGTAATAAGCGACGAACCCCCCGTTTTGGACCATCAGGCGTCACCTCTGGGCGGAGGGTGGGCAACAACGGCGGCACGGCGCTGATGTTTGTAATTATTTTCCAAAGCACTCAGATGTTAATTGCATTTGCATCTTGACAGTTTCTTGTTGGTGGCGCGTCGTAACGGGTTAAGGTAAGAAGCTGCCTCCATGAATTATTCAGGGGCTGTTTATGCGGCCTGACACTCTTAATTGGAATAACGCTCTGATTTCGGATATAGATTATTCAGAGATTATAAACTCACTGTGTAACCGTGCATGTTTATCCCCCAGCACCACACAACCCCTTCAATCCTAATCGCAACACCGCCGTGTATTATAACATAATAATTATTACGCGCCATCGAATGTTGATAATACTCGGCGCTAGAGATAAATTAGAAACAAATTCCTGCAGACTGCGCCGATTATTAATAAGAGAATAATAAATTAATACATTCAATATACAAAATGACAATACATATAATCCTAAGCGTGGATAAAAAATTCAAATAGGTTTGCGAAAAAATATTTATATATGCTGATATGAGTTTTACAAGCAAAATACATAAACTTTATATAAAATAAAATAAACTTTATTTATATCACACACTTTATTATTTCAGTGACTATAGTTTCGACACAATTTAGCTGGTCATTATCAAACTAATAATAAAGTGTGTGATATAAACAAAGTTTATTTTATTTTATATAAAGTTATAAAATATGTATCATAAAGTGAAAGCCTCTACAATCAAATATTGTAAAATACATAAAAAAATAATTCATTATATATTGATGTTGGTATCACTATTAGAATGTATTCTATAGTGAATATCATACAACGACGGTTTTTGTTCATTGATGTTCGTTTCTTTATAAGTAACTTTTTTAAATTGTAACTCAAAATATATTTTGGCTTGTTCTGCTCAGTTTCCTTAGATAATATGATTGGCATCTCAATATCATAATGTAATCATCAATCAACCACTTTTTATCAATTGAATTTTAAATTAATATATTAATAAGAATGCTTTAAGATTTTAATCTAAGATAAAAGCAGAATTAATATATGTAGATAAAATCAAAACTCTAAAAACAATAACACCATTAAATAATCAATCAGCCCACCATCTCCACCCAGTTGAATTTGACCTTCTTAAAAATTACGTCCGTCAAAAAGAATACTATGTAGTTCCAAAAATTATTTAAAAGAAGACATTAAAGAAACCTTAACAACAACAGAATTGAAGAGTAAGAAACGCACAAATCCATAACCTTACATCAGAATAATTAATAAAACAAACATTACATGCCACCAAGAAGAAATAAATATAAACCCTAAATTTGTACCTGATAAATGTTCTGCACTTCAAACAAACCCTTATTTACACATCTGACACATTTGGATGAAACATTTGTTGGAAAAAAATAAAATTGTCCAAAAAATTAAATAAACGCACCGTAAATATTCAATTTGGACAAGAAAACAATTAAAAATTTACAAAACTTATAGTTACAAAAGCTGATAAAAGTAATTAAACATATCAGAATTTAAATAAAAAATTCAAGAATTGAATTAAATCGAAATCATAATTAATGCAGAATATGCATAATTTGACAACAGAAACAAATCACTACTGCTACCTAAGGATCAAAATGATTCTAAAAAAACATGGCTTCATTAAAATATATAAACAACCCATTCGTCCTTTAGTATCCTAAATACTTACTAAAAAAGCATTTTACAAAATAATCATTTTCAAATCAATAACTAATTTCTCAGTCTCATTATCAAAAAAAAACATATTAACTAATAAATAACTTTAGCAATAACAAAATAGATTCAAATTGTAAACTCGTATCCGACGATGTATCTAATATGTTTGCTAACATCCCCCCTTAAGACTTATTTCAAATTAATAGCTCAATACCTAAGCAAATTTAACAGAACTCCTACTCCAAACATTAATTCTTTAAACATATTGGATACCCTACTAAGATATAACTAGGTTTAGCAAAGGGTTGACCATTTAATTCTCTACCAGCAGAAATCTTTATGGGAAATTGCAAAAACAAATTCAATAGCACAACACCTAGATAAATACGTAGTTGATATAATTGCATGTTTTGTAGATAGTAACAGACAAATAACGCAATTTCAAACTCTCTCTACCCTTTAATTGACTTCACGGTATCAACAGAAACTAACAACACGGCACATTTTTTAGATCTATCTATTAATCCATCGATGATTAACCCGGAGATTTAAATACCCCTAAGTGAATCTCCAACTACGCTACGCTGATGAGATGGAAACAGATCGATACCGGTACGTGGCTGTTGTTGACAAGGAACAATAAATAATATCTATTAATCCAATAATACCTTAACATTTGATATTTTTACAAAACCCACTTTTACCGATACCATAATTCCAAAAAACTTCTAACATCTTTTTAAGCAAAAAAAATGAAAACAAACAATTAATAGAGCTGTCAATAATTACCCATGCTCAAAAATTTGGAAAAGGAATTTTAATGATAAAATCACTTACAATTCAATATTTTTTTTTATATTTTTGTATGAGTTTTAAACAAAAGAGACCAATAGTTCTGTACTAGTCACAATAGTCAGCTCAAACGAGTGGTTTTATTCGGTGAGAGTCCAAGACTTCTCTAGTATAATACTGTATTCTTCTCGTCTCATAAAAATAAAAACAAAATTAGGTAAATAAGAAATTCGCTCCTCCCAGGTCAAACACCTCAGTTCCCTTTCCAACTCATTTTCACCATAGCAAGATCTACCTCAAGGCTCTCCTCTATCTCCCATTCTTTACAATTTCCTGGTGCACGATATCTACCATCCCAATCCAAAATATTTCAATAAATCCGCCTATCCACTCCTTTATGCCGACGATACCACCCTAATTACCCACGCCCTACTCTCCCCAATAGCCATCAGCTATGATAGACCGTATAGAGACCTGATTTGCAAAATGGCGCATTTCCATCAACACTAACAAGTCCAAACTCCTTCTTCCCTTTCACAGACTTACGGAACCTCTTCCCTCAATACCCATAAATGGACAAAATATATCCCTCCCTCACCTGCAAATACCTAATCTACAAAACACAGTTAGCTATTAATAATGAGAACTTAGTGCTCGAAATGTAGATGTAGTAAATACAAAATAAATTGTGAAGAAAGTGAATTCTAACATGTTTTATTAATACAAAAAACAAGGTATAAATATACAAACCAGCACTCACATCTATAAAATGATCTGCCGTCCTTTCCTTTACTATTCAGTCATCTACAACCCTCACCCAGTAACATTCCGTAACTTTCAAGTAGCAGAAAGATCAGCCCTTAGGGTGCTAATCAAAATCCGACATCCTCAAAATGCTCTCTATAACCCATCAAATTCATTGCTCTATGATTCGACAAAGGTAATTCTAATTTAAGAAAGACTATCCTCCCTTGCCAAAAAGTTTGCCCAAAATCCTAACTACTTCCAAATCCTGAATGTACTATACATTCCCAGAAATAAAAGAATTATCCCTAAACGTAAATTCCTGAACAATACACGAATTAATTTCATAATCTCAGCGACGCTTCAAGTACGAACTAATTTAAGACATGAACTTGAATCATGTCCTCTCAAGAAATGACAAGGACTTGATTAAAAAATAAAAATTAAAAAAACAGGCAGAAAGACCTATGGTCGATAGCCGATTGACAAGTCTGGTAAATTTTTAAATACTATGTATGTATATTATGTTTATTATATACGCTATGTATTTGTCAATAAAGATGTTTGTTTATATAAAAAAATCAATAATGTTTTTAATATGGGTTAAATGTAGTAACATTTACAAATTTGTATAAAATTTTATTATATCGGATGTTTCTAAATTAATATCGGGGTTGTAGAGCCAGTTATAGTTGCTTCTTCAAACAAAAAATCCCCTAAATATGGCACAAAACATTCGTTTTTACTTTCCCTATATACTACGTACATAGGGAAAGTATTGTTTTCGTGATTTTTTTTTTTGAAAAAAATTGTTTTGCTTTTGGTGAAGATTCATAGACCGAAAGTGGATGTTTTCGAGGCGTTTTTTGTTTTGTTTTTTGGTGATATTTTTCTAAATATGAAAAATTTATAAAAATGGTTCAAATAAAAGTTAAAGGGAATGAGAAACTGAACAAGTCTTATTGAAACATATTTTTCATAAAATTCTTAACTTCTTAAAAAATAAAAATTGACAATTTTGACATTTTTTGCCAATTGCCAATAAACAATTGGAGTTATATGAAATTTATATAACAAATAACTGTAGAGAATTCAAAAATAAACAAATTATTAAGAATAATCTTGTGGCGAAAATCTCATAGTTTTCATGAAAAATATAGGGAAAGTACTGTCATGGCCACATCACCATTTTTTATGGATATTGGCCATGTTGTTAATTAACCAGTCACCTTTGTTAGTAAAAGAATAAGAGGAGAAAACATTCAATTTAAGAGAGTCTCGTTACAATTGTGAGGATTGCGCACATTGTAGTGTTCACATGTCTATTTTCAGTTCAATAGTCGCCATTTTTACTACTAGCGTTCTTTAGCAAATGAGCCTACCAAAAAACAGAACTGCTTGAGTTGCTCTTTCATTTCATGTATTAATTACGACTTTAAGTTTTACGTAATAAGCACTACAGAGCGTTAAAGCCCCGATATTCATTTAGCGGAAAAAAGATAAATAGAATAAAATCATGATTTCTTATGATTTATAAAAAAAATTTGAAATGAGTGCAATTTAATTGTTTATATAGAATAATTAATACAATAAATTTCCTCAAATAAATATCCTAAATAAAAATTAATTTAAAAATGGCTTTAAAATATGTAAAATGTATGGTAAAATTTAATTTCATATATTTGTATAAATTTTTAATGGAAGAAATGTGATTTTGGAGAAAAAATAGATAAATAGAATAAAACATGTGAAACTTGCCTTTTGTTCATTCGGAAGCAACATTTATAGTGAAGCGACAAAAGTATTTGTCACTTACCTGAAATCAGAAAAACATAGAATTATAGTATGTAATATTAAATCATTGATAATATCTATCTATTAAAAGTAATTTAACATAGTCCAGTTATAATGTTGAAAATGTATTTAACCGAATAATAAAAAATTGCCCAATAATAATTTTTGATACAAGTAAACAGGCCATACACATTGTTCAATGAATATTTTTAAAGTCGTCCTACTTTTATATATTATTGAAATAGAGAATTTCTTTAAACTTAAAGTTCAGAGCTTATATTAACAGGCCAAACAATTTGCAAGAATTAGCTGAAAGAACCCAAGGGATTTAGAGAATTCCACCTGAAGTAATAGTCAATGTTAGAAGAGAATTTACAAGCGGTGTTTAGTTTTAGAACAATTAATACAGTAAGTTTAGTTTCGGTTTACACGGTACTCCTATTTTGTTTCGCCGTTTCGCCACAAATTTGGCACCTTTTTCACTTATTTTATTAAATCTACACTGTAAAATAAGTGAAAGATTAATTTCGTTTACTCACTTAGTTTTATTTAATAGTATAATTATTATATTTTATAGATGATTAGTTATCTAATATCCTTCCTATATATATATATATATATATATATATATTTCTTAATTAATAACTGGCATTGAATTTAAAGAAATATATTTTTGATTGATTTATTCGAAACTAAAATAATATACAGGGTATTTCACTACAAATTGACATTACTTCCGGACGAAAGGGAAATTCAAACTTGTTAAAACCAAAAAATGCAGGACTTACTATAATACTTGCCTACCAAATTTTATTTCGATATCTCGAATAATTCCAGAGAAAATTACTTGGTTTCATAATGTAATTTAGTTCAATATACTGTTTTATTGTATTTACAAACCATATTTTCTTTAAATTTTATAAAATGATATAATATACAGTGTGTCTGCTTAAGTTCGTACCATATGGAAAACTTTTTTATTATTAATTTTACGAAAAAGAGTTATTCTTTATAAAAAGTTCTGCTTGATCCAAAACTTAAAATACAATCATCAGATATCAAAATTTTTAAGCATACGAGTAATGTCAAAAAATATGAATTCTTCTCAAGAGTAAAGTACCTTTATTTGTGACAATATCGAAAATTATAATTATGAAAAGTTGTTCGGAATGAAAAACTATGTTTTAATATGTAATTATATCCAATTACATGGAAAAAACTTATTTTCTTTTTTTTATCTACAATAACAATGCAAATGTAAGTGTAGTTACGTGAAATCTAGGATGCATTGATAAACAAATGATTTCTTGATAGCAAGAATTGTTTGACAGTGAACGTCAAATAAAATTTGTTAACATGCCGGTAATATTGAGTGTGGAAGAAAAAGTAAAAAAGTAGCAATTGTTTTACTCGTTGGTACATAGCAAAATTATTTTATTTTACAATAATTATCAATTACATATTAGAATACATCAATTAACTATTGCTTCAACGTATTCGCCTTCTCTCACAATACAGGTTTCCGTTCTAGAAGAAAATTCCCTCAAAACATCAATTATATTCGGAGTTATACCCTGAATTGTTTCCATAATAATTGTTTCCAAATGATCTACGTCTGCAAATGGTCTGTGTTGATATACCTTTTCTTTTAAGTAACCCCATAAGAAAAAATCTAATAGGGTTAAATCTGGCGACCTAGGTGGCCAAGAAATATCGGAATATCTATGAATTAACCTTTCATAAAAGATATTTTCAAGATATTGCCTTACTTCCATCGTACTATGGCATGTTGCATCGTCCTGCTGGTACCATACCTGTTGCCGTTCATGTCTTGGAAGGTCACGAAGAAAATCATACAACTGATTTTGTAACAAATTTAGATATCACTGTGAAGTCATAGATTGTCGAAAGAAAAAAGGGCCAATTATTTTATCCTTGTAAATGGCGCACCAAACGTTAGTTTTAAAAAAAATATTGATTGCGAGTTTGAATCGTAAAGTGAGGATTGGAGTCAGACCACCATAGGCAATTTTGCGAAGACACTTTTCCATTAGATGTAAATGTAGCTTCGTCAGAAAACATTATTTTCCTAGCAAAAAAGGATAGTCTTCTAGCTTTCCTTGGAAAAGAAAACAAAAATCTAGTCGTCTGTCGTAGTCCCCAGGTTTTAAAGTATGGATATATTGTGGTTTATATGGATGTAACTTGTTTTCTTTAAAAAAATGTGATATTGTATCTTTACCAATTTTATCTGAAAGCGAAGATGCCCTTTCTCGCAGAGACAATTTAGGTTTTTCCACTACAGATAACATTACATTTAACTTCATCTCCTCACTTGCAACAGGTTTTCGACGTTTGTTTGTGAATTTATTTTTAACATCTCCACATGTTTTGAATTTTTCCATAATTCTCATTACTGATGTATGATGTATATTTTTCCCTGGATGTCTGTTATTAAAAATTTCAGCTGCTTTACGATAAGTTTTATAATTTTCACCAACGATTAAAACAATTTCTATTGTTTCTTCCACACTTAATATTACTGGCATGTTAACAAATTTTATTTGACGTTTACTATCAAACAATTCTTGCTATCAAGAAATCATTTGTTTATCAGTGCATCCTAGATTTCACGTAACTACACTTACATTTGCATCGTTATTGTAGATTAAAAAAAAGAAAATATTTTTTGTTCCATGTAATTGGATATAATTGCATATTAGAACATAGTTTCTCATTCCGAACAACTTTTCATAACAATAATTTTCGATATTGTCACAAATAAAGGTACTTTACTCTTGAGAATAGTTCATATTTCTTGACATTACTCCTATACGGCTTGAAAAATTTGATATCTGATGATTGTATTTTAAGTTTTGGACCAAGCAGAACTTTTTATAAGGAATAACTTTTTTTCGTAAAATTAATAATAAAAAAGTTTTCCAAATGGTGCGAACTTAAGCAGACACACTGTATAATAATAAAGCTTAAAAAAAGATATAACGCTAAATTATTATGAAATTTTTCCAATTTCTACTGCTCGAGAGACATTTGTTGGCTACAGTTTACGTAATTTCACCGTAATCTCAAGTATTTGTGTAATAATGCGGTTTTTAGCTCACCTTGTAGATTACCGCAAATTTTTAATTAATGGAAAATAATTAATAACGCTGATATTAAATAATTCCGGTGAGTGCAAACGCAATTTTGCGAATAAATTAAAAATTCTTAACTACACCGTCCCGGGTGCAGCGGGAGAAAACACCTCTTCGGAATTTTAATCAAGCCAAAGTCAACTTATTACCTCGATTTTAACGCGAAATTTGCGTTTTAATACGAGCCGCCCGTCCCGGCCGCCCATCGGCGGCTTTACATTTCAATTTCCCACATTTCCCGAAAGCGGAATAACCGCCGCGTATAAATAACACGATATGGGGGCATGCATGATTGGGGGCCTCACCCCGCAAAATGTAAAAACAACATTCGAAGTGGACGGACCGACTCTCTTATTACACAGTTTCCTTTTCAATTTTGTTTCTCTATTTGAGCGTAAAAAACAAATTTGTTTTTTCTCGAGTCCATTATACCGGAGGACCCTCCCGGTCGGCCCTCAAAACCGCAGACCCAATAAATCACGGACTTCTTGCCTCTTGCTGTGTCTTCGTACCGCGACAAAAGTAATTGCTTCCTCGCTACGCGATAATGTTGTTGGGAAATTTTTATAATTCTGTTGGCTAATTAGCGGTAATCAGCGGCGAGTTGGATGATTACATCCTTTTTTGATAATTTTACATCCTGTGGGTGGGTTTATTAATAATTGCGTATAGTAATCGCAAATGACGCAAATATATATTAAATAATTAATTTCAAATACTATATTAGTGTATCCCTAGACCCAAAAAATTCTTCACTAGGGAAATAATTATTTTACATTACTTAAATTCAAAATGCGTTTGCACAATGAGTACATAAATAAAAACATTAACACTGAATTGAAAAATTCACTATGTTTTAACCACAAATAATATTTGTAAGTATGGATTACCACGTAGTAACAGTCGCAACCATTCTCTTTATTAAAAACATTAACAATTAAATGGATTGAAGCATTAAAGTAAGTTACGATTCATGACGTGCATTATAACTTCCAGGAAGAAACACTTTGAAAATGCTTAGTCGAAACAGGATTATGCTAATTATTAGTTATTAAAATGTTCTAATTTTGGGGTAGCAAACCATCACAATTTACTTAGGTTCTATTCAATAGTATCCTATTTTTTATGCATATGAAATAAAGCTCTCGGAAAATTTCAGGGGGGGGCAAACTGGCAACAACAGTTTACCCCGCGGTGGCGGTCTTCGGGCAATCTCGCTATGTGACGGCCACAAAGTGATGTATTATATTTTAAATTATACGCCTAACCTTTGTATATTTTCGGCTACTTTATTGAATCCAGCGGGCGGCTGCCCTCGATGTTTGCGCTCTGCATTTTTTAAAGGGGCGAATTTAATCGAGGAGGGCCTCGAATTATTTATCCCCCGCTCCGGGGGTTGTTTACGTCCGGAATTAATAAAACGGGACACGTGGACCTAATAATTCCATTACGAAGATTGTAGTAATTTTTTAAAACGGGAATTACCTTATGAAGTTGCAAGAGTACAAGGTAATAATTCATTGTTGTAATAAGATGGAACAAAGCTTATGAAAACAATATAAAAATATCAAAAAGCTAAAGATGTAGAGGAAGAATATTGTCGTACAGGGTGTTTATATTTAGTTGACCAATTAAATAAAATGTTAGTCATCTATTGAAAATGTGTTTATTGATTACACAGGCCGACATGATTTTTGGTATTTTGAATTTGAAGTGTCCTTAGCTAACGTACCCGTAGATTCTGAATGTGAATTTGGTTTGAGCCCATCACGTCAAATTTTTTCACAAAATTAAAGAAAAACCTTGTGGGCTATTTTGTACTAGAGCAAAGAAGTACCTTTATGATATTTCCTAAATTGCATTAAAATTATTTCTTTAAAATACTTGATACATCGATAGAAAATATTTTTGTATAATATTATGTTTATTTCATTTCAATGACCCTGTGGAGACCTCAAAATAATATTCATGCTTTTGGGTCAGCAGCCTGGATTCACAAAGTATCCATGTTTTTTAGTGCGAGTGGGACAGTCCAGCACGAAATTTACAATACGTTAAGAAAGAATGGCCACTGATGCGTGATGCATTAGTTGTTACAATATTAGTCATTTTGCCTCCCCTTCACATCAAGTTAGGATTTATGAAGCAGTTTATCAAAGCTTTAAATAAACAAGGTGACTACTTTAGATACTTGTGCGCCAAATTTCCTGCACTTTATGAAGCTAAACTTAAAGAAGAAATTTTTGTAGGCCCTGAAATTCGAACCTTAAAATCGGACCGATTTTTCCAGAATACAATGACCCAGGATAAATCTGAAGCATGGAGTTCTTTCGTAGAAATCATAGACGGTTTCCTTTGAAACAACAAGTCCCCAAACTACAAACAAATTGTAGCCAACATGGTCGAAAATTATAAAAAAAAACTGGGATGTAATATGAGCGTCAAACTTCATTTTCTGAATTCCCACGTTGACTCTTTTCCCGAAAATCTTGGAGCTGTCAGCGAGGAACCTCTCTCGGTCCTACCAAGACATAATGGAGATGGGGAGACGTTATCAAGGAAAATGGGATATTAGAATGATGGCTGATTACTGCTGGACCTTGAAGAGGGACTCGCTCACAAAAATCCACAAAAAGAAAACTACAAAACGTGGTTTTGAGGGAAAAAGAGAACGATTATAGTAATAAAAAAAACAACGATTGTCGAACGTAGATTATACTGCATTGTTTTTTTTAAATTATCAACTCAATTTTGCAGTGTAATTTTTTATTAAAAATAGTTTAAATAAATATTTTCTCAATATTTTTGACAGTTTCTATGAAAAATTTCAAACACACTTTTCATGAAAACCTGACGTGCTGGAAAAAAAACTAAGCACAGATTCGTGATCAGCACACCCCATTTGCTATAGGGCACTTATTAAACTGAAAACACTTTTTCATGAAAAAAAATGTAAGCCTGTGTTATTAAACTACACAATTTGTAAATTTATTTCATAAAAATAACACAACACTAAAATTTCCTATGAATGCTCGGTAAGTATATTCTATAATAAATGTCATTTCTTTCAAATACACCAAAAAAGGTGGTATATTGGCGTAAACTGCAAATTTGACATAACCCCATAGGAAAAAGTCCATAAGGGTTAAATTAGGATTGCGTGAACGCCAATTTATGACACCTGTCTTGAAGATCAATTTGCCAGGAAAAAAGTCACTTTGACCGACAAACTGCCGCTTTAATTCTTGTACCAATTGAATTATTGGTCTCTGCTTTCGCCCAAAATTTGACGTATGTTTTTTTATTGTAATGATTTGTAATATTTGTCATTTTTAAGAAAGAAGACCAAAGATTAACAAATAAATAAATAAATAAATAATGTCGATCTAGGCACATTCCGATTTTAATGATTCGGATCGTCGAGAACAGACTGGTTAACACTATCCACGCTCCCTGCCGTTCTGGATGATCTTGGTTAACCAGTATTTGGATTTTCTAATCTTGTACCGGCCTCTTCAGACTTTTTCGCTAATTTTCAAATGAGAGGTATGCTTAGCGTCGCATTTAAGTGGCAAAAACCTCTGCTGAAGTCGCCGAATTATAATTTTTGCAAAACTCTAGCATCCACAACACGCAGTTCGCTCCCCAAAAACGCTCCATAGCCAAACTACCGTTTGACAGACACCCTTTATGACCCTCGGATTCATCACTTTCACACAGGAAGCTAAAAAATATTTACTCTCTTTTGGGACATTCTGTATAATGTAGATTCTAAAATTTTATGATGTGAATTAAAATATATTAGTGTTTCATTAAGTAAGAATACTTTGTATAATATGTTTCCATTAAAGGCATTAGAACTGGTGATTATTACAAAATACCATATTTGCTTCAACCTTCAGATTTCTGTTAGTTAAGTATACAAATATTAGAAATGTTTTACCTTATTAAGAGATAATAAAGTGGAAGGCTTCCCATGCATTTTTTTCAATAATAAGTAGGTAAAGTAAAAATTAAAATATTAATTTAACGAAATTTTTGACAAGAATATTATTTTAGAACAACAGTTTGATAAGACTGTGTATTGTAAACCGCCAAAATCAGAGTTAAATTTTTTAACATAAACTTCTAGACGTTACCAATTTTATTGTTTTTGGCTTGCATTAAAATTGAAATTATAAAATAATCGCCTGTCTTTTTCGGGACAACTGGAAATATAGCAACTGTTTCATTGGTGCAATGTCGATGGTCAATTCGGAATTGACAAGGGAACACAACTATTTGTTTGTCAGAAGTCTTCAGAATAATAAGGAAAACCAACTGCCAAGATACACATCATCCACCACGAAAATGCAAGGTCTCACATAACACCTACAACAAAACAAAAATTAAGAACTGAAAATGTCGAATTGATCGGTCATCCGCCGCACAGTACTTAATTGGCAACTAATTAATTCTTTTTATTTCCGCGAATCAAAAATAAATTACAAGGTTAAAATTTTTCGACGAACGAAGACATGGTTGATGCGTTCAAAATGCATGTTTTGAGGTACCTCAATAAAAGTGGAAAGAGGGCTTCGAAAATTTGTTTAAACGAATACAAAAGTGTTTGAAAAGCAATAATGATAATGATTAATTTCTTTTTTTTTATTCTCTCTTCCAGAAATATCAAAGGAAACCCTCATATTACTACAACTGCTCACATTAAATTAATTAACATCTTTATTCAAAAATTGCAGAGTGTTAACCAGTCTGTTTGTGAGGATCCAAACCTTTTAATACATTCTTGGGTTACCTACCATCATAGGTTTGGACTAACACTCACGTATTTTAGTAATATTTGTTGTAACATATATTACTTCTGGAATTGAAATTAATGCCCTTCCTCTCCATTCTGCTTGCTATATTAGTGGTTATTATATAATAGCACTTACTGAAACAGGGGGTTATAAAGTTACTGAGACTATTCATTATTAAGTCACCTTAGTTTCCTCAGTTGTCACAATCACTTGTACATGCAAAACTGATTTATGTATAAACCACAAAATATATCACATTAGTCTTTAACTATTTTCTTGGAGTATTTCGAAATGCTTCTATTTGACAAACAGGTATTAAAACTGGGCGATTTTAACATCCCACAGTACAGCTATAAGTAAGCATTCTGCAGTCTTGTAATTTCTTTCTGTAGATCTCTGACAGCACATCATTTATAATGAAAATGGAAGACTTATATTTTGCTATGAAATGTAATAAAGTACCACTCCTAACTAAAGATTTGCCCTCTCTCTATGTATGTGAATGTTTTAGTACATACAAAGGTAACGCCATTCCCTAGTAGTGATAGCAGCCGTTAGAATTTCAGAAAAGCTAGGAAACTACCTCATTTAATATAATGAACTGGTATGGCAAGTACTAATTCATCTTTTCTAGAGAATATTATTGATATTAATAAGACTGTTCGAGCATTTTATAACGTCATTTATAAAATAATTTATTCTACTATCCCTAGATGTTTTCCATCCAGAAATATATAATTTCTGTCGTCGATCAAAACCTGGATTAAATTTAGGAAGCAGCATCAACGTTTATGGAGAGCAACTAATTCTGCGTTCTATTATTCTGAATTTGATAGACTACGAGCCTTAATTAAGCTGGACATTACGGATATATATATATAAGAACTATGAGACTGACTCGAAACCCAAAATGATTACTAACCCGGCAAAAACTTGGATATGCACATGAAAAATCTAGTAATACTAGGATCCCTTCTCAACTTCATGATGACATTGTTTATATAATACATAATTTCAACATTGTTGTTTTCTCCTAACCCTGAACTATTACTTATTGAAAATAGAAGATGTTTCAGATGTTTCACTCATATAGAACATACACTCTACAAATGCGCAAGATGGAAAAAAAGAGACAGGAAACAGAAAGAGAACTGGAGAAGACCCTACATGACACCAACTTAGAAGAAACCATGCTAGAGTCAAAAGAAAGATGGGACATAATAAATAAAATGATAGGAAGAATCATAAGCAAGAAGGAAGAAGAGGAATTAATAAAGCAAAGACAGTAAAGGATAGACAAGAAAGCAGCATCCAGAAGACAACGCCGAATACAACTAGGGCGTACGAGAACAGTACGCCCGGGCGGCCCAATCTGAAGTAATACTAACGCAGTTCCAGGGTGGTGCATACAGGCGCCAAGAAAGATTGGCAGACCATAGTTATTCTCTGGGGCAAACTTCCCTAGGGTGAGTCCCACACACGGTCCCCATAACAACTTGGGGGTGTCAGGTCCGTAAACGCATTTACCCTATAACCTCTCGAAGAAAGAAAAAAATGTTTCAGTCAATGATGTTCTCTTTAGTTCTCTTTAATACTATTGTGATTAGTAAAGATGTATACTAAAAAGTATTAACAAACTGAAAAATACTAGTAGCTATGGTGATGATCAAGTGAAAAGATTTATATTTATAACTTTGAAGGGTAAATTGTAAAGAAGACTGTTTTTAAAGCAAGTTATGCAAAGTTATGATACTATTTGTAACACGCTAATTACTAGTTAGTTATTTCAACAAGTAATTTGTTTTATATTTATAGTCTTAGTAAGACTCATTGTAGATTTTAAATTATTAGTTAATTTTTCTACAACGAACTAAAGGATTTGAATATATTTTATTATTTTTGGTTATTAGTGTGTTCCTTTTGAATAATAATTCTAGATTGGAACATATTATTCTTCATTCTTCAAATTGGCAATTGATAGTAATAACATAACTGGTTGATATAAAACGTTATTCGTTTTTTAGATTTTATTTTATCCTTTAGTTAGTCTACCATATTTAATTGAATTATTGAATATTTCAATATGGACTTATATTACAATCCTCTTGCGTTATTCAGTCTAGCGAGATGTAAGTTAATTAATATTTTGCGCGTGGAGCGCTTTATATAAAATGAAACGGGAACAGTGCAGTAATTAAAACGAAATCGGATATCAGAGCCACGGCAAACAAACGAATTCAAATTAATTGCCCAATTAATTGGGGATTCATTATATTAATTATTGCTAGAGCGTGTAGTCTAATTTCGGTATTTATTTGTTTATTAATAAATGTGACGCGCACACAATTACATGGCAAACAATAATGAGCCCCGACTCTGTTGTGTGCCTGTGTGCGTGCGGTATTTATCGAAGCCGCCCTCATCCCACCCGTCGACATGAATTAATTATGTAAATATTTGATACTGTTCATCATTAGTAATGATCGTTTTAATAAAAAGGAGGAAAAAATGTAAATACGAAACAAATATTGTGTTATCATATAATTATGCCGTCAGTCATTCACAACGAAAACAAGTGTTGATCAATAAATATTTTTATTGCTCATACTTAATAATTGATATGTTTCTTTTAATTTTTTATATAACTGTTAGCTGTCGTTACATGTCTAAAATTATATTTAGCACTATGTAACAATTTTGTGGTGTTATCATTTCTTAACCGCGTCTGGAAAAGTGTTATGTAAGACAATCTGCAGACACGTGTTTCGCTGTATCACAGCTCTTCAGTGCAGCTATGTCGTAATTACGTGCGTCCTTCCTGTTGGAAAGTTCCAACACTTTTCGAGACGCGGTTAAGAAACGATAACACCACAAAATTGTTACATAGTGCTAAATATAATTTTAGACATGTAACGACAGCTAACAGTTATATCATTCAATGCCTGGCGGTGCTTTAGTACGGGGAGTAGTTGTCTTAACTGTTAGCTGGAGTTTTTACATTATTATGTAAAACATTAGTGCAGAAATGCTCATAGAGATTTATTACTCTCAATATTAATTATTATCATTGACACTGCACTAGATATTTCAATATTTAATTTGTATATCTAAATCAGATCATTCTATGGCAATTAAAGCCTTCAACTTCATGCAAAAATAATGGATTTATTTTTACTACACCTTCTATTTCGTTCATCATCATCCACATGAATAATTCTTGCGCGTTTCTAGGTGTTTGGAAATGAGTTGATATGCACTGTTAATTTAAAAATAATTGACAAAGGCTTTACGAATATCAATTTCGTCTTTGACGAAAAATCTTATCACTTGATCATCACCATAGCTACTATACTAGTATATTCAGTTTGTTAATACGTTTTGGTATACGTCACCTTTACCAATCACAATAGTATTAAAGAGAACATCATTGACTGAAACATCTTCTATTTTCAATAAGTGATGGTTCGGGGTTAGGAGAAAACAACAATGCTGAAATCATATATTACACACATTACATATATTAGCACATTATATAAATCAATGTCATCATTAAGTTGAGAAAGGATCCTAGTATTACTAGATTTTCCATGTGCATTTTCAAGTTTCCGTCGGGTTAGTAATAATTTTGCGTTTCGTGTCAGTCTCATAGTCCTTATAAAACATCCGTAATTTATAGCTTAGTTGAAGCTCATAGTCTATCAAATTCAGAATAATAAAACTCAGAATTAGTTGGTCTCCATATACGTCGATGCTGCTTCCTAAAATTGACAAAACAATATTTAAACCAGTATTAACTTACGGTTGTGAGACATGGTCCCTAAACAGAAGGCAGAAAAGCAGAATTGGAGCAATAGAACTGAAATACCTTAAAATAAATTAAAGGAGTAACTAAACTAGATAGAATGAGAAATGGAGATATAAGAGCAAATCTGAACATAGAATCAACAGAAAATTACATCGAAAAGAGACAATTAAGGGGACGGAGACATATGCTGCATGACAACGCAACTGTTAAGAAGGTCTGAGAAGTACGAGTTCTTGATAAAAAAACAAAAGAAGCAGGCCAAAAATGCATGAAACAAAGCGGCGAATTAGTAGAAACCGGAAAAATAGCGAAAGATAAAAAAAAGTTGGAAAAGTTTATTGAAAAGAAATAAGAAGATAAATAGAGGGTAGAAAAACCCTACACTCTTAACAGGTAGAAGGGTATATGATTATATATATGCTATTAATTCAAAACTACAAACTACGGAAAAATAGCGAAAGATAAAATAAAGTTGGAAGAAGTTTTTAAAAAAGAAATAAGAAGATAAATAAAGAGAAGAAAAACGCTACACTCTTATCGGGTAGAAGGGTATACGATTATATGTATACTATAAATCCAAAACTACAAATGCAAATAAAAGTAAAAAGATTATTAATTTATCTTCAGGCGCTTCTGTGATTAGATTTTAAATTTCTAGTTGCCCATCCTTTGCACTAGATCTCATCTGTTGCGTAAAACTTAAACCTCTCAAGAAATGTTATTAATATTTGAGACTTTTTCTTCGTTATACATTTCCGAGTACTTTTTGTTTTGATAATAGAAAGTTGTATTGCCGAAACTATAATAAAGAAATAAATTAAAAGTTATACAAACAAAGTTATTAAACATATTTTATCTTAAAGAAAAACTGTTTTTTGTTCTTTATAGAAACCGTTTAATGTTACTATTATTGGTTTGAGTTTACGTAAAGTGTTTTGTAAATAAAAATAGTTTTAAACAAGTGAAGTAAGGAATAAACTGTGTGTTATTTTCATTTAATGTTATGTAATTCATTAATAATATAGATGTATTTTCTGAAAAATTACTTAAAATAACCCTTTTTGAATCATTGATTAAATTATTACAAAATCTAGAGATTATTGGATTTTATAAATAACAAAATTGTAATTTTGGATTTGTCCTTGATGGATTTAAAAAGTTTCAAGTCGCTGGCAATTGTTTTTATATTTTTTAACGTCTTTAAATGATTGTGAAATCATTCCAAAAATAAAGTCTCCAATTGAATTGGATTATTCAAAAATCTAGAGGAAAATGGATTTTGTAAATACCAAAATAGTAATTTTGGATGTGTCCTTGGTGGGTGATTTAGGAAGTTTCAAGTCGATGGTAATTGTTTTTATATTTTTTTAAAGTCTTTAAACTATTGAGAAATAAATCCAAAAATAAAGTCTGCAATCGAATTATATTATTGGAAAATCTAGAGATTATTGGATTTTATAAATACCAAAATTGTAATTTTGGATTTGTCCTTCGTGGATTTAGGTAGTTTCAAGTTGGTGGCAATTGTTTTTATATTTTTTAACGCGTTTAAATTATTGAGAAATAAATCCAAAATTAAAGTCTGCAATCGAATTCAATTATTACAAAATCTAGAGATTATTGGATTTTATAAATACCAAAATTGTAATTTTGGATTTGTCCTTCGTGGATTTAGGAAGTTTCAAGTCGGTGATAATTGTTTTTATATTTTTTAACGTCTTTAAACTATTGAGAAATAAATCCAAAAATAAAGTCTGTCATGGAATTAGATTATTCCAAAATCTAAAGGAAAATGGATTTTGTAAATACCAAAATAATAATTTTGCATTTATCCTTGGTGTATTTAGACAATTTCAAGTCGGTGGCAATTGTTTTTATGTTTTCTAACGTCTTTAAACTATTGAGAAATCATTCCAAAAATTAAGTCTGTAATCGAATTGGATTATTCCAAAATCTAGAAATTATTGGATTTTATAAATAACAAAATTGTAATTTTGGATTTGTCCTTGATGAATTTAGGAAGTTTCAAGACGGTGGTAATTGTTATTATATTTTTTAACGTCTTTAAACTATTGAGAAATTATTTCGAAAATAAAGCTGTAACCGAATTGGGTTATTGCAAAATCTAAAGAAAAATGGATTTTGTAAATACCAAAATATTTATTTTGTATTTATCCTTGGTGTATTTAGAAAGTTTCAAGCCGGCGGCAATTTTTTTTATATTTTTTTAACGTCTTTAAACTATTGAGAAATCATTCCAAAAATTAAGTCTGGAATCGAATTGGATTATTTCAAAGTCTAGAGGAAAATGGATTAAATAAATACCAAAATTGTAATAATGGATTTGTCCTTGGTAATGTTATAGATTATCTTTGGCAAGTATTTACACCACGCTTGATACAGACTTTAACTTTTTTATACAACCACTGTCTACAACTGTAGTTTTATAAACTGATTGTATTTTCTTTTTCAGGTGAGTAAACCACACACATCAATTTAACTCCTGATTGGTAAGTTTTTAAAAAGTACCTTTATGGTCCAAGTTATGCTTCTTTCGTATCTAAAATTTTGATCAACTTTTTTGAATAAATTCAACAAGTATTAACATTTTCTCCTGAACTAAAATTTTTGATCGTAAACGAAAAGTCTGTATTATAAAAACAAATGGAAGAAATTAACACTACCTGAATGTATAACGAATAGTTCAACACCTACAATAAAGGTATTAACCACTGGAACAAAGATGGAGAGAGCTGAAGGAGAGAATAAACTCACTATTCACGTGTTAATTATTGGTCTCAAACCGCAAAGTCCATTGTTCCAATAACGACGGCGTAACTCTTGAAAATCTATTTTCCTTCTACCATAACCTATAAATATCTAATAGCCTTCCGTCCATTCCCAGCGCGACTTCCTCCTTCATGCACATTCCGAACCGATTTCAAACGATGATCATTGACAAACATGGTCTATTCTGTTTCTGCTGATATTCTAGTAGATGTCCATCTAACTTTATTTCACTAAACCTAAACTAGAACGTGGTCATCAAGGCAATTATGAGGTAGAAGGATTTATAGTATCGGATCATCTATTTTTAGTAATTTTTGATCGTAAACGAAAAGTCTGTATTATGAAAACAAATGGAAGAAATTAACACTACCTGAATGTATAACGAATAGCTCATCACCTACAATAAAGGTATTAACCACTGGAACAAAGATGGAGAGAGCTGCAGGAGAGAATAAACTCACTATTCACGTGTTAATTATTGGTCTCAAACTGCAAAGTCCATTGTTCCAATAACGACGTCGTAACTCTTGGAAATCTATTTTCCTTCTACCATAACCTATAAATATCTAATAGCCTTCCGTCCATTCCCAGCGCGACTTCCTCCTTCATGCACATTCCGAACCGATTTCAAACGATGATCATTGACAAACATGGTCTATTCTGTTTCTGCTGATATTCTAGTAGATGTCCATCTAACTTTATTTCACTAAACCTAAACTAGAACGTGGCCATCAAGGCAATTATGAGGTAGAAGGATTTATAGTATCGGATCATCTATTTTTAGTAATAGATGATTCGATAATATAAATTATTCATTCTCATCCTTGCCTTAACGACCACGTTTCAGTGTCCTCTCTACCATCCCTATTCTATAACATATTCCTTCGCCACCATTCCCCATAGTTTATACACTTATCCAAAGGCCGTATTTCAATCATTGTACCATCAACGCAGATCCCTCCTCCAACTCGCCCAAACTTGTATTAAAACACAATTTCCAGATTTGCCAGTTCTATAATGTATTACCTTTCGTATTTCTGACTTTGCCAAGCTTCATAAACACTACCTGGCCTTCTTTTATAGTTAGTTTTATTATTATTCCCATCATTATTTTACCCTTTAATAGTTGGCCCGCTCTTTCCTTAGAAGTGAATGATTAACACTAATAGATAGTCAACCATATTCTAAAATTTCAAAAAGACATTTGGTTTTATCTTTTACTAAAAAGATAATACATCTTAAGGAAAAGAGAAACTACTGATGTAAGATTAATTATAGAAGAATTAACAATTAAATAAATAATATTTTCTTAAAAATAAATTTGTTGCGGACAACTTTTTATTTCAAAATAAAAAATCTTTTGATCACCTAAATAAATCAAAACATAGTATATATTTGACTTGGCATTGAAACGCCAAGACTGCTATAGCTTTTGTCCCTGCATTTTTTTTATACGATGACTAATGTCTC
Organism: Ontholestes murinus; assembly: GCA_963969525.1. Taxonomy (NCBI): domain Eukaryota; kingdom Metazoa; phylum Arthropoda; class Insecta; order Coleoptera; family Staphylinidae; genus Ontholestes; species Ontholestes murinus. The sequence continues at coordinate 59,513,610 of OZ018394.1, read as the reverse complement.
ATTTCCCCTTATAAAGAGGCAAATATTACATATTTGCAAAATTAACAATTAACAATGGATTCAAACTAACGCCTATCACTTTTCTGTGAAAGAATATTGGTCGAGTGGAAAAGCAGTTAACTCTGCCTGTGATTCCTGCTGCCAAAATTTTTATAATTTGTTTATGTATATATTTAGTTAAATATGTTAGCAGGAATAAAGAAGCTAATAAATACTAAACATTATGAAAGAAGCAGTAAAAGAAATGGCAGGAAGAGGCAAAATATTGCAAAGTTTAGTAGAGATGGCCCTGAGAGATGTGGATAAACAGGAAAGATGGATGAAAATTGATAAAAGCAAATACAATCCAAAGTATAAGAAGAGGCGGCCAAAGCCGAATACGTATATGGAAGAGGCGAATGGGAGGTCAAAGTACTGATGACAAGATATATATGTGGCAGCGAAGATCGGGGGAACCGCTTTTGGACGAATGAGGAGTGGAGAATTTGCCGATTATGTGGAAAGGAGAAAATATGGGAGCATTGGAGGGTAGACTGTGTGGGAACTAAAGCCGCGTGGAGAAAGCTATATGGGCAAGGTTACTAAAAGGGGATGCTGAGGCGAACATGGCCAAAATCTCTAAGAATGCCTCCAGGCTGCTGAGGCAATTGGCATAATAAGGAGGTAGAGGAAACGAAAAAGTTATGTCGAAATAACTAGTTTTTTGTTACTTTTGTGATAGATGATTGAGATAATTTGTGTAATTGAAATAATGCCATTAAAGGATTAATAAATTAGCTTTGAAGCATAGCAAATAATACAGAATTAGAATTCCATCACACTTATACTTAATTTTCAATATTAGCGAGAAAGTAAAATGATTGAAAGCACAGACGTATTACGTTTGATTACTTGTTGCTTAGTAAACAATTAATTTCGTAAAGAGAAAGAGGGAGATAGGAAAAAAAATCGGAGCGCATCCGAGTGAAAATCCGACGTTACGCCAATGGCCTGACTAATAAATTCGATTGGTTTCGGCCGTCCGCGCGCTGCCGAAGAATTATTTTCAATAATGGTTTTTCGTACCCGCGGAACGTGCCAAGCCATCCGGAAAATTACTTATTTCTAATCAATTTACAAGTGCACGGAAAAATGAAATCCAATTTCTCGTTTCGAATGTCATTGTTTCATTTCGCGAGAGAGCGCCTTTAACGTTCCTCCTCCTTCTCCGCGCCTGTTCCTTTTCCTTCGCCCCCTCAAAATCTGACAGTAATATCTCATCATTCAGTCGATTCGGTCCGACCGATACGGTTTTTCCCCGTCAGAAACGATTCCGGCATGCTTCAGAGGTTGCTCAAATAACTGAACACTTTACGTGAACAACTGGCAATATTTAGAAACAGTATTGGTTGGAGATACTTTATTTTTCTTACAAAAAAAATCTTAATAATGTTCACATTTAGACAATTAATTGAGACAAAAGAGGGATGTGTTTATAATTAAGTTAGAAGTTTTCTTGAAAAATGAATAATTAAATATACAACAATTAAATGCTTCAAAATCACATTAATCATAATAGAGCTCTATTAGTTAAGAATAACTCAACATTTATATTGTTATATTGCACAACCGCTTATGCGAAAAAGAATGTTCCTCTTTGAAATCTTTTATTCGCAAATGTATTTATGAATATTAGTTGTCATCCTCATAAGACTAAATAACTCCACTCCAATATTTTTCTTATTTAAGTTAACTTACTACATTGAATGAATAAATCTGTACTTATAATTATAATCAATTATTTAAGTAAATAACTACATTGAATGAAAGAATCTGTGTTTATAACTATAAGTATAAATTTATTCAAATAATTATTTAGGTAAATAAAAATGGAAGTAAGAAATAAGTCGATGCGATAAAATCATAATGTATATTAATTGTTATAATTGTCGCTGTTGACAGATCCCTTCAATGTCGGTCGTTATCACATTGCTCTAGATCCCAAATGGGTGGATCTAGTGCAAATTTTAGCCAATAGATGGCACCTTTATGGTTTTATGGTATCGATGGTTAATCCAGAGAGTTAAATACCTCTTAAGTGAATATCAATTCCCTGTCTCCAACTGCGCTACGCTGATGAGATCCAAAAAGATCGAAATCGGTCCGTGACTGTTGTTGACGGGGAACAATATTTAAAAAATAAATGTTTTTTTAATAAATATATACCAAAATTTTGTTGTTAGGTACAATAAATCTTCTACACAATAATCATAGAGAGTATCGCTTACAAGTAACTGAGAAAAACTGAAACAAATCACTTAAATTGCTTTTTATAAAAATCGACTTAAATATATAAATTACACGCTGCAAACGAACAAAAAATAACGCGTACAAGTTGCAATTACCGGAGTTGTGCAGTGAACAGCGGAGGCAATAATTTCTGTATATAGTGTAACCATTTAAAACCGTTTAAATGGCCTGCTATAAGTCTATTTCCACGTTTAATGCCCTCTTTAGAAGACAAATTACTCGCTACGCAAAGGTAACGTTTATTTACCGTTTAATTAGCGATATTCGAATTTGTTTCGGTGCGAATTCACCAATCCAATACACAACATGTTTACAACAGAGCCATAAAAACAGATGCATACAAATAGGCACGTACAAAGAAAAACGTAATAGAAATAAACAGACATAACATTGATTGTATTGGTTATGTAATAACGATAATTAAACATTTAAGTGTTTTTAAATTCATTCAAGAATTAAATTTCCAAATAATCTTTATATTATATATTTCATTATACTTTAAACATAATCATCTTTTCATCAACATAAAATTTAAAAAAAGTTTATTACAATCGAAACTCAACCAAAATGGGTTTTCATAATATTCCCATAATTTGTAATTAATACGCATGTCAAAATATTAAATAAATTTCTTATATGGTGCAATAATTCGCGTGCAATCTTCACGTAGCGTTGTTCCTCAAACAAAAATAAAACAACAATGCATTTGGAAAAAAATTCTTAGACACACGGCTACTTTTAACAATTTAGGAAATTTAAACTTGATAACCTTGTATTCTATAGCCACAAATATGAAGAAGCATCTTTTATTTGACTTAATTTGAAACAAGCAATGAAATAAATTACAGCAAGACAATTAATCGCTAATACTAGATTAAATATTCAGAGTGACCGCCATTTTCTTCAATGCATGCAGCACTCTTTGGTGAAATGGAATTTTGAACATTATACAACATTTGATGCATTATTTGCTAAATGACATTTCAAACTCCAATAGTTTCTCATGACGTTTGATAAGCTATGTTTTTGGTAAATCCCCATGAAGAAGAATCCAAAATATTTAAATCTGATTATATTGAATTGCGCTTAATATCCAATGTTATATCTTCAAGCAAACCAGGAGGAATTTCTTTAAAAAATTGAAGATAATTTTTGGCATTTAATCTATTAAGTACGATATGTGGCCCAATCATTCTTGTTCCAAATATTTCTAGCCAAACATTCAGTGAAAAATCTTGATAACCAAAAGGTCAATTATTATGAGGATTTTCATGTGTCTATTCATGTAAATTGTGGGTATTAAATACTACATCTCTAGTAAATATACAGAATATTACTGTGAAAGTCGATTGGAACCTGTAAGAATATCTGTCATTAGCTATTAAAACTTGATGAACAGTCTTACTACTGTTAATGTTAAGTAATCTACAAATTACTCTAGTAGTCTGCGAGGATTTTCAGTGAAAGCATTTAGAATTGCTTGCTCTAGATTAGGAGTGCTTCGAATTCGCGATTGCCTTGCATTCTGCCTTATTGGTATTAAACGTCCACTTTCTCTTAATATTCTATCTAACCTCGTGAATATGTGTCGACGATGTATAAGAAATCTTCTGGAATACTCAGCTAGACAAGCGTGAGAATTTCCTTCGCAAACTTCAAAAACCTTTTACATATCGCCATATTACATAAACGTAAACTACATACTTTATACATATATAATTAAATAATAAACTATCATGGCAGAAAATCTATTGGGTTGGAATTGTATTTCAGTAAAAATAACAATTTAACAAACACTGCATAGTGATAATAAATCGACCAATACAGCTCTAGTTGAATTAATTAAATTCATTGGGAGTGTTCTAAATAACAAAGATATTCTTCTGGGAATATTTATAGATTTAACGAAAATGTTTGATTATGTAGATTTTATGTATTTATTAGAAAAACAATTTTTAATATGTTTTCCCACAAATAATATAAAAACACATAACAATAATATTATCTGGTATAACAACAATCTAAAACAAATGCGTGAAACCCCTTTTCTTATTAAAGAGGTCAGTTCCCGATTGCCTGAATTAAAATCCACATATAAATATAAACAAGAATATAAACAAGCACTTCAGCATGCAAAAAATAGCCTATTTAAATTTCATCAATACTTCAAATAATAAACCAAAAGCAATATAGTCTTTAATAAAAAGAAATTCTAATAACTGTGATAAACTGACCTGTGATATAGGTCCTAATGATTTTAACTTATATTTTACTACAATAGCTGAATCTACTTTGGCTAGTAACTCTCAGTCAAATTTAGACCCATTGTCACTAATAAATACACATACTATTGGCAATAATTACTTCTCATTCAGAGAGAAGTGAAATTGAAGTTAGGGAAACGATTATGTCCTTAAAAAAATCGAACTCAAGAGATATATATATATGGTAAAACATGTGGATCCGTTAAATATATTAAAGATGTAGTATGACATCTTTAATATAACGAAACGAAACTGATAAATAGCTGCATTCGACGAAACGAATTCCCGAGAAGTTTAAAAATAGCAAGTGTCATCCCTCTGCACAAAAAGGGTTCGCATGCTGATGTCGGAAATTATTGTCCAATTTCATTATTGCCTATACTATCTAAGATATTTGAAAAGATACTTCTCAATCAAATATTGAGTTTTCTTGTGGAGAACGAGATATTAAGCAACAACCAATATGGCTTTCGAAGGGAACGTTCTACTGCCGATGCGGTTCGAGTTCATGCTGAGGAAATAATCTATGGTTTAAAAGCGGGGCAATATACCGCAACCTTATTTTTTGATCTCAGTAAGGCCTTTGACTGTGTTCCTCATGACGTTTTACTCTGAAAGCTGTATTTCTATAATTTCAGTCCCGAGAACTGTCGTTTAATGACTTCGTACCTCCGGGATAGAACCCAACAAGTTAGATTTAATGGGAAAATATCTAAAAACTGGTCAGGTACACAAATACGCGGCACAAGGGGCTCCGAGCAATTTTACCAAGAAAGATTAAGATTATCGAAATCTAGGAGTGATGGAAATTTTAACATGTTGTGTAGTAATTACTTTTGTATTTTATGTATTTTATGATCTATCTATATTTACAGTTTTTATCTTTTGTATTGACGTTTGTAAACTTCTGGTATAAGCAAGAATAAATTTACTTACTTACTAATGAAACATTACTTAACAGGCTTTATAAATATGGCATAAGATTAATGATAACTTAATAATCTCATATTTACATAATCGAAAACAGACAAAAAGTAATATTTTAGAGAGGATGAGGATATGGAATCAAAAATCTGAAATGTAACCATAGGCATTTCAAAATAGAGCATTTTAGGCCCACCCTTATTTATCATTTATATAAATGATATTTTTGATAAAATAACATCAAATGTCTAAACTATGATAGGATATGTCGACGATAACAACATCACACCAAAAAAGACATTTATAGAGATCAAATTTATTCAGCAAATAGGATTGTTTAAAAGATAAATGCATATTTAAATTGCAATAAATTACATTTAAATGGCAATAAATCTCAAGCCATTATTTTAAACAACTATATAAAAAATATTTCTATTTAAATCAATCTAACTTAAAAATATGTCGAATGTTTTGAATTTTGGGAGTATACGTAAGCAAATACTTGAATTGGTCAAATAACATCTCGTATTTAAGCACTAAATTAAGTAATATCTTATATAGTATGCGTAGAATTAAACCTTAATCTATTATTTCAAAGTACAGTCGATATATTATGAAAAGTAAATAATGCTTATTGAAAAATTCAAAAATACAGAATGATACGTTTAAAATACATACTTGTATGTCTACATCTAATTAACTATATCAATAACATGAATCACTAAAGGGCAAGCACTTAGACAAAACGACTAATAAAACCTATGTATGTTGGGCTGTCGTAGGCAGCATTGAAAACAGCGTTGTCAAACAGAATAATAACAGTGACGTTTTTGTAATTTAGAAGTAATACATTTTCCAGTTCTCCAGTTTTTTTTACATCCGTTATTACCTTAAACAGAACTCATACACTTAATCATACTATATTTCTGGCGACGAGGATGGGATTCCATCTAACGGATTAACACATTAAAGCAATAAATGAAATGCCAACTCAAACAAACGTAACTGAATTACGATCATTTTTAGGAACTATTACTTATTACAGCAAATTCATATCGAATCTTCATGTAAAATACATCGATTACTTAAGAAAGAAGTACAGTGGAATTGGACTAAGCAAGTAGTAAAGAAGATTAATTTAATCTAAAAATAAATCAATTCTTACTAACTCATCGAAATACAATACAGAGATCGACAGTCAGATCTCCCAGTGAACTTATTTATGGTCGATCGTTACGAACAGTATTCGATAATATTAAACCTTATGGGTCAAGAAACGAAAAATACGAAAGAGATAAACAGAAACTTTATCATGACAAGAAATCCAAAGAAGCAACATTTGAAGTCGGACAGACAGTATGGGTAAATAATCCAATTGGTAGAGGATCAACACCTGGGATAATAAAATCACAAAATGGAAATCTATTCGTACTTGGTAGAAATAAATAATGTAATAAAACGGAAACATGCAGATCAACTGAGAACAAGGAATCTTGACGTTACCTCATTCCAACCGGAGATCTCGATCCCACTGTCATATTTAGCAACTTCATGAACCAACAAGTTACCCGACGACTTACCCGACGAGGAACCGTTTCAGAAAAACAAGATGTCTGAGCAGTCCGAATCGAAAACTACCAGTCTGAATGTTGAAGACGAAAATCTAATAAGAAGAAATCCCCCACGAAATAGGAAACCACCGACCCGTTTTGAAGTTTGAATTGCTATGGAACGAATGTTGTATGTTGGGCTGTCGCAGGCAGAATTGAAAACAGCCTTGTCAAACAGTGACGTTTTTGTAATTTAGAAGTTCACTAATAAAGTTTTCAGTTCTCCAGTTTTATACATCCGTTTTTACCTTAAACAGAACTCATATACTTAATCATACTACAAAACCAATGCTTATCTTACTATAATACACATATAATATCATATCTATACAAATTTCGGTGCAGTAATAACAATTAAAATTTAACAATTATCAATGTGATTATAACTTTTAATTATTTCTGAAGTCAATACATTTGTGGATACTTAGTGGAGTTTTTTTATTTAAAAACTTTTTAAGGTATTTGTTGGAAGGTGATGTATTGTTCTATAATTATTAATTATCTAGGGACAAAATTGTAGATTCTTGGTCCCAAGAAAACAAATGTTCATTGTCCATTGCAGGAGTAGTCTCATGGATATCGGAGCTGTCTGTGTAAGTATTGAACTTAACGTTGTTTTGCTAGACTTATTGATATAAAAATGTAGATAATGTTTTTTTTTTTATGTTAACTATAAATTATTTGTGATCAAACCACTCTTTTAGAGCTTTTATGTCCCCTTAACTCAACCTCAAGGGATTCCACTGACTGCTGAATAACGCAGTGTCATCGGCGAAGCTTGTTATTTCACTCGCGGTTGATACATTAAACATATTATTCATGTATATAATGAACAACAAGGGCCCTAGAATGGTACCTTGTGGGACACCATGGACAATATTTTGGAATTCACTTAACATGTCATTAACTTTTGTACACTGTTCTCTATCAGTTAAATAGCTTTTAAAAAGGGTTGTCTGATACCAATGTCTTCAAGGTCCTGGATAATTATTAAATGCCTTTGCGAGGTCAATAAAAAGACATACAGCGGCTCTTGCGATCTAGAAAAAAATATTGATACTGTTTGAAAGTCGTAATATAGCATCTTGGTTTTACTTTTCATTTATTATTTTATATTTTGTGAGGTAGTTAGTTAGTCTGGATATTAGCACTTTTTCAAATATTTTTGCTACATTTGAGATTAGAGATATTGGACGGTAGTTTACGACCTCTTCTATATCTCCATTTTTATAGATTGGCACAATAATAGTTTGTTTAAATGGTTTTCGGCAGATACTAATTAGATATTAGAGTGGTTCAGCTATTTGAACAGCCAACTGTTTCAGTGTATAAATTTTTATTTTATCACACCCAACAGATCGTTTATTATCCAAATGTTCTATTATTTTAATAATATCATATCAATTCGTATTATAAAGATAGAATGAGTTTGAGATTTGGAAAATATTCTGGATATAGTAATATAGCAATGTATGTAATAAATACAACTTCTAGTTGCAACTACATTTAAAGTTTTCATATATTAAATATATACTTAAATTCTTTCTTGACTAATGCATGAAATGAGTATTCTTTTATTATTTCACTCGATGAGAATCTCTTAGAAATAAGATTCGGTGATTGAATTGGTTCTAAAAATAATCATTTATTTTTATAGTAGTTTAATATAAATAAAATGGTAAAAATGTGGAGAATTAGGTGATTGGATTCTCACCGAGTGGAGTACATAGACCGAACATATGTTTCATGTGTGACATCTGTTTAGTGTTTATAAACACGGGCGTAATGGTGTTTATATGATTAACTGTTGTAAATTCGAACGATGCTTTTAATGTTTATGTTGCGTCGTTATCCACTTCAGGAGTCGCATCTGTAAACGATTAGTCTGATGGAACGGCGAACGGTTTCGAGCGGTAGAACCCCTTTTCCACATTGGGGACATCAATTACGCCTAATTATTATTATTTTTATATAGTCATCCCTTCGAATCAAGCCGGAGCCTATTTACAAAACAAATCAATCGAAGCTGTAATTAGTATTCCCAGCATTCGTTTCCCGTTTTATTTTATTTTTTCACAAATCTGTTTAATCTACCGAGTGAATCGAAGTAGAAAATAAATTACCCCCTCAACTAAATAAGCATTAAGCTCGGCCCATGCAAGGTCCGTTCGAGCCGGAAAGGATTTCGAGGAAAATGGGAGTAATTAAAAGCGTTTAATTAAAAATAAGCGATCTAATCGATCCAAGAGCGGGGGAGGCGGCGGGAAGTCTTGCTCGCACCGTTATAGTGGCATCGGTGAATGAAAAATCAGCGATCCAATCGATGACGGCGGGGGGAATCCCCGTTGTAGCGCTGCACGGAGGAGTAGGTCGCCGCAACGGCGCTATTCCAATAATTGAATCGCTCTCCAATAGCCGTAATGCGCTAATAATACGTCATAATGTGCGATGGTATCGCCTGTGATGGAATTGCTTTGTTTCGGGGCAGAGCTCAGCTTCTTAGCTCTCAGATAGATTGGGGAGATGTAATACAATTTACTCCCTCAGATATGAGAGACAGAACGGAGAGAACTTATATTATGTGTATCTGATCATAATGGATCAATCCACATACTTGTAGCCTTCTATCTCCCTTCAGCACCCCTCTACCATCAATGGCAGGAAAAGGCCATTAATAATATATACTTTATGTTAACCCACCCCCCAAAGTCAATATCTGTTTACTCTCATATTTTACAAAATCGACTTAAATTAAAACTAAAATTAAGGATGAAAAGAGTAAAGAATTGATTTGTTCAAATATTAACTTAGGCAAACAACAACACATTTGTTTTGATCATCGGATTGGGAGTTAATTGTGTAGTGTATTCGGGGCTCGTGTACCAAACGGACGACAATTAATTAGGGAACAAATAACGGAGACGAAACGAATATATTAAGCTTTAACTAACCGTTTGTTTATTTATGTTCAGCACCCTCTGCGCGTAACGCAACTGTCTGCATTACCAATTACCGTTCAATCACAACGATGGTAAATAATCAATCGTAGGTAACTTCTGTTACATTGATAATTAATATGTAGCTGTTTGTGAAAGTATTGAATTATTCAATTATACTCTACACCATTAGTCAAAACTGCAAACAAACAAATAGTACTTAATAAAATACTAACACAGTATATGGTTTCAAAAATGTTTTCGCCAATCCAGTAAACAAATAGTACTTTTAGACTTACAATATACCAATCGTATGTGAAATAAAATCAATATTATTTTTAAAAGTGTAAACATTTAATAATTTCAATTATTCTTCTTTTTAAGATAAAAATGTCTTAAAGAAAAATTTCTTCTTTTTCAGTCTTTTAACTCAGCTCATATTTTACAGATGAGTTAAATTCTATTATGTACACTAAATATTTCGTTCATATAAATAGTTAACATAGTCTAAATGCGTTTAATTGCATTTTGTGGCATAAAGAAGTGTTTAATCCAGCAGCTTATATCTCCATTTCAGACTTGAATAATGAATGTAGCATTAAAAAGTCATCACTTAGGATTATATAACATGGGGTCGGATGATTACCATTCTTTTAAACGGTGAAGCCTTTTAGATTTAAAAATCGAAACTATTTTATGATACCTTCAATAAAAGTAGCATATGTTCACAAGTATTGTTAATTTTTTTCAATTTAGAGTACATTCAAAGTATTATCAAGATTTTAACATTTCAATTTACAATCATATTGGAAGAAGTAAAACACTCGTTATGTTCCATTTGTTTATTATCAGGTAAACAAGTGTATTACTTCTCCCAATATGAAAATTTGGTTCCACCAAGAAATAAGTATCGAATTTATTTAACTAAGTTTCTGAAAATTATTATTTTGATTAGCATTTCAAGTATTATTATAAAAGAAAAATTTATAAGCACATTCTTCAAATAAAATTTGGTAGTAAAAATAGTAATGCTATGAAATAAACAATAAATGAAAAACATATGGAAACTGTGCATGTTGTCGGAGCAAAATTGAATCTAATTACTTCACTGTGATCACTGTCAAAAAATTACATCAACGTCGGCTACAATTATTATTACATCCAGCTTTCAAATATTTCCCAAAGGATTCAATTCGCAATTGTCCTACCCCCGTAACTACATTACCGGAACCGTACCCCCCACCGCCCGTTCGGCTGCCGCCCTCGGTAATCGCATAAAAATGCGGTCCGCTTCCATAACTGAAACTAATACGTAAAAATTGGTGCAATTACTGTAATTCGTTTTTGTGTGGCCGGCAGAGAGGAATCGTATAAAATTGGTCCCATTAATAAATTAGGGATGAAATATTCCGCTATTCGCGCTGATAAAAAAAAACAACAACGGGAAAGTGGTCACGGAGGCAGAACAAAGTGAAAAATTACTATGTACGGTTTTGTGTTTGTTTTGTGTATGTGTGATTCAATTTCAGTATTCGGATAAAACCAGTCGGTGCATTAAGCAAATTCAATTGTGTTAGTAGTGGTGGTAGGTACTATACTCTTGATAATATTACGTTTTTTCAAGATGCTTTTAAGCGTTTTTAAAAACTTCATGTTATCAAGTGTATACAGTATATGCAATTATGGAAATTAATCTTGTTAGTTTTATTTTTTTACAAAACCAATTTTAAAATATTGTAAACAAACACAAAGTAATTGCATTTATTAATTGATGTATTAATACAAATATTTCAAATAAATTTTAATGATGTTTTACTGGCTGGAGGGTGGGATAGTGGCCACCCTCCCACCCTTCATAAACATATTAGCCTTAATTACGGATTGCGTCGTAGTTTGTAATAACTTTAATTACAAAATTTGAATAAAAGAAATTGACAAAGTAAAATTTGTGAGTGTGTAAATTAATAAAAATTATATAGATGATACGTGGAAAGGCTTTAAATCAAACTTAAAAGTAAAAGTAGGTATAGAAGGTCATTTATATTTAAACGTAAATTTGGATTATGCTTTACTTTTTATAGCATACAAGGTTTTGTTGTTTTTAAGCAGCAAAATCATCAACGATTAGTATTTAAAGTTATCATGTATATTTAGGGTGGGTGGGTAGCCTCTAGCCCCACCCCCCAATAAGTAAAATATAAGCGAGGGTTTTAATTAAAAGTTGTAAAGAGCATCAACTTGGATAAAAAAATAAGAGTGATTAGCACTGGAAGAAACTTTTAATTTTTTTCTTCAATTATTCTTGCTTCATGTTTTTCTTTTGGAAAATTGTACACTTTTACATCTTTTTTTATTATGATTTTTCCATAATATAGAAATATATTTGTTTAACCTACAGAAAAATATATCATTTAAAAAACTATAGTAACGTCATGTGTGTCATAATTTATGCAAAAGTATATTTATTTGTGGAGAAGAGAATTTATGCTTTCTTACAATTTTCATCCTGCTGTTTGGTAGACAATCACATTGTCTTCCCTAATTAAATAAAAGGTTAGTTTACTATCTAGAAGAAAATTTATACTTGCTTACGATTCTCATCCTAGACTACTTGATTTTATAAGAAAAAACATAAGCACATCAATTAAATCAGAAAATGACGACAAGTATTCAGTACTGAAAAAAATTATTTCTTTTTGAAAATTATGCTTGTATTATGTCTTGTGTTTTAATTTTTCGAAAAATTTACTCATATAATCTATAATAACCTCATAATTTATAGAGAATTACATTTATTAGTCAAGAAGAAAATTTATGTTTTTTTGCCATTCTCAACTTGCCAATTTTGTAAACAGCCAAATCTACATCTGAATTTTATAAGAAAAAAACCTTAAGAGCAACAATTTAATGCAAAAAAATAACTTTAAGTGGTCAGTACTGGTACAAACATTTCCTTCTTTTAAAATTTTGCTTGTTTCATATTTTGACTTTTACAAAAATGTTCTATGGGGCAAGGGTAATATCTTTTTATTACGATTTTACATTTAAAAGTAAAAATATATTTTAAACCTTTGCCGACTAGAATAAATCTGAATTTTTTTATTTAGGTGAAGAATATTTAAAAATTCGTTCCTTTTGAAATGACTACCATAAATATGGTCTTCAGCAAATCAGTTGATGTGAACACACCTACTTTTTAAGTATTATTATTATTATTTACAATTTTAAAAGTACTACTGAAGAAATAAAATTTATTCGTAGAAAAGCTCGATAAATTGACGATTTGGGAGAATATTTTAACATGGTTTTTCTGGTTCATCTTTTTTTTGGATAAATATCATAAATGTTGTCTTAGTTACCTTAGTACTCATAAAAAAATATGAGCACATTCAGTAACATTACTTTTCTGAAATATTTCATTTTCATAATTTCTACCTACAAAACAAACATGCAAAATGACATTTATTAGTCGAGAAGAGATTTTATGCTTTTTTTGTGATTCTCAACTTGTCGATTTGGTAAACAGCCAAACCGACTTCTCAATTTTATGAGAAAACAACCTTAAGAGCATCAACTAAAACAAAAAATAGCGTCAAGCGATCAATATTTGAAAAAAAACTTTTCATTCCTTATAAAATGCTGGAGATTCTGTTTTTCAAAAAATATACTCTTGAGCAGGAGTAATTTTTAAATTATTGTTTATCTTATGCTAACTATAATTAATCTATTTTTAGTTATTTAGATAAAGAAGATTCGAAAATATTGCTATAAAAATGATCTTCAACAAATCAGTTTATGTACACATCTAAAAGTTTTTAAAACATTTATGATTTGCGTTAAGGACTTTAAAAGTACTTATAAAAAAATGAAATGTATTTCTGCAAAAGCTTGATAAATACACGACTTAGAAGAATATTTTATCACGTTAACTCTGTTAACATTTTTTTTCGATAAATATCATCATTGTTTTATATGTTACGTTAGTACTCATAAAAAAAATATGAGCACGTTCAGTAAACTTTATTTTTCTGAAGGGTTTCATTTTCATAATTTCTACCTACAATACGTTAGTCTTATTTTCTTATCCACTATTTATTATGTTTTAAACATTATTTAAACATGATTGTCTACTCTAATGAATTTTTAGATAAAAACACTGTACCAATGTGAATTACAAAAATTCTGAAGAATTTTTTGATTTTCAAAATTCTCACAATTTTTTCATTGAGAAACACATCATGTTGAAAATAAAAACGTTGTGCAGAATATTTTTATACAAAGAAAATATGGATTTTCGACAGCTCAACGGAAGAACTTTTTGATTTTTTTGATATCGTATTCCATTTACGAAAATTTACCAAAGTGATTAGAAATGAACTTTCAACAACTAACAGCCTCAACTATTCAGTTATTTTTGATTTTCAAAAAAATTGTATTTTAAACATTATTGTCTACTCTAATGTTTTGTTAGATAAAAACACTGTACCAATGTGAATTACAAAAATTCTGAAGAATTTATTGATTTTCAAAATTCTCACAATTTTTTCATTGAGAAACACATCATTTTGAAAATTAAAAGTTGTGCAGAATATTTTTATACAAAGAAAATATGGATTTTCATTACATCAACACCATATCAATCAACCTATTGCACCAATTACTCTTATCAATTGTAAATATAAATAATGCTAGGTGATTCTCAGACTGTAAAGCAATATTTTCGCAAATGTATACTTTTTATAATTTTTTCCATGCGTAGCAGTCACATGTTCATCTCGTGTATAAGTTCAGGTTTTTATACCAACAATTATCATCACAAATAATTCTTAAAGTTGTATTTGATTTGTAACACTGCCCTAATTCGTACCAAGTGTTGTACGACAACATCAACTAATAAATTCTAAAATGATCTATCATAAATAGCAAAGGTCCTTATCTACAGCCAGCCATATGTTAGACCACAAGAATCATATACATTTCTTGAAAACGCCATATTAAATCCATGTTTTATTATATAGCGTAAATAATACAATCCTTGAATAATGTCATATTTGTCGAGTAATAATTAAGTTGCTAAGAACTATAAAGATCATTTAATACATAATATTTACTTAAAAATCTTCACAATACGATCTCTATTATTATGTGTCGCTTTTAATTTCTGTACTAAAAGGCGACTTAATGATTATTGTTAAATCTAATAAGTTGTGCTATGATTATAATAAATCCATCAAAGATAATTTCTTCAATATTTACATAAAAAAAACAATGTTGCGACTTACAGATTTAATCTTGGCGACTTCGCTGCTGAGTGACGATCGTTTCAGGCTGGGCGAGAGCAGATCGCGATTAACCCAAAAGAAAGGACCGTAACGAGCACAACTCAAAAAGACCACTGAAGTCACACGATCATGCGGAATTTTCAAAACACGATAACACACGTTTCTTAGATCGAAAAGTGGAGGACATATACCACGCACGGAGGTCGGATCTCGACTGGAGTACGAAGCGCGCGAGAGCGGTGCACAGCCGGCCGCGATCGTCGTGGTGGCGCACGCCGGACTCCGTATTCCGTGTTCTGTACGCCGCCACGTGGGTGGGGGTAACGTGGAGAGATGCAGAAGATGAGAAGACGGCCGCGCCGCCCGTCAAAAGCGTCACGCGTCAAATATTTGGTGGGCAATTCGCGTCGCCGTCGGAAGGTCAACATCCAGGACGCGCATTAATTACAAACGGGCTACACCTACTTAACGCCCGGTGCCCGCCCATCCGTCACGGACAGGCAACTCGCGGACGACCCCCACGTACGCTACCAGAAACCAAGCCGAAACAGGTGAATGCAGGAAAACAAATGAAAATCAAGCACGTGCCCTAACCAGCAACCAAAAAATACAAATGACCAATATATAATTAGTACGTATTTTATCCAGGAAATTAAAATCTAGCTGAAAAACGAATTACAGTAATTTTAAGTAACGATTAACCACTTATCTCGAGCTCAAAGTAGAAAATAGATCAAACGGAAATTGATCGAATCACTGAACACATTTCTCCAGTAATAGAAACTATTAAAAATAATTACAAACGGAAAATAATGATTGTTCGTATAATTAAAAAAGTTTTTATTTATTAAGAACAGTTACTTACTTTGTGTTAAAGTAGGTTTAAAAATATCCCAAGCTAATCTGTAAATTACTGATTTATGTGTTTGATTTTAAGTTATAAAAATTAAACTTTACATTACATTTTTGAAGGATATTCTTAATATTTACACTAACCCTTCACTATTTATTGTATAATATACACAAACGAAGTTTACAACTATAGTTTCGAAAAATTAAGGTATTAACAATTTATAGGTGAAACTTAAAATTTAGATGAATCTGATTTGAAGATTTTTTTCAAAGGATTATAAAAAATTTATTAAGTGTCGCAAATCGAATTAAAATGCAGAATTTTCAGAAGTGTAAAATTATAAGAGCGTAAATACTGGTCAAGAAATTAAATCTTCTGCTCGGTTAATAGATTAGTGTTAATATTCTTCTAATGACTCTAACAAATTAAACCTTTGTTGCATAATATTAATAATAATATTTATTTACGGGAAACCCCATTTTGCATATTGTTGTTATTAATACATAAGAAACTAAATGAAAATATTATTAATTACTATTAGAAAATAAAAATCAAGAAAATTAATTATATTAAATTAAAAACATATTTTAAGCGAGGGATTCGTTTAAATAAATACATAGGAAATTAAATAATAATTATATTAATACTAACATATACAAAATAAAAATTAAAATTAATAATAATTATATTACATTTAAGCCAAATTCTTGACGAGTGTTGGTTTTGTAATTAATACATAAGAAACGAAATAATATGTATATTAATAACTAGAGAGCGGATAAAAAAGCTTAAAAAATGTGGAAAAAAGCACTTAAAAAGGCACAAAATTTAGAGAAAAAAAGCATTAAAAAGCATAAAAACAGGAAAAAGGCATAAAAACACGAAAAAAGCACTAAAGAAAACTATATTTTCTTAATATGTTACACGTTTATCAACATGTTTTACATAGAAATTCTGCTTAAAACTAAAATAAACATACTTTCTTTACGCAATATAATATTATGTAAGTATTTAAAAATTAAATTGTAATTTTGTATACATTTCAAAATAACTAAAGTCTATTCATGAAAACAGTAGAGCATTGAATGTTGTTCTAGGGGTTTAATTGTAAAATTATTACTTCTGTCGCTAAATTAAATTTTTGAAAGTGGAAAAGCTTCTCTTTATTTTAAATTATAACTGGATCCATTTGAAAATTGCCATTCAAAATCAAGTTTAATATATATGTGTTTAAAATGGCGACGAGAACGAACAGTAGTAGTGAAACAGTGTGCAAAATATGTTCAGTAGTAGTTAAAAAATTTGTGACGTGCAGTTTATGCAACAGTGACTTTCATGCCAATTGTTTATTAAAAAGATCAGGACAAATAGTGATCGATAATAACGGTGATTTACATTTCTGCGAAAACATAACCACAAACCGCAAAGCCGGCGGCACCTGTGACGAGAAAATATATGAAGAAGACACAAAATGTTGCGAGGTAACATATTTTTAAAAACACTCTTAAACATAAAGACGAAATAATCAGTGAATTAAAAGATAAAATAAATGTGCTAAAATATAATATTAAACTATTAGAAATCGTCAATAACAAAGTGACACCTATCGACAGAAGTATTGTCGAGGATTTAAACCATTCCCAAGTAAATAAAATTCAAATGCACCAATCAAATACATATAGTCCACAAGATCGACCTGTGCCGTTATCATCTCAAGGCGAGCTCAGCAATTTAGAAGACTTTGATAAGACATGCGAAATAAATACTGACCGGAGCCATCCAAACAAATTAAAAACTCGGGTGAACAACCTTAACCAAAACAAAAATAATAATACAACAGATAATCGCTATAAACCGAATTATAATAAACCAATAATCGGAACAAATAAAAATTCAACAAATGTTAAATCGGCTACTAAATTAGGCCATCTATACATAACAAATTTAGATCCTAACATAACTAAAGAAGTGCTTCTTGAATATGTCAAAAAAGCAAAACCAAATATTGCATTTACAATTGGGGATCAAATTAAGAAAACACCAACTTATACTTCATTTAAAATTAGTTTTCCTTTTAATGATATAAATGAGATTTTAACCCTAAAATATGGCCTGATGGAACATCAGTGAGAAAATTTCAATTCCAGGGAAATTTTCGCAATTTCCGAAGTCGAAATCGGAATCCATAGATCATCCAAAAATACAGATTCACTCAACATGTAATACTTTAAACAAAATTGATTGTTCACATGAATCCAATGTTAATTTAAAATTGTTGCATTTAAACATAAGGAGCGCAATAAACAAAATAAATGAGTTGGAAATAGCTGTAGATGAATTAAAACCCAAAATAATTTGTCTCACGGAAACATGGACAAACGAAAATAATAAAAATCTTATTCAAATTCGTGGATTCACTTGCATAAGTAATTATTCAAGGAAAAAACATCAACATGGAGGAGCTATGATACTTGTTGATAAAAACCTGTGCTGTAAAGAATACAAAAAAATTCATAACTACAGCATCAAAATGGAAATTGAATGCGCAGCTTGTACAGTAGTTCTTGAAAATTATAAAATCGGCATTCTGACGATATATCGTCCACCCAACGGAATTATCAGGAAGTTTTTAGATCAACTTGTACTGATCTTAAATGATTTGCAGTCATTCTGCAGATATATAATTGTGTGTGGCGACATTAATATCAATATGCTCAATGATTCATTAGAGACAAAATTAATAAGTGATGTATTCAATTCGTTTCGCCTAGTAAACAAATTAAATGAACCAACTAGAATACAAATAATTAATGAAGGATTATCTGCAAGCCAACTAACGAACTACCCAGAAAACCATTTCATATGTACTAATGTAAATTTGAATATTTCTGATCACTTAGCACAACTTCTGATTATAACTGATATAATGAATTTAGTAAAGCAGGACAACGAAACACAGTTTAAAATCACTAGACAAGTAACTGACCAAAATATATTAGAACTGAAATATCATTTACAAAAGATCAACTGGAAAATTATAAAAACAAATGACATAAATAGTGCATTCAATATATTTTTAAATGAATTTCTATATTGTTTTAATCTAGCTTGTCCAAAACGAAGAATAAAAGTCGATAGGAAACAAGCAAGGAAAAAATGGATCACTGACGAAGTAATTAAATCTTCAGAAAAATTGAAACAAATATATAGAGACATGATTAAAATTAGATCAGAGGAATTCAGTGCAATTTTCAAAAACGCAAAAAAAGCGCATAAAGTTTTAATCCAAAATACAAGGAAACAATTTCATGACAATGAAATACTAAAGGCGAAAAACAAAGTTAAAAAGATATGGTCACTCGTAAATGAAGAACTTGGAAGAAAAAAAATACGAAAATCTATTACTATCAATCAAAATGGAGAGAATAAAATAGAAGACCCGAATCAAGTTGCCGAAATATTTGGCCATTATTTTGCTACAATAACGGGATAAAAGTTAATAACCATTTCGGAAAAAAGGTATCAACTTTATGTACAGTTACAAAGAACAGTCCAAGTAACAGCATGTTTCTTCGCCCAATAACATGTGAAGAACTACAATTAATTATTAAAAAATTAAATAACAAAACAAGTGCAGGAAGTGATGAAATATCAACGCCATTAATAAAAGCGGTAAGCCATCTCACCCTAGAGCCGCTAACATATCTTATAAATCTGGCATTTGAAAGTGGTGAATTTCCGAGTGCGTTAAAAATCGCGCGTGTAGTGCCCATGTACAAAAAAGGACCTGAAACCGAAATTGCGAACTACCGCCCATGATAAACTCATTTTCAAAAATATTTGAAAGGGCTATCAGTGAACAGTTATGGAATTATATCAACAAATTTAAATTATTGTCTCCAAATCAGCACGGCTTCCGAGAAGGGAAATCTACAGAAAGTGCAATGGTAGCGTTCATCGACGAAGTATATTGTCAAGTAGATGCCGGTAAAAACGTGGCAGCACTCCTCTATGACTTCTCCCGCGCGTTCGACACCATAGATGCGAAATTCGTAAGGGAAAAGCTATCCGCCTTTGGAATAAGAGGGAACATATTAAATTACTTCGTTTTTAACTAATAGACAAATGTATGTAGAAATTGAGCGGAAAATGTCAAAAATGTACAGTGTTGTCGAAGGCGTCGCCCAGGGTTCAACCTTAGGGCCTTTGATTTTTTTGCTGTTCGTTAATGATCTACACCAATTTATCAGTGAAGGTCACATGATCAATTTTGCTGATGACACGTCACTAGTAGTTTCAGCACAAACACCAGAAGATCTTAGGGATAAAATAAATATCATTCATTCAGAGGTTGCAAATTGGTGTACAAGAAACAAATTAATACTTAATACAGAAAAAACAGTTTGTATCCAATTTTATAATAGAAAACCGCCAGAACAACAAATAATGAATGATACGTTAAATGCTAAATTCCTAGGCAGTTTCATCGATGCAAGACTATCGTGGAGTAAGCAGATTGATCATGTTTCCTCAAAATTAAGTAGCGCTTATTACTCTATATTAAAATTAAAATTTAACCATTCAAAAGAGTCTTTGCTTAATGTTTATTATGCGCTAGCGTATCCACATTTATCATATAATGTAATGTCTTGGGGAAGGCGACCAATGTTCAATGAATTCTCATTTCACAAAAACGAATCATTCGTCTTATTTTTAATTTGAAAAAAAGAGATTCATGTCGGGAAATCTTTAAAACAAATAATATATTAACTTTAATTGGAATATTTATTTATAAATGCGCAGTATATGCTGTACAAAATTTAAATTCGTTCACCACAAATCGTGATATCCATAATCACGATACTCGGCATAAATATGACCTCAGAATGCCACTACATAGTAGCGAGCTCTACAAAAAGTCTCCCAAATTTTCTAGTATGTTGGTATATAATTTGATCCCGCAACACTTAAAAATAACTGAAAGCATGGCAATATTTAAAAGAAACCTGAAATTGTTTTTAATAAATAAATGTTATTATACGTTTAAGGAGTTTGAAGAGGATCACAAGTCCCATTAGGATTAAAGTACTTTTAAAAGTAAATATTTTGTAATGTTATTATATGTTCGTGATATTTACGTTTTTATATATTTTAACATATTAAATTATTTGACGTTTCACATCCGGTAGAATGTTTCCATACTTGTAAATATTTCTGTATACAGTGGCTATTGTGAATAAAGATTACTTACTTACTTACTTACTTATTTAATATTAAAAATCCTTCGTTTTCACTTTCACCGAATACTTCTTTCGATATTATTTTGATTTCTTGGCCAATGCGTCTAGGAGTTACATTTTTAATTTGAGGATTTTACAGCCTTAGGTTATTCTTAGAAAGAAATTCATGTACGTTTCTTTTCATTTGCTCTTTTTCATTTTTTAGTGCGTTTTGTCCAGCGTTGTCTCGGAAAACTTAGGTTTTTTGTTTTTGCTACAAGTCTGATCCATCAACATCATCGCTTAAGAATCGTTGCCAATGGTTTGGGAAAACATCAGCCCAGCTTTATAATGGCCAAATTGAGAGTTGGTCATGACACATGAAGAAGAAGGCCTTTTTGATAAGTTTTATTTAAATAAAAATTTGCGAATTCAATGAAACTTCAATCAAATAAATTTTGAAAGATACATCTCCATTCCACCCCCATAAAATAAATATTTAAACATTATTTCTTAAATTCTAATATTTTTAATCGCATTTTTAAGAACATTTAGTAAAGTAAAATAAGAATTTCCTGCATGTCTACCTCAGATAACTTTCCCACTGAATACAATCTTAATGACAGAACCTAAATAAAAAAGTACCTCTTCTAACATAATTGGAAGCCTCTGAAATAAATCAGTTTGAATTTTATGTGGTGTAAACCCAAAAATTATACTTTGAAACATAGTTTCTTTCCATAATTCAATTTTTAATAATTACAAGATATTTACATAACTCAAATTTTAATCTTAACGCCAAAATATTTTTTTTTTAATTTTGAGAATACTTACTTACTTACTTGTGTCAATTTCAGAAGACTTTCTTAGCTTTCTAACTCAATAAAATCTAAATGTCGGAGCCTAATTTGCATTTCACTTTTTGGAGCTTTGATTACTCGATTTGCTGTCGCGCATGCTTGCGCTGACGACGGGCCTTTGACCCTTTCTTACGGCCAACAATTTGATGTAGTTGTCAGCTTGATCCTTTCGCTTCAAGCAACGCTTCTTCTTCAGAACAATAGATCTGTTAAGTGACAGTTCACGAGAGGCCAACACACCTCACTAGTACCCTATTTAATCTATAAACGATGCCTCTTGCGTTAAGGTACTGATGGTGTAATCAAACGTTGGAACTTGGGTGCCTTGAAACGTTGCTTCTTGCCATCTTTTCTTTCTTTGAATGGAAGCGGGCGCTTGACAACATACTGACGGACATCACCTTCCTTGCCTAAGTTGAAGAGCTTGAAGCCCTCCTTAGACTTAACCTACATGGTACTGTAGTGTGCATGAGTCCAGGAATTTCCTGTTCACCTTTACGTACAATGACCAATGCTTAGGTTACCATCTACAATATATCCATGGACAGGTTTTCTTTTACGTTCGCCAGTACGACGTTAACGGAAGTAGGAATGTCCCTTGTTGGTCAAAACAACCTGTTTCATCGGGAAACCTTGTTTGTCGTTTCCACCGGAGATGCGCAACACGTAACCTTTCCATTCATCTCCTAAAGGATAAGCCTCGACTTCTGTTCCCATACGTTTCTAATATAACATACGAATCTTACGTTCATCTACCACTTCGAAGAGTTTTTGACATCCCGCTGCCGGGTAAGACACGTTTAGCTTCATACGAATGTTAGGACATGTATATTCTGACAGAAGCTTGTGAAGAAACCGTTATCCAGAGACTTCTGGAATAAACCAAATGAATTTAATAAACTCTAGGAGAAAGACTATTAAAATAATTTATGCAGACGATTAAAGACTTAAATCTTAAGGAATATCTATTAAAATGAAATAAACTCTCCTAAATTAATCCCTTATACCTTCTTAAGCTTTTTAATAGAATAAAAACTTAAGAGAGAGATTTCAAATTCAAATTTAATAAAAATCTCTTGTAGATCTTTCTAAGGTCTTTAATTTAATTTGGGCAGACGGTTAAAGACTTTAATATTCAGGAAAAACTATTAAAATAATAGAAGACTCTCCTGAATGAAAGCACTTAACTACAACACGTTTTATAAGAAGATAAACGAAAATGAAAATATAATCGACGTTCTAATAAAGTAATAGAACTTGGCTTTCTAGTTTATTAAAATACCAATTCAATGTAATACCTTTTCTGATTAGAATCCTCTGAGATAAACCTAGTTATATTCTTATGAACCGAATGAAAAAAATGGAATAGAAATTGTTGCACATCTTTAAATCCTTTATCATTTCAAGAAAATCTAATCATGTAATAGAAAACTATCCTGGGACGATCTTTAACACCGCCCTTAACTTGCTTCCTAGTTGAATCTGAGTGATAGAACCCAAATATTAAATTAAAACAATATTTTAATCATATTCCTGCCAGATAAACCATGAGATTTTGTTGCTCTATTAATGATAATTTCTGGTGAATAAATCTACCATAGCTCCCTCGTCTTACTAAGTGATTAGACTCCAATATCCCTCACGAATATAATTATTAGGCTCATTACCTATTATAACAATTGGTACAGCTTATTTTTGATCATAAAAGGCACTAACAAACTGTCGTGTTCTTGTTTGCCCGCGTTATTTCCCGGGAGTTAAATCACACCACAATGTGAGAATTAAAAACCAACAATCATTTCTCACCATTTCATGATTGCGACTTGTCTATTCATGAAAACAGTAGATCATTGAATGTTGTTCTAGGGGTTTAATTGTAAAATTATTACTTCTGTCGCTCAATAAATTTTTGAAAGTGGAAAAGCTTCTCTTTATTTTAAATTATAGCTGGATCCATTTGAAAATTGCCATTCAAAATCAAGTTTAATTTATTTAATATTAAAAATCCTTCATTTTCACCGAATACTTCTTTCGATATTATTTTGATTTCTTGGCCAATGCGTCTAGGTATTTTCTAAATTGAATCTGCTTTTATAAAGATTTGTTTGTGTCGCTCATAAAATTTAAACGCGATTTTGTGTAACTAAATTGTTTTGAAGGAAACTCTTGTTTTTAAAGAACTGTTTGACAGTAATTAATTGATTTGTTTCGGGAAAGTTGTATATAACCTTATTAAATTCTTCAAAATTGTTCGCATAGCACATCGCAGCATATAGCCAAGTTCCCCATTTTGTTAGCGCTGGTTTATGGGGCAGTGAGATATCAGGTAATTCCTCCTTGAATAATTTTACTCACAGAAGAATATTTATTATTTTTCCATATTTAATTAAATCTACAAATGGAAGTTTCATTCTTATAGTTTCAGAAATTCGTTTCTATCCATGTGCTAAACTTGTACAATGCACAAAATACATTACTAGTAAAATTATGTAACTTGGTATTGTCTACGGCAAAAATAAGCTTGTCAGTCCATCATTTATGAATTTTTCTATAATGTTATTATCAGTTTACTTCAATTCTTTTGTATATATCAAAATACTGTTGGTCGGATGTCTTCATGTTATTATTATTAAATTAAACAAGCGGCTGTGGTTTCATCCACCCCAAACCACATATAATTATTCTTAATAATATCTTTAATATTTTGTATGGTTTCATAGTGCGCAAGAGCTACATAATTTTTTTTTTCAGGAATGCGCATTTTACAATATTTTCCCAAGAAAGATTTAAATGCATTATTTTGTAATTTTCTTAGTATTTTGCACAAATGTGAATTTAATTTAAATTGTCCATCGTTTGTTGAAGATAATGCTAAAGATTGTGAAATTGTCTGCTGTTTTTTATTTCAGCTTTGAACTTTTCAAACGTTCTTGATGTAGTGTTGTTATAACATGTTTTACATACAAGTCTTGACTAGTTAGGATGCAGTTGGGAACTAAAATAAAATGTACTATTTTTAAACATGCCTTACAAAATAATGTATAATTTTCACTTGTTAATTCTGGATAGTCTCTAATTAATTATTGTATTGTGGTTTTCACCTTTTGCATTATGTGTTAAATATACATGTGAATAATATAATATAATTTATCTTGTGATTCCCCACGTTAATACGATTCACGCATATAATAATTTTTGATAAATAAGCAAAGTTTTTGAATGTCAATTCAATAGTACGGTTTATGAATGCGAGTTTGAATATGAAAATTAACGAAAACGATAAATATGCGCCAGTCCTCCCATCCGTATTTTTGCCGAGAGTTAAAATTGATACGGTTGTAGAACACCTGATTATTAGCTATCACTTAAATTTGTTTACATTTAATACTTACTGTTTGGGCCTAGTTTAACGACGTTTACATCCGAAATATCATAGGTGTGATTCCTATGAAGCGTTCGTCTGTATTATCTGAATAATGAGAAGGTCTATTATATTTACTTATTTATAAACGAATCCATTGTAAAATGGTAATTTATACTAATATTTATTAATAATAAAATTCATTATAATTATTGTATCATATTATGAAGATTTTGAACAATTATGTTGTCAAAAAACACGAAGAAAATATGTAATACAAATATAATCTATAAATGATGGGATACATATTTTTACAAAAATTCTCTATATTAGCACATTAATTTAATATCAGCATGAAATTTTAAATAAATATTTTTTAAATGTTTAAGAAAATGCTCTAAATAAGCATCAGAATCTAAAAAAAGCATGAAAATAAGCACAAAAAGTCAAAATAAGCAGAAAAAGCAAAAAAAACTAAGCGCTAAGTAATCACATTCTTCAAGATTCGTATAGATATTTAGAATTTTTTTCGATGCTATTAATATTATGGATAAGCATAATACTAGAAATCCGCTCTCTATTAATAACTAACTTATAAAAAATAAAACAATTATAATCATTAAATTCAATCCATATTCTTGGCCAGTGATTTTTTAAAAGCTTATTTACTCGAATTGAATAAACCACTCATATTTGTTTAAAACATTCCACAACTGTAACATATGACTCATAGAGTTGTTATGAGAATTGTTGTACATGTATTGATTTTGAATAAATTGCTACTTCTTAACCTGAGTGAAAAATTAACAAAAATAAATTTTAATCTCGGAAAATAGTGGTGGACAATTAAGGATTTTACGACGATCACTTAGTAACCGGATGTTTAAAGTTTTCATGATGGTACTTTGAAAGTTGCTCACTAACAATAATAATAATAATAAATTGTCTTTATTCAATTAAAGAAGAAAGTATACAAATACAAAATACAGGCAAAGTTCAGTGATAATTTAAAAAAACTATCTCTGCTCTTCTACTTAACCTGTGTAATAAAAAATAATACATATTCTAGAAGAGTGCTTACTTAATAATGAATACAAAAATAAAAATTAATTGTTTTAGAAACTAACTATTTCTTATGATAAAAATAAACAAAATAAAAATAAATAATAATTAATTAATACAGGATGTTATAGGGAAACCTTATGATTCAAGAAATATTTTTTCATTGATGTCTTGAAACTATTGTTTGTGAGATTTTTGAGTGGATTAGGTATGGAATTATAAATTTTATAAATGCTAAATGAAAATGATCGTTGAAAAACTGATGTTCTATGTTTAGGTGGAGAAATCCTACCTCTAAATCTCACATTAATGTTATGAACGTCAAACCGATATACTATCCTGTCATAAAGATAGGGAGGATTGTGCGTTTGAATAATTTTATTATACAAGATACAACAATGCAGGTTTCGTCGTTCAGGCATATCTAGCCAATTTAAATTACGCAATTTTCCTGAAAGATGACCATACTTTCGTATACCAAAAACGAGCCTTAAACAAGTATTTTGAACCTTTTGTATGCGTATTTTAGTATTATAGTCTAAGCAAGCATCAGCAAATTTAAAAGGACTTAACACCAACATATCGCATAAAAATCTTTTTATTTGCATAGATAGAGCTCTCCTATTAGAATAAATCATCTTCAAATTAATATATGCCCGTGAGATACACTTATTAATGTGAAGCGTAAAACGCAAACTAGTGTCCATTGTAAGACCAAGATTTCTTGCTAAATTAACAAATTGTAAATTATCATTACCTATATTGATTTTTAAAAGAGGTATTACTAGAGACGTTAAACTGTTAGGTCCAAAAACCATAGCTGTCGATTTAGAGGCATTGATTATAAGATTAAAGAATGTTTAGTTGATGTTTCAACCAGTTTTGTTAAATCAGAATTGATGCGGTCATTAGCTAACTCTAAATCTTCAAACCTAAATGAGTATAACAACTGTGTATCATCTGCATAAATATTTGGCGAGCCTTGGGGAACATCCTCGGTAACACTTAATGAACTTGATATATCATTGTCAATTTTTACGATTTGAGACCTAGCCGTTAAAAAGCTCGAAATTAAGGATATTGCATCCCTTTGAAAACCCATATAATAGAGTTTTGCAATTAATATGTCGTGGTTTATAGTGTCGAACGTCTTACTGTAGTCAAGTAAAATAACTATTAATAAGCCTCTAACAGTAGCTGTGATGATGTCGGTTACATTGAGCAATGCAGTGCAACAACTAAAATTTAGTCTAAAACTCGACTGCTCTTTAGGGAGAAGGCGATTAACGTCAAGAAACTACATTATTTGTGTTTTCATAACCCATTCCAAATATTTGGAAAAATTGACTGTTCCAGACAACAATTTATAATATGAGTAATATAAGGAACGATGAAGGGACAACAAAGTTTAATCATAGAAATAGATATATTGTCAGAGCCTACAGAATTCGATTTAATTTATTTGAGATAACATTTGAACAATGTCGTCGTTAATAATTAATTTAAATGTTAATTCATCAGATACTACGGGGCAAATATTATCATTATAAAATCTGATCAAGTCATCGTTTGATTTACTCTTATTAGAATTTATTAAGTAATTATTATACCCGTTCGGTTATACCGATCGGTTAATTAAGATATCATTGCTCTTTAGACACTTCCAAATATTTGTCCTGTCATTTTTCATAACAAATTCAAAGTAAGCTTTTTTTCTTAGAAACAGCCGAATTTACAGCATTTCTTAATTGTTTGTAATTTAAAAAGTCATTCGGATTTTTTGATTGCTTGAAATGCTTATAGCTGTTATTATGTAAATTTATCATTTTCTTAATAGTTGGAGTTAACCAAGGAGCTCTTTTTTGGTAATTCTAGATATTGTTAATGGAGCATGTAAGTCAAATACGCAGATTAAACAGTTGTTAAGATATTTTATTTTGTCTTCAATATTATTCAAATAAAGTATATCATCAATATGCAAATATTTTAGATCACACTGAAAATTATTTATATCAAAGTTCACAAATTTGCGATAAGTTTTAAACATTCAGTTACAAAAAAAAGATAGAGAGAGTTTACAATACACTAAATCGTGATCAGGGACGTCATGCATCTTGATAACATCAGATTCTATGCATTTATTTTTATTTGATATGATAATTAAATCTATTAATGAGATGGAATGAGCAGTGACATGAGTAGGTTGTTCAATAACTTGGATTAGACCATAACTGTTTAGAAAATCAACAAAAGTAGCCGTATCATTGGAGTTAAGATTCAGGAAATTTATATTAAAATCCTCCTTACAAATAAACTCACCACATTGTGGTATAATTTCGAGAAGGTGTCTTCCAACGTAACAACAAATGTACGAATATTAGTGTTCGGTGGCCTGTAAATCACACTAATGCAAAATGATTCACTATTGAATTTACATTTTATCCATAATTGTTCTAGATTATTCGTAGGTTGTGTTATTACATTTTCGAATTGTATGTTGTCCCAAATATATAGACCGACGCCACCACCGCGTCCAAATTCCCTATCTTTACGCAAAAAAGTATATGCACCTGCCGCAGAAATTACAAACAAATATTTGGTAAATTCTCCAATATGAAAGTGTTTGCATGCATGAATTAAAAAATAATAATAATAATACTGCTATGAGTATATAAATTATATAAGTAAATAATCCTGACTTCCTTATTGTTCCCTTCATTATTTGAAATGAAAATTTTGCTATCCCACGACCAATCGTTGTTATTTCCTAGTTTATCTCGAGCAAGTTTTTTAACAATCTGTATCTTGAAGGCGTTAGATCATTAGTGATTATTATACCGGATTGTTTAAGTCTAAGTTCTACTGCTATAATTATACACATTTTCATGGGCTCCACCTTTAAATATTGCAGTGATTAAACATTCTTTCCTATTTTTTGGGAAATAACAATGCTTTAAGGAAGACCTAAATATAATATACACGTTGTTCCTTAAAATTTTGAATACGGGCATTTGAATGCATTACTTGACACTTAGTTGTCATGCTCGTTTTTTACATAACTGAATCACATATTTTAATGGACTGACCAACGGGAAACGATCAGTAATTTCTAATTTGTAATTAATTAGGAAATTAATGTGAAACATATTTACACGATATTTTAATATTACTATTTTAACAAACACAACTCTAACGTAATGATTTGTAAATGAGACACAATAACTTTGTTTTACCACTTTATTTGGTATATGGTGACATTATCTACATATCTAAACCAAAAATGAGATATGTGTTTTTGTAAAATTTAAATAAAAGAAACTTGCTTCTATATTTGACTTGACTTTGGCAAGGGACTGGGGGGAATCCCATTGCTAATTCGTTCTTTTGTTGAAAATATTTATTGTCAAATTGCAAGTAAGTAATTCAAATACGTCGATTGTCGGTTGTCTAATGATAGACTTTAGTTTCTGAGGATCTACATATAAAATTTTTATTTTTTTAAAAAGCTTGTTAATCTTAATTGCCAAAACTCTCGTGATAGCGTGATATATGAAACAATTGGTCGAATTGGTTGATTAGGTTTGGGGGTTTTTAATAATAAGTGCTAAATAATTTTTGTTTAAAATTTGTTTGATTATCGTTTCATTAATCCATTAACATTTACTGTTTCTCATAATTTTGTTCGCTTTTCATTATTTTTTATTATGTTTTGAAAAGTTCTTCAAAATTATTTATTTTATGTATGTGAATGTTATTTATTTCATGTGTTACTTGTGTATAATCTATCTTAGTTATCTCAAAGAATTTATATTCTGGTCCTCTATTGAGTTTATATTGTTTATGATTACGTGAATCAAAATGGCGTCCTTTTCATTTCTATTCAGTGTTATTTTGTTTGCTATTTTATAGTTGTTTTGTATTAGGATATTTTTGTATTCCTTTGTGAGGTTATTATTTTCGAATATTTTAATATTTATGTCTCCTATTATGATATGATGTTATTTTCTGTTTAATATATGTTTTTTAATGTATATTTTAGTGTTCTGAAGTTTAATTTTTGTGTATTTTTTTTTCGCAAGTTTAACTTCCTTCTTGCTTTGTAGTTGTGTATATCTTTGTTTGTCCTTAGTGTGATATTCGTTTTGATAAGGTTGTTTTTAATTTTATATATTAATAATAGGTTATTTAGTATTATAATGTTGCTTATATTTAGTTCTTGCATTTTTGTATACAGTTCGTTGGTATTTCTTCTCTTGTCAATTTTATATAATGCCTTTATTATTCGGTTTTGTTGAACCTGTACCTTTTTTTTTTGTTGAACGATTTGCAACATATCGACCAAGTCGCATTGGTCTTCTTGAGGGGGCGTTTTTTTGAAATCTGCAATCGTGCTTAATTAGAGTGCGTTATTTATACCTGTGGTTGAAGTATGGCGGCGCGTGTGCGGCTTCTCGTGATTGTACCAGACGGATTAACAGGAACTTCGCTGGAGTTACCTGTGGGGATTAATATGTGTGGTGCGGGTGATGAGATATGCTTGTTTCATAGTGAATTTCCATTTGGGAGGTAGTCGTTGGTCATCGTCATTTTTATTCAGAATCTCGGTGATTTTTTCTATTTCAATTGACTCGCGGATAATCCTCTTGATGAAATGGTCTAATACTGCGATGGAAGTCATGTTGTAGAAATTTACCTTGTGTCTTGTGTATTTAGAATGTTGGGCCAAAGATGATGAGGGTAGATCTTTTTCTTGCCGTACGTTCATGGTCTGTTTGTTTGTCCGATCTAAACTTTATTAGCGTCAACACTCCTTTATTTTCATGGGGAATTATGTCTTTTGGGGAATTTAGGAATTTTCCGATTTTACGTGTTTTAAGTGTTAAAAATTGTTTTAATATTATGTCTTTTTAATATTTTGGAGATTTTGTCTTTTATACTTCGTACGGAAGAAATGGTATATTTGATAATTCTCTGGACGTGCTGGTATTTTTGAATTTGGATTTCTGTTTAAGTTGGAATGTTGCTGTACCTGAAGAGAAACCGTTTAGGGCAAGAGCTGTTCTTCGAAACCCACACTTAATATAACAAGTTGTCACGTCACACGTATTTGCTGTATCACAGTGGATGAGTGGAGCTACGCCCGCATCGCAAGGGAATAAATCGATTCTAATAAACAAGTGGTTGCTTCGGAAGGCTTTGCGCGCGAACAACTTTTGTTGAAGTTCATGTGCATATAACTATGATTTTTCACCAGTTTTTGAGCGATTATTAAATTATGTAGAATCCAACAATTTTTTATTTTTTTATAACAGTCAAATGTTTATGCAGAATATATCCTGGTCCCACTAAAGCTCAAAGATGCCTTAATCTCCTGATAAATAACATTAAAACCTTATATCAATTCACGCACAGAATCAATGTTTTCTGAAACCGATTTTGAACGACCTTCGGAAAATTCATCAATAAACAAACTACTTTCGCACCGAAATGTTCACGACCTAATTCTATTTCTTGGCTGACATCACATTTACACGTTACTGTATACAAAACAAATGACGCATGGACACCAAGAAGTTCTAAGTAGCTCTACTAACAAAAAATCTAACTTTACGTTAGTGACGTCGGTTATCAGATGGCAGCACTTGTAAGGTGCATTTCAAATTATAATGCGAGGGTACCTTCTATATTTCTAAAAGTTAACCCACGTTCTCTAATTTGAAATATTTTAGATCATTAAGTAACTGATCAATATAAAATGTGGTTAATATCCCCAAACCTACATTAAGTTCATAGAACTTTCAGTTCTATACTGAAGAACTGTAGGACAAATTTCATGAGTTAAATGAGTTTTTACGTGGCAGAATAATCGGTGTACAAAAAGCATTCGTGAGATGTAGTATCGCCACAATTTTCTTATGTCGCTATTCTGGAATGTACTCACTAATTGCTCTTGTAGATCTTCGATATCACTTTTTATCAACAAGACAAATTGTTTGTAATTGAAATTAACTGATTATCAAATCTCCTTACGATAGACGTCAATTCAATCTTTTGAGCTTCGATCATGCCGACGATTGATTTGTTTACCTCTTCTAATTGGATGCATTGAAGGATGTAATGAAATCAAGTCGTCCTTAGGTACAAATCTTGATTTTGTTTATAAGTTCATGATTAGTTAGAAGACGTCCTGAGAAAGAACCAATTTGTAGTTTTCTGTACGACAAATTTCTCTCGCGTTCATTTGTGGTATATTTCCAATTATTAAAATAAAGAAAACACTTTTTTATTTTTAAAATTAAAAATATTTAGATGTATTTCCTCTTAATTACTTCAAAACATAAGAAGTTAAATTTCTGTCAAATTACTTTTTCGAAATCCTCATTAAAAGAATGCCCATTGCGTGTCCCTGAATCTGTCGAAAATAGCAGTCTTCGCATATCAACATATATACCCTATGTTGAACTCTAGTATATTGATCTATATAACTAAAATGCATATATTATTATTGGTTCTGAATAATCTACTTATTATTTTCTTTTTAAGGACTGTAGCCGACATGAGACATGTATGGTGAGTTTTAGATTCCCGTGCGAATGGGCGCACACGTATATTTCTAGGCGGATATATTGACATACGTGTCACTGACCATTGCAATATTCGTATTCTGAAAGTAGATGAGCTGGGCGATTAATATGATTATTTTATAAAAGTTTCAAGTCATGTAATATAAAAATTTATTCACAATTTTATTGCTTCTTATTATATACAGTTTGGGAAAGCAATCAAGGCAATAGAACTTATTGCATAAGTTCGTTTCTGTTACGTTACCTTATAGAAGTAAATTTGTTTTTGTAGATCACCAATAGTCAGACAATTTTGGAAAATTTGACAGTCCCACTTATATTATAATAGCAAACAAATGCCGTAATTTATTCGAGTTTGTATCAAACCAGGCTTTTAACCTTGAACTCTTTACAACAACAACAGATACTTTTTGTGAAGCATATCTATTGTTTCAGTAGATATATGTTGAAGAAGATCGTCATTAATAAATAGAGAAACAAAATTAGCATTAAATTTATTCAAATGCATCTCGTGTAGAGTATCTTCCGAGACTAAGTACTTAAAAGTCAAACTTCTCAAGTTATCTCACGTATCTCACCTGAATCTTTTTCTTCTGACATCTATAATTTTATCTACATTCGATCTTCCTGGCAGATTATTATTCCTCTATGTAAGATTTTTATTATTTTGTTTATGATACCTTGACCTATATTTCACCTCTTTCGCTGCGCTTCCTTTAACAGAGATGAATCCAGGTCAGAGTGTACAAAAAATTCTTCACTAAATCCGGCGCTGAACGGCTCTTTATCCTATAGAAACCCATCCATCCATTTTTGGAATCTATCTTCTTCATTTTTATAGTCACCCTTATTGAATATTCACTATAAATTAACATAAATGTCGCTCTTGACGTACCGTTTAAAATGCTGCATTTCAACATGTTAGCTTAAAAAGTTTCCAAGTTTACACGGTTGTATTGTTTTGATTTTGTTTTTGTTGGTGGTATAGGGAGCTACATGTTGCATAAGATCAGATCTCCTTTATCTCTCCTGTATAGTTATTTGAGGATCATTAAATGCAAATTGATACTTTAATGACGTATTTGACTAGTATTATTACCATATCTTCAAGAAGTATAACATCATTTTTTAGCAAAAACGCGTGGTTAAGGGAGGAGGAGATTCCAAAAATATGATTTTACCTGTTACATACCTATAAGAGTTTACTATCTTCTTCACCCGATATATTATGATATATAAAGATTCAAATCATATAAATGAATGAAAATTAATACTACCACACATTTTATACAGACTTCATTTTAAACTTAATCGAGTGTTATAGTGCACACTACATTAATTTAGATTATACGAAACAGTATTAATTAAATTTCAGAAGAAATTTTTTGGAGTGTCAGTAATGGTTTAGAGTGAGATAATGGGATCGCCACGTGAGCTGTCGGTATCAGCAGCCACAACGGTCACGTGTCCTCCATCACAATCAGATATCTCCCATAAAGCACGCTCCGCTGATCCGCAATACGTTTGCCTTATTAAGAATGACGACCGCACTACTCCAAAATCTATGCGAACATTACGTTCGAGTACGTATCTAAATGGCACCGACATCGACATTCACCATCGACACACCCCTTGTCTGGCAGAGGGACGGATAAAAGAGGGTCCACTGATTTCATTACTGAATTACTCTAAATTGCCCATTTTACAATGGACCAAGGAGATCTTAGTGAGGGTGATCGGTTAATCGGATATTAAAACTGATATCGACATAAATAACATATATGTCTAAAATTATTGGGCTATCTTAAATTTAATCAATTTAAAAACAGACATTTGACAAAGAAACAATGATGAAACTACAAATAACAATCATAAACAGAGAATAAATTAAACTTGGCTCCACCTAAAACATTTGAATTATTAATTAGTAGTGGTGTTTAGCTATCAACCAAGAGGTGTTTCCTTCGTGTTATTTGTGAATTAGTGTATGGTTAAATGAGCTTGTTACTTTAAAGGATCGCCTCCGTCACTCTAATTATTATTATTTTCTTTATTCTTATAAAATCATCCCACTTTTCATTTTATTGTTAGTATAATAAAGAAGTCTAATTTAAGAATTATCCACTAGAGCCAATTCCTCAACGTTTATTCAAATTTAAGAATAAATTTCCGCCGCGGGGGTTAAAACGTGAAAATAATCGAATTAAACTGTGTAGAAAGGTGCTCGCAGTAACCCATTTTAGGGGAGAGGACTGAGCCGAAGAAAATCTGCGGTAATTTATTGCTATAGCGGATTATGTCATTGCAGGTTGACGTTGATATCGAGGGGCGAACGTGGGAAAGGCCGGCGAGGGATGCGACTTCCATTACACGCCATTCACCACCTCATTGTGACTACCATTGTGAGCGTCGGTCACTTTGGACACCGACTAGACAATAATAGAATTACTTTTTAATCTAATTAGATATGATCCACGGATGGCACCAAGGGTGCATATTTAATAATGCGTTCTCATAAATAGAAGAGACGAGATGCACGCTTATAGGGGTGCTTTGCCACTATGAAAAGGACAATTACAGCTACTGTTATTTAAAGTGAAATTGAAATATGAATAAGCCTTACTGCTGTCTTTCTTTTGAATTACAGATGGTAATTTCTCTTCTTTTAATTTTAATTGCGTTTATCCTATGAAACAAAATTTAATTTAAAAAAAATCCATTTGACGAGTTTAATATTTCATTGAGTTGTTTTTTAATTTTTAATTATGGTGATTATTAATAAAAATCGTCATTGATGCTACTGAGTATATCCGGAATCGAATCCATACTTTAATATTTAGTAAGTCAATTGATTATATTATTCAATGTTACTTTAACCATTCGGAATTAACGTGCGATCATTGCAAGCAGTATTTCAAGTCTAAATATTTGTAGTTAAGATACATTTGTTCTAAATAGATTACTCTTGAAAGATATAACAAACCAAACAATACCTTTATTTTGAGTAAAACGGTTTCCCTTGCAGTGCTGTCAGCAAAATTATTATCCATTTTAATTGTAATAAATCTACTAATTATAAAAACACGAAAACTCGCCCTGTAAACATTCTTTGGACCGACTCAATTACGTACATAAATCGATTCCAATAAGGTATTTTTATTACTGAATCAGAGGTGGTTCACACTTTAAGCGCAAACAATACACTTGCTATATGTTGAATACTAGCAAATATTTATCAAACATACGACAATGTAACAATTGCAGATTGCAAGATTGTGCAGACTTTAGTAATTACATATCCCCTATCAAATTTGATATTAAATGAAAACCTCCTCTGCTATGGTCATCTATAAATGAGCGTAAACGTAAAACATAAATACCAGCCATTATAAAGAAACAAAATTATACCCTCTTCAAAATTGGTAAAAAATACTTTTGCAGATTGTGTTTTCTCTATCTTTTGCATTTACCGTATAATAATTTCAAGATGTCGCCGGTGCAAGACGGTCGACAATTTTCCAAATCCAACAACAGTGAGATAAATACGCAAAATATTTGCAAGTACCTCCCCGGTGCAGGAACAGGAAAATAGTACCTGCTCCAGTTAAATGCATGGTGTGTAAAGCCATCTTCCACCCAGACTGTTTCGAAAAGGAGAAAATGAATGCCGAACCCGGCCACGTCTGTGAAGTGAATGATCAAGACTGAGCCGATGAATTAGAGCCGGAAGAAGATAATGAATTAATTGAAAATCTAGAAGAAAAGAACAGAATTTTAGTTCCAAACAATGTATGTTTGTTAAAAAGAAATTCTTATTTATTGGGGAGATTAGAAAATTTAAATAAATTAATAAACAATAACAAAGAGGTAAACGACGCCAAAAATCAGCGCTCAGTCAGAATCGCAGAATATACAACCCAATAATCGTGAGATAATTTATAATCCTTAAGACGAGCCTACGTCTATAGATTAAACAATGAAATTACCGAAACATCTATTTCTGAATATTTAAGAAACAACAATCTTAAGAACTTTGAATGTGAGTAGCTTCAATCGAAACACCCTAATCAATATAGTTCTTTTAAAATTTCGGTTCCTTTTTGGGAGTTGCTGGAAATTCAGAATCAAGATTTGTGACCCAAGTGTGATATTTGCAACCGTTTTTTCAACATGTACGCAAGAGGAGATTAGGGACACATCCCAAGGAAGAAGAAGCAAGCGGTCGTTAATAAACATAAACAACAACTATACTATCATTAATAAAAATGTTCAATCAATCAACACATCAATTGATATATTAAATAAATTGTTGTCAGATAACAAAGAATGCCAAGTTCTCTCTTTAACGGAACATTGGAAAACAAGGAATAAATTAGAATGTTGTAACATTAATGGGCATCGACTTATCTCAGATTTCTTTAAAAACAAAAAGACATGCAAACAACGGTTCGGATGGGTTTGAATGCCCTCTCAGAAGGATATATCTTTGAATGTGCATCGGCGAACAAAGTTTAATGTTGGAATAAATACAACAGTAATTGCAATTTACATTTTAGAAAAACCAGAATCTCTTTTAAGTAAACTTGCAAATGAGGGGATGCCATATTATTTTAGGTGATTTCAATATAGATTTTTTAAATAACTCTACAGATAAAAATAATTTAATGAACATGTTACTTTGCTCTTGCTTTAAACCACTAATTCAAGATTACACAAGGATAACGCACAATAAAAATCCTGTATAGATAATATCATTAGCAATGTTCCAAATAATTATCTAAATCATATATTAAAAGCACATGTTTCAGATCACTATGGGCTAAAGATAACATTTAAAAAAAAATGATTATCTAATAATATTACTAATTATTTTTTTATAAACAAAAATTAAACCAAGAGACGCAAAAAACTCAGTTCAACAATAAATTGAGTAGTGAAAACTGGAATGATGTTTATAGATAATCGAACGTTAATATAATTTGGAACATATTTTTAAATAAATTTTTAATCATATACAATTAAACATTTCCACGTATAATAAATAATATCTATAAATCACCAGAAGTCACAAAATTAAAAGAAAATTAGATTTACTAAATATTTTGAAACAATTTTATAATACACTTTGTAATAGTTATAAATTAACAAAACAGGAATACAATGAAGCTCTTGAGAAAGAAAGATCATTTTGACAAAAAATTGGAAAACGGTGATAATATACCAAAAGCAGCATGGAAAATTGTACACGAACTTAAAAATACATCAACAAATCGAACTCAAGACTTTCAAGGAGAAGTAAATCAATTTCTTGTTTAGTGCACCAAATGATATATTAGCGAATATTCCTTTTATAGAATACTCATATGCTATAAATTTAAACCCGCATTCCAGTTTTTTCGCTTCGGTAACTGAAACTAAGGTTTGTAAAATTATCAAGGAATTAAAAAATTCGCATTCAATGGGAATTGATGGAGTAGCAGTATCCGTAATAAAAAACAGTATGCATTTCATACAGTAACCTTTGACCTATATTATAAACAGGATATTATAAACAGGTATCTTTGCAGATAACCTAAAATATCCTATTATACGACCTATACTAAAAAATGGAGATCCAAGTCAATTCAAAAATTAGACCTATTAGTTTGTTAACTTACTTTTGCAGGACTGAATTGAAAAATTAACTATGTTTTAACCACAAATAATTGTTCGCGAAAATGTTAGCAAAGTTAATCATAACAAATATCTTAAATTAAAGAAGAAATTAGCTATTCTTAAAAATAATATAAGGGCAGAAAAAAAAATTAAAAATCGTCTCATTTGCTTCTTCAATAAACATGACATATTCCATGGTTCACGGCATGGATACCTGGAAACCAAATCCACAACCATATCAATAGTGGAACTTATAGATTTTGTATCCATTGCTTTGGATAACAAGGAAGCCTCATTAGGAATATTCTTGGACTCGTCTGAATAGATCATGACAAATTATTAAATACATTGCATAAATATGGAATAAGAGGTGTTAATCTAAACTTGATTAAGTCATATCTGTGCAGTCGAAAGCAACAGGTATATATATTGAAGTGACATTAACTTATTAAATTGGACATATGGGGCGTGCGGTTGTGCCTCCTTCCAGGCTGATCGTATTCCAAGCTAAATGAAGGGTAGTGTGTCGATCCATGATTCTCCTTTGTGTTACATCAGTGCAGCTTTTAACTGCCTATGGAATCTTTCTACTAGCCCATTGCTTGCGGGTGATAAGACGTCGTCCTCATTCGTTTGAAGCCCAAGTGTTCTTCCAGTCGCTTGAATAGTTGTAACTCGAACTGGCGTCCTTGGTCCGTCGTTACTCTGAGAGGTGAGCCATATTTAGCTATCCAGTACGTGACAAATACACTGGCGACTGTGCTAGCTTCGATGTTCGATACCGGGATTGCTTCGGGCCATCTAGTGAAGCGGTTGATGAACGTTACGATGTACTTTTTCCCTCTCGTATGTTCCAGTGGTCCGACGATATCTATGTGGACATGGTAGAATTTTTCGGATGGTAGTTGGAATGTTCCGTTGACTGCTGCCTTATGTCTCGTGATTTTCGACTGCTGACAAGCTACGCATTGTTTGCTCCAATTCTTGTAATCTGCTCGGATTTTTGGCCATATGAATCTTTCTGCTGCTAATTTGGGTGTAGCTTTTGCCCCAGGGTGTGATAATCGATGCAAACTATCGAACACCTGTTTTCGTAAATTGTCGTCAATTCCTGCTGTCATCTTATCGATTCGGCTGAGTGTGTCAGCGACTATGTTCTTCTACCTTTTTATGTGACGAATATCCGTTGAAAATTAACCGATATAATCGAGGTACCGGAATTGTCTTGGTGAACATTTTTCCGGTTTCTATGCAAAAGCTTATGTTATTGGTTTGTGGTCAGTGTTAATGGTGAAAATTCTTCCTTCTAGCATGTGTTGGTAATGTTTGATTGTGGCTAGTAGTTCTCTGTCGTATGCTGCGTATTTTTGTTCGGCTATTTCCTTTACATGAATGCTAGCGGTTTCAATATTCCTTTTTGTAACTGTTGAATTACACCTCCTATTGCGTAATCCGATGCATCTGTGATAACCGCGAGGATGGCATTGGGTTGTGGATGCGCTAACAATGCTGCTTTGGCAATCTCGTGCTTGTATTGGTTAAATTCTTCTTTCGCTGCTTCCGTTCATTCCATCGGTTGGTTGCCTTTTTTTCCTTTCAACAGTTCGTTTAGCGGTGCTTGAGTGTTTGCTGTGCCCGGAATGAAACGTCGATAGTAATTTATCATTCCCAATACTTGTCGTAGTTTCTTCGCTGTCTGTGGCAGTAGAAAATCTTGAATTGCCTTCACTTTGTCGTCTAGTGGTTTTGTGCCTTCTCTGGATACCATGTATTTCAGGAAAGCAATTTCGTGCAATCCAAATTTGCATTTGGTTGGATTGATTACTATTCCGTTGACGTCTAACTGTTGAAATAGTTGTTTGAGGTGTTCGTTGTGTTCCTCCTCCGATTTCGATGCTACCTAAATATTATCAATGTATATGTAGCAGTAATCTAAATCGCCCACGATTCCATCCATAAATCTTTGGAATGTTTGTGCTGCATTTTGTAGTCCAATTTGCATGTATGCAAATTCGAAAAGTCCGAATGGTGTTGCAATGGCTGTTTTTGGTATATCTTCTTTCGCTATCTGGTAATAAGCTCGAACTAGATCGATTGTTGAAAAGACTTTGCATCCATCCAGCCGTGCGAAATCCTCGATATGCGGAATGGGGTATTTGTCGAGAACCGTTCTCGCGTTGAGGGCTCTATAATCTCCGCAGGATCGCCATTCTGCATTTTTTTTTGCAACCAAATGCGGTGGTGAGGACCAGGTACTCTTCGAAGGTTGTGCGATTCCCATCTGGCAGAAGGTCCTGAATTCATTTTTTGCGATTGCTAGTTTATCCGGTGCTAGTCGTCTTGGCCTGCTGCACACTGGTGGACCGGTGGTGGGTGTGCATGATATGCTCTGTGCCATGTTGTGTAAAAATCGGTAAACTGGATGGCTTGCATATGCGTGGGAATTCTTGCAAAATTGGGTGTCGCCATTGCCGAGGGTACTTATTCCTGCTTCTTTCGTTGGTTTGATCTGGCCTGTTGCTGTGAGATTTGTTGTACCGTCACGGTGTATTTTGTTACGGATGTCTGGCAGTAATCCATAATATGACAAGAAATCGACGCCTATTATTGCCTTGTGTACGTCCGCTTTGACAAATCGCCATGGAAAATTTCTTCGTAGTTTCAAGTCCAGATTTAAATTATACCATACGTGTGTATGACGGTTCCTTTTCCTACGTACAGGTTGTAATCGGATCGGTGTTGCTTTTGTGGAACCAAACGGCGCGGGAAAACACATACGTCTGCTCTTGTATCGACTAGATGTAGTAGTTTTGATTGTTGGTCGGTGATGTGCAGGTTTTTGAACCTCTTTCTTACTTATATGCTAATTTTTTTCTTCTATTGTTTTATAAAATTGATGTATATCTTTAAGAAATAAACTTTATTTTATTTATATAATTATTTATATTTCTCACAGTTGCCCCTAAACACGAATTATCAAAATAATACAAATCTTTTAGCTTAGGATTATTGTCGGCTACCAAGGCAATTAAACACTGGGAGCCCAGGGTTCGCGAGTAAAATGCCTCGCCAACAGAGGGCGATGAAATGGTAGCAGCGGCCGTTTCGCGCGTAAGTAGGATGCCAACAATGGTCGCCCCAATGATCAAGCCGACGGAATGGTCACAGGCAGTCGTTAAAAAGGACGGCATACAGCTTAACCGGCAGATTTGGACTTACCATCGTTGAGTTATCTTAACTGGTAACAGAAACGGCAGGCTCACCATAGTTTCGGAGACTTGATTTAACGTCGTTAGGTGATCCTAACCGGTAACCGAAGTGGCAGGCTCAACATAGCATGCCCGATCAAAGAGCTCGCTATAGTTTTGTGATTACCTCCAATATGACCGAGGAAGCTCCGCCGATCGCGGAGGACCAGCGTCAACAGAAAAAGGTGGTTTAAAACGCCCGACGTCGTGCCGGCCGCTACGCCACGATACCACCAGCGTGATCACACACAGAACCGACCTCTCTTGTATATATGTAAATAGTGAATAAACCGACTTTAAAACCCCTTTTGTGTTTGATCCATAACCGCACGCCCCACAACTGGTGACCCGACGTGATCAAACCAAAAGGCAAGGGTCTATGCCGAACAAACAATCCGCTAGTGTGCACAAAGAAATAATCCGTGAGCAGAATACAAGTGCGTATCCCGCCGTTTTGGGACGACGACCCTGAATTGAAGTTCGCTCAAGTGGAAAGCCAGTTCGAACTAGCAAAAAACACCACAGACGACACGAAATATAAGTACATAGCTGGAAACCTAGAGCCGCGCTTTGCCAAAAATAAGCTGAAAACTGAACTCATCTGATGCCTCAGCGTGAGTCAAGAAAACCGAAAACCGAATCGGTTAAGCGACCCTGCGGAGACTATAGAGCCCTCAACGAGAGAACGGTTCCCGACAAATACCCCGTCGCACACATCGAGGATTTCGCACATCGGCTGGACGGATGCAAAGTCTTTTCAACAATTGATGCAGTTCGATCTTACCACCAGATCCCGATAGCGAAAGACGATATACCAAAAACAGCCATCGCAACCCCATTCGGAATTTTCGAATTTGCATTATGCTATTTGGACTACGAAATGCAACAAACATTCCAAAGATTCACCATTTTAATGGTTAGATGACAACGGAATAGTAATCAATCCAACCAAATGCAAATTTGGATTGCACGAAATTGCTTTCCTGGGATACATGGTATCCGGAGAAGGCACAAAACAACTAGATGACAAAGTGGAAGCAATTCAAGATTTTCCACTACCACGGACAGCGAAGAAACTACAAGTATTTGGAATGATAAATTACTATCGACGTTCCATTCCGGGCACAGCAAATACTCAAGCACCGCTAAACGAACTATTGGAAGGGAAAAAAAGGGCAACTAACCAATACAATGAACGGAAGCAGCCAATGGAAACACGAGATCGTTAAAGCAGCATTGTTAGCGCATCCACATCCCAATGCCATCCTCGTAGTTACCACAGATGCATCAGATTATGCAATAGGAGGCGTAATCCAACAGTTACAAAAAAGAACATGGAAATCGCTAGCATCCATGTCAAGGAAACTGTCGCCAACCGAACAAAAATACACAGCATACGACAGAGAACTACTAGCAATATACGCCACAATCAAACATTACCAACACATGTTAGAAGGAAGAATTTTCACCATCTACACTGACCACAAACCAATAACATACGCTTTTGCACAGAAGTCGAAAAAATGTTCATCAAGACAATTCCGGTACCTCGATTATATCGTTCAATTCTCAACGTCATATAAAAGGATGGCATGCAGCTCAACCGGCAGACTTGGACCTACCATCGTTGAGTATCATGCCGCCCGCTACGCCACGATACCACCAGCTTGATCATCACTGCCCTCGATGCCCGAGAAGGGGGACGGCCACCGATCCACGACGTTATGAAGTGCGCCAGAACTTCCGGCAGGCACAGACATACCCAACCTCTCTTGTATTATATATATGTAAATAGTGAATAAACCGACTTTAAAACCGCTTTTGAGTTTGATCCACAACCGCACGCCCCACAAAAACCAAATCTCAGATAATATTCCAGCAATGATTGTGAGAAACTGCTATTAGGCTTAATTAATTTCTTGTATAGTGTGATACGTGTATGTTATGATATTAAAGCAAAGTAAATTTCCTGCTATTTAGTAATTCTGAATTGCCCCAATTTTCAAAAGTAAGAACGTCGATTTGCAACTATAGACTGATTCTCTTGTTAAACATCTTTGCAAAAATATATAAAATTATGTTATATAACGCTATGTATAATCACATAATACGCCATTTATTTTCGAATTAATACAGCTTTCTTCAAAAAAAATTCAAAAAATTTTCTTCCATTAAAATCGCCACACATATACTCGTATAATGTTGGACCAAAATTATTGATTCTCTCCAGCGTACCTAATTATGATTTTACTGTTTTCAACAAAACTT
The DNA here is from genome assembly GCA_963969525.1 of Ontholestes murinus. Classification (NCBI taxonomy): domain Eukaryota; kingdom Metazoa; phylum Arthropoda; class Insecta; order Coleoptera; family Staphylinidae; genus Ontholestes; species Ontholestes murinus. Next base: position 59,469,195 of record OZ018394.1, on the reverse strand, counting down.
CCTTATTCACATATGTTTTTTTCAACATAAAATTCATGAAGTAAAACTAGAGACTTACATATTTATTTATTTTTTATTATAATTAGGGCACCACGATTCTTATCAACCTGTATGCGACTAAAAATTATTTATAAGACTAGCTTGGCTCTCGAATTTGGACATCCAATGTCCAATATACTGGAGGTCGAAAGTAAGGCAACACCACTTAGATATGGTTCAATCCAGCAACAAATACACACGTTTTATTCACATTAAAAAGTAATAATGCGATAAAGTTTTTACTGCTTTATCTCAATTTTGCGTGTACGATTTTTACACTTATCTTAATAACCAGTCACCTGTTCTACTCCGATCCTTTCTGAGCTCTTCAGTATATTGAAAAATCTTGCTAAAATACCTAGAATTCGTGCACTCCGTCGATTTCATCAATTAAATGATGTTGGTATGAAAGAGACGGCTTCAGTTTGAGGGGAAAAGCCCAAAGACTCTAAATTACACCATCAACTCTAATGCGAGTATGGAGAAAATGGTCTGAAGAAAATGACTATCGGCGGCAGAGATATTCTGGTAGGCCTAGTATTATACAGGGTGGTCAAGAACGGAACCTAAGACTTCTTGCGATACGTAATCGTTACGACACTTTGCGGCAAATTCGAGGTGCCTTTGTTGCAGCAACAGGATGTGTGGTTTCTAGGCAAACGGTTAATCGAAGAGTTCTTGCCATGGGCCTTTATGCGTTCCGTCCATTTTGGATGTTACCGATGACTCCGCTGCACAAAGCTCGTCGCTTGGAAAGCCAGATTGAACTGGGATGTAGAGTGGAACTTCATTTGCTTTAGTAATTAGTTCAGATTCTGCTTAGGGGCCATGATGGAAATAGACGTGCTTGTCGATTTCTCTGTGAAAGGCAAAATGTATGGTTTGCCTTAGAACGCGCTACAGCCAATACCTCTGGCATCCTAACAAACACCAGGGGGACCTACTGGTGTTCATTAGGGGTAGTCTAACAGTCCAACGATACAGTTCTACAACCTGTTGCAATACCATACATTGAAACTATCTCAAACGCCATTCTTCAACAAGACAACGCCAGGCCGTATACGGCCCTTCAAACCATGGACTTTATACAAAAGTCTGGCGTAGAGCTTATAGATTTATCACCAATTGAACGTTTATGGGATAGCATTGGAACAATATTTCAGCGATTGTCACAGCCACCAAGGACTTTGGACCAATTGCGCATTATTGTTCAACAGACCACTTGATTCGGTCTATGCCTGGCCGAGTTAAAGAGTACTACAACAACGGCGGCGGGCCTACACATTTTTTCAGTATTTTTAGTTCAACCTGCACCAAATTGTAATCGTTTGTTCTGACACGAAAACTGAATATAAATTTAATTGAAATACATTTAAAACAATTTTCTTTCTGGGTGTTGCATTACTTTTAAGCTCCAGTCTATTTTGGTAAATCGTAAAGGCTTCTAATGCATCTATCTTATTTTTAAACGTTAGATATTTATATACTGAAATATCCTACTTAAGTTTTATGTCGATTTTCTTTTATTCGTTCATTGGTGTTAAGTTCGGGCTTTTTCAGCAATTAAAAAAATTCTCACAATTTTTGCAAATTTTCTAGTTTCTATAGCCGCAATTCCTACTTTAAATCTATAGATTTAATATATTCTGGAATTTCCAGTGCCTTCAGATTTATATTTAAATTCACCACCAATATGAATATACTCTCATTATTTACTTATTAGTCAGAGAATTCGCTTAATTGATCGAATGAAGATAAAATAATATCAATTGGTTGAATAATAATAAAAAAATGAATTATTAATTATTAATTAATAAATAATTGGTTAATATCTCTTTTTAAATGCTCAATGTAACCTCAGTTGATGGATGCAAAGATTAATTCTTCGCAAGGAATTAAAATATACTTGTTGTAAATCATATTTGCTATTTCTAGTGGATTCAGTTGCATTTTTTATTCTGAGACAAACATGTTCTTCATTCTCTATTATACTAAAGTACACCTTTAGAGCTATCAAAAATAAATTATTTAGATAGTTTCGAACATTTAAATGAAAATATGGCGGTGCTCTATCGTGAAGAAACCACATATCTGTTCTGTTAAATCTAATGGCAAATCTTTAAATAAATTAAGGCGAATTGACGTGGCTAATAGCAAATTAAGCATCTAGTGCTAATTTTGGGATTTTTTGTCACTATGTTTAAAATATCTTCCTCCATCCGAATTGCACAAATCGCATGAGAACGCCCACGATTTAATTTCACAGAAGTAAATCTGTTTCTCGAAGACGATCTTCAATTCTAGAAAATATTTTGTGATTTGGCATGCGACAATTGGTGAATCTTTCTCTATACAATCCAACACTTTCCAAACAATTTCCTTGATAAAATCCAAGTATAAGCAACATATCTGTTTGTTTCGAATATAAATAATTGTAGACCATAATGACAATTAATTCTCAGAAGACACTCGTTCATGTATATTATAACAAATAACTTTTGTTAAACAATTAGGGCGACAAATGAAGACATGTATTTTCAATCATCCGGAAATGTAGATTTATATTTTATTAAATAATATAAAGTTGTATTTTATTTTATTGTTACAAAACTATATAAGATTTCAAACATTATTAAAAGACAAAACAACTTTTAAATGAAATAATCTTTCAAGTAGTATTTTTAAAATTTTTGTAAGGTGTGCCAACAAGAAACATATTTTAGTTTTTATGTTATGGTATTACTGTTTTTTTAATTTTTTTATCTATTAATAATGACCATAATAACTGAAAATATGTGTTATATTATGATAATTAACTATACTAAATTTCAGCTTAATTAAATATAGGGTTCAATTGTTATAATTAAAATTAACAACAATTTTTGAAACCTTAATGAATAATTAACCGTAAACTTTTATATAAAGATAAGTTAATTGTTCCATGCATTTTCCTACATTAACATTAAATAGATGTAGGAATATAGTTATTTGTACAACAAGTGTGGAAATGTTACGCTTTTCCGCACGAGAGTAGTATGTTGGTTCAAGTTCAAGTTCCTACTCGAGTGCGGAAAAGCGCATTTCCCACGAGTTGTACACCCTATTTTTCACATACTGCATATAACATAACAAGGTGTGCGATTCATTTTTGACACTGGCATATAAAAATTAGGTAATAATTACCGATAGTACATGTGTTGTATATATTACTCCATGTATTACTCAATGTATGTAACTGAAATTGATTAATAGTAAATAAAAGTATTAGGTAATTTCAAATTAAAACACTTGTTTAGTTTTATATTGTAATATTCACTTTCCTGACACGTGTTTCGGTCAATGACGACCATTCTCAAAGGAATTACAAAAATAACTAAATAAAAAGAAGATGTTACAATGTATATATATTATGGGGTTAATTGTGGGAAAGACCAGAGATTAACAGATTCGAACTTGTTAATAGTTCGTTCTGGTTGTTTAGGAGATTATCACCATTCCTAATTGCTCTCTTAATCTCCAGACCTTCAAGGAGATTTAATTTTCGGCCTTTTTGTGCAAAGCGGATTGGTTTGATGTCGACTAATTGATTGTTGTGACGCAATGCTCGGATAATCATGTTCCCGTGGTTTGTTCTTCTATTGCCTTCTTGTGTTGTGTTGTACCTGATCTTAAAATTTCTTCCTCTCTGTCCTATATATTTTCCGTCACAATTTTCACATTGTACTTGATAAATGCCGGATTTTTCGAGTGGGTCTATTGTCTCTATTTTGTTGTTAACTAAGTGCTTTTTCAAATTTTCCCTGTTGACTTCTATTACTCGGATATTGTGTTTGGTAAGTTCTTTTACAATCTTCTGGCTCACATATGGGATGTATGGAATGGCTGCAAACTTGCTATCTTCTTTGGTTCCTACTCCATTGAACAAGAGTTTTTGAACTACTTTTCTTCTTTTCCGATTCACGATCCTATCTATCTTGTTTTTCTTGTATCCGTTTTTGGTGGCAATTTGGTAAATTATATGTAGTTCTAGGTTAAAATCTTCTTCGCTTAGTGGGATGTTGATCAGACGATGAATATATGAATTTAATGCGGAGGATTTGATTTGTTCAGATTATAGTGATGTTGATGGGATGAGTGTGTCTGTGGCAGTTGGTTTTCTATATATGGCATATTTTAGTTTATTTCTTTCTATTGAAATACTTAGGTCTAAAAAGTTGAGAATACCGTCGACTTGTTTTTCTATGGTGAATTAAATTTTTCTATTAATTGAATTTAGGGTTGTTAAAAAAATATCCAACTGTCTATCTGTGCCATTTCATATGCAGAAAATATCATCAACGTATCTGCACCAGAATTGTATGTTTCTTGTTGATTTCACATCCAAATACGGAATAAAAAACTCCATCGTCCACACGTGTCAGGAAACTGAATATTACAATATGAAACTAAACAAGTGTTTTAATTTGAAATTACCTAATATTATAATTTCGTTTCATCAAGAATGCAGTGAAGAAAGTATATACCGTAGTAAATAAAAGTAGTACGAAAAAGTGTATCCATGCGGAAAAGTGTTGCTATGCAGAAAAGTGTTGCTATGCGGAAAAGTGTTACTTTTGTCAACGATTTTGGATGCGGAAATGTAAGGTATTTCTATTCAGTATGTGAAAAAAATATTTGTACAACTAGATTATGTCAATGTGACTAAGATTTGTAGAAAAATATTTACAATTACAATAGGTCTTAGTATTCATTAGAAATTATTGATATATAAAGGGCCTTAAAAGAAATCGATGAAAAAGTTGGCCTTGGAAATATAGCCATGTCTAAACTAGAAGTAAATAAGCTAACCCTTTGCAAAAACATCCTTAAATTAATTTGTTTCATAAAGAAATACAGATTGTCCATATGATTTTAAATTATTTTCGATGTGTTAGATGATTAACACGTGTGATATTCGTCATTGACTTTGAATGTTTTGAAAATAAAAAGTATAGCTTTTAATATTAGATTGTTTTAACAGTGTAAACTATTGACAGGTATAAGATATATGTAATTACTCTCAATTAATTAATTATTGATTATAGATATACAGGGTGAGTTTTTTTCGATGTTCTCTATGGGGATCTCGGAAACTATAAGAGATAGAGAAACGGTTAAATGGGGAAAGAAGTGTAGATTTACGAGACGAATAAAATTCCACTTTCAAAGTTTTCAAAAAAGTCAAGGGTAACTAGATATTTTGAAAAAAGTAAAAAGTGTCAATTTTTTCAAATCAATATATCTCGTTTATTATAACAGATAGAAAAAATTTGTAAAAGACAAAGTTTTAGATAATTTCATGTAGATTAATAAAAAATAATCAGAAAATTTTTATCGCCATTATTTTTCGAGATATGACACAAACTTACATTTTTTTAAATGGAAACCATAGTTGGCTATGGCCTCATTCAAAAGGAAATTTTTTTCTCTTTAATCCAATATGACATACGACATAGTTATTTCTAAAAATAAGTGAGTTATCGTCATTTTAAATTTTATTATAAATAAAAAATGGGTAGCCATGAAAAAGATGAAAGTAAAACAATTGCAGTTGTTTATAAGAATATCAATATTGTAATTATTGGGTCTACAAAGTTAAACAAAAATGAAAAACCAGCGTAAGAATAATAATTTTGTAATTATCAAATAGCCTTCTGTATGTGGTATAAACCCATTTACCAAGAGGATAATACGTTTCTTACAAAAATATTATGAACAGATGAATCGCGATTCACTAATTGTGGTATTTTTAATCGCCACAATGAACCTAGATGAACTCAAGAGAATGCACGAGAAGTTTCACAGAGAAAACTACAAATTAAATTTGGGTTTAATCCATGGTGTGTTTGGATTAATAATTCTTGGTCCATATATTTTTGAAAGCTCACTAAGTGAAAATGATTACTTTCATTTTCTTCAGAAAACATTTAAAGATACGCTCGATTGTTTAAATTTATCATTACAAGCAAGATTGAAATGGTTCCAATATGACGGTGCTCCACCTCATAAACATGTTGGCTTTACATATTATTTAAATGATGCTTTTCCTAACTCATAAGTGGGAAGAAATAAACCAATCCCAGGGCCACCTAATTCTCCCGATCTGCGCGTTTTAGAATTTTTTCTGTGGGATTATGTAAAAAACAAAGTATATGAAAAATCATATCAATCCTTGGAGGATCATAAACTAGTTGTTATTGAAACATTTAATTCAATTTATATGAGAATAGTCAAAAATGCCATAAATTCAATTTTAAAAAGATATAATTTATGTCATAATAGTATTAATAGTGGACTCTTTGACCATATTTTTTTAATATTAAAATTTCTCTCCCATTGATATATTGATAATTACAGAATTACTTTATGCTGTTGTTTCATGTTGGTTTATCTCTGTAAAACTAATAATTACAATATTGCTATTATTATAAACAACTGCAATTGTTTTACTTTCACCTTTTTCATGGCTACCCATTTTTTATTTATAATAAAATTTAAAATGACTATAACTCACTTATTTTTAGAAATAACTATGTCGTATGCCACATTGGATTAAAGAGAAAAAAAAATACCTTTTGAATGAGGTCACAGCCAACTATGGTTTCCATTTAAAAAAATGTAAGTTTGCGTCATATCTCGGAAAATAATGGCGATAAAAATTTTCTGATTATTTTTTATTAATCTGTATAAAATTATCTAAAACTTTGTCCTTTACAGTTTTTTTCTATCTGTTATAATAATCGAGATATATTGATTTGAAAATATTGACACTTTTTACTTTTTTCAAAATATTTAGTTACCCTTGACTTTTTTGAAAACTTTGAAAGTGGAATTTTATTCGTCTCGTAAATCTACACTTCTTTCCCCATTTAACCGTTTCTCTATCTCTTATAGTTTCCGAGATCCCCATAGAGAACATCGAAAAAAACTCACCCTGTATACAAATTTTAAGATAGATAATGAAAACAATTAATTAAGAATATTATTGTATTTATTATAATTTTATAGCATGTTATTAATATTTACTAGAACACTTGCTACCGTTTCATGAATCCTCATTTGAAAGAGTAATTAATTGTTAATTAAACTGAAAGTAAAAATTATTTTGCTTCATCATTATTTTTTTAAGTTAAGAGATCTTTTGGAAAAGTTTACCATTTATTATATTTAAAATTAATGTGAATTCTTAGTATTCTAAAAATTTAATAAATACTTAGCTTAATCTAATTTATGTCAAAATTAGATTTGCTTGTCCAAAGCATGTATATTATATATTATATAAAAATATTATATATATTTTTGAAATTAAAAAAAAAATCAAACCTTGAAAATTTTAAATAATCTAAAATATCATAACTATATTACGAATACGTATTTATTTTAAATTATATGTAAGTATAAATGGTAGCAGTAAAATTTAAAAAAATAGTGGGGGATATATATGTTTTCCTTCGACAACCGATCAATCAATTGTCGGATAATACTTGTAGTTCGCTCCATTGTGACCGACAACCCCATTGTACCCTCATCCGATCAATGGAAAAATCAACATTGCCTTCCATAAAAGTCACAATCAGACCGGAATCAAACGATAGAAAACGACTGCATACACAATCAATGCACAAAATAAAATGGGCATCGTTAATTTTTATATAAAGGACAAATCTATGGTATAACCCCTTAAACGTGCATGTGTATGAATAACGGTATACCGGGTAAGCCATTAGTGGGTGGTTGGAAGATTAGGAGTATACTGTTATTAATATTCATTTTTAAAATACGTTATTATGACATAGTGGATGACCCTTAAGGCTACAACTTAAACATATTTTCGACTGTGTTGCAATTGTTATACAGAGTGAAAAATATTTTTTAGGTTATAACGTTAAGAATCCTCCACCGTGTTCCGATAACGAATTATGAAAATGTACCTTAATTCATCCACACACTAATGGCTCACACTGTATACAGTTAAATTTTACTCGTTCGTTACAGACTTGCGGCTGTAGAAATCGCAGAAATTTTTCAATTAGAAAAAGAGTGAGTGATAAAAAAACAAAACGAGGATAAAAAAGCGACGCAAATTTAATTTAGTTATTTCCAATTCATCTGGACGGCGAATTAATTAAGCGTTGCAACAGAAAAATGAAACTTGTGTGACATTCAATTTATTCAAAGCCAGGAACAATGGTCGTCACGCGGAAAAAGTGCCATCTAGCTGACGTCATAGATAACGCCGTTTCAATTAACTAATTTCAATTTTTTCACGGAAGTTTTATTAAACACTTGCCGTGAGGACTTTATCCTTAGTGGCCATCGCTAAATATATTTTATTATTAAAATAACTGGGCCTGTCAATTAAATTATATTAGTTATAATATAAAGAACTATAATAAACTATTTTAGCACGTATGGGAAATCATACAAACTGCATCATCACGTATGTGTGTGGTTATTCAGATATATAAGCAATTTTTTCTCTTCATTATATTAACCGTCCTATATCGTGATTTATTTCGAATATATATATGTATAAATAATATATAGATCAATATCATAATCAATAGCATAATCAAAACAATAACATTAAGTTTCAAATAGCAATGAAAATTCAAATCATGAAGAACATATTTCATCTACCTGATAAAACCACTGTGTGGTGAAACATTGTTATAGTACAATAAAAAATATTCAGAAACCATATGCTGAGTCAGTATTTCTTTAAGTGATATTATATAGTTGCGACAAGTAACAGCCTCATCAATCCATTATCCATCATTCTATTTTTATAAACATAAATAAATGAATGATGAGATAGAAAATTTAATAAATCAATTAAACCAAAATTGCAAACTTATCAAATTCTTAATCTTAAACCCTAATTAATCAATCAACTAAAAGATCAACATTGTCAAGTTGGTTAATCAAATGATGTCACTAAATAACGACGTATCAAGAATAAATAAGTAGGAAATGTTAGCCCCAATGCCATTTAATACCATGCAAGAACTAAAAAAACATTTTAACTTTACTTTGTGGAGACTAACAATACGAAAATCATTATTAAGACTTCAAAAACTACAGTTTACATTCAGACGGCCACAATTTAACCAACATCAACATTCTTCTAACGGGTGTCCAACAATTATTGCAGTCCCCGGTGGCGTTGGAATAAAAAACATAGGTCGATTCTTACATGTTGCAAATAAATGAACTGACATTTTTAATGCACATTTAAGTTATGTTTGACAATTAAAATTTCAGTTCATTTATTTGGCACATGTAAGAATCGACCTACGATTTTGATTCCAACGCCACCCGGGACTGCAATAATTGTTGGACACCCGTGAGATAACAAATAAATTTCAATCTATTTAGACATATAAACCAAAACACAAACATATTAACCAACATCAGTAGACGTATCATCTGGAAAAACAGCAAAAATGCAACTTCAATTCATTAATATTAGTATTAGTATTATTTATTTATTCCAATATGCTTACATAACAATCCAAAATTGTATATAAGATCCATTAATCAACAAAAATTTCAATCACATATGGAAAGGGCAGAGTTCACAATGTAGCGTTCTTCCACTCGTACCAACACTTTCTTCCGCGAGAGACTGCCTTCTTGAAGCTCATCTCAGAATATGTTGTTTTGGCCAAATGCGGCACATTATATCCTCAAAAGGATTTTACACAAATATGTGACTTATGACATTTTATTGTTAATTTTTTTTAAGGGCTCCAATAGTGAGTATGGCCTCGCATAGAAACAACTGAAGGATCGTTATTAAAACGATTGCTTTATTATGAAACAGCTCATTCAATCGCTCATTTATCTGCCACTATCGAAGCAGGATAGTCATTAGTTCTTACGCCACCAAACCGATGAGGTGACCTGGCCGTAAAATCAAAGATGGTGCTGACTTCCTGGTGAAATTTATAACAGAAAAATTGGACAACACTCTACAGAAGGAATGGAAAGGACGAACCTGCGATAAAGTGATAACTTACGATGACATTACTAAGTTCATATCTTTAAAGTGCAAACAACTAGAAGCAACGCGAGATAACCAGAATCATGTGAGAATTCGAACATTCATTGTGTTTCCTGTTCGAATTGCGGGCATCAATTAAGACATGTGCAACGGCAGACATTTAATCTACAAATACGATAAGTTTATCAACCTCAAGAGATCACCAGTTATCCAAATGCAGATCGATAAGCTGTCGAAACAAAAAAACTTCAGCCTTGGTTTCTGGTTCAACAACAACTTCGGCTGTAATCAATTGTACCTACATCCACTTAAAGGGATTTGTTATCCACCTGTAAGTTAGCAGTCAAGGACAAATAAACAAATATCAAACTGTACGCGCAATTCTTGACACTGGTTCTTATGTCAATGTGATATTAAAATCGTGTGTGAACCGCCTTGGCCTTGATTAAAAAGTATTAGTAGTAGGTCAAAAAACACACCGTAAATAATTTCTACATAAATTAGTTCGCTACTCTGATTTTAACATAAACATAAGTGCACTTGTCATCGAGGATTTATCGGATCTAATTCCTGCTCGCCAATTTGATTTCGATCCATCTAGAATACCGAACGATATTCAATTAGCCGCTCCCGAATTTTTGGAGCCAGAAGAACTGGTCCTTATCATAGGAAACACAGACTACAGAGACATCCTGCTAGGAGAGATTATACTTAAACCGTTGACATTATTCAACAGTCACTTAATCTGGATTGTGAACAGAGAGTTACCACCAATCTCGAAATTTCAAAAAGACAACCCTGTAATAGGATTGGTAAGCATTCACGAAGCAGTTTCTAGATTCTGGGAACTAGAACATTACAAGAACGAATTATTTTTGCCCGTTGACATAATATGTGAAAATTACTTTTAAAAAACATCCTCACGAGACGATTCAAGGTGGGACTCTTTTTTAAGGACAGCATATTTTGCTTAATTAGCAAAGCAGCTATTTTTCTCTTTAGAGCGAAGTCTAATGAGTCAACCTAATGTGTATGCCTAGTACCGCATATTAATGAATGAGTACATCACCTTAGGAAAAAAGTGTGAATCAATTAATCAATAACGGCTACTATCTACCTCATCATTGCGTTCTTAAATGGAATAGTCTCACAACAAAGTTAAGAGTTGTTTTCAAAGAATCTGCTATTACTTCAACGGGGCTTTCTTTAAATGACATCTTGATGATCAGGCTGCCCATTCAAAACGTCCTAATCTCCATTTTGATGAATATGAAATATTGGAATTGCGAAGATGTACCTGGAAGTGTTGGTGAGAACTGAATACAGAAACCGCCCTGAAGAAGAGTTGATATCTTACGAGCTTACGACTGCTACTTAGGGTACTACCAATTGAATGTATACGTTGATGACCTATTAACAGGCACAGACTCATTACATGACCTGATATTTGTACATGATCAAGTAAATGATTTGCTTTGAAGTGGTGGATTTGAACTGAAATAATGAGGAAGTAACTGCGACCAGGTATTCGTGGACTTTAAAACCGACTATGACAATGAAATGTCGATATGAACGCCAATGAGAGTGTAACAATATTAGGGACGTAAAACTAATCTCTTCGCGAGCGTCCACCAATAGAGGAGTGCTAAGCGAACTGTCAAGAACATATACTGAATTAATTGGACCCAATTATTCATTTCATTATTTCATTTGAGAATAATGGTAATTGAAGTACCACTAAACTACATTGATCGCTGGTGCCAATACGGACAAGATCTATAGCTGGTAATCACAATTAATGTACCCAGACAGATATGCCTAGATCAACACATCAACATTGTACTTCATAGTTTCTCACTACTCACTAAAAAATCATATTAAGGCGATTAGATAATACGGCTGGAATAACGTGGGGCACTACTATTGGCAGAATTAAGTAAACGAGTGAGTGAAACGCTGAGTAGATTTAATTTTCGTAGATTCTACTACAGTGATTCTACCATCACATCGTCATAGATGAATGACAATTTTAGGCGCTTCGAAACATTTGTTGCAAGTAGAGTAGGAGTAATTAACACCCTAAATAACGCCGAGGAGAATCCAGCCAACATCATCACACGTGGATCTGATGCCATCGTCTTCGAAGAGAGCAATTTATGGTGGACTTGGCGGCAATTTCTAATCAATCACATCTGATGCTGCCACGATTCCTGAATGCTTTTCCTACGAGAAAACTCTACGCGTAATGAAAAACGTTCTCCGTTTTATAAACAATATCCACAAGCGTATTGTACAAGATGGGCAGCTAACAATTCCAAACCTACAAGGCATCGTGTTTGAACAGATATAAGGGCTCTTACTGTTAACGGTGGAGGCTTCTACTTCGTTATACATAATTCTTCACAAATAAAAAACTTTTTAACTTTGTTTGTATAACACGGACTTTATTTAGTGACTATAATTTCGACAATCTAAAATTGTGTTACACAAATAAAGTTAAAGAGTTTTTTATTTATAAGGGCTCTTAAACGAAATGAGTTTGTATCCAAATCAAGCAGGTTAAGAACGATTCCCCATCGTTCTGCCTTCGACTCGTAGACCGCCTAAATTGATCGTGTGTAGTGTTCACGTTACAATTACATATAATTAAAATTCTCGCCCGTGACGTTGTTATATTTTGCATTGATTGTTTAAAGGCCAAACAAAGATCCAGTCGCCACTCATCAGTACATTACCTAACTATCGCACCCAACAATTTCGGCCATTTCTTATTATCAAGAACGGCGGTCGTAGATCCTTTTGGACTCAATGATATGTCTGTGTGTTTGTAAGCTGCGCATCGAAGGCAGTGCACATCAAATTAGTTTTGACATTATCCACTAATTAATTTCTAGCTACATTTAATCGGTTCATATAAAGGAGGGAACATGTGATTGAAATCATTTGCAATAAAGCCACCAATTTTCTCAGTGCGAGAAATCACTTACAAGACCTCAGCATCTTTCTTTGTGACTAAAGAAACCATTAATAATAGAATGACTCAATGAAGAATTAAATTGAACCTTCATATCACCTTGAACACTTCCTTTTAAAGGCCTCTTCACAGAGTAGCAGGGAAAATTCTCTTGACTTCTGTAGAGTTGATTACTCTGCTAACACAGATTGAAGCAGTACTCAACTCGAGATCATTATGCCCAATAAGTGATGACTGCTCTAACCCTGGCCCACTTCCTCATCGGAGATGTTTTAACTTTTTTATGGGGACGTGCTGTCCGCGAACGGTGAAGCAGTGACCCCCGAGAAGCGGGAACGCCGGTGGTATCACCCGTCGTTCCTTCTGCCCATTGATAAAAATCGTCGCCTTTATTTATTTATTTACTTATTATACACACACAGTTAAAATTTTTACAATAAACATTTAGACACTTACACAGTTATTCAGTCGCCGCCTCGCGCTTCTCCCTCTCTTTGGAGCTCAGCAGCTGGACCGCAAATCTCTCCAGGATCCTAGGATTCCAGCAGCATTTCCCCCAGATTTCCCGGCTTGATCTCCACCCCCAACTCTCTCTCAGCTACACTCCTCAGGTGCCTTCAACGACTGCACCGAAACACGGTGTACTATCCGACTAAGATAGGCTCTAAAGTACCCGTTACCCGTCAAGATTTGGGCTAGGTGATACCTCACCTCGCCCTACCGCCTGTTGTGCCAGGAAAGCACGTTGAAAATTAGGGTGGCCGTTCATCTGCCCTGCTCTGCTCGCTTTGAGACCAGCGGATTCTTCCTCTTGTTTCGCTAGGATTGAGCCCGCTCCTTGGCTAGGAGGTCAATTGGGATTAGCCCTGCGACCATGAGAGCTGCTTCAGTGGAAGTCTTCCTATACATACTCCCGATGCGCAGGGCTACCTTCCTCTGAACTGCCATGAGCCTAACCCGGTTCCTCTCTACGCTGAGGTCCCTAGCCGAGATCTTGGCTCCGTACAGAAGTATGGAGTGCGCCAGTGTTCGCTTGGGCTGCCCTGGCTCTCCCACGTTGGGCCAACTAAGACTGCGGATTACGTCTCCTTCTAAGTGGGCCGTGTATTTCCCCAAGGACGCCAAGACGATCCCCAGGCACTTAAGGCTCATTTGCGAAGCAATAGTGTATCGTCCCAACTAGAACCACATCCCCTTCATCTTTCTCGTGCCCGCATAGATGACCGCCTCAGATTTGTGCGGCGTCAGATGTAGGTGGTGATCGTCCATCCATTTCGGGACCGAAACTTGCCCATCAGCTCATCCTCTGTTTTGGTCTTGGCAACCAGGGAGAGGTCGTCGGCGAAATCCACTAGCATCGTCTCCTCCGGAAATGTCAGCCTGAACATGTCGTCATACATGATGTTGATGTTCCACAGGATTGGTCCGAGAACGGAGCCCTGTGGAATATCTCCTGGAGTCCTATGCCGTGCGGTGTCGTCCTCAGCCTTGAACTCTATCCACCTGTCCTTTAGGTAGCTCTCCAAGATGCTACGGAGATACGGTTCTACCCGTTCTAACCCGAGCGAGGGTTACCACCTTTACGTGGTGCAAGGGATAAGTACCCTCAATGATCGTAAGTGAGAAGGGAAACGAAGAGTAACCCAAACCCCAAGCTAAGGTGAAAGGCAAAGTGCTGAGAGCTGAATGGCCGCAGGGGTAAGTGCGGTCTCGAACTTTCCCAGGGGGGCACCAGGCGAAACCCCCCTGTATTTAGCCTTACCTGGTCATGCGGGGCTCTGATTAGGCCGACCGAATATTTCCCTAGCTTCTCGTGGGAACAAAAATGAAAAAAACCCAAAAACAAAAAAACATAGGCCAGGAGGCTTCCAAGGCTACTGGGCCAGGGACCTCCTACGAGGCCAGCAAAGAGGCCACCCAAGCCAAAGGGCAGGGTACCTCTACACAAGAACCTCGTCAAGGCCAAATGGCCGGAAAGGCACTACGTATAAGTGCCTTAGAGGAGGTAGACCTCATGTCAGACGATGAAATTCGGTAGGCAGGGGTTTCAGGCGTCACTAAAGCGAAAGTGGCGAAACTGGTGAAGGAAGGCCGAGATTACATCCAGGCCAAAAGAGCCGTGATCAAGGCTAACTTCACTGCCAGCCAGGCACGCAAGGGCCAGGAAAAACCCCAAGGACAAAAAAGGCACCCCAGGAGGGAGCGTCTCTCAGGGTGTTGAAGGGGGACGAGATTCCCAAGCCATGGGTGTGCACGGCATACGTCCCGTATGAGGGGAAGGACAGACTAGAGGCCGACAGGATCCTGAAACGATTGAGAATCAGGAACCGGGGCCTAAACACACACCTGTGGACTGTATGGGGGAAAACCCCGGAGGCTAAAGGTGTGATATGGACATTCTCCATTGATAGAGAGTCCAAAGAGGAGTTATCTAAATTGGACCTCTACCCATTCTTCGGATACGGTAGGCTTCGGCTGCGTATCAAGGAGAATAGTAGGACAACGGAAGGGAGTAAACCAAGGCAGAGTCCGGACACACTACCCTTGAGAAACCAGCGGAGACCCAAGGCACCAGCGAGGCCGGGGAGAACGTGGAACCAGGGCAAGACTCTCCCAAAGAAGGTCAACCCTCCGCCAGCGGGATCAATCCCCTCTTAAGGCCATCGGCCAGGGGGGACGCGGTTCCAATGGAGGAGGACAAGACCACGGAGGAAGAGCCTGAAGATGTCCCTCCTCTTCAATAGCGGAAGAGGAATAAAAATCCTGCAGGTGAACCTTCAACACGCAAAAGCCGCATCTGTAACGCTGTGTAGGAGATTCAACAAAGAAGGCATAGATATAGCCCTCCTGCAAGAACCGTGGTTACTCCGAGGGAAAATAGCAGGCCTAGCGCCACAACACTCTCAGGTAATATACAGCCCAAACGCCGAAAGGCCAAGGGCATGCATAATTCACAGTGATGGAGTCAAATGCACACGAATACCGCAATTATGCACTGAAGATTCTGTTACAGGCATCATGTCGGCCAGGACGGAGGAAGGAGAGAGAAGCTGGGTCATCTGATCAGCCTACTTCCCAAGAGATGAGAGAGAATGCCCTCCGCGTATACTAAGCGACATAGTTGCATACTGTGCGGAGAAGGCATACCAACTCATAATAGGGTGCGACGCCAATGCGCATCACACGCTCTGGGGTAGCTCAGACATCAACAAACGAGGTGAGTCTTTACTTAACTTTATCTCCGCAGAGGGACTTATAGTGACTAATATCGGCAATAAGCCCACGTTCATCACGAAAAACCGTAAAGAAGTACTAGACCTAACGATCTGTACCGGGAAAGTGAGTGATTGTATAGCGAATTGGCATGTGTCAGAAGAACCATCGTGCTCCGACCACAGGTAAATCCGCTTCGATCTAGTCACATCTCTCATGACGAAGAAGTACAGAAACCCAAGAGAGACGAACTGGGTAGGATATAAAGAGTTCCTCAGAGAAGCTCTCAAGGGAGGTACAGCATCGACAAGAGAGATTGATGGGCTGGGGCTAACAGTGGAACAAATCAATGACGCCATCAGGACGGCTTATTTGGAAAACTGCCCGGAAAAAACGGCCAAGCAGAGGGGCTGCGGAACAGTCTGGTGGAACCAAAAACTCGAAAAAATGAGGATCGAGGTTCGAAGGCTATTCAATAGGGCCAAAAACAACCAGGACTGGGACACCTACAGAGGAAAGCTCACTCAATATAACAAAGAAATCCGACAAGCCAAAAGGGACTCGTGGAGGAAGTTCTGCGAGGAGATTAACGACACTCCGGCATGCTCTAGAATTCACAAAGTCCTGGCTAAGGACGGCAGTGCTTCCAAAGAGGTAGGCTTCCTCAAGAAACCGGAAGGAACCTACACAGAAACAATAGAGGAAAGTCTCAAGGAACTATTTCCACTTTCCAGCCTCAACAATTCTGGCAGAACACAACAAGCCAGACAATCCCAGCCAAAGACCTAAAAGGCCCGACCGAAAGGGCTGGAGATTAGTCACTGAGGTCACAAGACCCACTAAAATTAAATGGACCATCAGCAGGTTCCAACCTTACAAGTCCGCGGGACCGGATGGGATTTATCCCATTCTGTTACAAATGGGAATAGAGGAATTGGTGCCGCACCTGTCAAAAATCTTCAAAGCCTGCCTGGCATGGGGATATATACCAAAATCATGGCAAAGCGTAAGGGTAATCTACCTGCCGAAGGTAGGCAGAATAGCTGACCTAACGTCAAAGTAATACAGACCTATCAGCCTATCATCATTCTTACTAAAAACAATGGAAAGACTGATTGATAGGTACATAAGGGACGAGATACTGTTAAAAGATCCCCTCAACAACAGGCAATATGTATATCAGCCGGGTAAGTCAACGGACTCGGCGCTGGATGACCTAAACAGGCTCATCACAAAGTCAATGGAAGACAAAGATGTAGCCATGGCCACATTTTTGGATATAGAAGGGGCGTTTAACAACGTCACAACAAACTCTCTCGTGGAGGCACAAAAAAGGAAAGGAGTCCCGTCAAGCCTTTGCCAATGGATCAAGGCCAGCCTAGAGAAAAGGACAATCATATCCACTTTGGGGGGCCATACCATTAAGGCTAAGGCAGGGGGAGGCTGCCCACAAGGAAGAGTGCTATCTCCACTGTTATGGGCACCGCTAGTAGATGACCTTCTAGGAAAACTGTTCAAAGAGGACATCAACTGCCTAGGGTACGCGGATGACTTAGCCATTGTCATCAGGGGCCGGTTCGCGGGAGTTGTCTCGGAGCGGGCACAAAGAGCCCTAAACATAGTAGACAATTGGTGTAAACAGGAGCGATTGACAATCAATCCACAAAAAACACAAATTGTCGTATTCACAAAAAGACGAGCATTGCAAGGCCTAAAGCCACTGAAGCTCGGGGGTACGGAAATTCCCTTCGTAGGGGAGGCAAAGTACCTGGGAGTAACCTTTGACGCCAAAATGACGTGGAGGCCACACATCACAAAAGCCACCAAAAAAGCTACAATATCATTGGGCAGGTGTCGCAGAATGTGCGGGAAAAATTGGGGACTAAACCCTAAATTGACTCTATGGCTCTACACCAGGGTGATAAGACCCATGATAGCCTATGGAGCAGTGGTGTGGTGGACTAGGACAAAGCAAAAGGGGGCGATAGGACTCCTGAACAGTACACAAAGACTAGCATGTCTCTAGAAGCCATCTTGAACATACCACCACTACACATCTTCATTCAAGGAGAAGCCAGGTCCGTATCATACAGACTGATGCAAGGACAGGCGCCCATAATCCGATCACACGGAAAAACGCACCAATGACTAGAAGACGAGCTGAAGGCTAACGCGATTACAGCAATGCCTAGCGATGCCATGGTGAAAAAATACAATTTCGAAAAGAAATACAAGGTTCTAATCCCACAAAGAGAGGACTGGGTCGAAGGCCAACCTACCAAAGCAGAATCATGCTGGTTTACGGACGGCTTAAAGACCGACAAAGGGGTAGGAGCAGGTATATACGGCACAAAACCCGAGACAAAGATTTCTGTCAGTCTCACCAAGGACACCACGGTGTTCCAAGCAGATAGCTCTTCACCACTGCACAAGAGAAATAGCAAGACAAGACACCAAAAGTAGGTCAATTGCTATATTCTCCGACAGCCAGGCGCTACTAAGAGCATTAAGCTCCACACAGGTCGAATCTAAGCTAGTGTGGGACTGTATACGCGCTCTTAACCAACTTGGCTGTCACAAAAAAGTAACAATCACATGGGTCCCAGGACACGGAGGACATCCGGGGAACGACATAGCAGACGAATTGGCCAAACAAGGCTCGTCAAAAGCAGTAATTGGCCTGGAACCCTCTTGCGGAATCTCCAAAACCGCAGTCAAACGATCCATAAAAAATGGGTGGGGACACAGGCCCATACCTGGTGGACGAACTCACCAGGACAGAGACAGGCGAAACAGTTCCGTAAGAAACAATCGCCAAAATTCACGACCGAACTCCTGAACCAAGACAGGAAAATGGTCAAAACAATAGTAGGCCTGATAACAGGACACTGCAAGCTTAACAAACATATGAGCAAAATAGGCCTGGTGGAAGAAGCATCATGCAGATTCTGCCTAGAGGAAGAAGAGGACTCGTTCCACGTCCTATGCCACTGCGAGGGTCTAGTAAGGATTAGATATCAAAAGCTAGGCACTACAAACCCAAGCGCGGAGACTTATACCCAAGCCCCTCTGGCAGGGCTAATAGGACTAATCAAAGAGGCAAAGCTAGACCTGAGATAAACAGGGATCCACAATAGACCTGGAAAGGTCGCGGTGGAATAGGCGCTGGTGCCACCCATACAACATCTAATCTAATCTAATCTACCCCCCGCCTTTCCAGCGCCTCCAATATATCCTTCCATCTCACAATATTGAAGGCGTTGCTGACGTCTACCTACGGTAATTAGTGCGCACCATTTTCTTGTTCGCCAGGTTTGAGTGACTGTCAGTGCGTCAACGGTGGAGTGCCGCACCCTGAATCCATATTGGCCAGTCCTCTGGTTCTGTCCACCTCTACCTACAGCCTCTTCAGGAGCTCACTCTCCAAGGATAATTGCTCCGCTGGAATTCCGTCTGGCTCATTTTAGCCACTGCCTTCTTCTGCAACTCCTCCTCGGTTACGAGAGGTATCTCATTTGTACGAAGGCGGGGTCCCTGTACTTGGTCGGCCCCAGTACAGGGAATAGCTCGCCTACCACCCTCAGAGTCTCCTCACCATCTAGCTCAACTTTTTGAGAGCAATTTTGTACCCCATGCCCCATCGTCGTCTTCAACCTGTGCGCAAAGTCGACGCCAGCATTCCCTTTGCCTACTGCTAGGGGCCCTTACTCTCTGCCCCGAGTGCCTCCGCACGTGGCAGACCTTCCTGAGTATCCTCCCAGTAGAGCACAACTGACAATCAGGTGTCGAGATAGGAACTTATCAACAAGATGCGACACCAGATGTGGAGACTTTAATCGCAAGAGTACCTGTCAGAACTACATTCTCGTGGGAAGTGGCAATCCTAGGAATTATTGTGAAACCTAGCCGATTGATAATATTAAAGCAAAACAACATTCTCCCGTTGCATTGGCGCGAGGAACGTATTGAAACAATTCATCCCGTAAAAGTATAAAGTGGTGCGAAATGTCTCAATCAAAAATCTTTCGGCAGCATAACCCATCCTGTAGTGAAAGAATATGTCTTGCCTATTTGACATTATTTGAATGTTGTGTTATTGAATTTGTATCTTGTCGTTTGAAAATATTTATTTTCATTTGGGATTATTGTGACATTTCAAGGCTTTCCTAAAAAAACCTGATGTCACAAATTATTTTGAACACACCATAAGTAAGTTGTTATTTTCCACCTGTTTTAACGTGAACTATACGTGCAGTTTTTCTTAATCATTTTTTTCTTTCTTTTCTCTTACTTTATTGTTAATTAGCTAGGTGTTTTCTTTAATTTAATTATTTACTTGCTATTGTTAATTTCTATATATTTTTTCTACATATTTTTGTAAATAAATGCATTTTTATTTTACAAATTATTAATTTGACAATTCCATTCAAATCAGATAATAAAGATTATCTTATCAAACTACCAAGAAACTGTCATTTCTGTTAAGGAATCAAACTGTTATGTAAATATATAGCTAACATGACATAATATTTGGAATTTTGTGTAGTTACGCACACTTCCTCTATCACCTTTTAAAATATTTTCTACTTTTTATCGAACCTTCTCATTCAATCCCTTTTAACATTGTAATAATCTAAAGTATCTAAAATTTATGTTAAAATAGTTCTTTTTATATCAAATTATATTTAAATCAACAAATTAACTAATCTCTAATATATACGGTGTTATGATAAATATCAATAATAAATTTCAGTCAGATCGAATAAAACGTGTTATAAATAATATAATTTTAGGTGGAGAGTAACACTTGTTTTGTTCCATAATGTTTTTATTCTCAGTTGCCTGACACGTGTTTCGGTCTTCACAGACCATTATCAAAGTTAAACTCAAGAAGTGTAGCGCAACAAGTATTAACTTTAAATAATATAATGATATTTTTTAGAACGTTGAACGCTAATTCCGGCTTAAAGAGTATTAAATATAGATAAGTTGTGTTAAATCATCATATTTTGATCCCAGAAATCTGTGATACTACGAAAACTGAACCAGCAAATGATGGCGCATGCGCATACTAGTTTGTCACTACGTTTCTTTTTTTAGATTTTTTTCTGACAAATTTAAGTAACATATTTTAATCTTTTGTTCGTGTCCTTTCCTTATTGTGTTTTGTGTCAATAGTGCCGCACCAAAAAAGCGTTTCCAAACAGGCATTGCTGCCCATCATCTAGATGTACTCAATCTCTTCTGAATGTTTATACAGCTAATAATCAAAACACGTTACTTAAAATATATATATATATATTTTTTAAATACGTCAAGTACGACAGTACCTAAGAAATGTTTTATTTATCCAAAATATTTTCAGGTTAATGATTAATTTTTAAATGTTTAATTGTGAAGGCGTTTACTTTATGGTACATCTTTAATATGATGAAGAAGGAGACACATGTGACCATAGTTTCTACTAATAGCTAGTCATTATCAAACTTTATATTTTATAAATTTTCTAATTTTGAAAAAAAATATATAAATGAAAATTTTGTTTTAACATATTTACTATTAATTGTAAAAATATATTATCCACTTAAAACCATTTTGCTGTTTAAATTAACAAAAAAAATTGTTAAAAATATTTCTACAAATAACATGATTCAAGAGAAAAATACTGAGAAAATTGTTAGCTACGTTGCCATTCTACAAGAAGAATTAAGAAGCACTTCCTTAAAAACTAGCGTTTATTATTAAATGAAACTTAACTTAAAGTTCTGCTTATTAACCTATTAGCATAATAAAGATGAATAAAATATTTTGTAATTTTAACACTTTCTATTTACAATTTTTATTTGTAATTGCTTTGATTCTTTAAATATATTTTGTTACTTTGTACATTTATTTATTTAAAAATGGATAGTTAAATAAGTAAATAAGTGTTTTTTTGCAATTACAAAATTTATAATATCTATTTTATCGAGGTAAGTATCATAATATATTAAGATATTTTAAAACATAATGACTTTATTAATCCCCAGATATAGTTGAATAAAATTAAACAAAGCGTACTACATCACCCTTCGTAAGTTATCCGACGATCCCCAAACAGGTGGTTACTTGTTTAGTCGAGGTAAAAGCTAAAGGAAGCAATAACTTCAGTTGTTCCTAGTTGCAAAACCTTCGTTTACTCTTCGTACATCAGCTGCAAATTAAATTAGATTTTGATTGCAAAGTATGCTCCGCGCTACACACACATGCAGACAAGCATACACGTATTTATAATGAAAATGATAAATTTAGAGAATTCCTCTCGACGGTGCAGAATTTAATACTCGTAATGAACGAGGAACTATTTCAATTATTTTCAATTTTGATTCGTACGGTAGAACAGCACGGGCACGCATTTTTATCCATAGTCCACCTACACAACACACAATAATATCCGACGCGTACACACATACACCTGCTCAATTTTCGAGGGTACCGTTATTTTCAATTAGTGTTATTAATTGAATCGTGAAAAAAATATATACGATATTGAACTGTGAAAAAATGTGCAATCACGTTTTTTGCAGGGAAGGATGTTAAAATTCATCATTGCTGCCTAATGTGATTTATTTTCACGTACCGATAATTGCTTTTAACTGGAATTCATGGTTCATTATCGGTGGCCATCGACTGTGAAATAAAAATTATATAATATCAGGGTTTATTGTTGTAATTTTTTTAGAGATAATTTTTACCTATACAAGATTATACATCAATTAAATGTTACCAATAATTATTTGTTAAATATAACTGTGTACAATATAAGGTTAATAACTTATCATGTTGCCTTAAGAATAATGAAAATTTACAATTTTGGAAATAGAATAATGAAGGGCATTGATATATCTGTAATACGACAAGCAAGCATTCTGCACTATTAAAATTAAATTAAATTAAATCGGTATTTAACATGACACAAATAAACATATTATAAAGTAAGATAAATATACTTTATTGTCATTATAGACTATAGTGTACCTTATTTATAATATATAACAAAGTAATAATCAAAAATTACAATCAATAATAAACGATATACAGGCATTAAAATATCAAACAAAGCTGTACAAAATATATCAAAATTTTAATGTACAAAAAAACAAACACAAAAAGACTTTACAGCGAAAGATTCAAAATTTAAGTTACTCAACATCATGTTGACCTGTCCCTAGTCTTCTGTTTAGTTTTCGACCAATGCTTGCACCCTTATGGAATGAAATGGATGTACATAAAGTTACTATTCTACTAGCAGTGTTTTTTTTTAAATTAATTTAAAATTAAGTTTATATGTTTCATAATAAGTTAAATAAAACAAAACAGAAAAAAATTATCCTAAAGGGGTAAAAAAAAATTAATAAAATTTAAAAATTTAAAGTTGGCGCGAAATCGCCAGAATGCAGATGGCGGGTTCGTGACGCATTTGTTCACGTTGTGATCTGTTACGAACTTTCATATCAGTTCATTGAGCATTAAAATAATCGTTGGAGCTACAGTTGAGAATAAAATAAGTGTATTTTGTGACATTTATTATTGATCCTAATTTATATACAATGGAAGACATAGGTCCCAGCACTTCGACTTACTATAAATATTGTTTAGTGCCACGCTGTGTAAACACTACCTTTCAAACACCGAACAAAATATTTAAAAACTTTAAAACTTTAAAAATCGATATATTCAAACAGACAATGTCGGTGATTTAAAGAAGGTAACAAGTATAGCTTGCTCACCTATTAAAATAAAACCGATAAAGAAATTTACAAACATGTCTTCTTTATTAAAAAGTGGATCCTCTTCTAGCATTACAAGTTTCTGAATATTGTCAGTGCAGTGGTTCATCATCGAGCCCTAGTCGTGATTTGATTAAAAATATAATTAGTTCGATTTGTATTGAACGTAGTTTGTATTTATATAAAAAAGTGTAGAATTTATTTAGGAATACCAACTGACTGTTATTTTATAATTTTATTATTAGTAAAAACTACAAAACGGCAGCTACAAGACATTTACATAACTTTAAGAAAAAATAGAAGTAACCTCCCTTTAGATGAAATAGCTGATGATTTCGGAATTTCTCACAGTCAAGCTGCAAAATCCTTTCGGAACACATTTCCCCAAATTAGTTTTTGTTTAAATGCATATATTTTTTGGCCAGAAAGACACCAAATTAAACAACTTCTGCCATTAGCATTTCGTGAAAATTATTATAATGTTCAAAGTATTATTGACTGTTTTGAAATAGAAATTAAAAAGCCTAATGATAAAGCAAGCAGCTACTTGGTCAGAATACAAAACGGCAAATACTTTTAAATACTTAATATCGATTACACCAAGTGGTTTTATTAACTTTATTTCAAAAGGTTTTGGAGGGCGTACAACTGATGTTACAGTCGTTAAAAGATCGAATTACTTAGAAACATTAAAACCAAATTGTTCAGTGATGGCAGATCGTGGTTTTAAACAAATCGATGCAATATTACATCAGAAAATTTGCATTTTAATCAGACCACCATCTGTAAAAGCAGGTCTAAAGAGTTCTAAAGCAGAGGTGTTGGAAACCAAGAGAATTGCATCATTACGTATTCATGTAGAAAGGGTTATCAGAAGAGTACAGGAATACAAAATATTAAAACCTCATGCTTGTGTAAATAATAAACTTATAAAATATCTAGACTACATGGTGATTATTGCATGTGGTTTAGTAAATTTACAATCAAAAATAATAGAATTATAAATATGTTTATTGTTAATTTTAATACATTTAATAAAGTAAAATTAAAAATTATGAAACAGTTTCTAATAATCTAGAAAAAATCATTGCTTCCCAAAATATCTTTGCCTTTCCTAATATATCCATGAAATAATTTTCATCATAATTAATTTTAATTATTGTTATTTTGTTGTTGGTTTCGAATGAAGGATCTGCAACGCATAAATAACCAACTTTGAAATTTAACATTAACATTTGTAAATGTAATTGTGCTTTGCATTTAGGAGATATGTGACCGTTTTTTAACAAATAATTATTTACAGTTTTTAAAGACGATGAACATTTAATTTCAAACACTGCATAATTTGATATACCATCGGGTGAAGCACCAAATTCTGGATGCTGGTTATTTAATATTAATCCGCACTTTTTTATTTTAATATTTAATTGTTTTCCCTCTTGTTTTCGAACATTATCTTCCAAATATAATCCTCTCTTCATTGCCTTTGTCTATCGTAACCTGTTAATTTTGTTTTTTTCCAGTAGCATTCAATTTCAGTTGGTGCTGGCTGGCTTTTACGATGTGCCCACATTAAAAATGCAAGTGCGTGTTTACATCCTCCTTCAGAAGCCGAACAATCCAAACATTTCACTTCCAGAATTTTTTCCTCTTTTTCACAAACCACTAACTTAACTTTATAATTACAGGCCCTAATTCTATGTTCGTATTTCCTGTTCTTTTAATTTGCACATAACCAATTGCAGTATTGATGTAGAAGTCCCTCATTGATCTAAAATAATTATAAATTTATTAAATTAGTCACACCTACAATGTTATATTGTTGCAGACGGGACAGTTTTAATTGTTTGTTTTTAAATTTTTAGGTTAACTATTAGGAATGGGTAAATAAGTTTTGGGGACAATATAATTATATATATTCTTTTCGTTTATCATAATTAATATCAATTCAAATATATTATGAAAATGTTAAATATATACATATATATATACTTACAACTCTGCTTTTAATCGACGAATTTCTGCGGCATTATAACAATCATTATGATTGATAAATTCCATTAACATATATGCGTCAATATTGGGCAAATTATCACTGTATGCTTTAAAAAACTCGGTATCTTCCATTATTTTAAAATAACACAAATAAAATGTGAATGAACGACGTCTAAATACTACGTATAAATCGTATCATAAACAATGACGTCACGCGATCTTCGGTCAACTTCGTGGCGAGGTCGGAAAATTTAAAAATATTATAATTTTTATAATTGCATTTGTTAAATAAATAAACAAATATTTATAAAGAAAAATATATAAACTGAGATAAATCATTATTAGCAATCATAATAATATAAATTTATTGATATAAAAATTGTATGCGTGTACCCAATTATAGCACCCACTTATCTGTAGGCCAGGAGTTTCAGGGCTACAAAACACGGCCACTCCAAAAATTACTTCCTTGAAGAAGCAAATAATTTCACCTGTCTTAGTTTATAAGAAGCCTCTCATTTGATGTAATTATGTTAATAATACTCGGCGGGATTCTTTAGCAATCCACAAAACCAATAGTAAAATCACTTATAGCACTTTAGTGCCTAAGCAGCACAACACAAGTTGGTTTCCCAAGAAAAGAGAAACGAAACCTTGTCTATCAAAAGCTCTAAATTGAATTTAAAATAATTATTGTGGCAGTGCTACTGCCACGCATCAAAGAAGCAAGATCGAGGCAAACTGCATTGATCCTTTTTTCAATCATCTTTTTAGAAATTAGATCATGTCCTTAACATACCAGAGAATAACATTTCGTTCAGAGGTATCCACCACATAATAAGTCAAATATTCAATATTTTATGAAATATTAAGAAAAATATTAATTATGATTCAATATAAATTGCTAGCTTAGTACCAAAGTTATTTGACGCAAGAAATACATGGTCACTCCGGACAAGTTGACCGCTTTTTGCAATTTTTAAAGATTAGAAAAATAGATTTATTTACACACATACAATATTTGCGTACAATATTTGTATTAGGAATATTTTTGTAATTTGTTACAAAAATACTCCTTTTGTTTATCTTCCCTCTGTCTCGCATCGGGATTTGCGAACGCAGTGTTCTATATCGTGCTAACGGTATTATCAAATATCCCGATTCTTCTTATTGTAATTTTTCTACTATTTTATTTCGTTATTTAAGATTTTGTTTTTGATTTTCAGTTTAAACAAAGTATATTTTAGTTCTTTTATATAGTCTTTTAATTTATTATATTTTTTATGCTAACTGTTACTAATAAATGCAAAGTACTTCGTTGAAGTGATTTTTCTGTCCTAAAGTCTGATTTTGTCCTTGTTTGGTAGTTATGGGTGTCTTTATGGGTGTCTTTATTAGTTTATGCTGGTTTTAATTAGGTTGTTATCTTTAACAAATTATAGTATGCATGAGCATCGGTAGGCATTAGAAAAAAGATTTATAACTTTGTAATTGCAGTAGTAGAGATTTCAAATGTGGCTTTCAGTTTGCTACCAGAACAATATCTTCCAAATCCAAAACATTTCTGTAATATTTGCTACGAAACGATACGTATTACCCTAAATTCAGTTCTACAGAAGTATAGGCAGTAATATTATGCTTAGTGATTGGCAAATAATAGCTCCATCTTTTTTTCTCGACATCGCATGTTTTATAATCCAATTTATCAACACGAAATTCACCAGAAGTTTCACTGCAATTAATTTGTAGGAAGCAGTATTTTTCCATCAAGCTGTATTTTCACATGCTACATATCTGACTTACAAGCTTCTTTTGAGACCTTCACTGAATTAACAACTAGCGAATCTAGAGCATCCGACATATAGCTCTTTTTCTATGCTCTGAATTCATGCCAACTTCCAAAGAAAAGAATGTTGAACTATCAAAACATTGTACATACATAAGCAGTATAGATTTAAACATCTGGTTATGTTTACAGTTTAAATCACCAAACTTGCTTAAACGAGCGTTTATCAATGATAGACCAAACAGTATACTTGTCTGAAAATTTCTGCACGGCATCTACAATTTTTACATTCCGCACATCCGACAAACTTCTTCTGAGTCCTCTATTGAATTAATAACAGAGCATATAGCATATAGAACCTATTATCTAAACTCTATATCTATATCAAATTGCAATATTTTAATAAAGAGCAAACCAGCCAGATGCCAAAAATGAAAAGTTTGGAATAAACCGGCGGTACCAAACGCACTTTCCTATTGATATAACTTGGATAATATCAAATGAAATAACACACTAACGGCCAATTTACTCTACTTTATTCTTCTCGGGTATATACAATGTTACACTTGTAAATGCTCCAAGCGGACTGGTGTCCGCACCGCGTGGCGCACGTGTGTAGAACGATAAAAACAACAAAAAACACTTCTCTTAAAAACTAACTTAATATTAAATCCCAACACCCTTTTTCTTAAATTAAACATAATAATTGTTAATGAAAATTAACTAACATTTAGTTTATTGGATTGTAACAACCTAGATATTACTTATTGCGATTTCGTAGAAAATATCGGGGCGCACTTTTAGTATCTACACCAGCCTTTAATTCACTATTAGCACTACTGGTCTCACCGGCCGCACTATCTAAAACGACGTTACTATTTTCACCGACGTCACTGTTTTCGTCTGTTACATTTTCAGTTGAACTTGCAATGGGAATTGAGAGGCTTTTTCGTTGCAACGATCGCATTTGATTGGAGTGCCTTCTAAAAACCCTTCCATTTCCCATTGTTACATCATATATTACACTACCCTTTCTGTCTTCCACCTTTCCTTCCTGCCAAGCTGGAACTGCCGGATTATCAAAACTCCTAAATAAAACTTTTTCGCCCACATTAAATTCTCTTATCTGCTTACGCCCCATTTCTGTTTCATTACTTTGTTGATCGTTATTGGTTGGCAACAAAAAATCAAATCTAGTACGTAATTCACGACCAAACAAAAGTTTTGCAGGGCTTTCTCCTGTAGTGCAATGTTTCGCTATGCGATAATCAAACAAAAATTGTTCTAAAGCTATATCTAAATTTTTGTTACTAAAATATGCCTTTTTCAGGAATGTCTTTACAGTTTTTACATTTATTTCCGCAGCTCCATTGCTGGCTGGGTGATAAGGTGGACTAAACTTATGAACTATATTATTTTTACATAAATATTCTTCGAATTCCAGAGAAGTGAATGGTGGACCATTATCAGAAACTAAAGTTTTCACCAACCCAAATCTTGCAAACAAAGAACGTAAACATTTAATTGTTACTTCGGCGGTTGTCTTAGTTACTTTAAAAACCTCTAGCCATTTCGTATAAGAATCCGTAACAATTAAATACTTATGTCCAAATAATGGTCCTAAAAAATCTACATGTATGCGAGTCCAAGGCGTATCTGAGCTAGGCCAGCTTTGCGCTGGAGATTTTCTAGGGTCCGGTCTAAAATTATTACAAATAACGCATTTTTTACACATTGACTCTATATCCGCATCCAACCTAGGCCACCACAAATACGACCTTGCTATCGATTTCGTTTTATTTACCCCTAAATGAGTACGATGTAATTCTGACAATATTTTCTCGCGGAGTGTCGCCGGAATGATTATTCTATAACCCCAAAAAATTGCACCATGTTCTAAGTGTAATTGTTCTCTCTTAAAGAAATACGGTTTTATTTCAGTGTCACAACCACTGTCATTTACTGCCCATCCATGTAAACAATATCCATAAATTTTTTGTAAAATCGCATCTTTTCTCGTTTCTTTAACAATTTCTTTAAATTTAATTGGTGTACATTCATTTAAATAAAATACATGTCCGCAATCAGGATATTCATTATTGTTTTCAGATTGTGGCAGCCTCGAAAGAAAATCTGCATTGGCATTTTTTTCCGATGTAATATATTTGATTTCAAATTGGTAAGCCGCTAACAAAATTGCCCATCTTTGTAGGCGACTAGCTGCCATTGTAGGAATTCCCTTCTTCCCTCCGAATAT
Source organism: Ontholestes murinus (assembly GCA_963969525.1). Classification (NCBI taxonomy): domain Eukaryota; kingdom Metazoa; phylum Arthropoda; class Insecta; order Coleoptera; family Staphylinidae; genus Ontholestes; species Ontholestes murinus. The sequence goes on along the minus strand of OZ018394.1, from coordinate 59,439,117 downwards.
TGATAATAAAGGTTTGTGGTCTGTTAACAGTGTAAAAGGCCTACCATATAAGTATTGGTGAAATGTTTTAATTCCATAAATGATAGCTAGTGCCTCTTTATCAATTTGAGAATAGCCCTTTTCGCTTTTAGACAGTGTTCGTGATGCGTAAGCAATGGGCTTACATTCACCACTAGGAAAAGTGTGCGAAATTACCGCCCCCAATCCATATGCACTCGCATCACACGCTAACGTAAGTGGCAATGCCGGATCGTAGTGTGCCAGTATGTTAGGAGACGTTAATTCCTTTTTTACTGCCTCAAACACTTTTTTACATTTTCCATCCCAGTTCCATACTACTCCCTTCCTCAGTAAATTGTATAAAATATGTAACTTTGTACTTAAACTAGGAATAAATTTACCATAATAATTTATTAAACCCAGGAATGCTTTTAATTCGGTAATATTAGTAGGTGTTTTAGCATTAACTATTGCTTCAATTTTTTCTTTATTCGTACATAATCCATACTGATTAATAGTATGGCCTAAATAACTTATTTCGTTTTGAAAGAAACTGCATTTATCAATTCGAACTCTTAACCCATTTTCTCTTAATTTACTAAAAACTTGACGTAATCTTTGTAAGTGTTCATCTTCATTACTTCCTGTAACGAGAATATCATCCAAAAATACTACGATCCCTTGCATCCCTGCAAAAACTTGCTCAATAACTTGTTGGAAAATTCCCGGCGCAGAGGCAACACCATACGGAAGACGATTATACTCAAATAGTCCACGATGTGTGTTAATTGTTACTATTTTTTTTGAGTCATCATCTAACATGATTTGTGCATATGCCTGTGATAAATCTATTTTACTGAATAATTTTCCGCCACGTAAGTTCGCCAATAACTCGTCCATTTTTGGAACTGGGTATTTATTTATGTGTAATTTTGGATTGATTGTGACTTTGAAATCACCGCACAGTCTAATTTTCCCGTCTTTTTTTATGACGGGTACAATTGGGGTAGCCCAATCACTATATTCAATAGGTGATAATATGCCCTCCTTGACTAACCTATTAATTTCCAAATCAACTTTCTCCTTTAAAGCGAAAGGGAGAGCCCTCGCCCTACAAAAAACCGGCGTAGCGCCTGATTTTAAAATCAACTTCGCTTTAAAATTCTGTAATGTTCCTAATTCAACCTTAAAAATATCCGGAAACTCTTTAATTAATTTATCCTTAACGAACAACGGCTTTCCCACGACATTACATATTTTTAAGCCCCTATTACATATTTTTAAGTCCCCATTAATTATAATTCCAAATTTTTTGAACCATTCCCTCCCCAATAATGGAGGGCCTCCTTTAGGTACAATATAGAGTTTTAAATTATTAAAAGATTTACCATTGTATATCCCATGCACCCGTATAAAACCACTTGCATTTATTTTATCCCCTGTATATGATTTTAACCTTAAATCATTATTAAAAATTGGTATTTTATAAAAATATTTCCTATAACAATTCTCTGAAATTACTGAAATACCTGACCCGGTATCAATTTCCATTTCTAAATTAATATTTTCAATTTTAACCTTTACTTTTAACGTATCGGAAAAATCATTAATGGTAAATAAATCTTCGTCCGAGTCTGGCCGCGCATTTATTTCGTCCGTTTCTTGTACATAGCAATTTAAATTTACTTTCTTATTATTCAATTTACAAATAGATTTGATATGTCCTAGCTTACCGCAGTTGTGACACCTTGCGTTTTTAAAATAACATTCGTCCTTTCCATGATTCCTGCGTCCGCAACTCTCGCACGCCGCGCACATTCCAGAAGACGGACCTGCGCTCCTCCCGTACCTCGGTGACGAACCGGATGACGTTGCACTCCTTGATGACGTCCTTCCTCCGTCATCCATCCTGTTGTGAGAACCGCTCTCCGCGCCATATTGAACACGATGCACCGCATGTGATGTATCCAGCATCAGGACTTCTTTTTCAGCTCGCTCCATGTTTATCGCTAATGCCACTGCCCGGTTATACTCTAGATTAGCTTCCGAAAACAGCCTTTGCTTTATCAAGTCGCTCACTAATCCATATACAAATTGGTCTCTCAAATTCTCTTCAAGCGTGGTTTTAAAATTGCAAGTTTTTGCTAAACATTTCAGAGCAATAATATAATTTGCAATACTTTCGTCCTCCTGTTGTTTCCTCAGTCTGAATTTATACCGTTCAGCAATTTCTGAAGGTGCCGGTTCTAGATGTTTTTTTATAATATCCACTAATTGTTCATAACTCTTTTCCGATGGTTTCACGGGATCACTTAGATTCACCATCAGTTCATACGTTTCGTCACCCACTACAGTTAAAAGAATTGGCACTTTGTTTCCTTCCTCGACTTTGTTTGCAATAAAATATTGTTCTAACCGTGCAATATACGTAGTCCAGTTTTTTACACCCACTTCAAATTCGGAAATCTTTCCGATATTTGCCATAGTCCTCGTCGCCACTGATATAACTTGGATAATATCAAATGAAATAACACACTAACGGCCAATTTACTCTACTTTATTCTTCTCGGGTATATACAATGTTACACTTGTAAATGCTCCAAGCGGACTGGTGTCCGCACCGCGTGGCGCACGTGTGTAGAACGATAAAAACAACAAAAAACACTTCTCTTAAAAACTAACTTAATATTAAATCCCAACACCTATAAACCTCTTAACTTATATTGCCGTTTCTGGTTGTCGGTAGTCCGTCTGGGTAGCTACTTTAGTAAGATCTATTCACACCAACATCGAAACCTGAATAGATAAATGCACTAAGGACGATCACACTCATCTTTATTTAATTAACAATTGTTTCACCACACAGTGGCTTCGTCAGGTAGATGACAAATGATGAAGCCACTGTGTGGTGAAAGAATTGTTGTAGAACAATAAAACGATTTTTTGAAACCTTACATTACGTCAGTGTTTTATTAAGTGATAATATGGAGTTTCAACAAGTAACGGCCTCATCAATCCAATAATTAATCTATAGGTTAGTTTTTTTTTAATAAAAAGCACTTTGTTTAATAGCCGACGATGGGATTCGAAATCGGAAACCATGGTAATAACAACATTGGCGTACATGAAGTAAATCCAGCATCAGCTCCTGAAATATAGTCCATAAGACGTTGTTATGCTTAGGTAACAGTATTAATTTGTACGATACTTCTTCTTCTTCTTGTAGGAACTTTAATCGAGGGGACTTTGCCAAAAAGCCGATCCATGCTAGATAATTAATGAGCTTATGCAGGATATAAAATCTGCTCCTATACTAACCACACCACTAGATACAGAAATGGTCATTCAGGAAATAATAGAACGCGAAAAACGTCGTTGCAATGTTATTATACATGGTTCTCGCGAAATAAATGGCCCAACTTAAACAAAAAGGGAAATTTAAAAATGGGTTAAATGTATATTGGAAAACTTATCAATAGATGAAACTCCTATCTTCAGATTAGGAAATTTTGATAATACTAAGCAGAACAAGCAAATTTAACTATTAACTATTACATCAATGGCACAGTGCTAGAAAGGACTTACGAAATAAAAGACCTTGATATAACGTTCGATTCCAAACACAATTTTATGCCACGTGTAGATATAGTTTGTTCACAAGCCTCTAATACTCTAGGATTTATTTTACGTAACTGCAGAAACTTCTCGAATCCTGAACTTAAAATGGGTACATATCCTCCTAGAAACATGGAACATAGCGAGCTACTCTCAATAAATGAGAACAGTAGTCTTGAAACTGGACGTATATGTAACAGCACTTTATATATTTTAAAAATAATACATAACGAAATTGATTCTCCTTATACAGGATCCGGCAGAGAAGTATGATTTTTTGGAACGCTTATAACTCAGCACAAGGGGAGCCTTACGTTTTCGGAATAGTTGATATGTGACCACCAGACCTAGCCATTTTGTTTGGCGTATTTGCTTATGACACTTACATCAAAACTGGACGTTCTGTAGTTGCTACAACACAGATCTCGAACACAATTCAATATTGGAAGGGCCGGTTGTGTTCCTACGCAAAACCCTATTCTAAAGTGGGCGCAGAACCTCCACACTAGAAAATCGTTAAAGCCTGGATTACCTCAAGGTGGAGGAAGAAGTTTCTGTACCCCTGAAAATGTAGCTCGAGTTGTGCCCCCACGATCGCCTGATTTTACGCCCTGCGATATTTTCCAAGGGGATACCTAAAGGCCCGCGTTTTTATTGAAACCACGCACCCTTGATCAGATCTTCAATGCTATCACCCGAGAAATTTTAGCGATCCGGCAAATCCGCACCTACTTATATATATATATATATATATATATATATAACATCTTTATTCCAGTAACAAATATTTACAATAATACATATATACAGTATGATTGGTGTTAGTCCGTCACTGTCTGGGATATCGACCGTAAGTCTTTCTGCACTGTCTTAAATGAATAAAAAATATGTAAAGAAATTGAAGCTAGTTGAATTTAACTGTCCGGATTTTATGCCTACTTAAAAACAAACTAAACAAAAAAAATAATTTAATTGAAAATTGCCTGATGATTTTGCAAAAGCGTCATACTTCTCTGCCGGACCCTGTATTTTATCAAAAATAAATTTCCATGTTCCAAGTCACAACTCTCACGCTCACTCGTCGTTTTATAACACATATCATCACTCAATTATAATTTGTTTAGTAATTATAAAGAAAGTAAACAATTAATCCGCAATTTTACAATTTATTTATAATATTTTTAGTTTTGTATTTAAGTAAATATTGTATTGTATGTTAATCTTAAGAATATTGATTTATTTACTGTATTATTTTTTTCATTTATGTTTGTCATGAATTATTTTACATTTATATTTTTAGTCCTGTAATTGTTTTCTGTTGTGCAAATAAATTACTATTACTATATAATACACTTAACCATCCTTCTTGGTAACAGAATTTAATTTTCTTCTATCAAACGAAAGAAAACCTCTCACTATTACACTTATTGACAGAATAGGAGCACAGAATAGACTAGTAGACTATCAACTAAAGATTCCATATTGTCTACCTCTCAATAAGAATATTAAAGCATATAAGGTATCTGCTTAATAGTAAATGCATCACAAGTGTCAAAACGATGAAAAATCTTATTGGCGCTAAAAATAAATAACGCATACCATCCAAGAATAAGAAAGAAAAATCATGATCTCGTTTTGCCAAAATGAATCACTTTAGGATCAGCTTGGGGTGAGAAAATGGCCTAATGCTAAGAGATTATGGAATCCATTACAGTAGGGGTTCCCTTTCCATAGAGTCACTATTTTCTCCATCTAGGGCTTAAGGGGAAAGCTTAGTCTGATCTTTGCGGACTTTGGATACCAGGCGGCCCCCAGTTTCAATAGCCTTATTATGACATGGTATAATTGACCATTTTCTTTCCCTGGCTACTCGTGGGAGATACATGGACCCAAGCCGCAACCATGGAGTAAACAACTCCCCAACGTCCAAAAACGCTGAAAATGAGCGAAAAGGCAATGTAACTATGAACACTTACGGAAAACAGCTAAGTATGAGCTGCTGACAAGCAGTGAAGACGAGCTTATCGGCGGCCTTATAGGACTACATTTCAAAAACCGCAAGATCAGAATGAGTGGTGCCGCCCATAAGAGGATGAAGTTCCTAATCAAGAGCGGCATGTAGCCAGGGGAAGCTCAGATAAAGGCGTTACTGCCCCTCGAGAGAACACCCGGACAAGCTACCAACATATCTCGGTCAATTGAAAGTACACCGGATGCAGTCACGGCCAAAAGGGTGAAAATACAGACAGTGCCTATCGCCGCTGGCAATACTGTGACTTACAGCCAGGCAGAAACTGGTGTTAAAATAAGTATAATCATAGAAGGTTTTCCAGAATGCTTCACGATCACGAAACAAATTGAAGCTCCAAATTCCACCAGTTTTAAAATAGACCAGTGCTACAGCCGACTGTTTCTATTGCGAAACGGCCCATCTCAAGCTGTGGGAGGGAACTAGGATACGTATGAAGAGGCAGATTTACCAATAGCGAAGGATACACCAACGAGAAGCTAATATCACTGAATTATCTGAAAGCCTTCAACTGGAGGGTAGTAACGAGAACGAGGGGCTCAAGTTTATAATCACACTGTCGGTGGATTCATAGTCCGCTGACAGGGTGGAGAAACTGGGTCATAAAATCAACTATTGATTTGGCCGGGTTGAACTAAAATCTAATGGTAAGAGGAAACAAAGCATCGTAGGGCTACCAAAAGAACCTCGCCTAGGTCCAGCCACCCAAGAAAAACCGAGGAAGGATTCTCCGTCATCACCGACCACTAAGAAACACAAAAGGCCCTACTTGATCGATTGGGGTGGATAGAAGGGAAATTCTTAAAGCACCAAAACACAAAAATTATGGGCTCGTGTCAGTGGCGTATAGACTACACCAATGTGCCCGTTGTTGGAGATTCATAAAAGTAAATCAATAAAGGGCATGTAAGAGGTCTACCCCAAGACAAGTGTAGTCTGGGGTATAAAACATACTGCATTACCCCAAGGGTAGTTCTAATAGATTAATTATACATTCATTCCAGAATTCACCATAGGGGATCTAGCAGCAGCCCTAGTAAAAGTTTCCACAAAGAAAGGCAAGAGGCAGGTTGTCATGGACTACTTTCCAGGAGAACAAAGTAAACCACCACCAGAGGAGGTAAGTAGACTTATGGAGTGGCACATAACAGGCAATAAACACCTCCTCACTGGTATTGTATATCAAATCTGAACAAACAACGGCATAAAAGAAGCTTCAAACCCTTTAGAGCAACGGATTTCAATCTTTTTTGGTGACGGAACCCTTTTGGAAAGCGAAATACTTGACGGAAACCTACAATAAAAAAATAGTTTTTAAAAGTGTATTCTTTATTAATAAGCATAATAAAAGTAACATGTAACAGTTACTTGTTATGTACTTACATAAGAAATATAATAATATAAGATATTAAAAAAGAAAACAAATCTAACTAATGGGAGGTATGAAACTGTTTTTTTTTATTTTTCATCAATTGGTTGACATTAGGTTTGATAGAGGACAGTTGAAGTCTCATATCAGGTTAGGCGTCCAGTCTATTGCGGCATTTTGTTTTCGTGGCTGCATAGGTTGAGAATCCTGTTTCACACGAATATGTTGTTGGGAACGGGAGAAGAATATTCAGAGACATTTTGGCAAACATTGGATATTCATCACGGATTCTGCACCAAAAATCGTTGAGATGCGTCGTTTTGAACAGTGACTCCATACTTGTGTCTCATGACATTTCTAAAAGAGATTCATATATCTCTTTTGACATACTTTCAGGCTTTTGTAAGTTGGGTAAAAAAGGATTATGAATCCATGAATTCAGTTACATTTTTGTATTCAGTTCTTCGGGAAAATACTTCTCAACAGATGCGCGCATCGAAGTGAGATATTGGACCAATTCTTCAAATACATCATCTTGAAACATTTCTGAGTAGTTATCGCTAAGAAACTCATTGAGTGGCGTAAAGCTTTCTATTTCTTTCATTCCTATGCAATTAATCCAAAAATCTAATTTTCTTTTGAAGGCAGTTATTTTGTTACAGGCCTGGAACACTGTTGTCTGATTACCTTGCAATGATAAATTTAATTCGTTTTTGAAAGATATCCGCCATAAAAGACAGTCGGAACAACCAAGTTTTATCATACAAACGGTCTTTCAAATTAAAAGAAGTATCTGAAAGAAGCATTTGTAACTCGGCTCTAAGTTCAAATAGCCTTGTTAAAGTTTTATCCCGAAAAAGCCATCGCACTTCTGTATGGAACAGCAGTGTTTTATGTTTGCTACCATAATCTTCACACAATAATGAGAACAATCGGGATTGTAGTGGTCATGATTTGATAAAATTAATTATTTTTACCGCTTCATTCATAACTAATTTTAGATTTGACGGCATTTGCTTCATCACCAGTGCTTGTCTACGCAGGATACAATGGCTGGAACTACAATTAGGCGCTTTATATTTTATTCGTGACACTACTCCTGCTGTCATACCCGACATCGTCTTAGCCCCATCTGTATAAATGTCCAACTGAGATTATTTACCTCAAAAAATATATTTATTTTATTAAAAAATTATCTCCGGTAGTGTTTGTGGGCATCGGTGAACACATAAGCATGTCTTCTTCAAAAAAACTGTCATATGGATATCTCACCATAACCAGCAAGATAGAGAGACCAGCGACATCGGTCGACTCATCTATTTGCAAGACGAATCGTGTTTTTTTGTAGACGTGTAACTAGTTCTTATTTGACGTAGCTTGCCAGATCATGAATTCGCCGTAAAACAGAATCGTTTGATAGCGGCACAATAGAAAGATGTTTTGCAGATTTTTCATCGAGCATACATTTTGTTATGTCTAAAACACATGGTTTTATTAATTTCTCAGCGATAGTGTGCACTTCACCTGCTTGTGCAATGCCCTAGCTAACTAAATATGATGCCTCCGTGACCTTTTGATTGATAGTTTGGGTTACATTCATCATAGTTTTTTGAGTTTCCAATAACTGTTCTTTTTTTACGTACAAAACTTCTTTGTTTTTGTCTTTAGACTCGGAATGTACAGTTTCTAAATGTCGACGCAACTTGGCAGGTGCCATGGAGCTATTAGGAAGCAGTTTACTACATTACATGCAGAGAGATGAGCCGTTCGATTCAACAAATCCGAAACTGATATATGATTCATCATACTTCCTTTTTTCCGTCTTCGAAACCGTGGAACTTGACGTCGTTGCATCATCGTCTGGATCGGTAATTGCTGTATACTCCGCGCGTACTGCCTTTAAAAATTTGGCTTCGTTAGAAGATGTTGTTGCAACACGTTTAACGCCTTTAAGCCAACGTCCCATTCTTCATTATTAATAATGTTACATGTCAGGATGGTGGGGTCAAAATAATGTACGATCGTTACTGCGTAGAAGAGTTTAGTCCAAAGAATAAATGTACAAAACTGACACAATCAGAATACAGCTTTATAACAATAAACACTGTTAGAAACAAAATGTACTTATCGCTGCGAACGACTGACGTAAGTGTCGAGACGCGATCGTCGTCACACTTAGAGTATGGCTGCTTTAGAGAATGGCCTGTCTTGGCATTATGGGGGCTATGCACACTACCCTCTCTGTAACAATGGAAGCTTTACTAGACCTACTTAAACCATAATTTCTACAACACCGACCAATTTTAATTTCATATCGCACTTTTAATTGATTATTATATTCATTCAAATATTGAAGCAAGCTTCGGCATAGGCATATACGGGCCTAGATACAGGGAACCAGTTTCTCTCGGGTAAGACCAATCAGTCTTACAGGCTGAAACAATAACCTTGGAAAGATGTGCTCAGATTTATACGGAAAAGGATTACAAAGGAGCACACATTTGACTGATCTCAAACGCCCATCCTTCAAAACCTCCAAAATTACTTGGCACTGAAAACAAGCTCTGAACCAGGCCATGTAAGTATAATAGGTCCCGAATATGCCCATGTACTTGCCAGGAAAGGAGCTCCAGCTTCCATGATCTGATCAAAGCCTATATGTGGGCTATCAAAAGCACATAGGCAGGACGTGGTGCAAAACTCTATAAGATAGATAAAGTGAGCAGCACCACTTGTCAACTATGCGGTCTGCTAAAGTGGACAACACCACTTCTAGACTATGTGGATTGACAAAGTAAACGGTCGAGTACATCCTATGCGTGTGTGTAGCACTGGCTACCATCAGACTAATATGGAACATACTAGTAGTAGAGTACTAGTACGAAAGAACTAACCAGGTCGCGGTGCTGTAAGGCCGACCATGTCTAATGTAATCTAATATAATTCTTTGATTAAAATATAAATATTTATATGGAAAATTTTCTTTAAAATAAAAAAAAGTTAGTATATATCACGTCATTCTTCCCATATTCATCAATGCATTCAGTTAGGTCTTGTGTAAGTACTGCCAAAATTGTTACTAGAAACCATCCTTATAAGTAAACCTTTTATTACGAGGATTTCCAGTTTTTGAAACGCTTTTTCTACTCCGATTGAGGTACTTCTAAAGGTCGAAAAACTTTGACTTCGTAATTTATTTTTGATTTACGGGAATAAAAAGAAGTCGGAGGTTAATTCCCTTTATATTACGAAGACTTCTGACAAATAAGTAGTTTTATACTATTAAGAAGTCACCGTCCGATATTGCTCTAATGGAACAGTAGGTACATGTAAGGTTTTCTCAAAAAAAAAACAATCGACTATTTGTTTCGTGTGCGAACCACTTTTGTTGGATTTAGCTTATTTTAAAAGACCCTCACAGTTGACTACTGTTTACTTTTAGGCTCATACTGATTTATGACGTTTAAGATATCATTTCTTTTGACCAATAGACACGAGCCTTTTTTGAGAGTGCAATATTGAATAAATGCCGGTCCCACTAATCAGTCACATGACGATCTTACAATATCAGTTCACGCACAGAATCAATGTTTTCTGGAACAACAACCGATTCTAGACGACCTTCACGAAATTCATTACTAAGAAAACTACGACCACGGTTTAACCATCGCCTTATAGTGATTCTTTAAGATGCACTTGTTTATAAATATTTTTTTAGACTAACCATCTAAAATATATAACATCGTGTGTCTAATACAAGTAAGTGCTCCACCAAATTTTGATTTTAGATATTACAGATACACAATCGGCGTTCGGGGTATCTTATATTTTTTTCGTGTCATCTGTTGCAGATCAAATAAAAATGTTCGAAAGAAAATAGAATCTAATACTCTAAGACTCACTGAAAGTTTAAAGATGAAGCTGAAATAAGACATCGATTATTATTGTCAATTTCTTTGATCGTAAAGTGAAGTTTATACAATATTACTAATTGTGAAAGTGCACAAGTACAACTTTTTAATATGAATAAGTATATACAGGGTGGGGCATTTATCTTGGCAAAGTGGAAAATTTCCGAAACGGAGCAAAATATGAAAAAATGTTTAAAATAAATGGTTTTTGATATGAGAGGGCAATGTCACTACGTAAGATTTTGAAACTTAGGTCTTTCAAGGTCATTTGAAAGTCAACTTTGTTTTTTTTTAATGGAAACATTTATTTTTTCACTTCTCTATTTCTACGCATAAAAAGAAAATTAAATTATCTAAATCATTTTTCTCTAAGACGTACCATTTCTAGTTTAAATTGCGATTGATATTGGTAAAGCTTATCATAGCTGCGATATCTCCGGATTTGACATCACCAGATTATTTCCTATGGGGCTATATCGAAACAAAGTTTATCAGGACGTACCCACAATCACTGAAAACATGCAATAACGCATACCTGGTATATGCCAATCTATTCCAGTAGATACCCTTATGCGAACACAAAATTCTTTTAAAAAAGATTTGGAAAATGTATTGAAATGGAAGGAAGTCACTTTGAACAATTATTACATTAATTACAATAAGTGGAATAAAGTATTCTGTGTTGCTATTTTAAGAATATTTTTTGTTTAATTTAAGTTTTATGTCATCATCTATGACAAGCTTTATCAATATCAATCGCAATTTAAACTAGAAATAGTACATCTTAAAAAAAATGATTTAGATAATTTAACTTTTCTTTTGACCGTAGAAATAGAAAAAAATACAAAAAATATATGTTTCCAATTAAAAAAAACAAAGTTGACCTTCAAACGACCTTGAAAGAACTAAGTTGCAAAACCATGCGTAGTTTATATTTGCCCCCTCATATCAAAAAACATTTATTTGAAACATTTTTTCATATTTCGCTCTATTTCGGAAATATTCCACTTTGCCAAGATAAATGCCCCACCCTGTATATTTTAGTATAGATTGAGAAAGTTTTATTAGAGCAATATTTTAAAAAATATGAGTATTATGTTAATTTGTTATTAACTTGCAAAATATGTATACCATCTTGCTTAAACGAAATTGGAAATAGTAATTTTGATATTAAATTTCTAGTATTACACATATTGTTAAGATTATTCACGCTTTAATAATCAACACATATCAGACCTTACGGATAAATCCGTTATCCAGTTAAACACGATCGCGCGATAATTAAACCGTCAAATATTAAAGAGACGACTGGAGCGAGGAAGAAGAGAGTTTTGCGCGCAAATTATGCAAAGTTTATTAGTGGGATCGTTACCTGGGCCGAGGGGTTATCAAATTAGCGTTATTTTGTATTTAGGATATTAAATTAACATAAGGCCGTAGGTATATAAATCCGAGGGCGCGCGATATCGTTTTGAATGTATCCGGTAATTAAATTTACTTGAGGAACATTAATTAGAAATTTCGGCCCCGGGTTATGGAGGTGGAAGTGGTGCCGAGTATCCGCCCCCAGATAAAAGGGAAAATCCACTTTGTTTGCCGGATTAAAAATTAAGATGCTGTTCAGTTCATGCCCCTCTGTTACACTCACAGTAAATGGGAAACGAAGAATAGCAATAATGATAATCTAATCGCTTTCTGAAACTGAGTAATGTACGCAAAATTTCAAAATACTTAAAATTTAAAAGTCTTTTTATTAAACATCTAACAACTTATAATTGTTACACATGTTTGATAGTAGTAGAAATAAATAGATGATATATAATAACAATAATAAGAAAACATTTACTTATTAAAATGTTAATAACGTTGCAATTTTGATAATATAATTGCTTGCATTGAATACTTTTTAATATGATGTTCGTATAATCCACATATTCTATCATTGTGTGGTTATATTATCAAAAATATAATTTATCATTCATGAATATTTCATATGCTAAAATACCCAGGGGGTATACCTGCATTGACTTTTAATATAGTTGATTTTACCTTATTATGAGTAATATTGTACTGTATCGATATTTACGATTTTGAAGATATGACTTAAATAAATCAAATGCTATTTAAATTCCATACTTATTTAGTTTATTTTAAATTAATTCGTTGTCCACACAATCAAAGGACCTTGATAAATCCATAAATATCCCCAAAAGAATAAAATAAATAATAAAAATTATTTAAAGCATTTCCAATATAAATATATATACATTTATCGAAAAATGGAATATTAATTATCGTTTAAAATATAGTTGAAAAGTGCATAAGTATACTTACTGGTCTATGATTTGCAAAATCATGAGGAATTCCACTCTTTCAAAACTATGAAACTACTGGACTTTCGAATACATCAGAACCCAGATACTATATTCCACACCATCAATGTAAATAGCACAACAAATTTATGGGTGGTATAAAAATGCATCCTGCAAAACACCAAATAACCGAATCATGAATGGAGAAATATTTACTGGAACACAGTAAAACTCACATAACCTACATATTGCTACAGTAACATAAAATAGTATTTCTTGAATGACTTTCTCATTTATCACTTGCTGAAACATTTTAAACTATTATTGATGAAAGTTTTAATTAAATTACCATTGGTTTTTTTATCAAGATAATGCCTTAAAAAGCGAAACTAGTCGAGTAAATAGTAAAAAATTTTGAAACAAACCAAGTGTAATTTAATTTAAACCTTCATCAATAATACACAAAATTGTGTTCAATGCAGACATCGAATAAATGTACCCAAATAAGGTAATCGAAGATGCAACAATATTATATAAATAAAATTGAATAGTGAATATGTTTAATATTGTCTTCACATTTCATGTTTCGCATTTTATTTAAAATTCTAAAATATGCCCAAACTAAATATGTCTTTATATGTGGATCAGCTTCTAGTATTTGCTTTAATTTTTGTGATTGTCGTACTTCTCGTACAATACAATAATAATAATCATTTTTACAGTCCATAAATAATACTCCTATATTTTTTACAGTTTACAGATTTCTTTCCATTTTTTAATAATTTTAATTCTGGTGTTTTTTTAATATCTTTAGTTTTATTGAAGTTCCCGCACGAGAAACTTTGACTACAATCTTTGGCTTCCACATCACGTGAAATATCCTATAAATGAGGGTACCTGAATACATTGATTGTTAATCAACTATTGACACATAGTGTCCGAAATGTACATTTAGTGCTTAAATAAAAACAGTCAAGAAAGGAATTTAACCTCGTTTTTATTATTAATATAATCTTCACAAAACTCAAGAACACATACATATGCAACGAAGGAAGACAAATGAACAATAGTGTCAGCTTCGAATAATGAAGATCAACTAAACATACTGGCAAGACAACAAGAAACCTTTAGTTAATAGTTATTAGGCTTATACGAGGTCGCAAAGAAGCACGGGTCAGCAGCAAAACTTTGGAATCAAGTCATTGCATAAAATGAAAAATATCAAACTCCCCAAATACCTGTATCATGTGCAAGTGTACTTTCAAAAGATGGAACAAGGATACACGCAGATACTTCGACTCACCACAATCAATATTCTTATGCAAATCCAAGCCCTCTATAAGTTTCTGCAACACCGTTAGTGCGACCACAAAAGTACTCTCAACATACTGGACTAGCAATCTGAATAGATGACTATATCATATCATTGCAACGACTTTACAGTCAAACATTAAGTCATAGGATAACTTAACCGCATTAATGAAGAATTAATGGCAATCAGCAATTCCTATCACAAACTCATGGAAACAGGACAACATTTCTATCGTAATAAATATGAAGCAGTATTTTTCAAGAAAAATGAAGCCAAAGCACGTCTTGAAAAGTTTGAGGTGTCCGAACAGAATAGGGAACAGTCACGGCAGAATAGGCCATTTTTGTAAAAAATATATCACACTTCAATAAAGAATATTAAACCTGGCAAATCTTTTCAAAATGTAATGAAGTATAAACACTATATTATCTTCAATGGAAAAGTTTGAATACCTTCGTAGTGAACTCGTTAAACTCATAAACTTTCCCTGCAAACTATTACACCAGCCAACATGTAAACCTGACTCAACGAGACAACTAAAGAGGTTTTACGACACCACAAAAGTATGATTACAAACAATGCATACTATGGGATACGGTACAACAACATGGAACCCACTGGGACTACTAAACCCTTGGAACCCCCAACGAAATGCCGGAGCTGGATACTATAATTATTAGAGAAACGATATCTATCAAAAGAACATAATAAGAGTTATCAGTATACATCCAACGCACCTAACAATAGCAAAAGATGTGGAATATGTCATTGAACATTGGATATAATGTGTAAGATCGGCAGAGGATAATTAAAGATAGAGGTTTGTGTGTCACACTACGTTAATCAACTGCGCTACTCATCCTTGCGATGCCATTACATCATATTACACTACAAATTGATCACCGTAGAACAAAACTGCACGTCGACCAACGTCACTAACATTGACGTGTTACCTATTACATTTGTCAATTTGACCACAAATCAGAGAATAAAACTCATAGCTAAGGATTGCTTGATCAATGTTCACAGTGCTCTTTTATAACAGAACATGCAGCTCAAGCATTAAGTTTACCTTAACAAAAAGTCCGCAACACAATTTCTGGAATTGGTATCAACTCTTCTCTTATGAAAGAAAGTTAATTTAAACTGATAGTTCAACTATAAATTTCACCAAAACTAATTGAAAAATACCATTTCTATTTTATGTACGAGATGAATTAAAACAATACCATTTCGCCGATGAAACATAAACTGCCCTGGACGTATAGACATTTTACTTAGAATAAGGCATTATAAAAAATTCTACTAAAGGGAACGAACAAAAAAACGAATTCCTACTCCAGTTGGGTTGGATAATTTCTAGGGGTAATAACAACGAGAAGAAATTGCGTGTCAGATATCACAGATTTATCAAAGTTTTAGAAATCAGAGGAACTACCCACGACACCGTCGCTAACGGGCAAAGAAACATACGGAGAATACTACAAACAAACAACAAAGCGAGGAACAGACAGCAGATATACCGTTTCTTTGCCACAAATTACATCAAAGTAATCAAGTTTATCCAGCAGGAAAAATGACTTTAAACGAATAGTCCGAATATCTTGAAACTGCTCTATATTCGAATACATCAACAACTCAGATACTATATTCCACACTATACTGTGTTAAAGGCAAATTGCACAATAGCAAAGTTATTGATGGTATTCAAAACATCCTGTAAAACATCATGAATGAAGAAATGTTTGCTGGATCACAATTGCAAAAGTATGTCCCCGAAATATGATTTCGTTGGCGCTAACATACAATAGTGTTCAGTGACATCAAAAAATGTACCCACACATTAAAGTGACCAACACTACTAACAAAATCCATGATCCAAAAGTTTCTTGGCAATCAGAACAGTGAATCAACTGACAATCGATAAAGTCTACCATGAAATAGACATTTTAGGTGAAAACAGACAGAACCATGTGGAATCAGTAACATTATCAATCTTACACAAGGTGATAGGTAGATAGATAGATACATTTATTGGTGCATTACAGATTAGTTTGCACAGGTCAGGAATAGGCAATTAAATGTAATTAAAATATAAATAATTAAAATAATGTATAATGTTGGCGCATACATATTAGCGTTGAAATAGATGCTGTACTAAGTTGATGATCATTTGACAGTAGTAACATAAACATTTGTAAAATAAAATTCTAAATGATCAACAAAAAAAACATTTTAAAATATATGTATAAATACAATTAGAAGAAAACCTTACCTTAACAGGCGAAATAAAAATATATACACAAACATACACAAAATAATTAAGTCACATGTACAAAATAAAATTTCAAAGGTAAAACGTTCTTATGTAATAGGATGTAAATATAAAATAGAATAAAATAAAATAAAACGAATAATATCAATTCTATGAAAAAAAAAAATATAATAAAAATAATACGACAAATTTTGAAACATAGCGTATCAAAGTCAAATTAAAATATTGACACAATAAATAACATGTAAAATGTGTGTACCCATAAAATTAAAATTAAATCACTTGTCAATATTAGCAAATTTCAGTGAAATGCATTCTTCAATGCAATATAATGCATTTTAAATTATACAGTCTCCGATGATTTTTATTTTAATCTTCCAATAGGAAGTGATTTCAATGTACTTGGTTTTGATCCATAGAATCTGTTACAATTTTATGATTTAGTTAGTTGATCATGCACATCATTATGTTGCGTATAAACATGTTTGTTCCTGTATACATAGAGTAGACATTCAAATATATAAAACTAGGTAGAGTTAATATTCGGAAAAATAACAAAGGCTGCATCACAGTCTAGTCTATAATTAATTGATGCTACGATTCGTAAAACTCGGCGCTGTAGCCCAAATAATCGATCCATTATTCTTGAATGGCCACAAACTAAAGTATGCTGACCGTATGACATACTGGGGTAATTCATTCTTCAGATTCCGCAGCAAGAATATCTTGAAACTATCTGCGACAACACCTGTTCGTGATTTCGCCAGGATAATTTATTGTCAACGTAAACATCAAGGAATTTTGCGCATTTATCTGTTGTAGTTTGTTTCAATGAGAAAATGACACTAGTTGATTTCTCTGGATTTACACTTAATCTATTAGCAGTAAACCAATCCGTCGCATTTTTTGACGCACAATGAGTTCCTTACGACTGCAAGGTCTTGTTGGTGAAAGTATTCATTATGGTTGTGTATCAACAAATAATGTAATTGATGACGTGGCCATTGTATTGAGATCATTTATATACCAGAGAAACAATTGTGGTTCAAAAATAGATCCTTGCGGAACATACTGCTTTAATACAGTACCCGACGATATCGTATTATTAAATTTTACTCTCTGAATGCGATTGTTTAGATAAGATATCAAAATGCGGCATCTATTTGGATGGAAATTGTAGCAGTAAAGCTTTTGTAAGAAAATAACATGAGAGACGCAATCGAATGCCTTAATCAGATCCATGAAGTAGCAGCTGAGTACAAACCAGTTTCAAAAACCTCATAAATCTCCTCAGCAAATGCAATCATTGCATCCTTTTCTGGACAACTATTTGATCAAACAACACATTTTAAAGAATCTTTGATAAGATTAGTAAAAGTGAAATTATAAATTTAAAAATACGAAAACATTTCATGAATCTACAACAATGAGTCTTACTAAGACTACAAAACAAATTAATTTGAAACAACTACTTCTCTAGCTAATACTTCGACAGACATTGAATAATACAAATTAATTTGCGTGTTACAAATAGTACAACTATCAAAGCAACACTAGTTTGAACGTATTTCTTTCTGTAAAATGAACTGAAAATGATTTAATGTACGTTAAATAATTTGTGAGTGACTATATTACGATAAATTTGGAACAAAAAATTAATTTAAGTTGATGTAATTAAAATAAATTAGTAAAAGCAATTAAATAATTCAATACTCAATTTATAACCATCTGCAGACACGTGTTTCGATCTCTCGATCTCTTCAGTACAGCTTTATTATAAAATTGATTTCAAATATAAATAAAAACGTTTACTAAAATAAAAAAAAGTGAAATTGGCCTGAAATTATTAATATCCGACTTATTCCATTTTTTGTGAACAGGCATGACAATGGCACTTTTAAGGCATTAATTAATTAATTTTATCAAGGGCTCAGTTAAAATATCGATTGCTCTCTTAAGTAGGTTAGTAGTTATTCCACATATATGTATCTTTGGTATTTGAGTTCTTTAAATTCCTTACAATATCACGAATTGTTGCTTGACTCACTTCCACGAACCTAAAATATGCACCGCCTATGGGAATATTAATAGATTAATTGAATCAATATTGATATTGGGCAAATTATTGACTACGTTTTCCCCTACATTAGTAAAAACGCATTAAAAATGATTGCATCGATGGTACAAATTTGATCACAGTTTATTTTAGACTTTACAGTATTTATAAGGGATCAGATCACCCTAGGACTATTACCAGAATCTTGCAGGAATTTGCAAGACGAGCTTCATTTACAGCCCCTCTTTATTTTTGTTTGTGGGTTATGTAAAGGTCTGTCAACTTAGGAACTTCTCTTATTAATAATAAAGTTTCGCGCATTTTTCTGAGATCATCACTGTACCCTCCCTTTTTATTTTGCTGATTTACACGAACTCGTTTTTCGGGAACGGATTGTTTCTATAAATTTGTTAAATGTATGAAACAATTTATATTATTTATAGTCAGTGGTAGATAATAAATAAAAAATAATTTTCCCAACTTGTGTAATTGGCCTCACTATTCGGAGTCAATATTTGAAAACACATTATCATTATTTTAATTCTTGTATTAAAATCGAATCTCCCTGATAAGCCATATGATTGAAAAGTATCACAAAGTGTACGAGCCCTAGTGTCATTTGTATTAAATTGAACATAAATTTATTGTTATTAGAAATTATGCTGCGTTAGGGAACAAAACAAAAACTAACCTGATGCAACTTGATTTGTCTAATGTGTATGACAAATCTACATGAAGAAAATTAAGCAATACTATGAGAAGATTGGGTACGTCGAAACGATTCTTGGATATAGTACCACCCGTGCAAGTTGCTGACACAGCAAACAAAATCTAAACTCTACCATTTCATCTCCAAATATATCCAATGATAGCAGAAGAGCTAAGGTTATGAACAACAAGAAACACATAACAGTTCTTTTTTTCAAACGTAATCACCATACTATATAACCTAATGCTACTCACCAACACGGGATTTGGTATTATGAAGACAAGTTATTGTACATTGGAAACAATCGCCGAATTCATTGGAGTAAACTTCAATCTATAACATTACTTCGGTTGACACAAGAAAACTTCAACAAGTGTAGATACAAAACAGCTGAAGCACTGATATGCAACTCTCCCCTAATAAGTTTAATAAATAAAGTTAGACGCCGGGAAGAATTGTGCTATGAAAGTAGTGCTTCAAAACATTGAGCCAGATTCGCACAAAATACTTAGGACATTCTTATCTGGAAGCCTATTCTTGCAGCTAACATTTAATCGTGACATTATGATTGTTGATAAAGATTTTTTAAATGTTTATAGAAAATTTATTCGATTAGGCATTTAACTCCATCTTGCACAGTTAAAGTTCTATTTTTAAAGTAATTCGATACACGTCGGATGCCAAAAACTTCCATTTTTGTAGGAATATTTTATGATATAGGCTGTTTATTGCTACTAACAAATTAAGAAATACGCTACATGCGAATCAAAAGTGCAGTTTCCGTTACGCAGTTTGTCAAGAAGCCATGCTGTGACTTACTAAATACATTATGTAATCATGTATATAAGAAGACTAAGGTAATAATATTCTATTGAAACAGCTAATAATTAATAAATTAAACAAACCTTATATGTTCCAGTATAAATATAAAGCCATTATTAAATTTATAATTCATATAATTGTCACACTACCTACACTATTCAGTTATTAAAGTCCTAAGTCTAACTATATAAAATTATGGCCCATCTACCTAAAAATAATGTTGTATTTTAAAAATCACACCACACTTCAATAATTCCGATATTTAATTTTTCCGCCAACCAATGGATATAATTATAGCTTACAGTGTTTGTATACACAAGACAAATAAGGTTAGTTTTCCTCCTGTTATTTAAACACAATAACAAACAACATCACAACATCCGCACATTTAATTTGAGAAGTGTAACATAAATAAACAATTAACGTGACTGCTACATTAATTATATTATAAAAACATAATTAACTAAAACTTTTGGCAACTTTGTATTGTAAACAGATAATTCCAATCGCAAACTAGCATCCCCTTTCCGCACAATCAACGAACGAGGGCGAGCTGGTTTCTGAATGGCCTGATTATTTTTAATTTAAATCACTTAGCGTCAACCCCCAAACCCATACATCAAAGCGATTTCACGAATGCATCCGTGGGCTCTAATTAAAACTTGATTACAATACGCAATTTGGTGCTCTTATTGATTCAATCCAGTGCCACCATTCTAACAGCGCAAATGAACAATTGGATTATAATCACGATGACAATATTACACCGACATCTGTTAAATTTCATTAATATTTAGGTTTAAATATAACGTACTGAATTTAGTTTTTAATTCATTCACCATAAGAAAATAAAAATACGTTTTCTATCTCGTATCACTATATATTAGAAATTATAAATTATAGGTAAAAATAATATATTTGTTTCACTGATTATACATATCTATAAGACTATTTCCACCTTTTTCCTCTGCATTATCAATAGTATAGAAAACAGGTAAGTTTTTCTATTTTTTAGATTCTTGATTATATAAAAAAATATAAAAAAAATTTAAACTTCTTGATGATGGACAAATGTGTAGAACCAAGTAAATATTTCTTAAATTATTAGAGATATTGAAATGACATTTGCACGAAAGGTATTACAATAAATTTCACTTAGAAGTCCGCGAAAGTCATTGTAAAAGTAATCGTAGTTATCAAAATAAGTAAGTAGTGTATACATTTGAATTTGAACGCTAAATGGCCGAATTAAATGAGAGAGATAGAATAGAAATTTTGATAAAGATTGGGTTTGGGGACAGAAGAAGGACAGATCAATACATTTTTGACCTCTTTAACAATATTCATCTGAATCGTCGGATGTTGAGTTCAGTGGTGACAAAAATTGTGCAAAGATATAACACAGTCAACAATTTACCAAAAAGTAGGTTTTTTAAAAAGTGCAACAAAAGAAAATTCAACTCAAAATATTGCTATATCTTTAGAAGAAAATCCATATTTATCCAAGTACAAAATTAACAGTCGTTTACTTAGAAGAATACGAAAAAAATATTACATATCTAGTTATTACTTGAATAAATTCAAATAAAAGAACGGTAAGAGTAACATGCAGTAATAACGTTTATAAAATTCCAATCACCCTTATATTCTGTTTTTGTTTTCACTTACAAAAAATATATATCACCCGCATGTGTGAACTGTTTTATTTACGATGATCGGCGGCTATAAATCTCATTCTTTAGATTCTGAGCAAAAAAAAAATTAAAGCAACCACGGGGAATTCGTACAGCTTTCGTCCCAGGAGAGGACGGGAAACGATTTAAGCTGGGAATAAAAACATTTTAAAATCACACATCAGCTTACGTATTTTTAGGTAGGGATGAAGAAACGGTTCGTTTGTCGACTGAAACTATTCAGCGTGATGAATGGGTCGATACTAATTGATGATCAAAATGAGCCGGTATTGACTGATGTGGACTATAATATAACTATTTTAAAAGTTTCTGTGTTTATTTAGATATCTCTGGAGAGTTATTCAAATAGATATATTTATTTAAAAAAATTTAAGGTATTTTTAGAACAAGGTTATAATATACATACCTCATTAAAATGAAAATGTAAATTAAACTTCTCTTTACCAAATTCAATGAAATCAGGATTAAACAGAGTGAGTTTTTTTTAAATATCTAGTTACCCTTGAATTTTTATAAAAAAATTTGATAAAGTACTAATGAATAAATAAATGTACAGCTATATTAATTAAAACTATTACTTGGAGGAATTTATCTAAAATCATTGCTCAATTTCGTCTAATTTCATTTTAAAAACTAAAAGTTATCTAACATCAGTTTTGATAGTTAAAGCAACCACAGATACGCATGATGAACTAGAGTAATTATGAAAAGTGTGATATGTTTGAATGTTTTATTAGATAATTTTAATTTTAAGTGAGACTACTCAACTATATCTTTAAATATATCCGGAACCTCGCCAATCTAAATTTCAAAGTTGTAAATTTATGTTATTTTGTTTTTTGTAGGACTTGTAAAGTACATAAACTAAACTAAAAGTAATGAAATAACATTTTCTAGACTAGAAGTAATTTATTTAATTATGTAATTTAAACGTTTAGAACCAAAACAAATAATGCAGCAGGAAAAAAAGCGAGGAAATCAATGTTATCGCTAATATCTTACCTAATAAAATACAACAGGAAATCCGTATTTCTCGATGCGGGATTGTTTAAATGTTTGAAAAACCATAGACCTGGGAATTATGCAGAGAGGCACAATTTCGTCAATTATGAAGTAAATCGATTAAAAAATCTTTCACACGATACTCTAGCCAGTAATCCTATAGCTGGTAGATTTGATACAACCATAATCAGCATAGATGGACATATAAATCCTCAGTCAATAGTAGTCACGAGAAGACAGAGGAAATTTGTAACTAGTGTATAGTTTGCATTATTTAATCAATCAATTCAATCAATTTAATAATATCATTTAATTCAGGAGCAATATCTAGACATTTTAGAGAAACATTTAGAAAAATATATAGGTCAGTAAGGGAGTCGGAAGTGGTTGAGGTCAAAACCCCTTTCACTGAGACAGCCAATCCATAGCCTTGAGTCTGGTCGCCTATAAACTGAGATTTCGTCTTGAAATATAGGCCATATTGTAATATATTTAAGTTCTCTTTTTTGGAAAATATGAAGCACCAGCTTATAAGGTAGACAGGGCCAAATTGCTTTTGAATGAAACTTTTAGAGACAATCAGATTCAAAATATTTAAACTGGTTTTAGATTTGCCAATCAGATATGTTTAATCTATAGCAAAACCCTATCAAACATTTAAATTGCTAATTTGTACCTATAATCGGAAATTTATATTTTATATTAATCTGCTACTATAGAATAACATTTTCTAATTATTTGTGATTTTGAAACGTTTATTTATGTAAAATAATATAATATAGTATATAAGTATATTTTAAGGATCTTAAATTCATTTGATACAATTTATTATTATATATAAACAGAACAATGATATACAGAATGTATATACAAAGTTTTAAAACTGGTCTGAGAATAGAAAATTAATTATTTTTGCACAGTGAACTAAGTGTCTTTGAAATATAGCACCAACACACCGCTGCCAGCGTTTTTTCCATTTCTCGTAACCTCCCTGGAAGTCTTCGTGCTAGACAGCTTTCGCCTCATCGAAGGTTAAACCTCCCTTAACCTCTGGAATCGTTCTGAATTGCTTTCCCTTCATTCTTTAAATCATTACGACTAAGGTCGGGGTTGTACAGGTCTTGTGGTCGATTTGATACGCTGAACTTTAGCATCAAGTGTGACTTGCTATTGAGAACTTTTTTTGGACTTTGGAGATGAGAGTGTGTGCTATTCCGCATTTAAACCTTTTTTCAGGATCGTAATCGTTAACCCAGGAAGAAATTTGATACACAAATGAGGAAAATATTTGTACATCTTCTGTCATAAACTTCTACACTGCATTCTGACCCAATGGCAGTTAGTTTATCGGTAATAAATATAACACTAAGTTCGGCTTGTCACATGAAAACCATTGCACGTGACTTGGCTTCTTCTTGGTAGGCCTCTTGAATCATAAGTAAAATCGGTTTTCTTGAGTTTAGCACAGAATAAAGCTGCTTCAAATGTCGCTGAATTTTCAACCAGTTTCCAATGGGGAACACTCCACTAGTGATCTTCTCGGAGGCAACTGACGAAAGTATGCTTTGTTAGCTGACATAACCTACTATCTCACCCTATCGATTTAACGGATACAAAAGCGCACCTCTACTCACCAAACAATCAGTCTTGAAACTTTGTGAATATTGCATACTAACACAAATTCACAACCTTGGACTTTGGACAAGTGAAGGTAATTTTTTTAAAGGGTACATTTATATCAGTGGTAAATTAACAATAAAAATGGGATGAGTAAAGGATTCAATTGCGATTTAAATGCTTAATTAGATTTACTGGAATTGCTTGAAGAACGATGCAGAATTCATTTAACATATGACAAGGATTAAAATTACGTATGACTTTTTGAGTGTATAAAATTTTGACGTTGTTAATATCAGAAAATAAATGTTTACATTCTAAAATGCGATTAGAAAATTAACTGTGCTTCTATTGAAATTTAACATTTCTGAAATATTTTATATATCTTTTCTCATTGTTTAGTCCAGATTAACCTACATATATTCTATTAAATTTAAAACAACTATCTAATAAACACCTTTTTTAGGGGAACAGTTTTGTCTTTTGAATTAAACAACACGTCTTGCAAGTTGATCTAATTTCGACTTAATAACTTGGTTTGCTGATAATGTGTGTAGTTTCATTAGAAGTTTCGCCAAAATATGTCAATGTTATAAACTGTTTATTTTCTAAATATTATATTTTTGATATATTTGAGACATTGGGTTTTCAATCAGTTTTTTTAAATAAAATTTTAAGGAAAACAATTTGTTTCGTTAACAAATTGTTAAAGAAACAAATTGATATGCTGCTAATTTGTGTGACAAAGTAAAATTATAATTAAATGGGATGGTCTAGTTGAAATTAGTTGGTTTCCTGGAGGTATTAAGTTCGATTTTTATATTATAATGTATTAATAATAAGTATAAAAAGATTGTTTTGTTATTTTATCCGCATTGTAGTGTGAATTTAATTTTTAGGTATTATTAACGTGAAATGCGACTAAACCATTCAATAACAACGCTACCAAAATGCTTTTACATTTGTGCATAGGAAGAAGCGAATATACAAACCTTGTCCAAGCAGATCCTTTTCTGTCGATTATTAATTAGATAAATCAATTATAGTCTTTCATTGAGCGCTTTCTATAAAACAAAGTATCTCACATACACTTCGAAATTTTTTATTCGTTTGAAAGGCCTATTGATGCCATTGTGTAAAGAATATAACATCATCAGGGGCTTCACTGGGTGGCGTGCATTCGTATGTCCAATTTTCCAAAATTACGGCGCATAAATCAGGCTGGATTTGACCGATGGTAAGTTATTACGTTGGCTTTGAGGGCCGCTGTGATTTAAAACTTATTCGCATAGACCTGCAACTTAAGAAAACACCACAAGAAGTCTTCATTTTTTTTCTTTTTTTTTGTGAGAGGAGGAGAATGCTTTATGCGCCGTCTCTTCCACATAAGTGTGTGGGACTCGTCCTGCTCCTTCTGAGTAGGCCCTACCCACTAAACCTCCTCTTGGTGTTCTGGGGGAATCGGTGGTATCACCAGGTATTCTTCCCCCGGAACCCCGCTGCCAACTATTATGGCCTTGCCATCATCTCCAGATCTGCCAGAAGGGCTTTCATCCGACATATTATAGTCCTGGCCATCTCCGCAACGGTATCCCATTTTATTTGATCGGCCAGCATTGTGAGCACAAGGTTGACGGTCGAAACGTCAACGGCACTTCCAGCTCTATCTCCATCTATGTTCTCTCAGTGTTCCACCGCCCGCACTCGAACAGCATGTGACCGGCGTCATCAGTAGCGTCCACACACCAGACTCATCTCCCACTTTCGACAGTCGCAATCCGCTGGTGGTATGCCCGGAAGCAGCCATGTGCTATCAAAATCTGGGATAAATGGTATGTCAGCTCCCCATGTTCCCTTCGGGGACTCCCTCCACTTATTCTACCAGTCCGGCTCAAGTTCGCATCTCACTGTTGTGCTAGCCACCACCTTGCTTGTCCTATATGCTACCAGCTCGTGCATGCGTGCACGGGCTTTAGCGCTTAGGTCTGGTGGCGCCATTGAGGCCAGTACCTCTGCCGCTACCTCGAAACTGTTCGATACCCGCGTATTAGCCTCAGTGCCGCGGGTCTCAGGGCACTGCTAAACTTAGCGACGTTCCTTTGGAACCCTAGGCAGTTTGCCCATGCTGGTGCGGCATAAAGTAGTCTCGGTGTCGCCGCTTCCATCTGCAAACTTCTGGTGCCCTCGATTGGGCCACACTTGTTTGCCATCAGACGAGCTACCGCTCTTTCCGTCTTTGCAGCCGCTGCTGACGCTTACAGTACTTGGGAGCTGCAGAGCGAGTTTGCCTCTAGTATGATCCCCAGGAACTTTAATTTCTTCTTGACTTCGATCTCGCAAGCCCAGCAGTTTCACACATTCGCCTGGTACCCGCCCAGCCCTTCTCCGGGAGAGCCAAACTGCCTTCGTCTTCTCCGCTGCCACGACGAGACCGGCTCCGTCCAGCCACTCGGCGACTATCTCGACCGCATTTACGCCACTATACGTAGGTCCTTAATGTCCCTTCTACTGATAACTATCAGCAGATCATCGTCTCGGCCCCTTTCGGGAGTGGCAGACGGAACACCCCATCGTACTCGGCGTTCCACATGAAAAAGCCGAGGACCGACCCTTGGGGTACGACACCGGTAGTGATGACCCTTTCTTCTGTCCCCGAGTCTTGCGTGAATACTAGTTCCCTATCACTCAAGTAGCTTAGGAATATATTTATGAGGTACCCTGGCAGTCTCCCCTGCAACGCCTTTATAATTGTGTGTCTTTTAATTGGCTTACTGTTTACCCGTTTCACTATGCTCTTCACTCTGAGGATAGCGTCTGTGGTGGACCTGCCGCGTCTGAAGCCGTATTAGTCCCGGCTTGCCCTTCTTCAGCAGTAACAAAGGCCGGGCGCGCTTATATCTTCTGGGGAAAACGCTTTCTGCCAGGCAGCTGTTATAGAGCCCCGCCACCAGTTCCGGGTCGTCTCCAGCTTGATGACTTCGTTCGGCATGTCCCAGGCCCTGTCGCCTTACGATTTGGTAGAGCTGCCACTGCTGTCGCCATCTCTTCTACCGTAAATATTTGCACGTCGCTTAGCCCGTCTACAGGCTCCTCCTGCTGATCCTCCTATGGTATTGGGGGAAAAAGTGTTTCCACCACCGCTCTAACCCTTCCGCGGACTAGCGAGCCCACGTTGGGTAACTGGGCGCACCGTTTCTTTGCCACAATTTTGTATGGGCGGCCCCATTTGTCGTTTTCTACCTCTTCACAAAGTTGCCACTTAGGCAAACTATTGCTCGGCGCAAATCTCTCTTGCAGGCCTCGCACGCCTTCTTTAGGTCTTCGGTGGCTCTGCTGGCACTTCTGGCTCTGATAAGCCGCTTCCTGGCTGTATCTGTTGCCCTCCTTAGCTACTTCAACGCACCACCAGTAGACCGGCCTAAAGGTTCCCGGTCCGCGTTTCCTCGGTATAGCCGCCTCACATGCGGCCCTCATCCTCCCGAGTAGGCTTCTTCTGCAGCCTCGCCCCCTGAGGCAACATTGGTCCTTTCATCATCCTTACCAGGATGTCCCTGTTTGCACTCTCTATCACCCATCTCTCCCTAGGCTTTGGTAGTCGGGGCGGGAATTCACCTGCCATCCTGGCAGAGAAGAAGATATGGCGGTAAGCGCCATGGCTCTCCCTTTCCGCCTCGACAGTCCATTTGTCGATCCTTCCCAGCATGACTGCTGATACCAAGGTCAAATTATTGACTCCGCGTTTCTTCTGGAGAATATAGGTACATTATCTACTTCGAGGTCCTGCTTCGCTATCAGATCCAGTAGTCTTTCGCCACGCGCGTCAGATCTGTGCTCGCCCCACAAATACGCCTTGGCGTTAAAATCCCCGCACAACACTATATCCCTACACTCTTAGTATTGTGCCATTTCAACGTTCGGGAAAGCGTAGCAGGCAATGTACGTGGCACCCGCCAGACTAACCCAGCCAATGCCATACCTAAGGCTACCCGACGCCACACAAAGTCTAACGGGGTCAAATCGAACAATCTCGGTGGCCAGTTCACATTACTTCCGCGAGACTAGTGTCTACTCAGTGAACACACATCATTTTCTCTGGTCATGTACCTTCAGCTCCTGATGCAGTTAACTTTTGTACGGGTGCAGGCCCAAGTCACGGCGCAAAATTCGCCAAGTTGTAGTCATTATTTACTAAACCAGTGGACTCAAATTTATCCACCACACTGCGACTAATTACCTCGATTAAGGCGACCAATTTTTATAAAACAATTTTATTATTTGCATGTGTTTTGAACGTTATATCCGCCCATGGTGAGATTTCTACAGATGTAGCTTAAACAATGTTGACTGTTCAGGTAACTTAATACTTATAAAGTATTACCGATTAGATGAAAAAATGGATGATTAATTTAAATACCCCTATATACCTTGCGGAGTACTGGCGAATAGAGAGGCCGCCAGATGTGTGCTAACATATTCAGTTGTATTTTAGCTATTTTTGTACAAATTTATATCTCACTAGAATTGATTGTACTTTTTATATGAGATTTTATAATCGTCAGTGATTACGGACGAACATTTGACTGTCCATCCTATAATCCTGACTTAGCTCCTTCAGATTACCATCTGTTTTTAAAACTGAAAGACTTTTTGTTAGAAAAGAAAGATTACATCTCTCAACATATTGGCGACAGAAGAATATGAAGCTGGTATATAAAAACTCATTATATGTTACGAGAAATATTCAAATTTGTGAGGTGACTATACAGAGAAGTAGTTTAAGGTATGTTCTTAACAAATCAAACGTTAATATTTGGTAATGTACACTAGTTTTTCTAAAATTTCCAAACGAGTACTACTTTTCAGGGGTCCGTCGTGTTAGTATTTTTATTAAAAATATTATGTTACATCATCTTTACAAATTGGTAATGTCTAAAATTTAAAATTTCAGTTTGTTGAAAATATCTGGATAAATAGAGCAAATATCTGAAAAATGATTTTATCCTATGGATATAATATAAATAGATCCCATTACAAGCCCTTCATAGAATTTATTTTTAAATTAAACGTAATTTTAATTTAATCATATATCGAGGAACTATTTTTGAGACACTCCTTTGTGAGAATATTGAAGAACGTATTGGTAACACAAATCAGATTTTTTTTTTTTAATGGACATAGATTTTAGTTCATGCGATAGATTAAGGAAATTTTTAATGGAATATTTTGGAACAAAATATGTTCTTTTTAAAAATTTATAAAGAAGCTATTGGTCTAATTGAAGGATTTGATTTATATGCTTTTATTAGGCCTTCGAGTCTAAGGACCTGAAAATTTTAGTTTATTTTTAGATTTAGAAAAAATAATTGTAAAGTCATTGAAGAGCTTTTTATTTGTAATTGGAAAGAAAGTAAGTTCTGACTCTAATACCTTGAGATAATGTTGGATGATATTTCTTCTCCAGTGAAGGTTTCGAATTTTCGCACTTTCTAGCTCTTTCTGTCTTTTCTTTCTACAGAAGCAGCACAAGGACAGCTAATTTGGCGACTGGGTTTTTTTTTTATATTCACGTATTTTGGGTTCATTTGGCGGCATTGACATTCGAAGATCAACCATATGTCTTGTGATTCTGTACTTGTTCAACTTATTGTATAATTTAGTCTACTGTGTTGTACAGGGTGATTCATTAAGGGTGGCCACCGGCCTTATCTCGGAAACCGTATATCCTAGAATTTGGGGAATCGGCCAAAAGAAAATACGTAAAAACATTTTTAAATGCTTAGCTTTCCGCTAGGTGGCGCATTTTATCATTTACATAATTAATTTGCGTTTTTTACAAAATATTACCGCATT
Source organism: Ontholestes murinus (assembly GCA_963969525.1). Taxonomy (NCBI): domain Eukaryota; kingdom Metazoa; phylum Arthropoda; class Insecta; order Coleoptera; family Staphylinidae; genus Ontholestes; species Ontholestes murinus. The sequence goes on along the minus strand of OZ018394.1, from coordinate 59,408,544 downwards.
AAGACTATTGAAAATTATCAAAATTAGAAACTACTGTACTTGGTTTACAATTTTTGCTTAAGTCATTTTTTTCTATCACCTACAGTTAATAAATATTGTGCCATTCGATTTAACTTGATATTTTTTTGAAATGTAACTGTAGCAGTATGTTTTCACTTACAACTTACAGGGTGAACCAACACAAAACAACAACGAAAAACAACAACGAAAATTTAAAAAATCTAAATATCTTTGGAATGACAAGAGATATCAGTTTTCGGTTTTGACGAAACAATATGTAATTTCATTTTCTTTTTTGTAAGCTGCTTAGAGTTATATCATTCCATTTGATATTTCTGAGAAAAATACATAAATAGGGTTAAGTGTTACATAACGCCCTCTAGTTGCCAGCGCATAGATTAAATGTGTTAATGTTATTTATTTTTGTAATCAACTTCTAATACTCTTTCCATTGAACCTAAGCTTGTGAAAATCGGTTAAGGTATACGGAAGTTACAGACCATTTTCTGTAAACAAAAGTATACTTCCCCCACCACTTAACTGTAGGTGATAGAAAAAAATGACTTAAGCAAAAATTGTAAACCAAGTACAGTAGTTTCTAATTTTGATAATTTTCAATAGCCTTAATGCGGTAATATTTTGTAAAAAACGCAAATTAATTATGCAAATGATAAAATGCGCCACCTAGCGGAAAGCTACGCATTTAAAAATATTTTAACGCATCTTCTTTTGGCCGATTATGTCATTAGAATTCTTTCCCCCAAATTCTAGGATATACGGTTTCCGAGATACGGCCAGTGGCCACCCTTAATAAATCACCCTGTACAAGCTAATTTAATCATCATGCTACTATGACACAAATTAAATACTACGTTATTGTAAATCAAGATCTACAATAGAAATTGAAATCAATATATATACCTATATAGCTAGGCATGACTAACTTGTTGCGATGGTATAACAAAACCTTTTTAATACAAATACTAACAGTACAAGAAATATTTATTCAAACACATGATTGCATTTAGAATGCATATTCACTATTATTCACATGCACTATTCCCTTTTCCCTGTTTATATTTGTATCGCTAATAGATCCACTAAATAATCTATCTAATTAACAATTGCCGATATCCACTTTTGCTTGGACCAAACTCAAAAAAAAGTACAGTCAAGTCAAATTAACAGCCGTCTGGAGATTAAATCATATGAAACCGAAGCCTTCGAGAACTAGTTAAAGGATATGATTCATAAACTGTTAACAATAAACCCGGTATTATCGTTTTTAAATAAATATCGGAGTTGTAGAGCATCAAGATAGGAAGTACCAGTTTCAGTTGCTTCTCCAAACAAAAAAGACCAATAAACTTTCCACTAAAATATTGCAATTGTACCATCTCGTGAGGATTACCTGAGCCCCAGTTGTGCACATCAGTGTTCACATATCAGTTTCTGTTCACAAGTCGCATGCGCGTATCTACAATTAGAACTGTTTGAGTTTCGCTTGCATTTCATATATTAATTATGATTTTAAGTTTTACATAATCTGCTCTACAAATCGTTAAAATCCCAATATTTATTTAGAAACATCCAGTATACTGATTCGAGCTAACATCAGCTAAATGACAACCTAATCACCACTTGCCACATTCAACAAGAGTATGTTATAAATACGCACCAGATAGACGCACTTATCAGCTACACAAAAACTATTTATTGAAGGCGTGCTGTAGCCCTGTCAATTTTCCACAATCTAGTAAAACGGTAAAAATTATAACAAATGCCAAACTTTGCAAGCATCCATTGGCTTGTAATAGAAATGTATTCAGGTGAATTTGGTAATGTACACTAGTTTTTCTTATATTTCTAAACGAGTACTACTTTCCAGGAGTCTGTTGTGTTTCTTTTACTGTTAGTATTTGTATTAAAAAGATTATGTTATATCATTTTTACAAATTTGGTAGTGTCTAAAATTTCAGTCTGTTGAAAATATCTGGATAAATAGAGCAAATATCTGAAAAATTATTTTATCTTCTGGATATAATATGAATAGATCCCATTACAAGCCCTTCATAGAATTTATTTTTAAATTAAACGTAATTTCAATTTAATCATATATCGAAGAACGATTTTTGAGACACTCCTTTGTGAGTATGTTATAAAAACGCACCAGATAGACGCACTTTATCAGCCATACAAAAACTATTTATTGAAGGCGTGGTGTTGCCTTGGCAATTTTCCACAATCTAGTAAAACGGTAAAAATTATAATAAATGCCAAACTTTGCAAGCATCCATTGGCTTGTAATAGAAATGTATTTAGGATACTGGCCATTAATAACTCATATAAGTTTAACAGCTCTTTACTTGTGTTCAGAAAGATTTTAACATAATGAGCTTCATTTCTCTGATAGCTCAGAGATTTTTACTTTCTGAATCCTCTTAAAAATCTATATTGCAGATCTTCAGATTTAAGATAATTTATTTAGTGATAGACCAAAAATGTTTTAAGTAATATCAACCACTCCTAGGGTTGCTGTATAACAGTATCATAGATCGAAAGTCAGCTAAGTTCCAGATTTTAAATGGAATGTAAACAAATATAACATACATTTGTGGTAAATTTAAATTTTTGGTTTTCACAATGAGAATACTAGTTTCTGAAACTCTCTATACATAAAATATTAAAGATTTTTTATTGTTTTCCACACATTATTTTGACACTTAGTTAACGTTTTAAATTAATTGATGCAATTACTATTGATTGATTCTCCACAATAATGATTTTGAAATCTAATTTATAACAAAAACTTTCAAATTAGAAACAAGCTTAATATTATCAAATGATCTAAATTGTCATGAATATTAGTAACTTTAATAAATTCCTGCCGCATTTAAAAGCCAACTGCGTCTTAACACTTTTACAATATACTCTCCAATTACTATATTTAATATGTTCATAAAAACTCGTCTCAATTTTAACTTATGACTTAAGTGAAAATGAAATCGGAGGCACAAAGTTTTACCAAAGCCTTTCAGCTCTACCATTAAAGAATAAAAGCTGAACTTCAAAGTTTCTGTTAAAAATATTAATGATATACAGTGCACACGTACAGTCATAAACATAAAGGCACACAATTGGACTCGAGGGATCTCAATTCATATAATGTTGTCTCTTGTGATGTTGTCACTATCACAATACCATCCCGCACAAGAAAATTTAAAAAATAAACTATTTAAAAAAAACCGTAAAAATTGGCACATATTTCATTAAAGATAATTAACTTTTCGGTATAATTCTATCCAAACTACCAAAACATTATGAATTGAAAGGCCCCGCATAAAATGCATTCATTACACAATTTTAGGGGTCGACTCTCGACATTTGCACCCCCTACTCGCTCGCTCGCCGACACAGCAGCTATACCCTACGGTCGCTGGTAGCAGTGTGATCTACAAATATTTTCCCGTTCCCACCCTAATCCGGACTCATCGTAATCACACAATAATACTATATGCACACATAATGCACGAAATTAATTCGGCCTCATGCCAAAAATCCCGGGGGTAAATTCTCAGACCGTACAATTTACAACGGCGCAGGAAAAACTCTCGCACCCCATTTGAGTACCAACTTACCACACTGTAAAATCTATAGAATTAAAAATACAAAATAGTTCTACGTGATTTATTAATCTAATAATCGGGACTGAATAAACATTTTCGCACCATTTCTTTTGATTAACGAGGCTGATAAATGTTGAAAGTTCATCTTCACTTTTATATAAATAAAACTATATAGGCACTTTCAAATATATATTCTAAAACGCTACAATTGTTTCGCCACACTGGCTTCTTCGAAGAAATTTATTTTACAATATATACAGGGTGTCCCGTTAATGCGGCGAAATGGCTAGACCATAGATTCCTGGGGTCAAAATATGACGATTTAACGCAACTTATCTATATCCAAAAATTTACGGTTAAGCCGGAATTTGGCTTCAAAGTTTCAACATTTTTTATTTCTTTTGTTTATAACAATTGAACGCTTTATTTGATTTGAATGAAACTTATTATTAATAAGTACCATAATATTATACATCATTTCAGTTATTGTTGGCATTAGTGATTGACAGGAAGTATAAAAAATAGTAGTACCACCACTTAAAAACTAAAATATTTTTTTATTGGTGCATCCAATAAAATCCAAAAAATCTACTTGAAAGGGCATTAGATTTAAAAACTTTTTTGACTCTTACTAGTTTTTAAAATCTTGTACGGTTTTTGCACAAAAACATAAAATATGAATATAGTATACTCATTATGCACTCATTAATAAGTAAATAAACTTACTCTATTGAATAAAAATTAAATAATATCAATTAATAAAATAAATCAAAACAACATCTAACACTTTTCAAACAATTTTCTTTGCAAAATCCTAATACAAACAAGATAGCTGTTTGTTCCAAATATGAATATTTATGAACTATAATAAAGTTAAAAATTAATTGTTTAAAGACACTAAATAATTATTATTATACATAATTTACATTTTTTAAACAAAGACGGCCACGAAACACATTTTTTTCGATTCGATGAAAAACTTGATTTTGTTTTTACTAGATAAAAAATATATATTTTATTTTTTTGTGGGAAACCCGTAAAAGATATCAAATATTATTAAGAGATAAAAAAGTTTTTAAATTAAATTGTCTTTCAAGTAGTATTTTTTTAGTTTTTATTGGATCCACCAATAAAAAAAATATTTTAGTTTTGAAGTGGTGGTACTACTGTTTCTTATACTTCTTGTTAACCAATAATAGTCATAATAACTGAAATGATGTATTATATTATGGTAGTTATTAAAAATAAATTTCATTGAAATCAAATAAAGCGTTCAATTGTTATAAACAAAAGAAATAAAAAAAATTGAAACTTTGAAGCCAAATTCCTTCTTAACCGTAAATTTTTGGATATAGATAAGTTGCATTAAATCGTCATATTTTGACCTCAGGAATCTATGGTCTAGCCATTTCCCCGCATTAACGGGACACCCTGTATATTTGAAAGCGCTTATATAGTTTTATTTATATAAAACCAATTCTTTTGTAGATTTATTATAAATATACTAATTATCTAGAAATTTTGAAATGTAAAGGTTCATGTTTTTAATTCATGTTAACGCTCGATGCCTTAATTCAAGTTGTCATTGTTGCCATTTCTTTCTAGCTGCCAGAATGGATTAAGTTCATTCAATTTCTCTATTTGTCAAATTCAAATTCATTTATCAATATGGTAATTATTTTATATTATAAAATATTGTAAATACGATTAGAAAGTGTGAATTTTCAACTTATAAAAAACTAACATTTCAGTGAATATTGCATGAAAGGTCTATATAGCTTACTTATTTTTCAATAAATTTCAAATTCACAAAATTATCATTCAAATTCATTGAACGTTTTTTTCATTACCCAACGGCAATTTCAAGTTATCTGACTGTCATTAAGATCATCAACCTATACCTTAAACCCAAGTGTTAGACATATATAATGAAGACATAAGTATAATAAAGTAAAATTAAATCTAATAGATATAATAATAATAAAAACATGTACAAATTAATATTTTAAATTGTTATAATAACACAATTATTAAATTAAATCAAATGATTCAACAAGTATTAATGTTAAGTAAGACAATCCAAATCAAAATGACGTAAACTACGTTTAAATCTCAAGAATGAACTATCAAAAATATTAAAATTACAATCAGAGTTCAATAAGTTTCATAAACCTCGTGAGAGGGTTGTTGAGACCATAATTTGTGGGATGTGTCGGTAGACAAAATAATAATTTTTCCAAAAAATAAAATGTATACGAGACAGTAAATATCTGCTATCAAGAAGTCCATTCACCAATCTAAAACCGAAACATAAATCCAACAGAATTCTTCTATGTTTTAGAGATTTTAAGTTTAAGAGAATCAACATGTTTGAAGAAGCCACAGTGTGGCGAAACAATTGTCGCGAAAACACCTAACAGTGAATTTAAAATGAACTTTCAACAATTTCAACAGCCAATACAATCAAATTATTAAATCAATCCAGTAATGGAAAATTGGCTAAGTGGTACTTCAAACTACGCGTAAAAAGTGAAATGTGTAATGTAGACCTGTGATTTTTACACCAATTTAAAAACAGTGATATCACCCCAAAACATATAATAAATGAACAAACTGAAATCTCAAAATCCCGATTATTGAACTTGTTTAACCTACCACCTCACTCGCAAATGTATAAATACGAAACTGAAATTGTATGATGTACCATTCTTCTCCACATTGTGTCGAAACAATTGTTAAGAACAATAGAAGCATACTCTTTGAAAAATTGTGTTTTAGTTACAACACCTAACAGTGAATTCAACATATTTGATTTACTGAAATAATAGCGAGAGTTTCCAAATTTAAAAGATATGAGACGTAAAAATTTACTCTATATCATTTCAAATATTTTGTTTGACCAGGTAGAATAAGATGGGCTCCAAATAACAGATCCATATTCCAATTTGGAACGCACTAATGAAAAATATAATAATTTGATTGTATTAATATTAAACTGAGAAAAAAATCTACTTATGGCACCAAGTGATCGAAGAGAACTGGAAATAATATTGTTAATATGTGATGAAAAGGTTAATCTTGTATCAAAAATAATTCCTAAATCATTAACTTCTTGAACAGATTTTAGTGAATGTTTATCAATTAGATATGAATACTTAATTAATTTACAGCGACTAAAGAAAATTGACGAATATTTATTAGTATTCAGTTCAAGCTTATTTGAACTGCACCACATAGAAAGACTATTTAGGTCATTTTGGATTTCAATGCATTGATCCAAACTTTTTACAATGGAAAACAATTTTAAGTCATCAGCAAATAAAAGGAAGTGAGAATATTTAAAGCTTTTATCAATATCATTTATGATGAGCAAGAATAGAATAAGGGAACAGTAGGAACCTTGAGGGATACCTGATGTGACATGAATAACATTCTAAATATAAATATCAATTTTTACATACTGCAACCGAGAAGACAGGAAACTTTTAAACCAAAGATCTACAATCTAGTTTAACAGCATCTCGTGATTCACACGATCAAATGCTTTAGATAGATCAGTATAATTAGCATCTACTTGATGGCCTTTCTCTAAAGCATTTAGTAGAAAATGTTGGTGTGCTAATAAATTGGTCAATGTAGATTTTGCAATCCCACATCATCTGCTTAGCCACTGATTGATCTAGTACTTTAGGTATGATTGAAAGGTAATACTTCTGTAATTAGCAACGTTCTCCCTTGCGCCACCTTTATGTAAGGGATTAATAAATGACTGTTTCCAATAATCAGGGAAAATACCACAACTCAACGATTGAGAATATAGAAAATGAAGGGGTAGGGAAAGATTATAAACACATCTTCTCAACAAATATGGTGGCAATCCATCGGGTCCAGCCACAAGAGAATCAGACAAATAATTTAAACAACCAAAAAGCTCAGATGTGCTAACAGATAAAGAGTTCAAAGTAACAGCAATTTCAAAATTGCTTAACTTAGGTATGGAAGAGTTATCATTGTTATATACTTAAGAAAAGAAGCTTGCAAACAAGTTTACACAATCAACTCCAATGTTACTATTTTCTTGTTCATAGAACATATTTCTTGGAAAACCACGAACTTTATTGCAGTCACTGACAAAATTCCAAAACGCTTTTAGTTTATGCGTTATATTCACTTCAGCTGTTTTAACAAATTCATCATAAAGAACTGTACTTAAATTAGCGCCCTGAGCTCTGAGAGTTGTGAATTTTTCATAATTATCTAAAGTAGAATTCCCTTTATATTCCCCGTGTGCTTTCTTTTTATGCCTAATTAGATGTATAAGTTCACTATTAAACCATTTAAGAAAAGTAGACGTTTTCCGAAGTTTCAATGGGACAAATAATTCCTAGCCCATGTTCATAACTTCATAAAAGCGTTTCAATGATACATTTATGTCCGAATCCTTAAGAATAGTATTTCAATCAATTAAAGCTAACTATTAATTCAATGAGTGATAATTGGAAGATTTAAAATCATAATAAAATAAATCAGATTGAAGTTGATCAGGATCATCTCTGCATTTAACAGTAAATGAGTAAGGAACATGATAAATACTATCTAAGAAAAGATTATCAATTGATTTTGAAATATTAAGTTCACCAATGTTTGAAAGAATTAAATCAAGAAAGATGCCTCTAGAGTTTGGAATACAACTCTTTTGACTTAAATTATTAAAAGCTAAATTAATATTTTAAGTAACATCTAAAAGCTGACTGTGTAAGTTATAGTCACCACAAAAGATGTAATTTAAATTGGGATATTCTAAACAAAATTGGTCAATTGACATTGTATGATTATCATAAACAGAGACATGAGAGTTGGGTGGTATGTAAACGGCACCAATTATAAACTTATTATTAATTTTAACAAACACATGTTCTATATTATTGTAAACCAGCTCTAACTTAATACAATCAATTGATGATTTTGCAGCAATAAGAAGGTGATTTACTATTATTTAAATAAGATCTATCACTCCAAAAAATATTAAAATTAGGAAGTAATAGTTCAGGATTAACCACTCCATCGAGGCCAAATTAAAATGTAAATATAAAGCACAAAGATAATTCATTAGAACAGTAACATTATATGATCGTGAAATATATCAAGAATATCTTAGATATCTCAACAACAAATCTTTAATGAACCTAATTTCGTTTGGAACTACATAAACACCAAGAGACGAACCTCACAGATTCCAATTCCATAACTCATAATGAGCATCTTTTTAATATAACAGAGGATATAGTGAATGTATTTGCAAGTTATTTTGTCAAATCATACTTGCCTCGCCATAAAAGTGTTACTTTGCAAAATGTCAAAACATGCAATCCTTTTGGAAACTTTACTGTCGACACATTGAAAGTATTGAAGGAATTGAGGAAATTAAAACAGAAACTAACTACGGGAATAGATTTAATTCTAGCTATTACCTTAAAAGACTACACTCCTGTTTTAGTTGAGGTTATTACTCAGAAATTCAAACTTAACTTAAAAACTAGTAAATGGAAAGTCGTTCTCGAAGGAATGCAAATCTGCCCCATAAGTGTTATAATCCTTTTTGAGAAAATCTCGGTTGTACATTCCTCGGGGAACGAGTGTGCGACGCTATTTATTATATTTGTACAGTTGGTACTCATTCACTGTCTAGAACTTGACGGGAAAGGTTTCCAAATATTACACCCGTTGAATTATTATTTTGCACATTCGAAGAAGTTTAACTAGGCCGATTACAACAGCCACTGAGTATTATGAGTATTATCGGTAATCAAGCACCAAAGAATCAGCAATTATAATCAATCATTAAAGGAAGAGTTTCAAAGTTATTAAAAATCAACTAACAATTTAATGTCATCTAACGATCACTCAAGTTGATTCAATAGTCATTTAAGGTCAACAATCATTGAAGGGGAATCAAACAGTCATTTAAAGTTATCCATTTTCATTAGAACTTATCCAGAAATCATTAGGTTATCAATCAAGGTCAATTGAAATATAGAATTAAGTTAATTCTTTATTTGTCAACAATTCGTCAATTAATCAGTGGTGACTCCTTTGGGTGGACGACATACTTTAATATTCAGGGAATATATTATAACTTATTTATACAGGGTGATCCATTAAGAGTGGCCACTGGCCTTATCTCGGAAACCGTATATCGTAGAATTTGGAGGAAAAAATTCTTATCACATAATCGGCCAAAAGAAAATGCGTAAAAACATTTTTAAATGCTTAGCTTTCCGTTAGGTGGCGCATTTTATCATTTACATAATTAATTTGCGTTTTTTACAAAATATTACCGCATTAAGGCTATTGAAAATTATCAAAATTAGAAACTACTGTACTTGGTTTACAATTTTTGCTTAAGTCATTTTTTCTATCACCTACAGTTAAGTGGTGGGGGGAGTATACTTTTGTTTACAGAAAATGGTCTGTAACTTCCGTATACCTTAACCGATTTTCACAAGCTTAGGCTCAATGGAAAGAGTATTAGAAGTTGATTACAAAAATAAATAACATTAACACATTTAATCTATGCGCTGGCAACTAGAGGGCGTTATATAACACTTAACCCTATTTATGTATTTTTCTCAGAAATATCAAATGGAATGATATAACTCGAAGCAACTTACAAAAAAGAAAATGAAATTACATATTGTTTCGTCAAAATCGCAAACTGATATCTCTTGTCATTCCAAAGATATTTAGATTTTTTAAATTTTCGTTGTTGTTTTTCGTTGTTTTCGAAGTGTTGGTTCACCCTGTAAGGTGTAAATGAAAATATATGGTTAAAGTTACTTTTAGAAAAAATGTCATGTAAAAACAAATGACAACAATATTTATTAGCATAATTAATGAAAAATAATAAAACTTATTACCCATAACAGAAATTTATAAAACGCTGAAATTTCTAAAAGAACCCATTATCTAGTTATTTTAGAAACTCAAAATGTTTCCCCTTATTTGCTGTATCTTCACAAATTCAGTTCTTCTAGAGTGAAATTTTATCCTAGATTCCTTAAAATTTCTTCAATGGTTTTATATGGATAAGCTGTAACATTACGAGTATGTCAAACTATTTTCCTGGGCGATGTTTTGTGATTGTTTATTTATAATTTGTTGTTGCTGTCAAAGTTAATTTGAACGTTTGAAAAATCACTTTATTATAATGCTTTATTTTTCAAATGAAGAAGCATATGATATGCTAGCAGTGTATTTCAAAGTCTATAAAATGCAGTCATTGCTGAAAGAGAATATGGGTTACGATTTCCTGAAAGACGGCGTCATTCAAGAAAAGTTTTTAAAAGACTGGCAGAACGATTACGAAAAACTGGCAATGTTCAACCTGTTTCGGTAAGAAATAGGGTAAGTAGAAGACAAAATGAAGAAAATGTTATCGTCTTGGCATACGTTAACGCTGAACGTGCAAGTATTAGGGAAATTGCAAGAGATCTAGAATTAAATTATTCTTTGGTGAATAGAATACTAAAATAACATAAAATGCATCCTTACCATGTTGTTTTACATCAAGAGTTAAAAGACATAGATTTTGATCGACGACTAGATTATTGCAACTGGTTAAAAGGAATGTTAAATGATAATCAACAATTTCTATCTGCAATATTATGGGCGGATGAGGCTACATTTTCAAGCTCTGGTAAAATTAACTTGCACAACAGTCACTACTGGTCAGAAACAAATCCACACTGGCAGAGGGAAGTCAATTACCAAAATCGCTGGAGCATAAATGTGTGGTATGGTATTTTAAATAGAAAGATAATAGGACCTTTTTTCTTTGAAGAAAAATTAACGGGCTAAAGGTACTTAGATTTTTTAACTAACGATTTGCCCATCCTCCTAGAAGACGTTCCAATTCGTAACAGATTAGACATGTGGTATCAACAAGATGGTTGCCCAGCACATTTTGCCGCAGGTGTCCAAAATTATTTAGATATTGTATTTTCAAATAAATGGATTGGAAGGGGAAGTATTTTTCCATGGCCAGCAAGGTCACCAGATCTTACGGTTTTAGATTTCTTTTTATGGGGTAGAATTAAAGATATGGTTTTTAAAACACGTCCAACTACATGTGAGGATATGAAAGAAAGGATTCGGTAAGCAGTAAGAGGTATTTCTGGTGCTGAAATTGAGGCCAGTGTCAATTCCACTATAGAAATACTGAATTTGTGCATAGCAAATGATGGGAAACATTTTGAGTACCTAAAATAACTAAGAAATAGGTGCAGTTATCAATTTTAGTTTTTTGTATTTATTTCCATTAAATATGTTAATAAATATTGTGCCATTCGATTTAACTTGATATTTTTTGAAATATAACTGTAGCAGTATGTTTTCACTTAAAACTTACAGGGTGAACCAACACTTCGAAAACAACGAAAAACAACGAAAATTTAAAAAATCTAAATATCTTTGGAATGACAAGAGATATCAGTTTGCGGTTTTGACGGAACAATATGTAATTTCATTTTCTTTTTTGTAAGCTGCTTCGAGTTATATCATTCCATTTGATATTTCTGAGAAAAATACATAAATAGGGTTAAGTGTTACATAACGCCCTCTAGTTGCCAGCGCATAGATTAAATGTGTTAATGTTATTTATTTTTGTAATCAACTTCTAATACTCTTTCCATTGAGCCTAAGCTTGTGAAAATCGGTTAAGGTATACGGAAGTTACAGACCATTTTCTGTAAACAAAAGTATACTTCCCCCACCACTTAACTGTAAAATGAATTAAGCAAAAATTGTAAACCAAGTACAGTAGTGTCTAATTTTGATAATTTTCAATAGCCTTAATGCGGTAATATTTTGTAAAAAAAACGCAAATTAATTATGCAAATGATAAAATGCGCCACCTAGCGGAAAGCTACGCATTTAAAAATATTATAACGCATCTTCTTTTGACCGATTATGTCATTAGAATTTTTTTCCCCAAATTCTAGGATATACGGTTTCCGAGATACGGCCAGTGGCCACCCTTAATGAATCACCCTGTATATTAGGGTATACTTGTTGAAAAAATATTAAATACTCACTTAATTAAATGAAGAGATTTCCTGAAATTGTCGTTTTTCAATGTAATATAAAAAATACTACTTACTAAACTGAGTGGATAGCAGTAAGAATAACTCCTTTAATGCAATGAATGTAAAGTCCCTACACTTGGATACTATTAAACACTTTTTTGGCTGGTTTAAAGTTTTTTTTCATAATATAAATGCACCCATTTGTAAATAAAGAAACAGTCAATGAGGTTTATTATTTTCAAGGTCATCTGTAAGAATGGAATCTTTATCAAAATAAATTATTTATGTTGAAATATTGATGACAGAACTAATATTTTGTTAATTAATGTCAATGTATCTTTGTTTTATTTATCACTTTACCTTTTTGACATTATTTTCAGAACATGGACATCAATTGAAGATCAAGATCATTATTCAATATTTCATCCTCAATGTTTGAGCAATTTATTGAAATAATTCTGGTCCTTTGATCTCATATCGGTTGAGAACCTTCTTGCCTTAAAAAAATATATAAGGGAGAGGACTTTATGGTCACAGCATCTTTACCCATTTTCTATCCTTGAGAAATTACAGGTTTGTTAAAAATTACCACTAATATATACACTACATCTTACCACCTATCAATACAGAGCCCTGGGCACTGCCACGTTGTATTATTAAAAAAACTATATACTTCAAAGGTGCTTCTAATGACATGCTTCAGTCACATTAGTGGTAAACTTTCCTGCAAATTTTTTTCTATACCTCTGTCAGTACCCTAGATATTCGGTCTATACAGCGTCTATTATTTGATCAAATATTTTCATTTTAACAACATTCAAACCTATTTTTCTTCCGTTATCCTTAATCTTCTCTTAGGTTGCTTTGAAATTATTTTTTTAGGAACGAACCATGGCCAGACAAAAAAGTCTAGACTATCACTAGGTCATGTTTTAAAGCGCTAGTTACTCTGATCTTAAATAAACTGTCATAGAGTCCTTGAATTTTTCCACAGAAAATACATATGACTATTGAATGCAATCTCCCAACGATGAGAATATCCTTCAAATATGTTACACCTTCAACATTATGGGCGTGTTTCACTATCTATCAGTAACTATCTCCACATTCTAAAAATAGCTTTAATTTTCTTCTTGTTGGTAGTGTGCATTACTAGTTTTGTAGTACGATAAAACAGTATTTCTGCTGTTACTGATTATATTTAACTAAAACTATGTTTCTTTGGTCGACAGATGAACGGCTAAATTAATAATTCCAAGGTAACAGGCAAGCATTTTATTTACTAATAACTGTCACTGAGGAGCATCATTGCCAGATTCGTACAATCATATATTTTTGACAATTACTTAATAAAGTTGTTTGCAGAGGTGAGATAAGGATTATATGAAAATTTGTCTATATACCCAGGTCTCTTTCATGTAAGATAAGAAATACATGGCCATGATAAATATATCTTTTTTGAACTTATGTATACAATATCACAGTTTCGAGATATTTTTATCGTAATAAATGTCGATATTATGCAAGTCAGTATTAGGTTAAAAATGTATTGAGTTTATTTTTACATTTTTAGTTCCAAAAAGTAGATAACCTATATAAAATCCCGTTAATAGTAAGTTTTGGCATATCTCAGTTTCAGGTTAAAAATATTATACATCTTCTTAATGCATGGTTAATGGCGTTGGCTCAGTAAGGGTTACTAAGTTCTCCGCACGAACATTTTGAAAAAGTAATTTTCTAATTTTATAGAGAATAAACGAGGACAATTTATTTTAATTTAATTATCGCAAATGTTATGAATCTTCTAACAAGTGTTTTGAGATTAAAGAACGAAGAGAATTGATATAAGGGGTAGTTAGTTCTACGTGAAAATATAAAATTGATGTAGGCGAATACTAGCTTTAGACCATTACAATAAGCCTACTAAGGAAAATTATATCTAGGTATACCATACGAAGCCCTATATAACTGAGCATTCAACAAAAATTTAAAATGAAATAAGAAAGAATAGTAAGTTTTTTTGCATTGTAACCCTAATTTTTTAGTTATTTCCTTTCATACTGCTCTCTCTCTCTCCAACCTCGGTTGGTCATCGTTCTTAGATCTTTTTTCGCATCATCAATCCATCTAATACTGACCCTGACCCTTTTTCTTATCCCAGATGGCCTCCATTGCGTAGCTCTTTAGCTTGTTCTTGTATCTTCCACTCTACAAACATGTTCCAGCCATGTCAGACTACAGCTTGAAAATGTCAATTTTATAACTTATTTGGTTCATATCACTATTTGTGCGAATTCTTCATGTTCCATCTATATTTTGTATATGTCAAAATATCTGTTGCATTATTTTTCGCTCGAATATTCTCAGCAGTTCTTCGACTTTTGTTGTCCATATCTCACAGTCTAATTACAGGTCTTATTAGCCTTTTATATATTTTGACTGTTGTATCATTGTTTAATAATTTTAAAACCATTAATTTCTTATTTGCATAGTTACAACGGTTTTCACTTGGTATTCGTGCCTTGATTTCTTCGCTTACATAATTGATTTGGTTAAATTAAGTGAGCAGTGGTGACATTACAATTTTATCGTGCAAATCAATTAATTGGTTCCCCATTTAAATCAAAAGGTGCCCCGAGTTCGTCAGCGTTTCATATTTCAACAATTAAGCGATTTTGTACGCGATTACTCTAGGGCTCAGAGAATCAGGTTTGTCAATTCGTGATATTGCCCAACGAATTGGCAGAAGTGTCAGCACAATATCTCGATGTTGGCGTAGATGGACCGTGGGACAGGAACAACGGGGGAGATTACGACCTGGACACCCTAGAAACACTACAGAACGTCGCTGTCCGGGCTCAATTTTCAACAAGAAGAGCCATTTGATATATCTAGAGAGGTTCAACTAACCAAGGAATCTCCGTTCGATCAGTTTACCAGAGAATTCGATCATTTGGTCTCAAGTCGCACCGTCCTTTTCTTTGTTTTCCCTTAACTCCTCGACATAAGTGAAGAAATGTGATACTTCAATGGGTCGATCAATGAAGGCAGGTTATCTTAAGAGATGAATCGAGATTTTGTTTGTTTGTCCACGATGGTCGTAAAATGATTAGACATTGCCGAGGAGAATGAGGAAATTTACAGATTGCAGTGAAATGCCATACAACTCTTACACGCGGAGTGATGGTATGTGGAGGGCGATCGGTTATGGAAGTAAGATCTCCCCTTGTGTTCATTCCAGGAACATTAAACGCAAATCGCTACATTAACACAGTTCTAGAACCAACATTAATGCCCTATTTGAGAAGGTTGGAAAACTCCATTTTCTGATAGGATAATTCAAAGCCGCATACAGATATCTAGGGTTTCTATAGAATTCCTGGAACTAGCTAATGTTGATTTACTTCCATGGCCTTCTCGTTCACCAGACCTATCACCTATTGAATACGTGTGGGATGCACCTATTGAATACGTGTGGGTTGCAATTGGAAGAAAACTGGGCCATCTTCAGCCACCCCCGCTCACTTTACCTGATATTAGGATGCGAATTCAAGAAGCTTGGAATGCAATCCCTCGGGCTGACATTAAAAATATGATTTCTAGTATGCCTAGGCCAGTTGCTGAGTTGCTCCTCTACGATTTCTCGTGGAGGAGCAACACATTATTGAAATTAAAGAAAAAGTTTATTTATTTATTTATTTATTTAATAACGGCAAACCCCTTTTACAATAAAGATATAATTACAAATATTATTTACACACAAAAGTTGCCATGATTTTTTGTTGAAATTTCAATCATTTCGTGGATTATTTACGTATTATCCGAAATAGTTATAAAAATTGAGCGTCGAATTCTTGGTGTTCTTTTACTTATGGCGGTCAGTACAGATATATTATCATATGCCAGATATTAACTTGGCCAGGATAAGAACATGCTAGAAACTTAACGCCTTCATTATTGTGAATGAATAACTACGCAAATACCTAGCTCTGCGTTTTGTTGTTCTCGATTATATAAAACATAGCGAAAAGTGATTTAATGAACGAGAGCCTAAAACTTACGGAGTGAGTGGATTAATATATAATGTAAATAAATTTATTAATGTATTAGTATTATTAATAAATAGTAACAAATAGAGGTCTTTATAGCTTACATTATTTAACCTGCAACAAATCCACAAATATATAAGTGATCGTAATTATGAATCAGAAAAATTTGTATTTTTACTTATTGTTTTATTTATATTGTGATATTAACTGTTCTATTTCTCTTGAATATAAAGTGTAACGTGGATTATTAACAACTCTTATTAAATTTATATGAATCGGCTCTTTTATATACTTATCTCTTTTGTGAAACGGAACATTATAAAACTTTCGAGTTTGTTAATAATCAGGTTTTGATCGAAACTCTAGCCACTATAAATAAGTCGTTGTTATATTAATAAAGAAAACTTTGTTTATTATTTATAATATAAAAATGTGTCAAACACTTTATTTAATATATGTTCAAGTGATGGAAGAGCATACGTTCGTTATCTTTTTACGAATTATTAAAAAAATAATAATTAAGATTAGCTAACATTGAAAGAAGTCATAAGGGGGTGTAACTCAGTGGTAGAGTGTCTGCTTCGCATGCTGAAAGTCCTGGGTTCAAATCCCAGCTCCTCCATATAGATTTTTATAAAATTCTTAATACAAAAGAAATCAACTATCCCTATTGTTTAAGATCAAATATTTAGTACGTCGAAACAAGATTATTAAATATAATGTAACAATATCATAACAAAACTTATGTTATTTATCACTGCCAAAGAAACAAAATTTTAAAGACGCAAACATCACAAATTTATAGGTGCCAGTAGTTACGTTGTTTCATTGACAATGCTACGGTTTAATAATCTTTTGACTTCCATGCATTTGGTTTTGGGTTCGTTAATTGTGTTAATTGTTTCTTCCCTAATAGTTATTATTATTATTATTGTTCCTATCAAGGCTTTATTCTGCTGATAAAGGCTATAACGTCTGTATAGGTAATGATTTGACATTGTTTGTTGCCAATTGCAATTGTTTACCCGTTTACCTCTGTCAATTTTTCATGTATAAATATTAAGGAAATAAGATTGAACTATTTCTCCCATAATTTGGGTCCTCTGTTCTTCAATAGCTGTGCTGTTATTCCATCCGTACTTGCGCCTTATTGTTTTTCATTTTTTGGATTACTTGTTCTACTTCTTCGTATTATGTGTTTTCGATGTGTGGTCCTGCTGTAGAGTAGAGTTCCTTCTAGTCTTTTTCGTTATCTATATGTAGCTTGTCCATGAAGTATCCTCTATCTGTATAGAACTTCCAATATATCTGTTACTATTTGGCCCTGCTTATCTTTACACTCTGTTAGACTGGGTCTGAAAGCCTGAGTGCTGTTTTTTATAATTTTGTAAAACTTTCTGCTTTCTTTCTTATTATTGTGTTCAAATATTTCCTCTACTTTCCTTGTCATAGCCTTTCGTTTCTGTTCATGCATATCTGGTTTGTATTAATTTATTTTTCATTGTAAACTTCTCTATAGCTCCTGGTGTTCCTTTGTAATTGTTTTGGCCAAGCTCTTCTCTTTTTTTGATGACTTGTCGGCATTCTTCTTCATACCAATCAGTGCTTTTTTGTTGTTTTATTTTACCGATGGTTTCATTTGCAGTTTCTATTATGATACTCTTTAGCTGCTTCCATTCTACTTCTGCGTCATTACTTGCAGTATATTTCATTATCTTAAGTAGTTCTATGTTCTTTCACTTAAACTGGTTGGTTTCCATTTTTACTACCATTGTAATTTTTTTTCTTAGTTTTCCTCCTACTAAGAATAGGTCAGAGTCCGCGTTTGTCCCTCGGAAAGTACATTTATTTATTTATTTATTTATTCATCTTTGGACGTCTTTCTTAAAAAATTAATACATTAATTATGTCTGTAGCCCACCTTTTTGAAATGAAGATGTGGCTTATTTGATTTACCTCGTTACCTTCAGAAATCTTCCAGGTTTCTTCATAAATATCTTTTCTTAGAAAGCATGTGTTGGCTACAATATATTTATTTTGTGAGGTGAACTATCCTACTCTGAGTCCGTTATTATTAGTGTTGTTACGTAAGCTTTGTTTTCCGGATATGAAAAAAATTTTCTTTCCCTAACTTGGCGTTAAAGCGTAACCACCGCATCAGACTTTGACACCATATCAGTAGCATCTTGCAGTTGGTCGTAGAAGTTATTAGCTTGATGTTCATCTGATCCTTCCATTGGTGTTTATACAATGATTAACGTAATATTAGACTTTCCTTTTAACCTTATTATGCATTCAAAGTTTCCTGTAAATGATTTAATTGATTTGCGTGGACTTTTTTTCACTAAAAAACCTGCTTCTCTTTCACCTTGTCTCACTTGGTGTCCAGAGCAGTAAAGTGAGAACTTTCTCTAGCTCTTCCAATAGGCTATTCATGGCTCCTACCTTCATTAAGGTTCGTATAATCGATGTTCCGAATTTTAATTCCATAATCTTAACTTTTCGTTTATTTGAGTCGTTTTAGTGAGAGCCATTCAGATTCATTAACCATCCTATTCGTAACTATTGTTTTTTTATAGGGTAGGATTGTTGGCCCTACGCCTAACCCCTTAATGATCGGATGACTATTTCTCCCGCTCTCGTTAGCCCTGACCCCACCTTCCATACAAGTTGGTTACCTCATCTTGGGTGAGTTAGTTCAGGTTTCCGGGGTTCTCACCAACGTTGAGGTGGGAGTCGGAATTAAATAGGAGAAACTATGCGACAATCTCTTCCTCTGCGATTATCGTGTGATTCGCATGCACTTCCCCATTCGAACCCCAAGAATAGCAAGTTGGACATTAATAAAGAGGATTTCGGAAATTTCGAAATCAAAGTTATTGCTTATTGGATATGCTTTCAATAAATTGTAAGACAGTTTTATAATCTACAAGCAATCCTTAATGGAGATAATTCAGCAGTTGTACAGTAAGGATAGATAAAAGTCAAAATGAACATAATAAAATATCTCCAGTGATTGTTGGATCTAGAACAATCCATTTAACATCACATATCAATAAAGAAAAAATTATAACATATAATTATTGTTTTCCCGTTAATAATAGTTAGGATCAGTTTCAGTCTTTTCGGGCCTTATCTATGCAGCGAACTTAAAGACGAGGGAAACGAAATGTTAGTACGGACTCATAAACCTTCAGATCTCAATTGGAATAGAAATACCATTAAGATAACTTCTATTATCTTCTTATTATCTGAACTGAATTGATTTTCTTAATTTAGAAAACTGCAGACAATATATAACATAAAAAGTATTACAGTAGACAATTGATGATTTCATTATATTAAAAGTAGAAATGTCTACAAAGATTTTTATTTAGGGAGCTTGGACAATTTTAATTGCTGTTATTGTTTATAACTTACATTTATAACTTAACTTGCTGCTTGATTCTTAAAAAAAATCAAATAAAATGAAGATGCATAAAATATTAGAGTTGTTTAGCATTTAACCTACTCTAAATGAAAAAATCTGATAGCTCTATTACACATTCGCAATTTGAAGTCAGTTCAGAATTTGTAAAAAAATGTTTAGATTTATATGTTCTAAAATATTTATCAGCATATACTTGTAATTAATTTAATAAAGTTGACAAACCCATTAACAGTTTTCTTCTTTAATAGTCTTCATGACAAGGCAGCAATTTTAACTAATTCGTTTTTTATGTTATTCAGAAGGTACACACAAGTGTGTATAATGCATTAACAGGAAAAAATATATGGATTTTTATATTATTTATATAATGTATTCAGAAAAAAGAAATCTTGACTTATTATATTATATAATTCATAAATCACTTATTTGATTAAAAAAAAACTTATAAAATCTGGATTCTGGATTTGGATTTATTCGATGGGAGGGCAGAGAGTTCTGCTGCACGTATGCCCCAGTGGGCCCTTTGTACGTTTTCCCATCCGAGTCCTCATTTCTTTCTACGGCCAAGCCAACCAAAGGCATTGGCAAACGCCAGAACTGCAGCAAGAGGGACTCTTAGGATGTCTAATGACTTTAGACATCCCTCTCCCATTATGCATTTACGCAGGATGGATAACACCGGGTAGTCTTCCTATGCACACTCTGCAGGTAGGACTAGATTGTAGTCCCAATCCATTCAGGTGCGATCTTAAATTGGATTGTCCTGTTAGGAGCCTTACAACCTTCCATAGGTTTTCTCTGGACAATTGCATATAGTATCTGGCCGTTTTGATGTTCATTGCGATGAAGTTTTTCGAAAACCCAATAGCCAGATGTGTTGTTCCATCACACCTTGGGGAACCTGATTAATGCAATTTTCAGTAGGGTAATCAAATCTAGCAGGGAGGGGTGCGGTCCGCACATGTTCGTCCGGATACCTTCCTCGCCAAAACATCTCCTATTCTGTTATCTCTGTTGTTGTTGTGGCTTTTGCCAAGTACAGGGTCGTCTTGTTGTCACGAACCACTTCTTCCAAGGCTTCCTTCGGCGTTAATGCTGTGGTAATTTTACAGCTCTGAATGGACAAAATTGCTGCTCGGCTGTCCGCTATGATATATATGTTTTTCCATGGATCTTCTTGTAAGGGATTTCCCTTGCTGCATAGTATACTCATGAGTCCCACCGTTGTTGGTGTGCTCATTTCCTTACCTAGTGCAGTTAGCTAGAGTTATGTGATCACAATTTTCTAAGAATGGAATTTTATCCCAGATTACTGCTGCGTTCTATCAAATATAAAAAAGAATTATCTGGTTAAAAGCTTTTCTAAAAAGTTTTCCTAAACCTCAATTTTAAATTATTTGACTAAATAATAATAATAAATTCTTTATTTACATATACAATTAAATATATATAATACAATGTGTATGTAAAACGTCATAAAATAAGGATTAACGTTCTCAAAAATAATTAATATTTAAAATTAAAAAATTCTTCCATGTTATATGGTTCTATTTTGCACAATAACTCATATAATTTTGAATTCAATTCTTTATAGTTGGTAATATTTTTAATTTGTGTAGGAATTTTATTATAAATTTTTAGGGAGGTATAAAAGCAGCCTCTCTCATACTTATTTAATTTATGTCGTGGCAAATTAAATACACGTCCGCTCCTTGCACTATACATATTGTGTACTATAAAATACATTATCATAATAGTGAGAATGTTTCCATAAAAATTTTATACACTCATATATATACAGCCCAAAAATTGTTAATAATTGTACCTGCCTAAATTTTCCTCTACAGCTCTCAAGATATTTTAATTTCAGCATAATTCTTAGAGCCTTCTTTTGGACAATAAATAATTTATTTATATGTGTTGAGCCCCCGAAAAAAATAATCCCATATTTCATACAAGACTCAATGTTCGCCCGGTAAAATAATTTTGCTATGTCATAGTTCGTATTTAAAACAAGAATTCTTAAACCATAGCAAGTGCTACTTAATTTAGAGCATAAACTAGTTATGTGTTGTAAAAAAGTTAATTTATCGTCTAAAATTATCCCTAAGATTTGAACTGAATCATGAAATGTGAGACTTTTTCTGAGATTAAATTTAATAGGTGTTTGTAGACTTTCGTTTGTTTTAAATAGAACACATGCTGTTTTTTCGGTGTTTAAAGTTAACTTATTGTCAGAAAACCATTTCTCAATAAATTTCATATTAGTATTTCCTGTGTCAATTAAGTCAGGGTATGTATCTCCTTCTAGTAATAGGCTGGTATCATCGGCATAATTTAATAATTTACATTTTTGTGTTAAATTGCTTGATAAGTCATGTATGTATATGACGAATAAAAAGGGTCCCAAAATGCTACCTTGTGGAATTACTTTATTAATAGTGAGTAAATTTGATACTTGATCGGCTCCACCCTGCGTATTCTTTATTTTTGTACAATGAATACTATTTAAAAGGTAGGATTTTAATAATTTAAGTGCAATTCCTCTAACTCCATAACGGTAAAGCTTTGAGAGCAGTAATTCGTGGTCTATTGTATCGAAGGCTTTCGATAAATCTAAAAATATTCCACATATTAGATTATTATTTTAAAGATTTTGTAAAATACAGTTAATATATTCAAATAATGCTGTGTCAGTACCTCGCCCCCTGAGTAAACCATGTTGAGAGTTTGAGATTAGATTATGTTTGTTAAAGAAATCAAGTAGCCTAATATAAATTAATTTTTCAAAAATCTTTGAAAATGAGTTAAGTATACTTATTGGTCTATAGTTCCCCAATTCATTGATGTCTCCCTTTTTATATATTGACACTATTACTGATAATTTTAATTGATCTGGATATACTCCCGTACATAGAGATTTATTTATGATCTCACACAGTGGGGTAGCTATATATTCTATGCAGCTCTTAATTATTTTCATTGGCACTTCGTCATGCCCTGCACTAGAATCATTTTTAAAACTATGAACAATATTTATAATTTCTGATTTAGTGGCCGGTTTCATAAATATAGTTTTGTTGTTGAATGGAAAGTTTCTTAAATCAGCTGCAGAGTTGGAAAAATGTAAATTTTTTGTAATATCATTAAAAAATGCGTTGAATTCATTTGCTAGCTCACTAATGTTTTCATGGTCTGGGTTTTTTTGCACTTCCAGTTTACTAAGAATGTCTCTGATTATGTTCCATGTGCCTTTACTTTTATTCTTAGTTGTTTGTAGCTTTAAACTAATATGTTTATGCTTTTCATCTAAAAGTAATTTATTGTATGCTCGTTGTTCTTTTTTGTATAGGATTATGTACTCGTCATTATGTATAGATATTGTTTTATAGATAAGTAGTTTATTTTTACTATTTAATAATTCTTTACTTTGGTACATATTTGTTTTCATTTTCTTTTTCATGAAAGTTTTTATTGGAAAATTGTCACTAAAATGTTTAAGGAAAATATTTATAAATGAGTTATACATATCATTAACATTTTGCTGATGAAAAGTGTCTGTAAATGGCTCATTTGCAATAGCTTGACAAAATCGCGAGCAGTTGAGGTCAAAGAAAATCCGATTAGTTATTTTTTTTTGTTTTAACATTATTGATATGTCATAATCAAACATCTGTGCCGTATGATCTGAAATAGTGGTGTGTAATATATTAACTGATATTTCAGAAGTACAACTGGTTATTATATTATCTATGCAAGTTTTTGTCGTTTTACTAATTCTAGTAGGTTCTTCTATTAAATATTTTAGATTAAATGAAATTAACAAATTTTTGAATTCACATGATTGCACGCTATTTAAAAAATTTATATTAAAGTCACCAACTATAAAGAAATGTTTATGCTTATTTGATAATTTATCTACTAAATTGTGAAAATAATAATAAAATTCATTTAGATCTCCCAATGGAGATCTGTATATGCAAAATATATCAATTTCTTTTGTTCGATCGCTTTTAATGTGAACTCCCGCACATTCAAGAACTCCCGATTTTGTATATGCGGCCAGGTCCAGTGATGTACATTCAATGGATTCATCTATGAATATGGCTACTCCCCCATGTTTTTTCTCCTTGCGACAGTAGAACGAGATTAGTTTGTAGTTTTTTATTTGAATTACTTGTAATTGGTCTTCATCAAGCCAGTGTTCGGATATGCATAGGACATTACATTTGACTTCTTCTGTTGAGGCTATTAGTTGATTTATAGATGTTGTTATACATTGCACATTATGATGTGTATTCGAATTTTTCTTTTCCGTTAAGTTTATGGCGTTTGTTTGGGTCGTGTTCGGTATTGAAAATTTTGTTCCGGTTACTCATCACACTATTTCAGCTAACCAAAATGGTGATGTGGCCATCATAGTACTTTCCCTATATTTTTCTCGAAAACTATGAGGTTCGCGCAAAAATGTTATTCTTAATAATTTGTTGATTTTTGAATTATCTACAATTATTTGTTATATAAATTTTACGTAACTCCAATAGTTTATTAGCAATTGGCAAAAAATGTCAAAATTTTCAAGTTTTATTTTTTTTCTCGAAAGTTAAGAATTTTATGAAAAACATATTCAAATAAAACTTGTTTACTTTTTCATTCCCTTTAACTTTTGTTTAAACTGTTTTTTTAAATTTTTCATATTTAGAAAAATATCACGAAAAAACAAAAAAACGCCTCGAGTAAACATCAACTTCCGATCTATGAATGTTCACCAAAAGCTTTTCAGTTCCAGTTTTTAATGATAAAACCTTAAGTTTAAAGTTTCATCCCATTAGCATCATTCGTTTTTGAGATACAGCGCCCACCGACAGACACACACACAGACAGACACACACACAGACACACACACAGACACAGAATTTTTTTTTCCAGAAATCAGTGCAATGGATTCAGGGGACCCCAAAACGGATATTTCCGCAAAAAAAATTTTGAAAAAAAAATCACGAAAACAATACTCCCCCTATATACTACGTGTATAGGGAAAGTAAAAAGCTCGATAGAATAGATCAAATCAAAAATTATTATATAAAAAAAGAAAATAAATTCTAAATTTTTAGTTTCCCTATATAGTATATATAGGGGGACTATTGTTTTCGTGATTTTTTTTTCAAAATTTTTTTTTTCGGAAATATCCGTTTTGGGGTCCCCTGAACCCAAAACACTAATTTCTGGAAAAAAAAAATTGTGTCTGTGTGTGTGTGTGTCTGTCGGTGGGCGCTGTATCTCAAAAACGAATAATCTGTTTGAGATGAAACTTTAAACTTAAGGTTTTATCGTTAAAAACTGGAACTGAAAAGCTTTTGGTAAACATTCATAAACCGGAAGTGGGTGTTTACTCGAGACGTTTTTTGGTTTTTTGGTCATATTTTTCTAAATATGAAATATTTTTAAAAACGGTTAAAACAAAAGTTAAAGGGAATAATAAACTGAACAAGTTTTATTTGAACATATTTTTCATATAATTTTTAACTTTCGAGAAAAAAAATAAAAATTGAATATTTTGATATTTTTTGAAAATTACTAATAAACTATTGGACTTACGTAAAAGTTACATAAAAAGTAATTGTAGAGAATTTAAAATTGAATAAATTATTAAGAATAACTTTTTTGCGTAAACGTCATAGTTTTCGAGAAAAATATAGGGAAACTACTATGATGGCCACATCACCATTTTATTACATTCTATTTTTGTACAGAGCGACTATGTCATTTCGGCCTTAAAATATATAATATTGAACCGGAAAATTGTTTAAAAATAATCAGTGAAACCTATAATATTATATCATAAGCGCAGAATTTTAAATTTATACTTTAATTATAATTGGTGAAAAAAATCATTCAGCTCATTCATTTTTTATTGTATATTTTAAAATCGTGTATAGTTTATTTCGTCATTTGTTACTGCCAAATTTGTGATGATTTATCGTGCGACCTGGAAATTATTAGTGCGTAAAATAAATTTACAATGCAAACCATGTAATATTTATGTTAACTGTATGATAATATTCGATACAACTCTGTGGGTGAGTTGTATTTGCTTTTTGGTATGTGATAACGATCGACGCAAACTGAATTTTTAAATAAATCATACTATTAAATAAATAACCTATATTGTATAAATTTGCCATAACTCTATTTAGATTAAAAATTAAAGAAACGTAAATTTGATTTATATAAAATTTAGAAGTCCGTTTTAAAATTCTAGTGTCGCTCTAAGAAAAATATCTCTGAAAAGTTGATAAGTGGTAAAGATAAAAAAACAGAAACTTTTAAATTGCCCACGAATAAAATATATGCACGTGGAAATATCGAAAGTGCACGTTTGGGGCCGGCCCGGGGGCTTCAAGTCCCGATGAAATTACGATAACTCCACTCAACCACTTTAAGAAAATGCGGAGGGCTTGCAAATCAAGGCTTAGGAAGTTTCCAGTTCGATTCCCGGCGGTGTAATCTGTCGTTGCAGAGTGCCAGGCCACCGTGCGACCATTAGCGGGCCGCCCCCGGGATCCAGACCGCCCCCCATAAGCCCTCCAACTCATCGTGTTCGTCCACCATCGTCATTTATCATTGAGTTATGCAACTAAATCAGAATTTATACTTGGGATTATATTATCGCAAGGGGGCCGCTACTTAGTCCGAGTTGGGGTATTAGTTTCATGCCTCCTGGAGGCTAACTAGTCCATATCTTATCATTAAATATTAGTGTTTCGGATCTAACCCGAAACTTATAATAAATTAGCCCTCGTGGACGTCCTTTCCGCTACCCATCTTTGATCCCGGATCGGAAAGCAGGTGCCTAATTTGAATTTTTATTTTTGAAACGCAAACGGTGTAGATCTAAAACCGTTCAAAGGGCACTGGCGTCGTTACATTATACGGAATATGGTGGAGTCATGCGATTTATGTTAGTAATATGGGGAATACTTCGAACTTTAATTCTTTTCCAATTGGGAAATTAGCGTTGAATATCGGTACTAAGAAGGGGCCGACGTTGCATAAATTTCTATTAATGGATTTTGTTCGTAAACTTTACTACTAGAGCTGTATAATAATAATAATAATAATAATATAATAAAGCATAATTGTATTTTACAATGGAACCTATAAACTTACAAATTAGGATATTTCATGATATAAAAATACTAATTACTAATTTGTTTCTTATTCCATAATCTCAATAATTACTTTATTAATTAATCTTAAATTTAAAATAGTTTAAACCACTATTTGTTTTAATTTAATTCTAGCAATAAATTTCGAATCTCACATTAAATAAATATTAATATTTATTGCACTTACTACATACTAAAAAATATAATTATAATGAATACTAGCCGTCGACCAAAGACCTTCAGGTTAAAATAATCAATTACCAATATGTTTTATTAATTATATACAGGGTGAGTTTTTTTTTCGATGTTCTCTATGGGGATCTCGGAAACTATAAGAGATAGAAAAACGGTTAAATGGGAAAAGAAGTGTAGATTTGCGAGACGAATAAAATTCAACTTTCAAAGTTTTCAAAAGAGTCAAGGGTACGTAAAAAGGGTCAATTTTTTCAAATAAATATATCTCGGTTATTATATTATAACAGATAGAAAAAACTGTAAAAAGACAAAGTTTTAGATTATTTTATGCAGATTAATAAAAAATATTCAGAAAATCATTATTTTCTGAGATTTGACGCAAACTTACATTTTTTTAAATGGAAACCATAGTTGGCTATGGCCTCATTCAATAAATTATTTGTTTCTCTTTAATGCAATATACATACTACGTAGTTATTTCCAAAAATAAGTGAGTTATAGTCATTTTTAGTTTTATTATTGTAATTATTAGTTTTACAAAGATAAACAAAAAATTTCTCTAAAATTTCTTGGGATGTAATTATTGGCAGTATTTGATTGACGAGGATGTTACTTGGCGAAACTCCATTATGCATTAAAATTAATAAAACACAGATGGTTTAAGAGTTTTGCTCTATTATTTGTAGTATTTGTATTAAACTCTTCATCGGATAAAGAGCAATGACGAAACAATTGGCTTTTTTAGAGATTTCTTGACGTTAGCTTCTTCTCAATTGCCATCTTCAGGGGTTCGTATCTTGACTTAAATTGGATATACTTTAGGTAGATTCGGTTCTTATGATTAATTAATTTCAAAGAAATTTGGAAATCGGCATGACTGCTGTTATTACCTGATTTTAATCTGTATAAACAGTAGCAAATCTGTAAAATTTATAATCGAAACTAGTAGGCGGTGATCGTATGCTATCGTTACTTGGATTAAGATTACAGAGATTTTTTTGCTTTGCTTCTCTTTTGATAAAAAGAGAGGAAAAAATATCATGATCATCCCTTATAGTAGAGTAGTGTGGACTCCTCTCGATGAAAACCACTCCTCCGTAATCACTGTTGTAACTAGTCCTAAACCATCAGTCTTTTCTTGTCCTTTCAGGCAACGGCACTCGGTATTCCATCCAAGTGCATATCGACCTTGCTTGAATTAGGTGATCGGATAAGAACCGATATGGTTGATAGATAAGGCGTTGAGGTGTTGAAAATCCATATCCATTTGTATATTAAAGTTGTAACTAAGTAAGATTTTCAAAATGTGTGTTTATTTTCACAATTGTTTCGTAAATTTATTGCTTCTTCAGGTGAAAATAAACACACATTTTGAAAATCTTAGTTATTTACAACTAATATACAAATAAGAACCGGTATGTTCAACGAGATATGCACGTCGTCTACAAAATTCCGTTGACTCCCCCGCGTGGTAGTTTGATGTTTTTTGATCCTAGGTGTTTGGAGTGTTTACCTCCTTTTTCATCAATAATATATTTACGTAGGTGTTATCCTTTAATTTCTATTTCCATTGTATCGTAAGATACTTCTGTTCAAAGACTTTCTACAAAACAATTCACAACTATCGCAGAGATTAGCACTACATTTATTTATATTTTGTCCTTGAAGGAGAAATAAGTTGTTGATAAAAAGTGTAAGCGAGATCTATAATGAGGCTGGTTTGTATTTTAGTTATGTTAAGTCCCTCTTAGATTGATGTTTGTGTAAGAGGAGTTGGATGTTTTTGATTGTCTTAATGATACACTGTAATTTTTGATAAAGAACTCTATCTGTTCTAACCGTTTGCTACGTATTTTGCTTTGATTTTTCTATTTGTGAAATTAATTAATCCTCAGTTAGGTTTACATTATTGATTTTGGTTTGTGTCCATTTTTCCAAGTACATACCATAGTGTGGGTCTACCTTTTTCTTTTAAAAAGTCAGGTTGTAAAACATATCTTGCATTTGCAAATCATAATAGTTGCGTTTCTTTTCTCCCTTTGTCCGCTGGTAAGACTATAATACATCGATGCCGTTTTTTTTTCTTGTATAACTTTGATTTCCTTTCTTAATATTGCTGCAATTTCTTATCTAATATTTTACGCCATTTAGATTGATGTTAATTCTAAAGCCTTCATTAAGTGCCAAAAGATCAAAATATTTAATATGGGAACCGGAAAGTAATGTTATTTTTTAACAGTAAATTCAAACAGTTAGTTTTTAACAAGTTTTATTTTCAATCAATGATCTAATCATTCTCGTTATCCAGTGTAAAAATTTTCAAGAGATCCATAAACATCAATTTATTTTTGTGCAAAATATCTAGAGTAATCATGTCATATTTTGGATGAATGTTGCGCAATCGGAATAAATGGAAATTCAATTGCACAATATCGAGCAAATCCAATTTATTTTTTTTCAGGGTTTGTCTTACGTAGTGTGGTCTTACATTATCGTGTTGCAGAATACTGTTTTTCTGTTTACAATTGCTGGACATTTTTCAATTAAATTGATTAATTAAGACTTTCATTCGCCCTTTCGCCAGGAGTCAGCGCTTCAAAATGAATGAACCTGTAAATTCTCCACCCAACACACAAAAGTCCCCCTTTGGGTTGTAGGCCAGGAAAGGATCACTGCCTTTTGCGTTTTGGATTATCATAGAAGACCCAGTTTTTATCTTCAGTGATCAGTCAGTCAAAAATGCTTTTATATTGTGTAAGTTTCATGTTTTCTTCAGATAAATCATGCTGGGTCCAAACACCTACTCTGCTTACTTTTCTAATCTGGCGAAAATATTTTTAGATGATTAACCAAGGTTGATGTTTGACAGCTTCTCGATCATCCAAGAGGGATTTCCTTTCACTTCCGTCCTTAGTTATTGTTGATCTTCCTACTCGACGGTATATGTTTTTGGTAGCAATTGTTACATACCTACCCTTGCAAAACTCTAAGAATGCGAAAAATGCACCAGTTCTAGTATTCGGTCTGTTATTTAACCATAAATTGCAAACACGTTGAAAACAATTTATTTAGGAGTCGCTCTAACGTTAAAATGTCTTTGGCACCACTTTCAAATACACAATAGACTGATGAATGGCAAACAAAAATCGATTTGCGCAGTAACGACATTAGTGTTAATTAAATCATATATCATATATTAATAAAACACACAACTTTATATATTTCATTTACTCGAGACACTATAAAACTTCTACGATTTTCGCCTAAAGAGATCCAAAGTCTGCTTCGGCATTGAAATTTTTTCCACAAAATATTATAGTGACTGTTCTTTTCTAAGCAATTGAACGTACTTCTTTAATTTTAATGTAATGTGCTTTTATAAACTTACAGGTTTGTAACTTTCAGAGGTTTTGATTGCAAAGTAAATACTATGTAGTCCTCTTCGCCATTTTTGTCTCATGATTCAATATAATTTATCTTCAGTTTACAAGCATGACTCAACAGAACTCTCAAGCGGTATTTTGTTTCATAAAAATAATTGCAGAGAATAATTAAATGAGTATTTTTTTATCAATAGTCTTTGCAATTAAAGTGTGACAAAGTTCCCCAATTTCCCCTTGATTTGTGAATAGTAGAATATGATACAGCCACAGCTTTAGCTTAACATTATAGGTCCAAAACAAGATAAGGAATAAGGTCCCGTCCGTTTATATTATTATAGAGTGCATTTGTAATCCTTAAGATATGTTTAAAACAAATACAGTTTTCTTGAATTTAACTTTAAATTTAAGATTTTATTGAGGTTTTTGGTGACTGATTGCATGTTTACTCGAGTTGATATCATTTTATTTTATCTAGTAATATAGTAATATATTATATTACTAGAGAGCGGATAAAAAAGCTTAAAAAATGTGAAAAAAAGCACTTAAAAAGGCACAAAATTTAGAGAAAAAAAGCATTAAAAAAGCATAAAAACAGGAAAAAAGCATAAAAACACGAAAAAAAGCACTAAAAAAGCATTAAAAGGCACAAAATTTAAAGAAAAAAAGCATTAAAAAAGCATAAAAACAGGAAAAAAGCATAAAAACACGAAAAAAGCACTAAAGAAAACTATATTTTCTTGATATGTTACACGTTTATCAACATATTTTACAAAGAAATTTGGCTTAAAACTAAAATAAACATACTTTCTTTACGCAATATATAATATCATGTAAGTATTTAAAAATTAAATTGTAATTTTGTATACGTTTCAAAATAACTAAAATCTATTCATAAAAACAGTAGATCATTAAATGTTGTTCTAAGGGTTTAATTGTAAAAATTATTACTTCTGACGCTCAATAAATTTTTGAAAGTAGAAAAGCTTCTCTTTATTTTAAATTATAGCTGGATCCATTTGAAAATTGCCATTCAAAATCAAGTTTAATTTATTTAATATTAAAAATCCTTCATTTTCAACGAATACTTCTTTCGATATTATTTTGATTTCTTGGCCAATGCATGCAGGTATTTTCTAAAATGAATCTGCTTTTATAAAGATTTGATTGTGTTGCTCACAAAATTTAAACTCAATTGTTTTGAAGGAAGCTCTTGTCAAAATTGTTCGCATAGTACATTGTAGCATATAGCCAAATTCCCCATTTTGTTAGCACTGGTTTATGGGGCAGTGAGATATCAGATAATGACTTCTTGAATAATTGTACTCACAGAAGAATATAAGAACTATTTTTCCATATTTAATTAAATCTACAAATGGAAATTTCATTCTTATAGTTTCAGAAATTCGTTTCTATTCATGTGCTAAACTTGTACAATGCACAAAATGCATTATTAGTAAAATTTTGTAACTTGGTATTGCCTACGGCAAAAATAAGCTTGTCAGTCCATCATTTATGAATTTTGCTATAATGTTATTATCAGTTTTCTTCAATTCTTTTGTATATATCAAAATACTGTTGGTCGGATGTCTTCATGTTAAACTCATATTATTAAATTAAACAAGTCTGTGGTTTCATCCACACCAAACCACATATAATTATTGTTAATAATATCTTTAATTTTTTGTATGGTTTCATAGTATCTAAGAGCTACATAATTTTTTCTCGGGAATGCGTATTTTACAATATTTTCCCAAGAAAGATTTAAATGCATTATTTTGTAATTTTCTTAAAGGGATATTAGAATGTAAAAGTATTTTGCACAAATGTGAATTTAATTGAAGATGATGCTAAAGATTGTGAAATTGTGCTGTTTTGTTAGTTCAGCTTTGAACTTTTTCAAACGTTCTTGACGTAGTGTTGTTATAACATGTATTACATACAAGTCTTGACTAGTTAGGATGCAGTTGAGAACTAAAATAAAACTTACTATTTTTAAACATGCCTTACAAAATAATGTATAATTTTCACTTATTAATTCTGGATAGCCTCTAATTAATTCTTGTATTGTGGTTTTCACCTTTTGCATTATGGGTTAAATATACATGTGAATTATATAATATAATTTATCTGTGATTCCCCAGGTTAATACGATTCACGCATATAGTAATTTTTGATAAATAAGCAAAGTTTTTGGAATGTCAATTCAATAGTTTATGAATGCGAGTTTGAATATGAAAATTAACGAAAACGGTAAATTTGCGCCAGTCGTCCCATCGGTACTTTTGCCGAGAGAAGGAAATTGATACGGTTGTAGAACACCTGATTATTAGCTATCACTTAAATTTGTTTATATTTAATACTTACTGGGGCCCCTATTTATTTTTTAACGACGTTTACATCCGGAATATCATAGGTGTGATTCCTATGAAGCGTTCGTCTGTATTATCTGAATAATGAGACGGTCTATTATATCTACTTATTTATAAACGAATCCATTGTAAATTGGTAATTTATTCTAATATTTATTAATAATAAAATTCATTATAATTATTGTATTATATTATGAAGATTTTTAACAATTATGTTGTCAAAAGACACGAAGAAAATATGTAATACAAATATAATCTATAAATGATGGGATACATTTTTACGAAAATTCTCTATATTAGCACATTAATTTAATATCAGCGTGAAATTATTATTAAATGTTTTTTAAATGTTTAAGAAAATGCTCCAAATAAGCATCAAAATCTAAAAAAAGCATGAAAATAAGCATAAAAAGTCAAAATAAGCACAAAAAGTCAAAATAAGCACAAAAAGTCAAAATAAGCAAAAAAGCCCAAAAAAACTTAGCGCTAAGTAATCACATTCTTCAAGATTCGTATAGATATTAAGAAATTTTTTCGATGCTATTAATATTATGGATAAGCATAATGCTAGAAATCCGCTCTCTAATTATAATACTATATGAAATTTACTAATTTAAATATATAATGAAACAATTAGTACAGGAATTGTACCTTCAGCGTAATTTCAAAATAGAGCTTTACAAAGTTTTATCACGTCGAATAATGAAAGAAATAATAACCAATACAGATACCATTCGGTTTATAAGACTATACAAACATCTGTATTATAGATTAAAATAATTGGATATTGAAAAGTAGGAATCACTTCTAATATAATAATAGCTATTTTACAGTTAAAATGTATCTTTATTATAGGCAACTTAATGTTCAATTGTGTATAAAAATGAAGTATCTATATTTCAATCATAAATAAAGATTTCTGCAACTTGAAAACTTGGGCATTATATGATGCTATATTTATTAGCTGTGGAAAATTCATATTATAGATGTGTCATTTTTATATTATTATGTAAAACTTTCGTAAAATCATTACTTAGAACATGTTATATTACAATTTTTCATTATATAAACCACTTGGTTTTACTTGTTTCACACATTATTTTTATATTTTATACAACTTTTTTAACTAGTTTCGATCACATGATGATATTCAAACGGGTTATTAAAAACAATAACTATATTAAATTTGGTAAAGTAAGACACTTGTTATGTTCCATAGATTTATTATCAGTTATCTGACACGTGTTTCGATTGTTACTTTATTGCTGGTAATAAAAAAAGCAGTTACGTTTACATAAGATAAAACCGATAATAGTTAACAAATCTAATTTAGCGGGGCGTTTAGTCAAATAAAATAGGATCAAATAATAAATTAAAACATTCAGGTATTTACAAGATAGATTGTATAAATTCAATTTACTAAATTGTGACGGATACTATATAGGACAAACAGGATTATACGAGCACTGCATCAATACCGGACACCACGTGGGGGAGATTACCCCAATCCAAATTTGCCGAAAAAGACGAAAACTTAATATGCTGGATTTACACATTAAGAAGGCCATCAAGCGCGGGGATAATCTTCTTAACAACCAACAAGAATTAATGCGCACTAATAATACCGTAATTACCTACTTTACATAATAGAGAAATTTGTATATATACCTTGTCACTTCTTATTCCATCAAGAGAGTAGAGCAATCAATTATAATAACTGTATTTCTCGGTTCTCATACATCTTTTTACGGTGCATTTTTTTACGAAATAAGCACAGGCGGAGTACACAATCACAAATAAAGTTCTTCCACTCAAACCTTTCCTTTACCATCAAGTTGAGGAAGCAGGTATCCTCTTCGACATCCGGAATCGGTTATATTACTTTTTACTTTTTGGCTGTAATGAAACATATATAATATATATGTTTCTTATCTGTTATTCTTCTTAATTAAATGTACAATATGTATTTAACGAATTTACTAAGTTGAAAACCAATCACTACCACTACTTAAAATTGATATGTTATTGTACTTGTTATAAAATTTCAATATTGTACTACAGGGTGGACCAAATGTCCGTTTAAATTTGAATCGGTAGCTGCGACGAGCCGCTACGGCGGGAAGGGCGGAGGAGTTACGAAGCGCAAGAGCGGCCAATAGGAATTCTGTACCATGGCGTCGTTCAGCGATAAGCACAGTACACTAATATAGTGGGTAGTAAGTAGTTTTTGGCGATAAGCAATGTGCGTTCTGTGTACGCGAGTACTACCGCAACAACGATTCTTTTACTCGAGCTCCATCGATTCAATTGATTCGAAAATGGGTACAAAGGTTCGAGGAGACTGGTTCAACAATGAATCAACCACGATCTAGCTGACCTAGAACATCAAAAGATCCCGAAAACGTCGAGCGTGTAACAGCGTTTATTCGTGAAAATCATGGACTCTACTCGGAAGCGGTCTAACGCCTTAGGTGTGCCCAGAATAATTTTTAAAGCAACACGTTCATTTACACACATAAATACACAAATATCATGGCAGAAGGATCACGTGGTCAACACTACATCCTTTGCGAGCAGTGAATTCGGGCTTTTTATAGACCGAATACCTGCCACGTTTAAATACAGTTAAATGAAATGATGTCACACAGGAAACATTATTTCAACTTTGATATATTGACTTATCAAGCTTACAAATATGCTTTACATTAACACTTAAGTGATTAATATCAAAAGAATTGTCTATGAGAGCTATGAGAACTTAATTAATCTTTATTGTACATTTTTTTGAGAGGAGGAATGCGTTTACGCACGACTCTCCACGAGAGGTGTGGGGGGGGTCCTCCTGTTCTTTCTGAACAGGCCCTACCCACTAAACCACCTCTCACTCTTACGGTACCAGTGGTATCACCAAGGTATTCTTCACCTGATGCCCCTTCGTCTTTCACGCGCCTGCTCAGCACAGTCTCGGCAAAGTCTGCCACCGCATCCCAGTTGGCCTGCGATTCCAGCATCCTGCCGACTATCTCGCCTACCGCAAGAGTAGGCTCCTCGAGCTTGGCCCTCTCTGCTGCCCATGCTGCGCAGCCCAGTAGTGTGTGCGCCGCAGTATCGTCCAGTCCGACTGCGCAAAACCTGCAGCTCGCCGTTTCAGTCCTACAGAGGTAGGATCCCAAACGTGACCCGTCATGACCTGAGTAAGGTGATATGTCGTGTCCCCGTGTCCCCTGGTAATCCATGGGCCAATGTCAGGGATCAGCTTACGCGTCCACGCGCCGTTCGAGCTCTTGGCCCATCGGTCCTGCCATTTAGCTACCGCCGCCGCACAGTGTGGGATTTTGCGAATCCAGCAGGAAAAAAGTGCTAAAAACAACATACAAAATATTTACTTATAACGCACTAAATCCTTAGCTGAGGTACTAAATATGCCATTAGCAAAATATAAAATCTGTAGATGCCCGGCTTTATTGTCAATCGTTCGACAAAAGAGGTTAAATATTTGTCACTTAAAAACCACTTCGCAGTCATTCCTTTCGCGTAAATTGTGAAGGTCGTATTATATAAGTATTTATTTGTGACAACATTTTTGCCATGGATAATTTACATCAAGGTATGTAGTTTATATTGTACTCTAAGAAAGACTCCTCAATTATGTATTTTTAATAAAATTTAGCAAAGAATATTCGATAAAAAATCAGAAATTACTTAAAAGTGGTGATTTCATTAGACTGCCAAAATTTTTGTACACCTTTGTACGCGATGATTTTATATTTTTTATAATTTTGGATCCATCTAGAATATATACAATAAAATTTTGAGTGCGATAAATTGCGTATTTCAAAGATATCCAAGTGTTAAAAAGTGACTCACGATCAACTTCTTCTGCGACTGAAAATGACTTGTGGATTACCTTAAAAGTAAATTTAACATACATCATTGTTCTCAAATAACGTAAGATGAATTTAACCGGACTGTTCATTCGTTCACGATCAGATTCAACCAAAGATGAAAGGCGTATCATCGCGATAAAAATTTATTTTTAAACAAGTTCAATAATTGATTAAATACTACCGTTGCAATAATTAATTTGGATGCACCCAGTACAAGTGGAATCCAGAGTGCAAAAAAAGTGGGCTGCCGAAAAAAGACTTTAGTTCAAAGTTACGTTGAGGCAATCTGGCAAAAAATGCTGCTTATATGTTGCAGCAATTGCTTTAAAGTCCAAAAAGACGAACTAAAGGGAAGAACTTTTCATGCCACAGGCCAACAAACACCTCAGTATTCTGCAGAAGAAGCATTGGCATTGATACAACAAAATTAACGTACAGAAAATATGAAATTATTAGAAAATAGGCATTAGATAAGCAGCCAAAAATATATCCATCCTACGACAAAATAAAAAAAACTATATATAAAAGGACTAAGTGCCATTACACGTATCTTCTTAAATTACCACCTAGTTGTTCATAAATAACACAGTTTTTCTTCTTGCTTCTTACCTTTAATAACTTAAAAATTATCAGTTGGCTATAACATTAAATGATCTCCGTGACGTCTAAATGTCCAGCTTTTAAGATGGGACTTTACTAGCCTCGTTTCTGTAAGTTTAAGTTATTGTTATTATAATTATAATGTTTATGGTATACCTTGTAGCGCCCTGAAGAAGGGAACATAGTTTCCCGAAATATCGGCAAAGAATAAAGAGCATTTAGTAAATAACCTCACTTATTGACCGATTACCCAATAAACTGATTTAATATAAATGTATATACATTTCCGTAGAAATATATTTTACAAACTTATTTTACGTCCTAAATGAACTAATACAATTCAAAAAGATGTTTTATTATAATTTATAATTTTTTCCAGCTAGATTTGTCAAATCCCACACTGTGCGCCGCCTTGGCCTCAGTCCTCGCCTGCGAACTTGGGGCGCCCCCCTAAAGCTTCTGTGGGCCCGTTCCCTGCTCTCTACTTCCGGCGGTAGGGTAGAGGCAAGAACCTCGACCACGTCAGTCGAGACCGTTCTATATGCTCGATAGATCCTGATTAACCCTGGGCGCAGGGCTCTTCTCAGCCTCTCCACATTTCTACGTTCCTTCAAACACTAAGCCCAAGGCGGGGCTGCATATAATAACTTGGCCCTTGCCACCCCCAGCAGGATTCTCCTCACCTTCTTCTTAGGGCCCTTAATGGTTGCGAGTACACATTCTATTTGCTTAAATCAGTATCCCCAGATACTTGAGTGAGGATACAGGCTGTACGTCGTGGCCCAGTAGCTTCAGCCTCTCTAGCCTCAAGGGGCCAGCACGCCTGCGGGAGAGCTACACCGCCCCGGTCTTTCTCGACGCTATCTCCAGACGTCTGTGGAGATGATGTCTGTGGCTGTATCCGCGGATCGCTTCAGATCTTCGATGTCCCTGGCCCTGACCACCAGCAGGATGTCGTCTGTGAAGCCGATACTATTGCCCCCATCGGAAGGTTAAGTCTAGACACCCCGTCATAGGCCAGGTTCCATAAAGAGGGACCCAGAATAGACCCCTGCGGAATGCCCGCGGTTAGCGACTTGACCTCCACCCTGCCCTCTGGGCTTGTGTACCACAATGTTCTCCAGCTGAGGTAGCTTCTGATCACGTTAGTCAGGTTAGGTGGAATATTATAGTTGCCTATCGCCGTAAGGATCACCCGCCACGGGATGGAGTTGAAGGCATTCTTGACTCTCTTTCCACTCTCAGGCAATACCGCCTCTTCCGTATCGAACCGCTGTTGGCCCCATCGGCCTCCTCACCTCTATTAGCGCGTCAATCCGTATTGCCGGGGGGACGGACCCCCCCGTCCTCGATCCACTTAGCCAGTCTTCTGAGCAAGAGTCTCTCCAGTACCTTGCCCTCCGCGGCATATAGGCCTGTAGGTCCCTGGGTTCGCCGGGTTCTTCCCGTCCTTAGGCAATAGGATGATCCTTGCCCTCTTATAGATTCCCAGGAAAACGCCTTGCCTCAGGCAGTTGTTGAAACATGTAGTCAGGCCCTCTGGGTGACTACTACTGTATACTTTGACGGCTTCCCCCGAGATCTCGCCTGGTCCCGGCGCTTTCCCGCTAAGTAACGCAGCCACCGCCGAAGTCACCTCCTACTCTGTAAAGGGCACGTAAACTTCCTCTCCGGCAGAGTCTCGCGATAGCTCTCCTAAGCCGGTCTCTCCCGGGTCGTCTGGTCCGGTAAGCGAAAGTTTCTTCGCCACAATCCTGTAGGGTGTGCCCCAAATATCAACCAAAATAGTGGAGCACTCTTCCTCGCACTTCGCAAGGTCCTCCCTGATCCTGGCCCTTGTCCTCCTCATGCGCCACCTCGCGTGATTGGCGTTGGCCCTGGCCTTTGCCACCTCGCTGCAACACCAATATATTGGGGTTCTTTATTGTACATTGCTGAAATTAATATGGCAGTTCAAGTATATTTAAAGCAAACTTCTGAGTTTTAGTTCAAAAAACTTAAAACATATATTTTATCACCCTCAAATTAAAAAAACACATAGTATTTATTTGTTTGGGTTATTTAAAATTACTTATACAATAAAAAATATTATGTTCTTATCAAAGTAAATTTGTACATCTATTTAAATTATTTCCTAAAATCTAGATGCACAAACTCACCACGATCTTGAGACTTTGAAAACAATACCAAGATTATTGGAGTTCATTTATTCAAGACACTTTATGAATCAAAAGCAGAAGTAAAAAATATATAAATCAATTTCAAGTTAAATATTTTCAAACATTCAGTGCATCTTTCCACTAGAAAAAAATATCGATTAAAAATAGCTGATACATAAAAAGTTGATAAAATATGTCAGCACCAAAAAATCAATTCACCTACAATATTAAATGCAACAGACATGTCATTCACAGAAATAACACAGAGTTATAATAATATAAGTTTTTTTAATATAATTTAGGCTTCTTTATATGCTGAAAGAGAGTCTTGGTATTGAAAATAATGGAACATGGTATTACATTATTGCACGTTTAATAAAATATATTTAACATCTTAAAACTGTGTAAAAAACATCTAAAATAGTCAACTATTCAGTGCTTATATAATATCAAAAAATAATTGCACACAATGATTATGGTTGAAACTTAATAAAATAAAATAATTAAATACTATTTCTACCTTTTTTAGAAATACATTACCAACTTCCTACAACTAGTGGACGGAATAAAAATAATCACAGGATATGTAATAACTATAATAAAACTATCAGAATATTTGTTCTTCTTTAAAGGATTACTCAAAATTGAGATATTGTTTAAAATCCTGTATCTTCTGTAATCGCCTTGTATCAACTTTTTCAGAGCACATTGGGCATGTTTCTTCACTATCCAAGATACTAAAAAATTGGAAGCACAATTAATATACTATACCTCATACACATTACTATTAAAATGTTTTGTGGCCCATATATATTATTTTGTCTTTCAAATTTACTGTTTAGAATTGGTTAATACTGTGAGGATCGTAAAACATATTTAAACATATTTATTGTATTAAAACCATACTTAGGTATTATAAAATAATAGTAACATTAGTAGTTATAAAACAATAAATATGTTTAAATGTTTTTAACGGTCCTCTACGACAATTCCAATTGTTAATTAATACTAAAACAGTCATTTAAATGAAACTTCATCTATAAGGTTTAATTAACTTAATATTCAACTAATGTATAAGATATAGTTATTTAAATTACACATTTGTTTTCTGGTTTACTTTGTTCAAATGATAAGATATGAAATGATATTGTTGTTATAAATAAAGTCTATTCTAAGTATACACCACAAAGGCTGAGCACAACTATTCAATTGTTTAACAAGCCGAAGGATTCTGTGTTCTTAGAATTGTTTAACCCACTCTTTCACAGCTCGTGAGTTCGTCGCCCGAGTCCAAGAGCTTCCCACTACTACAATAAGACCATTAATTCCAATGTATACTGTGAGACACTCCGAAGTCTATACTGTTCCATCAAGAACAAAAGACCAGGACTACTCATGTGGTTCTGCTCCATGATAAATCCCTGCGATTTCCAGAAAAAAAAAACATCTGAAAGGGCACGCATCAACTTAGACGATGAACTCGAGGACTCTGAAAGATTGAGTCTCGTCACGGTCAAAGTAGTTCTTGGAGCATTAAATCGTTCTGCCCAGGCCTTAGGAATCGTTGTAGTGTATACTTCAAATAAAGACTTTATTTAAACCCAGTGTCGTTTTGTACCTTTTCATTTGTCATTAATTATTTTAAACAACTGTTATAAATAATAGAAATAAATTATGAATTTGTGAAATAAATGTCAAAAATATTCTATTAATATTAAGTACTACTTACTGGACAAATTCTGAATGAATAGCAGGAAAATCACATTCAGGACATGCTGTTAAATCATTCGCAATTATATGCCTTCCCTAAAAATCAGTAACATAAAAAATGAATTCTCAAAAATAAACAAAATAATAACACATACCGTCACAATACAGAAAGGTATATTATTTTTACACACTCCACAATAAACTTCACTTTCTGGTAGTTCATTACCACAATATGGACATGGTGTAAGTGGTTCTAAAGGATCATCGACTTTTTCACCATCTTTCCCCGTTTTTGGAGGCTTTCTAACTACAGCCTCAATTTTTTTCGCATATTTGGAGTCAATCTTCTTCCTATATTCAGGTTTCATTAACAGGGTGGCATATTTATGAGCGGCTTGCCTCAAACCAGCTCGATGACATTCGATGACGGCCGATGTTAAAATTGGTACAATATCTACAACAAAAATTAATAAAATATACCTAAACATTATTTTATTTAAAAGTACACTATTATTTTTATTATTATTTTCTATGAACGATACGAATATTAGTTTTTTTTATATCACTATATCCAAAGGTGGTATAAAAATCAATAATGGTTGTTTAGATTAATATTATCAAAATGTACTACAAATGAACAACCAACAATCTACTAACTTATGTTTATTAACGCAAAAGAAAATATATACATGAAGGAGAATTTTCTGCCTCTGATTATTAAAAAAAAAAACAATTGAAAAATAAAAATTGCATCAAAACAAAAATATATCAAATTATCAACATCGTAGAAAATATAAGATTAAATTAAAGTAACAAGCTCATTTACACACACACAAATACACAAATCACATGCGGAAGGACCATGTGGTCGATAGCCAAACACTACAACTACTATAAGATTAAATTATACATTATATTTAACACAACCATATCAATAATTAAATGGTTTATTCAATATCAGAAAAAAAAAGTATACAAAATATT
This sequence comes from Ontholestes murinus, assembly GCA_963969525.1. Classification (NCBI taxonomy): domain Eukaryota; kingdom Metazoa; phylum Arthropoda; class Insecta; order Coleoptera; family Staphylinidae; genus Ontholestes; species Ontholestes murinus. Next base: position 59,365,900 of record OZ018394.1, on the reverse strand, counting down.
AATGGAATAAATATGAATCAATGATTTTACACAAACATATCAGACACATTTAAAAAGGCAAAAGCTTGAATTAAATTAAAAAACAAAAAACTGTATTGAAGAAAATAAATACATGTCTAAAACTTACGTGATGGAAACTTTGAAATATTATTCGCAACCCGAATCAACATTCTTGCTCCCTTCATATGATCGCTTCTTTTCACATGCAATCTAACCAATATGTAACTGTGTAGTAACATCAAATTTGCATGCATATCATGCGGTACTTTAATACCATTTTGCTTTAATTCTTGGTACATGCCAAACAGCACATCATGACTATTTCTGTAGTTTCCATTGATTTGTTCTTCATTGGCTATTATTATTGCAGATTTGGACGCTTCCTTGAACTGTTTCCTGGCCATGTACAAGCGAAACAGGTATTTTGGATCTTTAGGATTTCCATCATCTTCTCCTAGTAGATACTCTATCAGTTGAGCAACTAATGCCTCGTCATTAGAGGAAGCTACAACATCTATGGCTGTGCTCAGTGCTTCATTTTCTTCAGAGTTAGATTTTGCTGCTCTAAGTAAATGTTTCATAGCCTAAATAATACAACATACTTTTACTATAAAATAGTCGATTTTAAACTAGTATAAATTACATAATTTCAAGTAAGAACACATCGGGACCATAAGTGGCATTTAAGCACTAAATTACATACTAATAATTTTACAAAATTTTAAAAGTAGTATTTGATAACAACATCCAACCAAAGTATTTATTTATACTAATCAACATTCATATTATTATCCTATAAACAGAAAAATAAATAACACTCATATCTTAAGCTCACCTTTGGATATTCTTTAGCATGGTACCAATATTTTCCAGCAAACAGGTAGTTCCTTTCATTTTCAAAATATAGAGCTAAGCTATTAAAATATTCTGGCTTTATTTCATCAGGATCTAAACTGTTTAATAAAATTTCACCATACAATTGTAGCTTTGCATGTTTTCTGGCTAGTTCAAATGCTTCATCATGACATTTGGAAAGAACCAAAAATCTAATTGCTGTTGGAAAATCATTCAATCTTTGGAAAAATCTAAAACGAGTCATTTTTAAAATAATTTCTGAGTAAAATTAGGTAAATTATATTTTACGGATGATCTTAAAACTTGCACATTTTAGCTATTAAAAATATGTACGTTTTTAATCAATAAGATTTAGTTAATATCGTGAGTTTTTCTTACCTCGCTACTAATTTAGCACCTTCGACACTTTTAGTTTCCTGTACTAATTCAACGGCGATCTCCGGATTATTCAAATAATCTAATTGCAACCGAATCACCGAATCGAAATCTTTAGCATTATAGTACGCCTGTGCGGCCTCTTGGTATTTCCCCTCAGCCTCTTTCGCCTTGGCATACTGTACATGTATTCTATTCGACGATACATGCGGCAAAAGGTCACCGACTTTAACCCAGTTCTTCAGCTTTATGTAGGTACTGGCGGCCTTATCAAACTGATCAGCTCTTTCATAAAAGTTTGCGGCATCATTGAATTGTTTTTTGGATTCTAGAATTTCCGCACATTCTCGAAAGAGTTGTTTATTGTTGAGGTCTAAAGCTGCTGTTATTCCATGTTTGTAGTTTCCACAACGAATTGATGTACGTGCTATACCAGATCTACACACGTACATATGCTCAGGGTTTTGGATATCCTGGAGTCCTTTTTCATAGTGAAGATAAGCTTCTGAGTAGTTTCCACTTAAGATCATAAATAAACATACTTAATTTTACCAAATATTAATTCCTGCCTTTGTAAAAACAATATATGGTGCCACTATTTCATACTTGAGATGTGCTTTGCTCTTAGATAAATATAATCATTCTCTTTAGAATTATCAATTAAATAAAAATAATATTTGACTTTTACTGACTACCTTATTACAAAAATAAAAAATCATTAATTATTTTATCAAAAATATACCTTTTTATTTGATCAAAATTGAATGGTTTGAAAGTACAGTAAACACAATAATTACATTTGTGCAACAGATACTCACGTAAACTCTAATTGTTGGGCGTATTCTTTAGAAATTTGTGGTATTTGGTCAGGAGCCATTTTTTTAGCCAACTGTAGGGCCTGATCCCATTGCAATAAGTCTCTTCTCATTTCTAAAGCTGCTACTGGATTGCTGGATTTCAAGAACCATGACTGGGCTTGGTCATAATCTTTAAGATAAAGAGCTACGAAGCCTGCCAAAAGTTTTTGGTCTTCGATGTCACATAAATCTTGCAAAGACCACACCATTGATACATCTTCTAATTGCTTATATGCCCTAATTGCTAAATATTAATAAATATGAAAATAAAATATAATAATTTATGTGTAAATTACTCACCCAATTCTATATCTAAATTAACAATCACTTTTTTGGCCAGTTTCTTCCAAAATTCCTTCGAATGTAATATCAAACATGTGTTCCATGCATAGCTAAATCTGAAAAAGATGAAATGATTATCAATACTAAACGTAATGGTTTTAAATAATGCCAATCAGATAATTTGACAGCATAAGAAATTAATAACACAGGTGATATAGTTTAATATTAGGTATTTCTATTTCTATAGTTAGTTGTACATATAATCTTTCAAAGGTATAACTACTTTTGTGTCAACTAGATAAATGGTGCAAATCTCTGAACTATAGCAGTAGTAAAGCTACAAGATAAGAATCAAAGTTACAGAATGAAAGTAGGCCCAATTATAATATAATCTAGCTACCTTCTTGATGGAACCATATATGTAAGTATTAAACATGCTTATAATTTTTGACCTACCAGTTACAACATCTTTTCTAAAATAAAACTTATTAATTTATAGGTCTAAAAATGTTTAACAAGCTTAAAAATATTAACTATAAAAATTTTTTTTTTCAACAAATATTACTTATTTAATTCATTAAATGAAATTACAATAATTTTTGTTCTCTCTAAGATTGGCTTTTTCCTAATATGTAAGATTAGTTTTCTTATTTTTGTATATATTTAGTTTATGCAATTTAGTGTTTTTTTTAATTTTCCAAAAACAGAAACAGAGCCCTGAGAATACCATTGATTTTACAAACCAAACTATATTATTAGAAACATTTATCCATAAACTTGAGTTTTTTAGATGTAAATGCAAATGAATTTAAAACTTTAATATTCACTAGTAATTGTGAAAATGTGTTACTTATTATGCCTACTAGTAACTAGTAATTAATAATCTTTTTTATTTATGACATACCTGTGTAGATCAAGTTGTTTGTTAAAGTTGGTTTCAATAATCATCCTATCCTTTTCATTAACATTAACTGGTGGGGAATCATGTGTAGAGAGTGTTAATTGTGTTAATTGACCATCATTTGTAGCTGACATGACCTCACCAGCATACATTAATAAAGGAATTTGTTTAGAGGCTAATGAAGTCTTGCCAATTTTCTGCACAGACGAACCTAAATATATGTATGTATGTTAAATAAGTAAAACAAGTTTATTATAATTAATAACTTAAAGCCTATGTAAAATATCTAATCATATTATTTATTTTAATGGTGAAAGTAATCTTTATGGGCAAGCTGGATTGTGGAACAAGCAATGAAGAAGCAAGCCTCCATAATCCAGCTAACCCAGTTATATTTTAGGTTATGATATTTTCTAATATCATGATATTGTAGTCAATAACGTACTTTATAAGTTTGTTTCAAATCCATTTTTTATAATGATATAGATTATACAGTTGGAAAAACAGGTCTAAAGAACATTTGAGTTTTTTTCTCCTGCTTTTTTACTTTCTCTGTATAGTATACAGTGTGAAGGGGAAAAAATCTTAATTATTCATTTTACGACCAAAAGTTATTCTTTATAAAAAGTTCTCTTTATTAAAAAAATGAATTGACGATAAGAAAATTTTAAATCACATGTTCATAAATTAGGAAAGTATGAAAATTCTTCAAGGGATAAGTACCATTATTTATTATTTTTTACAAAAATGTTATAAAATAAGGTTGTTTATAAACTAACATAAGTTGGTCTAAATACAAATTTTGAAATAAAAATTCAAATTTTTTAATATAAAATAATAATTATTTATTATGCAAATAAATAACCGCTGCTATTATTTTATTTTTATTTTTAAATCAAAATAGCCGATAATTTTAAAAAATTCGAATTTGTATTTAGACTACGTTAGTTTTTATATAACAATGTTTCATAGCATTACCCCCATCCGCAGACACACTGTATTAGGGAAAGTAAGTATTTTATGTACCATACGTATCAAATTTAGAATTTTTAAGATAAAAGTGCATCTATTGTCTTATCTTTGCACTATGATGAAACTGTCAACACTCATTAAAACTTAAAACATAAAATAGGATTACGAGTATTAATTTAAGACTTGTTTTATATATGTTCTGTAGATATCATCACAAATGTAATTAAATAAGGTTTACCAGAGTAACCTTTATTTATCACAAGTAATGTGTCATTTATCAGGTGCAATTTATTTTGAAAATGGGTTGTATTGTACCCAGAATATCTTGCCATCATTAATTAATGATTAAAAAACTCTTTCTGTGGCAATAAACTACTGCATTAATGAATTTTTATGAGGGACTATTTTTGTACAAACTTTTTCGATTCTTATGCCATTTGTGGGAACTATTTACATTGACTTAATTATTCAAAAAGCTGTTTATAGACCTCACAAAAATCAGTAATGAGAAATAAGAATTGATCCTTTTACATAAAAACTGATAGCATCAGTTAATAACTCCCACTTATATTATTATTATTATTGGACATTTTTTGTTGTTCCTTATGTTTATATATTGAAAAGAAATTTTCTATAAGAAATAGTAAAAAAAGACTTCTTTTTCTTTATTCATTTTAATGGGGAAATTATTAAAAATCGTTGCAGTATTGTACCAATGACTGACACTGTTACTTTTGACATTTATATATTAGTATATTGTTTGCTAAATATACAATCGCTTAGGCTTAAAATTCATCAACTAGAAGCACTAAGAATGTGAATCATTATATGTGCTAAAGCATATTATGCTCGTAAGAACAGCCGACCCGGGGGGTTTGATATATTTTCTGTGGAACACATGTCAAATCGTTTAATAATGTTACAAATTTGTTGAGTGAGGATAAAGTTTGTGAATTATCGTGTATATACCTATTGCCTCATAAATGTTATATTATATGTGTTTATCTTTCACCATCAGCAGATTTTAATGATTTTTTACATGTTTTAATGTCGTTTATAGATGATTAAATTTTAAGACAAATAATATAATTTTGGGCAGTGGTTTCAATGTTAGCTTTGATGCTTTATCCACTTATGGATTACGCAAATTGGCGAGTTTTGCAACTCGTAAAAATAATTGTTTTGATAATGTTTTCACAAATATTAGCAGTACACAAATTGAAGTTAAATGTTTAAATACGTGTTTTTCCGATCACAATGGAATATCGGTAGTAGTTAAAGATACAAATATAGAATATCATTGCAACCCTAAAATATGTCGTCCTATAACACTATAGGGTACATTTAGATTATATCCAACACTCTCTAATGTACAATGGGACTTTATTAAATGCCAGTTATGATAAAATGCATTACTGCTACTTTTCACCGAAAAATTATTAAACAGTCTAAATCAGGTAAATAACGTAAAGTGGTTTAAAAGGGATTTAAAAAAGATGAGAGATACTTTAAAATTAATTGACGAAAATAATAAAATGAATAATTTTCCTGATCTCGAGCCCTTAAATCGGACTATCTTAAGATAAATAGAAATGCAATAGTTAACTCAAAAAATGAAGCCAATGATAATTTTATTAACACTGCATCTAACAAACCCAAAGCTATATGGAAAACTATAAATTCTAAGAGGCAGAAAACTAATGCAATCAGAGATATTTCGTGTGATCAATTCTACTTATTTTTTTGCAACGTTGCGAACACCATTACCAAAGATTTACCTTCTAGAAGCTATACCTGTGATATAAATGTACATTGTGATGTTGAATTTAATTTTAAAAAAGTGAGTGAAATAAAAGTAAAGGACCCTATAAATAGTATTAAAAACAGTGATAGCACCGATATATATGGCACCTGAACTAAAATAATGAAATCAGTTAAGAATATTTTAATACCTCATCTTACAATACTTATAAATAAGACAATAGCTACAGGCATATTCCCATCAGTATTAAAAGAAGCCAAAGTAATACCAATATTCAAAGGTGGTGATATGAATAAATTAAACGATTATAGGCCTGTTTCACTTCTTCCATGGTTTTCTAAAATAGTTGAAAGAATATTAAAAGATCAAATAGTAGAATATTTTGAAGCATTTACACTACTTAATAATAATCAATTTGGATTCAGAAGTGGTCTCTCTACTAGTGATGCCATCGTAGAATTTACAGAAAATATTCTGAATGCCTTTGAAGAAAAGAAATATAGACTGCATCTTTTATCGATATGAATAAGGCATTTGACTGTGTTAAACATAACATAATATTAGCTAAATTAAAAGCGTACGGCATCTCTAGTAAGAGCACTAACTTAATTCTCAGCTATCTTTTAAAAATGATATGCCCAAAGAACTAAGTATGGCCAATGTAGTATTATTCGTCGATGACAGTACAATGGTTGTTAATGAGAAAAGCATTGAAAAAGTATCAGAAAAAAGTCAAATAGCAACAAACAAAACTATAGACTGGTGTATTGAAAATGCCCTTGTTTTAAACAAGGTGAAAACTAAAACAATAACTTTCACACTTACTAAAGATGCCCAATTAAACGGTGATCAAACTACAAATTTTCTGGGAGTTCATATTGATGCAGCCATGAGATGGAACTGCATTGGTTCAAATCTAGCTAAAAGGCTAGCAAAAATTTCATTTGTTATACGTAAACTTGCCGGTACAGTATCGTATAGTACACTTAAGATGGCTTACTACGGATAAGAAGGCACTCATCCTGCTGCCATTGCATATTCCAAATACAAATAAGAGCAATCCGTATCTTGGCCCGATTGGTTTATATTGACAACTGCAAAAATACATTCAGAGAACTCTGAATTTTTTAACTCTTAACTCCATGAAATTATATATGTATATGAATGCCTCAAATATATTAGGAAGTACCCTGAGATATACACGATTCTGGATCATAATCACGAAACACGACATAAAGAAAATTTGTTGTGCCTAATAATTTTATATTTTCAATTTTATTATATGTCTATTAGTTTTTATAAATTTTATTTATTATTTTAACTCTTGAATTTTTAATACATATTTTATTACTTAACACATATTTATTTTATAATTGTAATATAACTTTACAAATGTATAAATGTTTTTGTGTTACACAGGGTGACTGGCGAAAAACCTTTGGTGCTGTATCTCGCTTATTTTTTATCCGATTTTAATAAATAAAACATCAAATTAAATCGTTTTTAAAAGATTTTAATATGAAGTGATATTTTTTCTTGTATCTAGTTTTTGACAAAAGACGATCAACTTTTTTTTTCAAATTGCACTGTATCTATATTTTTTATTGGTCCGTAAGGAGATTTTTTTCTGAATATAAAATTGTAAACAATTTTTTCTCCATACATCAAACTAAAGTCGAGAAATTGAGGTTTTCGATAAAAAAACGCCCAACGCCGTAACTTTGTTATTTATTAACCGATTTGAATCAACTAATAAACAAATTGAATGGCCGTTTAAATACTATAAAAAGATATTAATTATATATTTTTCAAAATTAACTTCATTGACAAATGAAAGACAATTTTAAATTTTTAAATGGCTGCATATACTTTTCTTATTTTTTATACTAGACATTATTTTTCTAAATCCAATGATGTCCAATATGTTGATTTTAATTTGATATTTATGTCAGAAAAAATAATAATAAATCTTATTAATATGATATTGGATTGATAAGGCTGTTACTTGGCGAAACTCCATTATGAACTTATAATGAAAAAACACGATCGTTTTGAGTTTAGCTTTATTTTGTAGATACTGCTACAATTGTTTCACCACACAGTGGCTTCATCAGGCAGATGAATAATGATTTTAAATTTATTACAATCGAGACTTAAATACTACATAACACTATGAATATGGTGGGGATATTGCAGGTACAAAAATTATAAATTAAGTAATGGTGAATTGTTGAGCTCCGTTTGTTCATTTAGTAAAATATGGCGTTTATTAAATTTGTTTATTTCTAATTGTTCTAGTTCTTCCTTTCTGGCACGTGTGTAATATTTTGAAATCCGGATTAAATTGATTTTGTTCATCTAGAAGGTGGTTCGCGTATGTTGATGTTGTTTTCTCTAATGTGAAACTTTTCTTATGTTCACGGATTCGGTCCTCGAATCTCCGGCCTGTTTGTCCCACATATACTTTTTGGCAATTACCGCACTCTAACAAGTAGACGCCTGACTTTCCATTTTTAGCTGTTTTGTCTTGTTGCGATTTTTTTCAAGGCACACTAAATTTATACGAAAATATCATATGAATAGAATTTATTATTATTTTTTTCTCACATATATATTAAATCAACATATTGGGTATCATTGAATTCAGAAAAATAATATCTAGTATAAAAAAATAAGAAAAGTATATGCAGCCATTTAAAAATTTAAAGTTGACTGTCATTTGCCAATGAAGTTAATTTTGAAAAAATATATATTTATTGTCATTTCATGGTATTTAAACGGCCATTTAATTTGCTTTTAGTTGATTCAAATCGGTTAATAAATAACAGTTATGACGTTCAACGATTTTTGCCAATTTTTATTCGATGTGTAGTTTTCGAGATATTTCAATGTCTTCACTTAAATTGTTATTTTTAAAATTTCACTTAAATTGTTATTTACTGATTTAAATAATTCCATTTCTTGTCTAACATTATGACAATTTTTAATGGGTAAGCGAGACCCTCTCAAGGACCTGTAGAACCTTGACGTTGGTGAGAGGGCTTGAGTGGTCCTATGAGTGTTGGGGCGAGAACCGGCTGTTCAGTCGAGGGGGAGGCCCCTCCGTACTGAACGGATAGCCGGGATGCGGCCTGACATGAGGATCCAGACGAATAACAGGTCAACCGCGCATCGTTGTGGCCGCGATGCGCGGATGTGCACAAGGTTACCCGCGTGTTTGTGCCGTGCGTGGAGACCCGTAAGGCAGGACAAAGGGAACCTGGTGGCTGAGTCGCCCTCGTGATGCGTCACGTACGGCGGCAACACTCCACTTTGGCCCTGAGTTCTCCCTAAACGGGTGGTCGGAACTAACCCACTCCGATCAATCGGCTGCGTTGTAAGGTCAGACTTACGACAGGGTGAGCCCCTGGGGGCGGAGGGGCGCTCAACGGACCCAGCACATGTGCCAGGCACCCATTCGAGTGCAACCAGTCCTTGGTGACTATATCCCCTTGGTAGCCATGGCGATCAATTATCGACGTCCCCAGTGCGGGCTCCGTGGCGGGTGGGGAGCCAAAGGGATGAAGTACTATCCACTAGCATGGACAATATAATAAACAAAATAACGTTAGTAGCAGGCAGGTCGCAAGATCAACCTGCTACTACGAAGAAGACAACTAATGTGGGTGAGTCCCTGGATTCCCCGCAACAAACAGTGGCTGCGGGCGGATCAACTGATCCACCCGTCACCAAAAAAGAAGCCGGCCCACATAAGCAACGCCCAAAAAGGAAGCGCATTTGTGGAGCCGAGCTAAAGCGCAGAAGGAAGGTCAGGGAGGCATTGGCTGCTGCAAAGACAGCCAAAACCCCCAAGACCCCTTCTGGTAAAGAAGTGCGCCCCCCGGGGCAGGCTGGCAACCCAATGCCCAAAGGCAAAGGGATGCTGCCAACTGGAAGCGCACAGAAAAAGAGGAATCGATCCGCTGCCTCTGAGCCATCACCCGGTCAGCCCAGGAAGGTGGCAAAAAGGCAGACGGGAGATCCTCCAGGAAAAATACTTCGAATCCACCTCTCTCGAGAGTAAGGAGCGACGGGACCAGCTACAAGGAGGCTGCCTCTAGGCACCTCCAAGTAGCCATTATAGACCAAAACAACCCCTTGGGCAAAATCACCAAGGAACAGGTAGCAATGGTCGAAAAAGCAATGCTTGAGGAGCTGGACAAATTGCTCAACTCCTCAGATCACATCCCTACATTTCAGGAATGGGCACACTCAGGGGAGATACTACGTATCACCTGCGATAATGAGCCCGCCCTGAAATGGCTCAAGGACGTAGTCCCCCGTCTACCACCACTGTGGGAAGGGGCCAAACTGACTGTCGTCCAGGTCGACCAGCTGCCAACACTGACGAAAGCTCGTCTGTGGATTCCGGGGCAACCGGAAAACATAGACCTGGTAAAGAGGCGGTTGGCGGCACAAAACGCCGCAATGGAAATAAAGAGCTGGTGCGTCTTCCACGTTGAAGAGAAGAAGGAACCCTTGGGTCACCTACTTGTCTTCGGGGTAGGAAAAAAGGATGCCCAGTTCATCAAAGAAAAGGGAGGGAGGATTAGCTATAAATTCTCCACTCTCCCCATAAAACTGGCTAATTCAGCCATAACAGAAACACCTCGGGTGGAGGTGCCGATGGAAACGGAGGATGGAGGCACACCGGGCGGAAGCCAGGAGTGCGCCACCTCCATCCCAAAGGAGCCTTCACAACCGTAAAGGTGATACAGTGTAACCTGCATCATTGTAGGGCGGCCGTGGCAACCCTTTGCCGCCACCTCGACTCTATGCAGGACACAATGGTTTGGTAAGTTAAATGGGATCATATTCACACATCCCACAAATAATAAGCCTAGATCATGTATTTACATACCTAAGCACATAACATCCTATCTTATGCCACAGCTTTCCACCAGTGACATCACAGTGGTAAGGCTGTCAGCAGGAGACGGCAACAAAGACACCATCCTGGCGCCAGTTTACCTCCCTCACGACGCCCCCGCACCAACCAGGGGGTGGAGCAACTCGTGCTACACTGTGAGATGGAGAAACTTCACCTCGTCATTGGCTGCGACGCTAACGCGCACCATATCATGTGGGGCAGCGTGGACACCAACAACAGAGGTAAGTCACTACATGAATTTATCATTAATAACAATATAGAAATACTAAACCGAGGCACTGAACCCACGTTCGTGACAACTCGGAGCCAAACTGTAATAGACATTACATTGGCGACTAGCGGTATCTCAAACAAAATCCACGACTAGCATGTATCACCGTCGGTTTCAATGTCAGATCAGAGGTGGATCAAATACACACTAACACATACAACCGGTAAGAAAACACGTTACCTTCGCAACCCGAGACTAACGGACAGGAATGCCTACATAGACAACCTCTCGCGGAGTCTGCGAACTTGCGAAGCTACCGGCCAACTTAATACAGTGGAAGACATTGAAGCCTATGTAAATACGTTTCAACACTCCATTTTAAAAGCATATAAGGACTCCTGCCCTGCAAGAAAGGTGGAAGACTCCGAGAACGCCACGCCTTGGTGGTGCGGAGAACTCGACCATCTCAGAAAAGCTGCGAGAAAATCCTTTAATAAAGCAAAGAATTCTAAACAACAGTCAGACTGGATGGTCTATAAAAACATCCAACAAGACTACAAAAAACTAATAAGGCAAAAACAAAGGGCAGCCTGGAGGTCTTTTTGTGAGGAGGTTGAAACCACCTCGGCAGCTGCAAGGCTCAAAAAGATCCTCTCCAAGGATCCCTCTCGACAACCAGGTTGCCTAAAACGAGAGGATGGAAGTTACTCTTTTAACCTCTCGGAAGCAGCTGAGATTCCCATCAACACCCATTTCCCAGGATGTACGAACACCTCCGATGAAGGTTGGTCAGAACCCACACCCTCAAACCCCTCCAAGGAGGATTGGGAGGTGGCAGATCACCTCACGGAAGGGACACGTATAACCTGGGCAATCAAAAGCTTCTCGCCATTTAAAGCGCCAGGCTTGGACGGTATATTCCCGGCCCTCCTCCAATGGGGGCTGGACATATTATCAGCCCACCTAGCCAAAATCTTCAGGGCATGTATTGCGTTCAGATACATCCCTCTAGCTTGGAGAGAAGTAAAAGTTATCTTCATACCGAAACCTGGTCGTATAGATTATACACTAGCCAAATCACACCGCCCAATTAGTCTAACGTCATTTCTTCTGAAAACGTTAGATAAATTGTGCGAAAGACTAATTCGCGAGACGGCTTTGATTACGAATCCGATCCACGCTAACCAACATGCATACACTCAGGGGAAATCAACGGACTCGGCTCTGCACACTGTTGTAGACCGAATGGAAAGATCTCTGGACAACAAAATGTCCACCTTGGGCGTGTTCATTGACATAGAAGGTGCTTTTGATAAAACGACCTACAGAAAAATGGAAACTGCTCTCTCCACGCAAGGTGTGAACCCCGCAGTTAGTGGATGGATCTAAAGCATGCTGGAGAATAGGGCAGTCACAGTAAATGTAGGAAATACCACTGTCAGAAAGATCGTTGCTAAAGGCTGTCCACAGGGTGGAGTACTCTCACCACTCCTGTGGAACATAGTTGTTGACAGCCTACTGCGGCGACTTAACGACAATAGCTTCCACACCATAGGATATGCAGATGACATAACCATCCTGCTAACAGGCAGATTTGAGACGGTGCTATGCAGCTTGATGCAGCAAGCCCTCAAAATAATCGAATACTGGTGTAACGACCAGTCTCTGACCATAAACCCGTCAAAGACTGAAATGGTCCTCTTCACAAAGAAAAGGAAACTAGGTAAGCTAAAGCTCCCTATGCTCCTCAACACCCAGTTGACATTGTCGTCAGAAGTCAAATACCTGGGAGTGATCCTCGACGGCAAGCTGACATGGGAACCACATCTCAAAATGAAATGTAAAAAAGCATGCGTCTCCCTCTGGCAATGCCGGAGGGCGGAGGGCTGTGGGGCAGACATGGGGGCTATCTCCCAAGATAGCACTTTGGCTGTACACAGCGGTAGTAAGACCAATGCTAATCTCTGGAGCACTGGTTTGGTGGCCCAGAGCCAGACAGAAAACCTCAGCAAAGCAGCTTACTCAGTTGCAAAGAATAGCATGCCTCAGCACGACCGGAGCAATGCGAACAACACCCACTGCAGCAATGGAAGCAATGCTCTGCCTTCCACCTCTCGACTTATACGTAGAGGAGATGGCCACGGCGGCAGCACTGCGCCTAAACTCAGTTGGACTCTGGTACAAACGAGGCAGGGCTGGCAGACACTGTCACCTTTTAGAGGAGGCTGTCAAAAAGACACCCCTCCTTGGAAGGAAGACAGACAATTTGCCACCCTGCTACGTCTTCAATAGACCCTATAATGTATCGATAAAAAGAGGAACCGGGAGTGCAGAGGGTGGGGAAACCCTCCGAATTTACACCGATGGTTCTAAAACCAAAAGAGGATCCGGGGCGGGAATTTACTCGCAACAAATAGACCTCTCATTAGCTATACCCCTAGAGAAGCACACAACTACTCTGCAAGCAGAGATCGTTGGCATCATCCAAGGGGCGAAAGAAATCCTACACCGAGACATCCGTGATAGGAACATCCAAATCCTTACAGACAGTAGGGCAGCAATACTAGCAGTGAGTAGTCACAAGATCACCTCAACACTAGTAAAAAAATGTCACAACACCCTTAAACAAGCAGCACAATCAAACAGTATTGAGCTGCGCTGGGTCAAGGGACACAATAATGAAGAAGGCAACAGCAAGGCAGACGAGTTGGCGCGAGCTGGATCGGTTCTCAGTGATACCACGGACGGGCCCCCGATCGCGCCAACACCGAAATGCCTCACTGATATCCTCAAACAGAATACTCTCAAGATGCTAAAACAACGTTGGGACAACACCTCAGGCTGCAGACAGGCCAAGGAAGCAATACGCTCACCCAATCTGAAAACAGCTGAATATTATTTGCGACTATCCCGGGGGAATCTGCGTCTTATCACAGGTATCCTTACGGGTCACTGTCAGCTAAGGAAACACTTGTTTACTATGGGACTGGTGGAAACCCCCATATGTAGAGCATGTGAAGAAGAGGACGAGACAGTGGAACATGTGTTAACCACCTGCCCGGCTCTCGCCCACCTTAGAGAGTCCATGCTAGGGGAGCTCTGGCCGAACATGGCCAACATAAGGGATAACCCTCCAAGCGTTGTGCTGTCCTTTGCTCGCCACCTTGGGTGGCTAAATGAGTGATAGAACAACGCAGGGCTGTCCCAGTCAGGGGGGCACAATGGGCCTAGTGAGGCCTAAGTGCCTTGGTCAATGATTTGATCACCCTTGGCAAACTCAATCCAGATCCAGATGGGTAAGCGAGATCTATATTCTTATTACCCTCAATGTAAACAACATTTTAATTGTATTGAAGGTTTTTATCGTATTTAACTGAGGTGTCTAATCATCTTTATTTTTTGATATATCCTTTTCACAAATTTTGTCTACATTATCACTTACTTGTACTAAACTAAAACTGATAAAATTACTAGTATATACGTGAGTTACAGTTAGCTTTCAGCGGCTCAACTGTAGTAAAATTACTCTGTAATTCACACTTGTGATTCCACTGAATTAAGAATTTTTATATAAAACAAGAAACAAGTGTGTATAGCAATTAATACATATTTTAATAAATTTTGAAAGCAATTAGCAAAGCAATCTCAACTAGATTAAATGAGGCTATTTGTTATTTGATGACACCATAGAATAAAAATTACTTACCATAAACTGAAAACCGCACGTATAAATAAGTAAATATTTCATGTTCATCATAAACGATAAACACGTTCCTATCTGCTAAATTACTATCCCATGTCACACCACTAATTTTGCTGGGTAAATCGGAAACACTCAGTACATCATTTGTAACCTGAAATCATCAGAACAAATTGTATGATAAGTTATATATTTTGTTTATATAGAACATTATAATGCCAATATTAATCTATATGTATGAGTAGAAATGCATACTATGCTATTCGTAAGTAACTTAATTACTTGTAAAAAATTGAAACAAAACAAAAACTAATAAGAGGCCAGCAAAGGGATGGCACTGATTATCACTATCCATGTATCATATGACTTATATCTATAATTTAATTGTAAATCTATTCCACCTAATAAAGCCTCTAATTAATTTATTTCTTTACAACTAATCTTCTTTCCAAATTTAAATTTTTCAAATTTGTTATTGAAAAAAACGAATCTATATTTTTTTTAAATTATTCTACCCATTCAAAATGTCAAGTTAATTATGCTTGTAATAAACTATTCCTTAGTAAAGTAACCTTAAAATGTTTAGACTTATTCCATCATAATAAAAATAACTTACTGCATTATATAAATATCCTTGACTCTTAACATCAAAGAGAATTAGTCTGGTTCCTGCTGGATCAACATAAATGTCATCAATTCCAACAGAATGCTTGTATTGGCTTGAAACTGACCATTCTTCCACACAAAAGTATACAATTTGGCCCAACTGAAAATATTATTAATTTGAATTTTTTTTAATTACAATTATTTAGGAAAAAATATAGAAATGTAATTAATATGTTTATAGAACTGTTCAAATTTTATGCTCAATATATTTTGAAATGCCAAATCAACTACAGGCTGATCTTTAAGAAATGCATTTCATATAAAACTACTATTAACAATTATATCATTAACAAGTGAAACAGCTGATGAATTTTACAGTGCTGCTGTTATTAACTACATTGATATTTTGTCTAAAACACAAATAAACACATTTTTGTTTAATCAGCCAGAATAACTAACATATTTATCACATAATATTCTGCTTCTACTACATGAAAATAAAAAATATTTAAATAGGTAATTGTGGAGGCCTCTAATTTGTGATACATTCTTATTAATAAATGATTTTAAATACCTTTTTATATATAGATTTTTATATTAAACTATAGTTTGAAAATGACAGAATATCTGTCGAAACTATAGTCACATTCAAAATAAAAGTGTGTGAGGTATATATAAAAAGGTATTTAAAATCATTTAAAAATATTTAAATTTTTTATATCAAATATAAAAACGTAAATAACTTTCTACTTACATCAGTGGCATAAATTAAAAATTCAGTTGTCAATGCATGACATTTAATAACAGCATTAGGTGAGTTTGCATCTGGAAAAATCATACTTTCCCTATCTTCATGTTCAGCTTCAGGTTGTTCAATCTGCAAATAATTACCTTATTATCAAAAAAACAATATCTAATCATAAGGATGGTGGAGACTGTTACTACATGACAATCCATATTAAAATATATATGAAAAATAACTTTTACCACAATAAATTTATATATATACATACTTTACATATAGTCTGTTCGTTGGATCTTTCGTCGTACGTCACAAATTATCGCTTCGAGAAACGACGCAAAAACATTCAGTCTGATAAAGTAAACCAAATGCGTTAGAAAAAGAACGCACTGTAAAACTTTCGTCGTTTTTTGAAGCGATAGTTTGTGACGTACGACGAAAGATCCAACGAACAGACTATAAACACAAATACAAATTAATTTGGTAATGACCTCAATAAATTGAAACGTTCTTAATTTCTATAATTATTTTTCATTTATATTGCAATTATATCTATTTATACATACCATATGAAGATGTATTTTGCCATCATATAGCACAGATGCATATTCAGAATTCAATTTTATGCTTTCAATACAGCCCAAATATTGTCGGTCTCTCAACATCAAAGGTGCATCCTCAACTCCAGGTTGTGGCCGTGTCAAATCATAATACCAAGCACGGTTGTTCATTGCTGCGGCCATGTTATATGGTCCAACTGATATAACTTGAGGTTCAGCTTCTAGAGCTATTGGTATTGGTGTTAATTTACTCTAGAAAATAAGTATTTATGTATTTACAAAATTAAGTTTTAAACCAACAATAATATAATTTAAGAAAATAATATCCTTAACAGGTATATAAAAAAGAATAAGACTAGCAAAGTTGTTAAATTTATTAATATACGCATAAGACTAAACTACCAAATAACCATTTGAAGATTATCATTATTCTGAATAATATATTACAATTTTTATACTATTTTTTTAATAAACTTTGTTTAAACTGAATTTTCAACAATAAATATTTTTTCATATCACTATAAAATGCAGGCAAGGGTTCCAATCTACTTCAACAGAAGAGCTGTTATTTGATGAAAGGTAAAATTAAAAAAATATATTTTCACTTATAAATAACAATTTAATTAGTTTACAATTTTTAGTAGAGCAGAAAAAACAGTTACAAAGGAAGCCAATGATTTATCTCTGTTGATTAGTAAATAAGTATATCTTACCTTATCCGTTGTATAATTGTATAAACTAACTTTTGTTAAACTTGATAAAATGGCAATTCGCGGCCCACAAACTGCTGTCAAAATTGGCATGTGTGAAACATAAACATTCAAAGAACCACTTCTAGTGCAAACACCTAAAAGTTGTCCATTCGAGCTCCAAGCCACCCTATCCACTCCAATTTCTTGGTTTAAAGTTATTACACTTAGGGTTTCTTGCAAGTTAGAAACATCATGAATTTTTACACTGAAAAAAAAAACTTTTCAGTAGAGTTTGAGGTCCTAATGATACAATATAATATTAGATTACTTTATTTAACATCAATTTGTTATTTAAGCGTTTTATAAGAGCAAAACAATAAGCAACATGTCACAATAACTTCACATATAAGGAATAATATTGGTAATATTGAATACTACATTTTATCCTTTATCAGTAGAGTTTGCTCTTATATACTTTTTAATATCAAGTTAAAAATAATGTACTATTATATATTTTACATACTATATAATTTAAAACAACAAACGAATAGTACAAAGAGTAATACTGCTATGCTTTTCTAATTAGAGTGATAACATTAAAAGTTCAAAACAATGGGTTGTAAAACTGAAACAAAAACTTACACATTATCTCCACATGACGCTACTTTTCCCAGTGTTTCACAAATAGCAATGTCTGCAAGTCCAATTTTATGATTTCGTATTTGAAATAATTCTTGTCCAACTTCTTTAATGTGAGTGGATATTGCGATGAAATAACCGCCAGAAAAGCCAAGTAATATGTAACCATCTCCAAACCATTTATAAGTCACCATTGTGCCATAATGTTGTTGAAAGGCTAGTTCAATAGGGTTCTCCGGGTCCAGAAGATTATAGAGGTAGAGAGTCCGTTTGCCAACAATAACACTTACCTGATTAAACAATTTAATAAAATATGTATTTATATGTGAATTAAATTTTTATAGACTTGGTGTATAGTTAGCAAACTATATTCACACTTACAGTATTTTCTCCACCAACACGTTCATCCAATTTCATTTCAGAAAATTGTACTTCTGTAGGCTCCGCCCTTAAAGCAATGACCCTTAAAGTATCACCCTCTACATTACTTATGGAAATTGTTTTATCTTCTGAACCTAATGCTAAGAGATTCTCTGCATTCCAAGCTCCACATGTTATCTTCTTGGTGTGTTTTGCAATAATTGGTATTCTCCTGAAAAATCAGAATATATATGCAGTTGTATGTGTTAACGATTTTTTTAATCAGATACAAATATACCATTAAATGTATACTCCCTCTATCTAGAAATATGGTGTACATTTGAAAGAAAACTATAGTCAATTGAATGTATTCAAAAAGCCATCAAGCTCCTGGCCTAATGGTAATATTAAAATAAAGAATAAAATTTTTATATTATTTAAGAAATATGTCAAAAATTTTTAAAATATACATATGTCATTTTGACAAAATTAAATCTCCATGTCTAAAAAATGGAAAATACGCCTAAAATAAGGCAAATATTAATGCCAAAGAGAACACAGAGGATTCTTGGACTCTTGCTGCCATTCAGGAATATGAATTAGAGTGGAAGACCATCGGACCGCATGAACTCCGTCCAGCTTCTTCTATCCAAAGTTTTGTATTATTATTTTTTTATATATTCATGTGTATTTTGTTAGGAAGAAAGCTAAAGCATATTAAATAAATAAATAAAAGCTAAAATTAATAAAATGTAGGTGTGGCTTTTAATTAATTTATTTTAAAACTAATTTTAGCCAGTTTTAGTTGATCTATTTTTTTATATGTCACAATAAAATTTCATGGTAATATCTTTTGATTTCCAAAAAACGTGTTGCCACGTACATTCAAATTTGGTGAAAAATGGTAAAAAAATTAAATATAAAAATAAATTTATCTTTATTAAACCAAAGTAATACTAACTTCGATGTCGCGTGGTTGTAAATCGAAACATTTCCTTTCACTGTACCGACTGCTAAAATAGGACTCGCCTTTGCCCACAATATACATGTTAATCCATCTCTAAGCCCAACATCGACTATCTGTTTTTTGTTAGTATTAGCATCCCATAATGTCAACTGGGGTGATTGGCATATTACTCCAAGTACGTCTCCATCAGAATCCCATGCAAATCCAGTACATAAACTAAAATAAACAATATAATACCAATTTTCGGTGTAAATAGTTTTTTTACTAACCTTTGTAAACGAATTCTCTCTTGAATCTGCCCATAACGATCAAAAATATTCACCATAGCATCCACTCCTGTCGTCGCCAAATAGTTTCCTGAGCCATTTTGCCACGCAACGTATATATCTCCGGCACCATGAGGTTGTTCCAAACGAAATAATAGCTAAAATATAAAAACGTGATAAGAAATATCATTAGCATTTATCACATTCATTCATAAATCTTTTTATTCTTAGATTTTAAGATTGTTTATAATAAGATGGATTAATATTTATTAAAAATGAAAATAAATGATTATTCCGTAGATCCACAAGGTCAATTGATAAATTGCCTGCAATTACTGCATGTCGTCTTATTATTTTTTTTTTGACTCTCCAGAGAGAGGACAATTGAAGCATTGTCACCATAAATTCCTACAAGCATTTGAATCAACTACATAAAACCTCCTCCAAATATTTAGTTAACCCAAAGAAAGTTTTTTTATGAAACTCAGAGTGGTGTAAACTCAATATTATTAATTTCTCTAAATCTCTTAAATTACCTGTCAGTATTAAACATTCATAACATCTAGAATCACTATCTTTCAAATATTATTATTCTATCGACCAGATACCTGACTTAAATATTCTCACATAAACAATGAGCGATTATAAATACATAATAGTATATAGAGATGACCATGTGAAAATTCTATTATCAGAGGTCACTAATTTGGAGACTTTCAAAAGTAAACGTTGAATCCTTTCGTTATCTCCTTCCAAAAGCCTCATTCGGTGATCCAAGCATTTTGAATTTTTGGCAACCCTAAATATCGAAATTGGAGGTCTTTTTACTAAATATTTTATAAGAAAAACTATGAAAACAGTTAACTAGTTAAGAAAAAAAAATTAACTTATTTTACTCCTCGCAAATAAAAATGTATTTCAATAAACTTATTTCATCAACAAATATGCTTTCCAAATATTTTAAAAGATCTCCAGGAATAGAAGCACAGCATGCGAATAATGATTTAAGTTAAACCACCGATCTGAACGTTGCAACTACAAAGAATCCCATACTTGATAAGGAAAATTTGCAATTCATCACTCCTAAGATTATGAAATCCAATAAGAATTCGGTAAGTCCGGCCTATTTTCCATCCAACCTGTTAGAAAAACAAAACCGATATTAATATGATATTTTCGTATAAATTTATGTGTGTGCTTTGAAACAGAACAATCAAATATCATTTGTTGTAAAGTAACGACAATTTGTTATTAGTCTGTGTTTAACAACAAATGGCGTTTGTTTGTTCTGATTTTTTTTTTCAAGGCACACTAAATTTATACGAAAATATCATATTAATAAGAATTATTATTTCTGACATAAATATCAAATTAAAATCAACATATTGGTCATCATTGGATTCAGAAAAATAATGTCTAGTATAAAAAAATAAGAAAAGTTTCAGCCATTTAAAAATTTTAAGTTGACTGTCATTTGTCAATGAAGTCAATTTTGAAAAAATATAATGGGTGTCCAACAATTATTGCAGTGTTGTTAACTTTAAACTCACATTTTTGAGTAAACATATTCTAATTACTTATTAAAGTTAACAACACTTTAAATTCACATTTAAATTATGTTTGACAATTAAAATGTCAGTTCATTTATTCATTTCATTTATTTGGAACGCCACCCAGGACTGCAATAATTGTTGGACACCCGTTATAATTAATGTCATTTCATAGTATTTAAACGGCCATTCAATATGTTTTTTAGTTGATTCAAATCAGTTAATAAATAACAAGGTTATGGAGTTGGGCGTTTTTTATCAAACACCCGGTATAACGAGATACAATATAAAGTAATAAAAATAATGTATAAGTAAAATTAATAAAAACAACGTATGAACAAAGTTAAAATAAATAATTAATGAAAATAATAAATAGATAAATAAATAAGTGTATAAATAGAATAATGCATGAATAAAATTAATAAAAACAGTGTAAACAAAAACGTTTACTTTGTTGATATCACACTTTATTTTGTGACTTGAGTTTCGATCATTAACTGATCATTATCAAACTTAAAGTTTACACACATTATTTTTAAACTCGAGTCACTTAAAAATAAAGTGTGATATCAACAAATTAACATTTTTGTTTAATTTTCCAAGATGTATCACGAAATTAACGCCTCAACCATTAATCAAAAACAGTGTATAAATTAAATAGATTAAAATATATATATATATATATATATATATATATATTCAATGACCCTTTCTACCCGCATGGGTGTAGGGTTTTGTATTTGATCTTATTTCTTTATGTAATCCTTCCAAGTCTTTTGGTCTTTTGACATTTTAATTGCTTCATGTCTTGAGATGCCTCTTTTCTCTAGAATGTTATTTATTGTCTCTTCCCATGTCTTTCTTGGTCGTCCTCTTTTCTTTTTTCCTTGTACTCTTGCTTCCCATACTTTTCTGGCTTGAGTGTTATTGTTCATTCTCTGTACATGTCCCCACCATCCTAGTTGTCTCTCTTCTATGTATTCTTCTTTCCACACTCTGTTGATCAATTTGCCACAGCTTACTCTTTCCCTTTACTCCCATATTCTTAATCATTATATCAGTTATTTTGTCTACTCCTGGTGCCCTTCCAATCTTTAGCCCTTTGATTGCATCTTCTACTTCTTGTTCTGTTATTCCGTCTTGTGAGTATTCTGTATCTTCTCTTGTTGTATCATCTGCTTCTTCGTTTTGCTCGTAGTCTCGATTTAGTAATTCTAATGTCTTCCATCTTTCCATAGTTTCTGTCCCCGTCATTAGTAGTCTTCCTGCTTCATCTTTTATTCTTATATACTCACCTTTTTTGTCATTTCTTATGTTCTTTAATGTCTTGTAGAATATCTTTTGGTTTGTCTTTGCATTTTCTTCCATCTTGTTTCCAAATTCTTCCCACGACCTTTGTTTTTCAGTCAGCATCATTTTCTTTGCTTTAATTCTCTCTCTCTTGTATTCATCATAGCTGCTCTGTGATCTCGTGCTCAGGTATTTCTGCCATTTTTCTTTCTTAATTTTAATTTGTTCTTTAATTTCCATTGTCCACCATGATGTTTGCTTCTTGAACTTGCTCTTTTTGTTTGTCCCACATACTCGTTTAGCTGCCTCTATTACTATTGTCTTTAGCGATTCCCATTCCTCATCTATACTTTGCGTATCTACTCCTACTAGCTCGCTTATTGCCTTGCTTATTTCTTCTTCATATTTCCTTGCTAAATCTTCCTGTTTTAATTTGTATGCTCTTATAACTTCGTCATATGATTTTTCTTCGCCTTTCCCTTTTTCTACTTTTGCTTTTTCTTGGTATATTTCTCCTATTAGCAAATAATGGTCACTTCCTATTTCATATCCCCTTCTAACTCTTATATCTCGTATCTTTGTTCGGTTTATTCTTTCTGTTAAAATGTAATCTATTATTGATCTCTCGCCTCTGCTTTGCTGTTCCCTTGTATACTTATGAATTTCTTTGTGGTCAAAAAACGTATTAGTTATTATTAGATCATGTTCTATGCAATAGTCTATCATTCTTTCTCCATTGTTATTTCTATGTTCTTCACCATGTCTTCCCAGAACTACTCTGTGTGACTCATCTTCTTTTCCTACCCGTCCATTGAAATCTCCCATTATAAATAGCTCTCCTTTCGCTTTCACTGTCTCTTCTGCTAGTTGTTTCCAAAATATATCTTTGTTTGCTTTAGTGTCATCTTCGTTCGGTCCATACACCCCTATTATTGTTCTAATTATATTCTAATAGATTTAAAAAAATAGTAAAATAAAAATCAATAAAATCATTATATAAATGAAATAATTAAAAACAATGTTTAAATAAAATCATACGGCTATGGTTTGCAAAATGGAGAGTAACCATTAATCCTAATAAATCCCAACTCCTAATCCCTTATCATCGACCACAGAATTCTCCGTTCCATATAACCATTAATAATCATCCTATTTTACCATCTCCTTCTTGCAAATACCTTGGTATAACATTTGACCGCATATTAACCACACGTCCAAAACCTTAAAGTAAGTATCTAGAAGAGAGCGCGGCACTCCAGAAGCCACACTTATAAGAACGAAAACAGCAGTACATATTTATAAAATAATCTGCCGACCTCTTCTTGACTACGCTGCTATCCTTTTCTATAAACCCCATCCTTCCGCTCTTAAAAGTATTCAGGTATCGAAACGATCAGCCCTTCGCACACTTACAAAAATTAGACATCCCCTTAACCCCTAACTCCTATTGAACAACGTCTTACATTCCTCGCAATATTGATATCCTTAACCACATGTGTATCCCTCGTAATCCTTTAATAATACCCCGATACAAATACCCTGAAATCACCATTCATCAGTTTATCTCTGCATTTCACAACGACATTAGTGATCATGACATTTGAAGAACAACCAACAGTTCGACATTAGCAATCATGATGTTTGTTAGACAGATAACTCCAGGCTGAATTTATAATTATATTTATTTATGATTGGAGAAGAATACGATTAAAATATCAGAGTAAATATTAAATTTAAAGTGTCTAAAATTTAAAAGGAAAAAAAACATATAGTAAATAAATTAATTAAAAAGAAATAATACAGGAAAAGTAGTAAAAGCAAGTAACTATAAGCAAAATTCGTAAATCATGGTGTTAAGAATTCATCCCAAGAGTAGAACGCCTTGTCCGTTATGTACTCTTTAAGGTATGATTTGAATTGCTTTAGAGGCATTGCCCTAATAGCTGGATGTAGTGTATTATAAAATTTTGGAGCCCAGTAATTTACACCGTTTTGTGACTTACAAAGACTGAGTTGTTTAATAGTGATGTTATCTTTATATATGGTATTATGATTGTGAAGTGACCCGTTTGTTAGGTAATTTTAGTTGTTTCTTTTAAGATAAATATGACATTGATGTACAGTCCGGGCAATATCATTATGTAAAGTTTACGAAATACGGCCCTACATTCGCCACGATAACCTATTCCAGCAACTATACGCACTGCTTTTCGTTGTGCCGGTGGGCTGAGTGCCCCCATGCCAATATACTATAAACAATTATAGAGTGCCATGTTGCAAAATATGTTGTCTTTAAAGTGTTAGTTGACACCGACTGGGACAAATTCCGGAGTAGAAAAATACTGTTACATAATTTTCTAGCCAGTATATCACTATTTGGACTCCATGTCATTAATGGGTCAAGATGAACCCTCAAAAATTTTGCAGACGTTGGATTGTTCAAATTATGTTTTTTTTAACTTGAAGAGCATCTGAATTGTTTTATCTTTGTTTAGAAACAGCTTATTGCTACTAAACCATTGTTCGCATTTATTGTTTGATGAATAGCTTCATTGAAGCTGCCTCTTCCGCAGTACTACCTATGTCAACAATAGTGGTGTCATCAGCATATATAACTTTAAAACTTTGATCACAGTACGTTGAGAAATCGTTAGTATAAATAATAAAAAGCAGAGGCCCCAGAATGGAGCCTTGAGGAATACCACAATCAACCGGCAGCATGCTCGAATGAGTACCATCATAGTTAACACATTAGGTCCTATTGGACAGATATGAATTTATTAGTTTACACAATCAAATGCTCTGCTTAGGTAAATAAAAGAAGTCATGCAAAATTTTCCACTTTCATACCAAGATATAATCATATTTAAAAGTGATATAATGGCATCAGTTGTATATTTGCCACTACGAAAACCAAATTGAGTCTTATTGAATAGTTCGTATTTCTCGAAATAATCTGCAATTTGTATTAGTAAAACTTTTTCTACTACTTTAGAGATAACAGGTAATATAGATATTGTGCAATAATTTTGTGTGTTATTTTTATCACCCCTTTTTGTGGATAGGTATGACAGAGCCATTTTTGATAGCATCGGGCACCACTGAAGACTCAATTAAAAGTGTCTAGGAAAAATGGACAAAATTATGAAATACCAAAAACACAAAAGGAAATAAAACACTAGTAAGAAATTATTGAAAGTTAATAAAAGATTTGAGGACTCAAATTTTACAAAAGAATTCCTGAAAACAACTAATGCAACCACCCAATGCAGCAATATATAAGGTGTGATTATCCCCAGCAAACCAATATACTATGCTTCTAGAACACTCAGTGCAACCAAGCTGTATAAATTTTGAAGTATCTACTGTAGATGTACAGTCTGATATCTTAGTTTCATTGTTGAACAACTTATTACCAGCATTAATTAGAACCTAGAATTAGAAATTAAAGACAATAACAAACTAGATTTCAACATATATCAAAAACCTACACACACTTTTAATTATTTTCACTCAGATTCAGCCAGCCAGATTAAACAGTATGATCCACAGAGAAGACAACTTACCACTATCTCCATCAACTCGTAAAAAATGTTTATAATTGGTAGAACTAAATAAATTTCTTACAATTGTAATTTTAGCACCTCTACCAGCCACTCATGCAAGATATATTGTAGATGCATTCGTAGAATTATTTTAGTACCAAAGAACAGTAATATCCATTCAGCAATCTTAACACCAGACTTCAACATAGCGGATAGTTAAATTTCAATTTTGAAATAAATTGTATTGCTTTCCCACTATAATTAGATTTAAAGTTTTGCCTTTTCCCAGTGTTTCAGATAGACATGGTACCTTTGTTTCCACATTAATTAGAAGGTATTTAGAAACAGCTTTTAAAGTTGAAATGATAGGAAAGATCATTTCGATTTCAACGGGCAGCATTTATATCACTATAAAAAAATTTCAATTGCATTTTTGAAAATCTTCATTCTACAAAAGCAGGCATCATTGCCATATAATAGAGACACAATATTAGAACACCAATCAATCAATGGAATCTAAGAATCTCTTTCAAAATAAATTAGACAATAATTTATTATTATCTGTGTTTAGTTACTATTACTAATACTTCTATAGATAACAGCATTACTTCTTGTAAGTACTTCGTAATTAATACAATATTGATTAAACAATATAAATAACCATAGTTTTTAAACTATGTACCCACTTTAATTAAATGCATAAAATTATTTGATAAAATAGTAAACATAATCATAATATCATTAATTTTGCATTAAATATAAGTTGACAAGGTTATGATGCAACTATAAACAAAAACAAAGCATGAAATTTCTTTAAGTGAAATAAAACATGTAAAATCTTTTAGTATTGAGTAAATAAAGTTGCTAATTACCTTTTCACTGCCCATTTTTGTTCAATATTTTAAGGGTTAAACATCACTACCACAATACAAACATTCCTCCGAGGGAAATTCGAATAACGCATTATGTTGCCAACGAGGAAAATGGAAATACCACAACAACCGGCAAATTATCTGACATTTCTACAGAACAGACAACAGCTGACACAAATATAGATATGCTATGTTCATCTATATCTCTAGTTTTTATGGCTATGTTGACGAAACAATGGTTGAATGCTGAACTATTAATTATGTCTGCGTGCCATGGAGTGATTCGTTATATCGTAACTAATTCAATTTGTTAATTAATTAAGGGTTTCTTATAATCTGCAATGATAAACATTCGCTTTAATATAAATAAATTTATAAATATAAATTATAATATATAAAATAAATGTGAATATTGATAAGAAAATCATTAGTATTACACCATTATAAAAGTCCAAAAATTAGTTTTTATATTCCTTAAGATTTAATAGAATTTAAAGTTAATTTATTAATCACAACCGTTGATAAAATATTTCAATCAAGGACACTACTATGGTTTAGTATTACTACTATTAGTTTAGTATGACCGTGGAATGCGCATAAAACTAGAGGAAGGAGTAAAGCGCTAGTAGCACGTTTTCTAATATGAAATATAATCCAATATAATATATTTTTAATATTTGATCATCCATCGAATGTTTTATATTATAAAAACTATAATTAGCGCCATCTTGTAACCATTTGTAGTAAACATTAAATCTTAAGGATAAAACGTTTACAGATTTCAAATTCTAAATAATAAGTTTGCAAAATTTATTTCCCTAGATGGCGCATAATATGAAAGTGATGTAGGGATGTGACGGTTATGTAAATAAATCACCCCGTACAAAAACTTAACATTTTATTGACTCCAATAAATAACAACTAACAACTTAACAATTTTAATGGTATGTTTCGAAATTAACGTCGCGTCGGCCGGCAGAAACATGTAACGAAGCAATAATGGCTGCCGTCAAGGAATGCCGCTACTCGTTGTGGCGTGGCGTGACGTACTGCGCTGCGGTGGCAAAACGACTGCTCTCGTCAGGGCGCGATCTTACCGGCGCATTGCGGTTGGTACGGCAGTGCTCTACATTACCCTCCTCCGAGTGACTTGGGTCACGATAATCTGAGGAAAGAAAGTAAATGTAGATTAAAAATGGCATACAATAAGGTTTTGTAGCTAGGCAAAAGAGATCCGTTTTTTCGTTTTCGGTCCAGGATAGGTTCGGATACTCGTCGTTGGGGATGGTTCCTGCGATTGACTAACAGTTTGGTTAGCTGCGGATGGTCCAACTGCGGACTGGTTTGCTGTGGGTTTCCGAGCTGCTTCTTCCGGGATGTCGTGTATTGACAGGAACGCGGGTTTTAGTCTATCGATGTTCACTACGGTCTCACGACCTTTGATGTCGACCTTGAAATCTGTGTCGGAAGGGCGGCTTAGCACTTTGAAGGGCCCCTCGTACGGTTGTTCCAAGGGTCTGCGGACTCGGTCGACGCGTACGAAGACGTATTCAGATTCGTACAACGTCCGGTGTACGAATATCTTTCTTTTGTCGTGATGTGCAGTGGGGGTTGGCCTCAGCTTCCGCATGTGTTCGCGGAATTTTTCTGCGAAAATCCTCGGTTCAGGTGGCGGATCTTCGTCGGCGATAAATTCGCCTGGCAGTCGCAGAGTCGTGCCGTATACGAGCTCTGCTGGGCACACGCCGATGTCCTCTTTGATGGCCGTCCTCAGGCCGAGTAGGACGGTAGGTAGAATTTCGTGCCAGTCGTTGCCCTGGTGGCACATGATTGCGGCCTTGAGGGTTCGGTGCCACCTCTCTACCATTCCATTGGCTGCAGGGTGGTATGGAGCTGTTCGTGTTCTGAAGGAACCAATCAGGTAAGTTAATGCCTTGAATACCTGTGACTCAAATTGTGTTCCTTGATCACTGGTCACGGTGATTGGAGCTCCAAATCGCGAGACCCACGTTCTGTAGAAAGCATCAGCAACTGTTTGTGCGTTGGCATCTGGGATCGGCGTTGCTTCGGGCCATCGGGTAAACCTGTCCACCATGGTCAAAAGGTATGGACAGCCTCCGGAGATGCGTAGAGGGCCCACGATGTCGACGTGGACATGACCAAATCTGGCATCCGGTACCTCGAATCGTGCTGGCGGAAGTGAGTTGTGGCGTCCGATCTTGCTTCTCTGGCAAGGGAGGCAAGTCTTCGCCCAGGCGTTGATGTCCTTGTCGAGATTCGGCCACACGAACTTTTTTCTGATCAGTTTCGCTGTGGTTCTGCCGCTCGGATGAGATAGGCTGTGTACCATGTCGAAGACTCGTTTCCTGAGGGTAGTTGGTACATAGGGGCGGATTTCGTCGGTTGACGTGTCGCAATAGACAATCGCTTCCGTCCCGTCCAGGCGAAGTGGCTGTAGCTTCAAGGATGTGGTTCCTTGGCGTAAGTCAGTTAGTTCCTGGTCAGACTGCTGCTCTGACGCTATCTCTGAGGTTGACACACCCACTGGGTCTGCGTCAATGGCTTCGACGCGAGAGAGTGCATCAGCGACGACGTTGTCCTGTCCTGGTACGTGGACAATGGTGGTCGTAAACTGGCCGATGTAGTCTAGCTGTCTCAGCTGCCTCGGAGATGCTTTGTCCGCCTTCTGCCTGAAGGCGAAAACAATGGGCTTGTGGTCAGTTTTAATGATGAGGCGTTTTCCTTCAACCAGCTGTCTGAAGTAGCGAAGTGAGCTGTAGACTGCTTGCAATTCTCGGTCGTAGGTGCTGTATCGCTGTTGAGTTTCGCTAAACTTCTTTGAGAAGAACGCTAGTGGCTGCGCTTCTCCGTTGACGTACTGCTCCCATCGCTGTGTCTGATGCATCGCTGTGGATGGCGAGCGTTGCGTTGTTGTCCGGGTGATGCAATAATGTCGCATCTACCAGGAGTTGTTTGGCACGTCGAAAGGCTTCCTCCCTGGTTGGATTCCATGGAACTGGACGTTTGTCATTCTTGCGAGCTCCTTGCAGGCACTCGGTTAGATGTGATAGTGCCTCGGCTGCATGTGGCAAACTGCGTCTGTAAAAATTGAGCATACCTAGAAATCGTCTAAGGTCGGAGATGGTTTTCGGCAGCGAGAAATCGGCGATCGCTCGCACGCGTTCGGTCAGGGGCCTGGTGCCGTTGGCATCAATTGTGAAGCCAAGAAAGTTGACCTGCGAAGCTCCGAAGACGCATTTCGAGGGGTTTATTGTAAGGCCAAAGTCCTGGAGGCGCTGAAGGATCTGGCGTAGATGGTCCTGATGCTCTTGTAGAGTGCTTGACGCTACAAGGATGTCGTCAATGTAGCAGTATACGAAATCGAGACCTTGGAGTGCGGAATCAATGTAACGCTGAAATGTCTGAGCGGCGTTACGCAGTCCAAATGTCATTACGACGAATTCAAAGAGGCCGAAGGGGGTAATCACCGCCGTCTTCGGGATGTCCTCGGGCGCCATAGGTATTTGGTGATAGGCGCGCGTAAGATCCAGTGTCGAAAAAACTTTGCATCCATGGAGTCTGTGAGAGAAATCTTGCAAGTTAGCAATAGGGTACCTGTCTGGAACTGTTGCAGCGTTCAATTGCCGGTAGTCTCCACACGGGCGCCATGTCCCATCTTTTTTCTTGACGAGATGGAGTGGGCTGGCCCAGGGACTCTTTGAAGGTCGACAGATCCCCAGCTCAGTCATGCGGGCGAATTCGCGTTTCGCTTCCTGGAGCTTGCCTGGCGGTAGGCGTCGTGCTCGTTGGTAGACTGGCGGTCCTTCTGTGACTATGTGGTGATGAACATCCTTCTTGGACACCTCAGGTGGCTTTGAAGGAGATGTTACGTCCGGAAAATCCGCAAGGATGGTTGCGTAGACGTCGTTTGTTCGGGCGAACGTGGATATGGTCGGAATTCTAGAGGTCGTGTAACCTGTGGCTACGGACAGTGAGGTTATGCGATCAAGTAATCGCTTGCCCTGCAAATCTACTACCAAGCCGTATTTTCGGAGGAGATCGGCTCCAATGATTGGTCGGGAGACATCCGCGATAATGAAATCCCAGGCGATTGCACGGCGCAGACCAATGTTCAAAACGATTCTGTTGGTACCATACGTTCTGATCTCAGCCCCGTTGGCTGCGTGAAGACGTAGGTCTGATGTCCTGGAATGACCTTTAGAGCACCGGCGCGGGATAACCGAAACGTCTGCACCTGTGTCTATTAGGAAGGTGAGTCCTGAGTTCCGGTCGCTTAGGGTTAGGCGATTTTGCGTAAAGTCCCCGCCATTGACCGCCCGGAGTGTTGGCGGGGGACCTAGTTTTCCGATTTCGACATACTGCACGGCGATCGGCACTTTCGCGCGTTTTTACCAAATGTCCGATGGTAGTAGCACGTGTCCTGCTGACGGTCCTTGCTGCGGGCCGGAGTATGTTGCCGTCCCCTGCTGCGGTGACGGTTGCGACTGGCGTGTCGTCCGCGGCGGGTATCTCGTTGTTGACCTTGGTTCTGGTGCAGCTCTGATATTCGTTTTTCTAGTTGCAGCACGGCTGCTCGTAGCTCATTCACCTCGGCCAGCCAGCCGAGTTGAGAACGGTGGTTGTTTGCAACCTCGTTGCTGGCACTGGCACTGTCGTTCATTGTGAATGTTTTTGGGCGCGGAAATGCGTGCACTAAATCGCCCGCACTCGCGACGTTCGAATGTCCTGCGTCGCCGTCGTTCTCGCACGGCTCGCGAATACCTAGCGAGATTTTTCGTAGGTAATCCCACGTTGTAGAACTGTTCGAATTATTTTACGCGACGCGGCACGAGAGAAAATTGAATCGAACCGGTGAATTCGATCGCGGGGCGCGTTTTTTACGGAGCACGTTTTTTTTCGCATCACGTCGGGCCGTCACCAACTTGTAGGGATGTGACGGTTATGTAAATAAATCACCCCGTACAAAAACTTAACATTTTATTGACTCCAATAAATAACAACTAACAACTTAACAATTTTAATGGTATGTTTCGAAATTAACGTCGCGTCGGCCGGCAGAAACATGTAACGAAGCAATAATGGCTGCCGTCAAGGAATGCCGCTACTCGTTGTGGCGTGGCGTGACGTACTGCGCTGCGGTGGCAAAACGACTGCTCTCGTCAGGGCGCGATCTTACCGGCGCATTGCGGTTGGTACGGCAGTGCTCTACAGTGATGTAGGGATGTGACGGTTATGTAAATAATTCACCCCGTACAAAAACTTAACATTTTATTGACTCCAATAAATAACAACTAACAACTTAACAATTTGAATGGTATATTTCGAATTTAACGTCGCGTCGGCCGGCAGAAACATGTAACGAAGCAATAATGGCTGCCGTCAAGGAATGCCGCTACTCATTGTGGCGTGGCGTGACGAACTGCGCTGCGGTGGCAAAACGACTGCTCGCGTCAGGGCGCGATGTTACCGGCGCATTGCGGTTGGTACTGCAGTGCTCTACAGTGAACTTAAAATTATGCTCACAGGTAAAATGAAATCATCTGTTCTATCTGCAGAGTCTGATTAATAAATGAGTGTTTTAACCTAAAAGTTAATCATGTCGAAAAATAGCGAAATTATCCAAAAGGATGATGTTACTCAAGCCGTACTTATTGCTGATAATTTTGGGGATGAATTCGCCCCGATTACCAACGATTTACCTCTGGTAAGTATTCTTTTCTATAATACATAGTATGTTTGCAATGTTAAAATTCTAGGCCCTACTACCAGTTGTTAATAGACCACTAATAGACTATAGCCTGGAATTTCTTGCTCTTGGTGGAATTGAGGAGACTTTTTTGTTTTGCTCAAGCCATGCAAATGCCATCAAGGAATTTATACGGTTTGTAATGATATTCTTTAATTATATAGAAAATATATATGTTATATTATATATGAGATCTAGTGTATAGAGATGTTTAAAATAACCCGCACTCATTTCATAACTTGAAACCTAATTTAATTAATATAATATTACCTACAATATATTACAATACTTTTAATATTTCTATAATTAAAACAATAATATTTAGTGATCTTTTGACAAATTATATATTAACTAGTATATACAGGGTTATTCACGCTATACGACACGGAATATTGTGGCCAAAATACGTGACTTTCAAAAAGTTTCACTTTGGGGATATATGGGGGTCTATTAGGGCTACTTTTTAAAATTACTTTCATAATATACAGGGTGTCCCAAAAACCCTAAAAGTATCAAAGTTGTGTTTTTTTTAATGAAACACCCTATATTTTATTGCATTTTTGGATCCTTCGATCAAAATAAGTGTGTGTTTTAATAAGGTTTTTATTACTTAAACCTTAAGGTTTTTGAAATAATTTGAATTTTGTAAAAATTTAACCTAATTTTCATGTTTCAAATACTTAAAAAGCAATTAAGTTATGCATACCAAATTTACACTGAAATGTAACAATAGATCATATTTTATTTTCCAAGTATAATAAATTTGACATCTTATACCGGGTGTAAAAAAATTGGAATTAAACAAATGAGAACTTTAAATGGCTATAACTTCATTTATTTAAATGGAACGCTATATTTATTAACTTATCAGCAAATGCACGTTTTAATTACCTATCGAATGGTATTTATATCTTAAATGTTAAGTCTTCTCGTTTTTACAGAAAACGCCAAAATATTGTTTATTGCACCGTTGTAGTACTTTTTAAGTAAAAATTTTAATGTATCTAGTTTTCTATGGTATTTAAAAACGTCAGATAATTAATTTAGTTTGCCACTTTAGTTTAAAAAGCCTGTCTTTTGTTATAGTTGTCTTATTTTGCATTTTTGTGTTAGATCGTTAGTAATCGTTATTGTTTGAACATCGCTGTTGTATTTTTTGGTAAAAAATGAAGATTTACTCAAAAGAAGGGGGTATTGGCATTATCTTTATGCTTGGAGAATGTCATCAAAATTGTTTATTGGCTTGTCGAGTTTATACTTAAAGGTTTCCCGAAAGAAATCACCCTAAGCCAGCCATTTTTGAGAGACTATTAAACCAATATAAAGAAATTGGAAGTGTCAGTTATAAAAACCCCAGTATAAGAAAATCTGTGTAAATTTTCATTTTTTACTATTAAATACAACAACGATGTTCAAACAATAACGATTACTAACGATCTAACACAAAACGCAAAATAACACAACTATAACAAAAGACAGGATTTTTAAACTAACGTAACAGACTAAATTAATTATCTGACGTTTTTAAATACGATAGAAAACTAGATACAAAAAAAAATTTACTTAAAAAGTACTAAAACGGTGCAATAAACAATATTTTGGCGTTTTCTATAAAAACGAAAAGACTTAACACTTAAGATATAAATACCATAAGATAGGTAATTAAAAAGTGCATTTTCTGGCAAATTAAAAAATATGGTGTTCCATTTAAATAATTGAAGTTATGGCCATTTAAAGTTCTCATTTGTTTAATTTTAATTTTTTTACACCCAGCATAAGATGTCAAGCTTATTATACTTGGAAAATAAAATATGATCTATTGTTAGATTTCAGTGAAAATTTGGTATGCATAACTTAATTACTTTTTAAGTATTTGCAACATGAAAATTAGGTTAAATTTTTACAAAATTCAAATTATTTTAAAAACCTTAAGTTTTAGGTAATAAAAACCTTATTAAAACACACACTTATTTTGATCAAAGGATCCAAAAATGCAATAAAATACAGGGTGTTTCATTTAAAAAAACACAACTTTGATACTTTTAGGGTTTTTGGGACACCCTGTATATTATGAAAGTAATTTTAAAAAGTAGCCCTAAGAGACCCCCATATATCCCCAAAGTGAAACTTTTTGAAAGTCACATATTTTGGCCACAATATTCCGTGCCGTATAGCGTGAATAACCCTGTATAGTCTGTTCGTTGGATCTTTGGTCGTACGTCACAAATTATCGCTTCGAGAAACGACGCAAAAACATTCAGTCTGATAAAGGAAACCAAATGCGTTAGAAAAAGAACGCACTGTAAAACTTTCGTCGTTTTTTGAAGCGATAGTTTGTGACGTATGACCAAAGATCCAACGAACAGACTATATTCATGGTTACTTTTAAGCATAACAAAAAATCAATCAATATATAGTTTTTTTATTAAGGATAATATAAAAACATGATCCATTATTTTATTAAATCTTAATATTCATTCTGTTTGTTTAGTTTTTAAGAGTAAATTTCTACTTTAATATGTATGGATTGAAATACACATATAAAATATAATTCTGTGGATTGTGCTCACCTGGAATGTCACAACTTGCTGATGTAACAAGTTGCAGAATTGTGATTAAATTTCAGGTAACAAATTAAGAAATTAATATTTTCAATAGAGTTTTTCAAGTGCTCTTACAGTTTTTCAATTTACTTTTATTAGTGTATTCAATATTTCTATACAATTTTGTAGACTGGAATAATTTTATTTATTACAAAGTGTTTTTAGAATTATTTAAAATTATTACTTTTATAAATTTCATGTAATTATTATGGTTATTTTTCATCCTTGATAATCCTATACATTAAAATTCTTTATAAAAAATATATCAGTTTTTTGTATTAGTTTTTGTGCATTCTATATTTGGATATTATGTATTTGGT
The DNA here is from genome assembly GCA_963969525.1 of Ontholestes murinus. Lineage (NCBI taxonomy): Eukaryota > Metazoa > Arthropoda > Insecta > Coleoptera > Staphylinidae > Ontholestes > Ontholestes murinus. Next base: position 59,330,276 of record OZ018394.1, on the reverse strand, counting down.
GTAAGCTTTATTACTAAATTGTGAAATTAATTTTATATATTAACCAACTAATAACTGGAGACTTAAAAATTCCTTATTTTAATTCAATAACTTTTTTTAAGCCAATAACTTTTCTTTAAATATTCCCTATTCACTATTTTGTTATTTGCTGATCAAGCATCTAATTGAATCAGGTTTTTTGGTTTTCTCATTCAACATTGTCCGACACAGTTTAGATCAATAATCCAAATATATTAGCCCTGTCGAAAGTCCTGTAATTAACTTCCACACATTAACTTTCTATGAGGTAATAAAGCAATTGTTATTTTCCTTGCTAAATGCTGTATATTGGGTGAAAGTATATTAATTGCTAAAATAAGTCTTTTCTTTTAAAGAAATTTCTATCAATGTTCCATTATTTCAAAAAAAAATATTGTAACATTTAACCTTTCTTAATCACTCTCTCTTAATTGTTAATTTGACCTATATATATATACTATCAAAATGCCATTTACCTTTCCGTGTAGGCTGATTCAACTTATACAGAAATAAATTTGTCTTTCCTTAATAAACTTAAAGGTAGTCGTGAGCTAGAAAAGATAAATACATTTTAATTTTATATAAATACTAGAATTAATATTTAAAGACTTAAAATTAACTCTATTATCCTTATCTACATTGTTTAAACTTATATTTTGTTATAAATTATAGCAAAGGAATTGAAAGCAACTCGACATGGTCCCAAACAATGGAAGTTACCATCATAGTATCAGAAAGTTGTGGTTCTTTGGGCGATTGCATGAGAGATTTGGATGCAAAAGGATTGATACGAGGAAATTTTGTGTTGGCTGAGCCTGGAGTAATTTCCAATATGAAGTTATTGCCTATTATAAAGAAACATAAGTAAGTAATCTAAGGTAATATATATATACAAAGGCGGAAAAAATGGAAGCATAAAACCTTAACTTTAATGATTGTTGAGTTACGTGAAGATGTACTGTACTATAAATGAAAGATTGAGTCTCCTTTCTTCACAAAATTTATTGATCGCAAATGTACATTTTGGTCACGATGTGACCATTTTCAATGCTAAACTAAATACAAAAACAAATAAGCAAAAATTCATATCTAAACAGAAACTGATTAGTGAGGGCGGTAAAAATAGGTAATGATGATTACAATAATACTGTTTCGGTTAACTGGGGATTAGAGCAGTGTGATTAGTTCAAGTTTTATAGTATAAAACCTTAAAATAGTACAGAAATACCTTATAACTATTCGGGGATTATTGAAAAGTGATAAAAAGCTAATTATAATTTAATCATTGGTCGTTTCTGCAATTTGTACAGCCTGCTACTTAATTATTAAGAAGTTTTAGAAATTGAAATTGATCTCGGAAACTATAAGAGATAGAGAAACGGTTAAATGGGGAAAGAAGTGTAGATTTATGAGACGAATAAAATTCCACTTGCAAAAAAGTCAAGGGTAACTAGATATTTCGAAAAAAGTAAAAAGTGTCAATTTTTTAAAATCAATATATCTCGGTTATTATAACAGATAGAAAAAACTGTAAAGGACAAAGTTTTAGATAATTTTATGCAAATTAATAAAAAATAATCAGAAATTTTTTATCGCCATTATTTTCCGAGATATGACGCAAACTTACATTTTTTAAAATGGAAACCATAGTTGGCTATGACCTCATTCAAAAGGTAATTTTTTTCTCTTTAATTCAACATGGCATACGACATAGTTATTTCTAAAAATAAGTGAGTTATAGTAATTTTAAATTTTAATGTAAATAAAAAATGGGTAGCCATGAAAAAGGTGAAAGTAAAACAATTGCAGTTGTTTATAATAATAGTAATATTGTAATTATTAGTTTTACAGAGATAAACCAAAATGAAACAACTGCATAAAGTAATTTTGTAATTATCAATATATTAATGGGAAAGAAATTTTAATATTAAAAAAATATGGTCAAAGAGTCCACTGTTTTATTCCGGTTGTTGAGATCTCCTGGTTCTGAGATCCAACCGGTGGTTTTTGAAAATGCACGTAGAAGTAAAAAGAATTGTTTTCAAAACACTTAAAAACTTTAATATTTGAACTTGACAAAATATTTTACATACGATTAAATTAATACGTTTACAAAAGTAGCGTGTTGCTTGCTCAACGGTATTCACGTAAGTATCTTAAAATTTCACACGGGAAAATACAAAATAAAATGTGCCTCATTTTGGAAGGGGTGTGCGGGCAAGCGCTCTCTAACATGCGCTTCGAGGCTAAACAAGTCGTAAAAATGCAAATGAGGCTGCGGCGTCTTTTTGCCGATTCACGTGCACACCAGATAGTGGATGTATATACCCCAATAATTAAAATTACCTCGAATCCTGAACATACCGCCCCCCTTGAAAGACTATACTTAGTCTTTCGAAAAGTTGCTTAAAGTAACAAAACTAATATACGAATGTACAGACAGAAATTCCCTTCTTATGCGCAGCACTATTTGTTATCGCACTTAGGGAGTGGGCACAAGCACTTCACTGAACGTTTTGAAATACCTGTGGATGTTTTTACGGAGGCAACGCGCACAACACTGTCATTCCCAGGATAAACTTGAACTACCCGGCCAAGTCGCTATTGAAGGGGCGGTAGGTTGTCCTCTTGGATCAGTACCATATCTCCAACCTGGATGCTAATAGGAGTATCGCGCTTCCATCTGGATCTGCACTGAAGGGTATTTAGGTTTTCCTGGGACCATCTTGACCAAACATGTTGAGTTAAGCGCTGCATCAATTGATAACGTCCGAGCCTATGTTCTGGCACGTGATTTAGATCGGGATCCGGAAGTCCAGTTAAAGGCCGCCCAATCAAAAAGTGTCCCGGGGTTAAGGGTTCTAAGTCGTCTGGGCTATTAGAAAGAGGAGTCAAGGGGCGGGAGTTAAGGACTGCCTCAATCTGCGTTAAGCAGGTTAAAAACTCTTCATACGTCAACAACACATTACCAATCGTGCGGCGAAGGTGTGTTTTAATTGATTTAACACCTGCCTCCCATAACCCCCCAAAATGAGGGGATCGAGGAGGTATGAAATGCCACTGTATGTCTAGATCCTGCATTGCGGAAGTGACCTTGTTTCGAAATTCGTTTTGTTTAATGAAATTGTATAAATCTTGCAATTCTGATTTGGCACCGACAAAATTAGTGCCATTGTCTGAATAAATATGTAAAGGTTTACCTCGTCTTGCTACAAACATACGAAAAGCGGCTATAAATGTTTCTGATGTTAAGTCGCCTGCCAACTCAAGGTGCAGGGCTTTGGTTACAAAACAAACAAACACGCATATATAAGCCTTTACTGTTTTAGCGCCTCTGCCCCGTTTGGTTTTCATTAAAATGGGGCCCGCGTAGTCTACGCCGCATGTGTGAAAGGGTGGTGCGGGCGATACCCTTGGTGAAGGTAAATTTCCCATTATGTGTTTACTCGTTTGCATACATTTCTACCGTGTACGGGCCAATATTGACTTCTAGCTATAGATAATAAAGATTCCGGACCACAATGTGCATTTTTGACGTGTAAGTTAGAAATAATTAAATCCGTTAACGTATGTTTAGCTGGCAAAATTATGGGATGCATCTGATTAAAACTAATATTGCTATGCCTCAAGCGGCCTCCTACACGCAATATACCATCATTATCCATAATAGGACTTAGCGAAAGCAAAGTGCTTTTTGAAGAAATTTACCGATTGTTAGATAGTGAATTAATTTCGCCAGGAAAAACTTGCGACTGTGCAATCTTTATAAGCTTATTTGTCGCGTTATTTAGTTCGCTTGATGATAATGGGCCGACCATCCTACGATTTACTGAATTTCTAATATTAAAAATAAATCTTAGGCAATAAGAAATGACTCGCTTTAACATTGAGAAATTGGAATATTTGTCAAAAATGTTGAAATCATTAATTACAATATTTACAGGTTGTAAATTACTTTTAATTTCCGGAATGTCTACGGGTGGCTTTATTTCAATGATTTTCCAAGTGCTTGATTGTTTATTTAAAAAATCTGGCCCGTTTTTCCAGAGGGTTGATTTTGCTAAGGTAGTTGCGGTTGTACCGCGGGATATTAAATCGGCAGGATTTGATTTGGTATCTATGTGATGCCAGTTTTTAATATTAGTTTTGTCCTGAATCTCACTGACACGGTTGGCAATGAATGTTTTCCAGCGATTGGGTGGAGCCCTTAACCAACATAAAGCAATTGTGGAATCGCACCACATGTATTCCCTATCAAATTTAATATTTAATACAGATTTAACCTTTTCCGTTAACCTAGCCAATAAAACCGCGCCGCACAATTCTAGTCGCGGGATAGTAGTTTTGCGAAGAGGCGCTACTTTGGATTTTGCACATAATAAGTGTGTGTTAACTTGATTGTTATTGTCAATCGACCTAATATATAAGCATGCTCCGTATGCCACCTCAGAGGCGTCACAGAAGCCATGAACCTGAATTTCTTTTGGGTTATTGCATATCACGTTTCTTGAAAATTGTAATGTTTCTATGTTTTTTAGGTCAGTTAGAAAATTTAGCCATTTGGTATGTAAATCTGGGGTAATGGATTCGTCCCAATTTAATTTTAACTGCTATAATTGCTTCATTGTTATTTTTGAAACTATTATTATGGGAGATAGCAAACCAAGTGGATCATAAATTTGAGCAATGCTGGATAAGATGATCCGTTTTGTGACACGGGTGTTAACAAACAATGAAAGTTATCTGTTTTACAATTCCAGACAACCCCTAACGTTTCATCTGTATTAGCTAAGTCTATCAGATCAGTGTCACAGTTATGTGAGAATTCTTGTAAGATGGAATTATCGTTTGAGGACCATTTACGTAAAACGAAGCCAGCGGATTTAAGAATTGACGAAACTTCATTTCTTATTGTGAGTGTATCCTCTATTGTATTTGCTCCTGTTAATAAATCATCGACATAGAAATCATTTTCTATGACCGATGATGCGAGCGGACTAGAAATTTTATTTTCATTGGCTAATTGCTTAAGACATCTAATTGCTAGGAATGACGCCGCTGCTGTACCATATGTTTCTGTATTTAACTCGTAACATTTGAGAGGTTTATTGGGAGAATCTTTCCATAGAATTCTTTGCAATGACCTTTGCTCCGGATTTATAAGGACTTGTCGATACATCTTAGCGATATCGGCAGAAAGGACGTACGTGTGTCTTCGGAATCGTAGCAAAATTGAGAAAAGGTCAAGCTGGATGGTGGGCCCTACACATTGAATCGAGTTTAAAGATATCCCCGAATTTGAAATGGCCGAGCGGTCAAACACAACTCTTAATTTTGTGGTGGTGCTATCTTGCTTAAAAACGGGGTGGTGGGGAAGATAACATATTGGATAATTTTTCGATTTTGATTCAGCTATTTGACTCATATGGCCTAGTTGTTCGTACTCTTGCATGAACTTAAAGTATGACTGTTTTAACTCAAAATTTCGACAAGGCTTACGTTCAATACCTAGAAATCTTTGAACGGCAATTTTTCTAGTGTCACCTAACGATTTAAAATTTTCCTTTAGAGGTATATTAACGATAAACCTTCCATCTGATTTTATAGCGGTTTCTGCAAATATGTTTTCACAATAACTCTCCTCTGCCGTGAGAGGGGGAGGAGATTCAATGTTTTGTTCTATTTCCCAGAACTGATTAATTTGTTTATCTAAATTACAACAGGAATTTGCTGCGATAATGGTTGGATTATTATAAATTGATACTGGGCCCCCGATTATCCATCCTAGCAATGTTTTTTGTAAAGTTGGCATGTTTTCGCCTAATTTTAATTGTCCGATGCACAACAAATTCCAGAATAATTGTGTCCCTATTAGCATATCGATCCCACCATTCTTATTAAATGCAGGGTCAGCCAGCGTTATGTTTTTTGGTATTTTTAATTTCGCAGGATTAAATGAAATTATTGGCAATCCCTCGGTAATTTTGTCTAATAGAAAACATGATGTAACGTCTTTGAAAGCACTATGATTTGAACTAATTTTAGCATTTGTTTTGTACATTACATTAACTGGATTGCTATTAACTCCCACAACATTTACATTAACTTGCTCTAAATTAATTTTTTAAATATCGCACATTTTTCTGGTTATAAAATTTGCATGCGATCCCGAGTCGAGTAAAACTCTGCAATTGTGAGTTTTTTCATGTTGATCAAAAATATTAACGCAAGCAGTTGCTAAAAGCATAAATGAATTTTGTGTAGTTTGATTTGAAACAAGTGTTGTGGGTTGTGATTCTGATACTGCATTTTGGTTCGAGTTTGTGTGTAATAAGGTGTGATGGCGATTGTAACATTTTTTACAAACAAATTGAGACTTGCATTGATTTTTTGAATGGCCTTTTCGTAAACAATTTATACATAAGCCTAGATTTTTAACTTTTTTTAATCTATCATCGACAGACAATGTAATAAATGCGTTACATGAAGTTATATTATGCGAATCATTACAAACGGAGCAGAGAGCGTTGTTAGTTGTAAGCGAATTGACATTAAAATTTTGTGTTTGTTTATGTTGAACTTTGTTTACCCTTTGTGCCTGATAATTCGATTTTTCGCAGTGCAGAGATTCGAGAATATCGCATTTAATTTTTTATTCATTAAATATACAAGTAAGCTACCCCATTCTTGAACAGGTTCGCCTAACGCTTCTAGCGCTCTTAAGTTGCTTTGAAGAGAATCTAAGAAAAACCTAAGCGATTGATGCGAATTATTTTCAATATTAGGTAATTCAACGAAACCCTGAATATGCTTAATTATAATCAATTTTTTATTATTAAATCTCTCTTCAAGCAGCTTCCAAGCGGTTTGATAATTTATCGATGAAATTGTGACTGATTGAATCGTTCTAGCGGCGTCATTTTTTACGGCAGAACGTAAGTAATAAAATTTCTGAATGTCGTCTAATGTGTCGTTATTATGTATTAACGATTTAAAAATCTCTGCGAATTGGTTCCAATTATCATATGCTCCGTCAAAGGTTGGTATATCTAAGGTAGGCAATTTAACATTAGCTGCTGAATTTAATTGGGGCGTGTTAACATAAGTATTTAAATGCTCACTTACACCGGGAGTTGACAAGATTTCATTTTTTGAATTTTCGAAAAATAGTTCATATTTAGATTTCAAAGAATAATATGAATCCTCAAATGACTCTCTTTCGGCCAGGTGAGTCGTTATATAGGGTCCGCCAATAAGGGCGCGTGAACTTTAAAATTGAATAAAACAAGTTGTGCGTGAGGTAGAAACGAAATTTATTTTTCATTCGAAAGGGTATTCGACCCCATTAAGTATGGAAGATAACATCGTTCAAATGACCACCGCGGCTCCGTTTGGTAGCCCGGATCCGGGAGGTCCAATTTTCGATGACTCTGGAGCACATATCGGCCTCAATTTGAGCGATGGCGTTGCGTATGTTGACTTTGAGGTCATCGGTGTTTAGAGGCTTGTTGGCGTAGGCCAGCGACTTGAGATAGCCCCAGAGAAAAAAGTCTAAAGGCGTTAAATCGCACGATCTCGGTGGCCAGTTGATATCGCCTCCGCGCGAGATGACCATGTCCGGAAATCGCTCGTGCATTGTGGCATGGGCTGTCAGGCACGTGGCGCCGTCCTGCTGGAACCACATGTCGTCCGTGTCCATATCATCCAGTTTAGGCCAAAAGAAGTTGGTTATCATTGACCTGTAGCGCTCCCCATTGACGGTTATGGCCGCCCCAGCTTCGTTCTCGAAAAAGTACGGACCGATGATGCCGCCGGCCCAAAATCCACACCAAACAGTGACTTTCTGGGGATGCATTGCCACTTGGTGGACCTCGTGTGGGTTGTTCTCACTCCAAATGCGGCAATTTTGCTTGTTCACATACCCGTTCATCCAGAAATGAGCCTCGTCGCTGAAGATGATTTTTCGGCCAAAATGGGGGTCTGCTTCCAACTGCTCCAGAGCCCAGTCAGCGAACGCCCGACGCTGTCTGTGGTCGTTTATCTTGAGCTCCTGGGTCAATTGGATTTTGTACGGGTGCAGACCCAAATCCAGATGCAAAATTCTGCGAGTTGATGTCTCCGAAAGGCCAAGTTCCTGTGCACGACAAAAAATGGACTGCCTCGGGTTCTCGCGCACACTCTCACGGACAGCAGCGATATTTTCGTTCGATCGGGCGTTTCGTCGACGTGTCAGTGTTGGCTGGTTGTTTACTGAACCAGTCGACTCGAATTTGCCCACCAATCGACGGATAGTCGACTCTACAGGCCGATCATCGCGACCGTAAAATGGGCGAAGTGCGCGGAACGTTGCTCGAACTGATGACCCATTTTGACATGGACACCATGGATTAAATCCAAAATCGATTTGTAGTTTTCTCTGTGAAACCACAATTAGTGAATCGCGATTCATCTGTTCATAATATTTTTGTAAGAAACGTATTATCCTCTTAACAAATTTGTCTATACCACATACAGAAGGCCATTTGATAATTACAAAATTATTATTCTTATGCTGGTTTTTCTATTTGTTTAACTATGTAATACTAATAATTGCAATAATTGTTTTACTTTCATCTATTTCGTGGCTACCCATTTTATTATTTATAATAAAATTTAGAATGACTATAACTCACTTATTTTTAGAAATAGCTATGTCGTATGTTATATTGGATTAAAGAGAAAAAAATTACCTTTTGAATGAGGCCATAGCCAACTATGGTTTCTATTTAAAAAAAATGTAAGTTTGCGTCATATCTCGGAAAATAATGGCGATAAAAATTTTCTGATTATTTTTTTATTAATCTACATCAAATTATCTAAAACTTTGTCCTTTTCAGTTTTTCTCTATCTGTTATAATAGCCGAGATATATTGATTTCAAAAAAATGACACTTTTTACTTTTTTCAAAATATCTAGTTACCCTTGACTTTTTTGAAAACTTTGAAAGTGGAATATAATTTGTCTCGTAAATCTACACTTCTTTCCCCATTTAACCGTTTCTCTATCTCTTATAGTTTCCGAGATCCCCATAGAGAACATCAAAAAAACTCACCCTGTATATATACAAAGGCGGAAAAAATGGAAGCATAAAACCTTAACTTTAATGATTGTTGAGTTACGTGAAGATGTACTGTACTATAAATGAAAGATTGAGTCTCATTTTTTCACAAAATTTATTGATCGCAAATGTACATTTCGGTTGATATCTAAACAGAAACTGATTAGTGAGGGCGGTAAAAATAGGTAATGATGATTACAATAATACTGTTTCGGTTAACTGAGGATTAGAGCGGTGTGATTAGTTCAAGTTTTATAGTATAAAACCTTAAACTAGTACAGAAATACCTTATAACTATTCGGGGATTGAATAATAAAATGATTAAAATCCTTTAGTTCGTTGTAAAAAATTAAATAATAAATTTAAAAATACGAAAAAATTTCTTGAATCTACAACAGTGAGTCTTACTAATACTACAAAACAAATTAATTTGAAACAACTACTTCTCTGGCTAATACCTCGACAGACATTGAATGAAACAAAATTAATTTGCGTGTTACGAATAGTACAACTATCAAAGCAACACTAATTTGAATGAAATTATTTCTGTTGAATAAACTAATAAAGATAAAATGTATATCTAAAATATCTTTTATCAAATTTTATCATTTATTAGTTTATTCAACAGAAATAATTTCATTCAAATTAGTCTTGCTTTGATAGTTGTACTATTCGTAACACGCAAATTAATTAAATGTATATCTTAAATACATTTTATCATTTATTAGTTTATTCAACAGAAATAATTTCATTCAAATTAGTCTTGCTTTGATAGTTGTACTATTCGTAACACGCAAATTAATTTTGTTTTATTCGGGGATTATTGAAAAGTAATAAAAATAATAAAGAAGCCACAATGTGAAAAAATAATTGTAGCGAATAGCTCAATAAAATGATTTGTAAGTGTGTGTTACAGATTGGAAATTTTATTGTTACAAAAAAGGTACTACTTAATCGAATTTTATAATATAAATGCTATTTTATTTTATAATTGAAATTACTTAAATATGGATTGGTTTGACTTTTTTACTTTCCCTATATACGAAGTATATATAGGGGAAGTATTGTGATCGTGATTTTTTTTTTTTAATTTTTTTTGCGGAAATATCCGTTTTGAGGTCCCCTGAGTCCATTGCACTAATTTCTGGAAAAAAAAAATTTGTGTCTGTGTGTGTGTCGTCTGTCTGTCTGTCCGTGGGTGCTGTATCTCAAAAACGACTAATCCGATTGAGATGAAACTTTAAACTTAAGGTTTTATCGTTAAAAACTGGAACTGAAAAGCTTTTGGTAAACATTCATAAACCGGAAGTGGGTGTGTACTCGAGGCGTTTTTTGTTTTTTCGTAATATTTTTCTAAATATAAAAAATAATAAAAAATAGTTCAAACAAAAGTTAAAGGGAATGAAAAACTGAACAAGTTTTATAAAAACATATTTTTCATAAAATTCTTAACTTTTAAGAAAAAAAAGAAAAATTGAAAATTTTGACATTTTTTGCCAATTACTAATAAACTATTAGAGTTACATGAAACTTGTATTACAAATAGCTGTAGAGAATTTAAAAGTGAACAAATCATTAAGAATAGCGTTTTTACGTGGACCTCATAGTTTTTGAGAAAAATATAGGGAAAGTACTATGATGGCCACATCACCATTTTTAAAGTAATATTACATATATGTATTTTATATATGTTTTATTATTTTAAATATTTTAGCGAAATAACCAAAAAAGATAAGAGTGCTGCAATGACATTGATCTATCAGGAAACAGGTTTGGGAAAATTTCCACAGGATGAAGTACTTATAGCAACCAATAGTGCCAAGAGAATATTGTTTCATAGAAGATTGTGTCTATTTAAAGAGAAGAAAATTAATTTTCCTTTGGTAAGATTTATTTTTTTAATATACTAACAAGATTGAGAGAGGATATGATCAAAAAGATGAGTTTAATAATTTCAAGTGTGTATGTTTGTGTAATAATCTTTAGATGTTGTGTTGTTACTATTTCCTATTTTTGGTGATTTATCTAGACCAAACTGGACATGAAAAAAAAAACAGGGTAGACAATATTCAGTCAGATCACTGTAAATTTAATATTGGATAGTTGAAACTAACCAAGTGCGTCGAAAAATGCACCATAGGAAATTCAAATAAAAAAATACAAGAGAGTGCCGTTATGTTGTAAATATATATTACTAATAATTAAATTTATTTAAATTATATTTAAATGTCACCGCCAACTTTTACTTCTTTTAATAAAAAATGTTTGCAAAATGTAATGTTTATAACTGTTCATTAAGATAATGTTGATTTGTTTTACACTCTCATCATTCACTAATTCTATTATTATAATGATTATATGAATAATAATAATACTTATGATTTATTTTTAGGATATATTTCTAGAAAATCCAAATATTTCCCTGCAACACAACTTAAAAGACACTCATGTGGCTATTTGTTCGCCTTCGGTCCTTCCTTTATTTTCTGATAATTTTGATTATCAAACAAGAGACGATCTTATCCGTGGGTTGTTAATGATTGATGAAGTTTTAGACAGCACGATTTATAGTCATATAATCAATGGCTCTCAACATGGTGGAGCTGTCACAAATTGGAGCTCATATCATACTATCAGGTAATATATCAGAAATACAATTTAATTTGGAATAAAAATATTTTTTTTAGCCATGAGTTAATGGATAGATGGTTTTATCCACTTGTGTCTCCAGCTAAAAGGTAGTATTTTATAATTTTAAGTGTTAGAATTTCATAAAAATCCAAATATGCAAATGTAAATAATTTCATTCATATTTTATCAATAGTAAAAGAGATGGTAGAATCCTTACTTACCAATACAATCTTGTAGTTATAACAGGATACCTCAATCTATCGTAGATTAATTTATATCTTTAATAACAAGACAAATGTTGTCCAACTCATTAAATAATTTTTGAATTTAAAAATACTTTTTATTAAATCTATTTATTAAAACTATGATCATATGTCTGAACAAAGCATGATATATATTTGAATGATGTGCTATACATTAATTTTGCTTAATATTAATATAATAATATAAACATTCTATTTTATTCATATAGGAGTCGTGGTGTAGATAAAGTAGTTATGGGTAAAAACTGCAAAATATCTGACAGTGCTTCCATATCCCGCTCATTCATCGGCGATAATGTGACAGTTGCAAATGGAGTTATTATGCAAGATTCCATAATATTATCGAACACAAAAATCGAAAACAGATGTGTCATAACTCATAGCTTAATTGGAAACAATGCATTAATTAAAGAAGGTTGCAAAATAACATTTGGCAGTATTATAGGAAATGGTGTGATTTTACCCAAGGACATTGAATTATCTGATACATTAGTACAAGCTTCAAAACCAGAAGATTGTAAGATGTTATTTTATTTATAAGTTAATAATATAGTTGTAATATACATTTTTAAGCTGAACCAGAAGATACTATTGACGAAAGAGCCCATAAATTAAACCTCTGGTTGGATGATGAAGTCGAAGAAAATTTACCAGATACAAAAGTAGTTCAAAAACTATCCAGATTGCATATATATGCAGACATGCAGGAATCTGAGGATGACGGCTTTGAGACTTCTGATAGTGAAGATGATATGTCTTATACAACATCACCTGTTCCTGATGACACTAACAGTAAGTAATTAGTGAAGTGGTTCAGGTAAAAACTCCTTGAATAAGATAGCCAAGTAATGGGTAATTCAAATAAATACATTTTTTCACATACTGAATAGAAATACCTTATATTTATGCATCCAAAACCATTGAGATAAGTGGAATTTTGTTGCATAGTAACACTTCTCTACATGGATACACTTTATTTTATTTACTATTAGTCAATGTCAGTTACATACATTGTGTTATACAGGGTGACTGACGAAAAACCTTTGGTGCTGTATCTCACTTATTTTTTATCCGATTTTAATAAATAAAACATTAAATTAAACCATTTTTAAAAGACTTTAATAGGATCTGAACTGTTATTTTTTCTCGCACCCAGTTTTTGACAAAATACGATCAACATTTTTTTTTTAATTGCACTGTATATATATTTTTATTGATTTGCAAGGAGATTTTTTTTCTGAATATAAAATTGTAGACAAATTTATCCATACATCAAACTTAAGTCGAGAAATTGAGGATTAAAAAAATAAATAAAAAGTCAAGTATCCATTGTAAACAATATACAGACCCTATTTTAAATGTCAAAAGTGACAGTGACAGCCATTGATACAATACTGCAACGATTTTTAATTATTTCATAATTAAAATGTTGCAATATTTCAAACACTGTACTAGAATTTTGTGCTTCTACAGAAATCGTTTTTTAGTTTTTGAAATCTTGCAACATTTTTATTATGAAATTATTAAAAATCATTGCAGTATTGTACCAACGACTGACACTGTCACTTTTGACATTTGGAATAGGCTCTGTATATTGTTTACTATGGGTATTTGATTTTTAATTTTTTTTTTAATCCTCAATTTCTCGACTTTGGTTTGATGAATGGATAAAATCGTTTACAAATTTAGATTCAGAAAAAAATCTCCTTGCGGATCAGTACAAAATATATATACAGTGCAATTTGAAAAAAAAAAGTTGATCGTCTTTTGTCATAAACTGGATGCAAGAAAAAATATCAGTACAGTTCATATTAAAGCCTTTTAAAAATCATTTAGTTTGATGTTTTATTTATTCAAATCGGATCAAAAATAAGCGAGATACAGCACCAAAGGTTTTTCGTCAGTCACCCTGTATACACGTTGTCCCCTGAAATTTTGAATACAGGCATTTGAATGCATTACTTGTTACTTAGTTACCACGCTCGTCAAATATTTTATTGGACTGACCAACCGGAACTAATCAGTAACTTCTTTTTTGTAATAAAATAGGGAATCAAAATGAAACACATTTACACGATATTTTAATATTACTATTTTTACAAATATAATTCTGATGTAACGAATAACAAATAACTACAATGTTCATCTTATTAAATGTTCGAAACATCTCCTTGTTGAGCCAAACAATATTCCAGACGATCATAAAATTCCTGTTAAAATTTTGAAGCTATGTAAGTCAAATTTGACATACATATTGCAGCAACAATCATGGAAACCAATAATAATAATCGAGATACAATACATTACATTGCTCATATTCAAAATTTCAGGGGACAACGTGTATTCCATTTTTATATATCAGTGTCAAAAATGAATTCTCAAATACATTTGTAATTTATGTTATATGCAGTATGTGAAAAAATAGTGTGTACAACACGTGCGAAATGCGCTTTTCCGCACTCAAGTAAAAGCTTGATGCATAGCATTTCCACACTTGTACAAATAACTTTTATTGCTCTAGGTTGTTATTATAAATATTATTTTTTTTTTCAAATGTGACAATTTTCAAGTTAAATAATTAGATTTCAACATTTTTGTTGTACTAATAAGACATTTATAAATTAATTTGTTGATTTAATCATATAACAAAATTTATATTATAGATTTATAATCACATATTAGAAGTAAAAATGATATTTTTATTATTTCACAATAATTATTAATTTAATGGTTTTGTATAGTTTACACAGAGAAGGAAGTGATGGAAACTATTTTAATAATAATAATATTGCATAAACCAATCTATATACTATAAACTAACAAATTATTTTATAAGTTAATTTTTTTCAGTTGAATGTCTGCATACAAAACTAATAAGAAAATTTATGTTTACAGTTCACTGTAAGTGATGTAATAATCTGACAATGGATAATAATCTAGAAAAATTGAATAGGGTCTGAGTTTATATTATAATTTATTTCATTCGACTGAAAATTGTTACATTCTTATGTTATTCACAACTAAATTATACAAATAACACAATCACTGTTAGAACTATTAGAAATTATTTCTGCTTGGAATACAGTCCCACTATACTGTCTGTGCACTAATCCAATTTTTTCATTTTTCATTTTCAGTGTTCTTCACTGAAGTAACGGATAGCTTAGCCAGGGGTTTTGAAGATAAATTGCAATGTGATAATTTGATTCTAGAAATTAACTCGTCACGTTACGCTTACAATGTGACTCTCAGAGAGGTGTGTTTTTAATCATTTTCTTTTTTACTTCATTTCATCAGAATAAAATTTATTTTCAAATCCTTATAGTATTCATTAACACAAATATTCATTTCTTGGTAAAGTTTTAAATTATACAAATAAAAATTTTGCTTATTTATTATATTAATAGATAATTTTGCTAAAGTTACTTACTTCAATTGTATAAATACAAATTATATTTAACAAACATACATGAGAGATTTAAAATCAAAGTTTTACATTATTGAAAAAAAACTGAGAGACAATTATGTGAGGTTTCCTTTTAAAGGAAAAACCATAGTACAAATAATTTAAAAAATACTTGTTGAATTAGGGCAAATAAATTAAAATCATTTGATACTGTGTATGACAACTTAATACTATTTTGTGGTATAATTTAATATTTAAAGAACATAAATGAATTACAATTATGTTATACTGTTAATACTTTGTACTGTAGAAGTTAAAACTTTACCAATTTTTATGTTAATAGCTAATATATAGTGGTCTGATATTTTTAGGTACATTACAACGTTGTAAAAGCTATTTTGAACTTGCCATTTCAACAGTCAGGTGGGCAGCTGTATTTGCAAGCTTTGTCGCCTTCTTTGGTATACTTTTCTCCGATCCTGAAGAACTACATACGTAACGAAGAAGCAATGGCTGACTGTCTTCAAGCTATTGAGGTAAAATTAATTATGAAGTTGAAATTTTCTTAAATGTGTCTTAATTATCTCTTGGTGAATAAGGGCGACAAATCTTTAATAAATAATAATAAATTTGGTAATAATTACATATAGAGGGCAGAAAGACCTATCGTCAATAGCCTAGACAGTGACGTACTAACCGAAATTAACTAGAACAAAATTTTATGCAAGTTGCTGTAATAAAAATGTTGTATATCTTGATAAAGATTTTAAAATGAGCCAAGAAACAAATTTATTTTTAAATGCTAGATAACATATAAATACAAATTAAATGGAAACTACTTACATTTAAAATAATTTAATATAATGTGGATATTACTTACAATTTTTAAATTTAAGGATGTCGCAGCTGCCAACAATGAATTAAATGAATGCATCCATAAAATACTTAACTGGTTCTATGACAAAGATCACCTAAGCGAAGAATCCATGATAAAATGGTTTTCCAAACTAGATAAGAGTAGTAGACTCCACAACCGTGTCCTACCCTTCATCAAATGGTTGCAAGAAGCTGAAGAAGAATCTAGCGAAGAGGAGAGTGAATAAATATATGTAAAAAACAGATTTTAAATAAAAATTCTTTATTTATAAATTATATACATCCCACCACATATATTTACTCTGTTGGTTTTATACGCAAAATGACAGGCACACTTGTACAAGGAAGAAAGCCTAGTTCTGTCACAACAGCCGTCACTAAATCTGGAGGGGTTACATCATACATTAGGTTTAAGGGGGTGAGAGCGTTTTTCTTTTTCAAGATGTCATGAGAGTCGGAATTTTCAAGAATTCTGTCAGGATCACCTGAAAAATAAAAAGTCCTTAGGTCATTGTAGAAAATTAATTCATAATTTAAAAATACGAAAACATTTCATAAATCTATTGAAAAAACTACATCCCTTGGTAATACTTCGACAAATATTGAATTATACTAAAGTAATTTGTGTGTTACAAAATAGAAAAGCTATAAACAGTTTTTTGAGAGATCTGTCAGGAGTAACATGTGATAATACAATTCCTAAAGTCAATGAATTAATTCTCTTTGTTTTAGTGATGGGCAAGATCGATCAAAAAAGATCGACTGCTCGATACTTGCAAGTGATCGAGCCGCTCGATCTTTCTCGATCGGCTCGATCTTTTCGATCGGCTCGATCTTTTCGATCGGATCGATCTTTTCGATCGGATCGAGCGGCTCGATCGTTTCGATCGGATCGATCTTTTCGAGCGGCTCGATCGTTTCGATCGGATCGATCTTTTCGAGCGGCTCGATCTTTTCGATCGGATCGAGCGGCTCGATCGTTTCGATCGGATCGAGCGGCTCGATCGTTTCGATCGGATCGATCTTTCCGATCGTCTCGATCTTTCTGATCGGCTCGATCTTTTTGATCGGCTCGATCATTTCAAACCACTTGACGGCTCGATCTTTTTGGAGTGGATCGGCCTAGGAAAGATCGATAATTGAATCACACTATTTCTTTAAGTTATTCTCTTTTATGCAGCCTTTATTAGGCCATAAGAGCGAGCAACGGTTAATCTTTCACGATAATGAAAATAAATATTTGAAAATTATTCCAGATGTATCATAATTTTCATAGTTACTTATCTTAAAAGATAATCTTACTGATTCTAATTTTTAATTTAATATGATTAAAAAATACTTTTTATTATTATTAATTTAAGTACTGTTAAGTAATAAACTATTTAATAGACAACTGTTACTCGTATTTAAATTCAACAAATTAGTAATTATTTAATTTAATGAACAAAATAGTACTTCTCATCAAAGTGGTCACTTAAAAATATAACTGGACAGTAGAGGTGAGATAAATAATTACTTTTCAATAACGGTTATACTAAGAAGTAACTAGTTATTTTTAACGTTATTTAATAATGGTCACTAAATACTATTCATTTTTAATAAAGATTTATGTTGATTCATTTTATAATAGCTATTTATTTACTAAATATACTTATAATTTAACAAAAAGAAATACAGTATGTAATATTAAATAAAACACTAGTTTGGCACTTTTTTCACTTGGTTTATTTTATAGCTAAATGTACATTTCGGTCACAAAGTGACCATTTTCAATAGCAAACTGAAAATTGCTATTGAAAATGGTCACTTTGTGACCGAAATGTACATTTAGCTATAAAATAAACCAAGTGAAAAAAGTGCCAAACTAGTGTTTTATTTAATATAATATGTAGAAAATAACAAATTCAATAAGTTATTTCTTCTAGTAATTAATGTAATAAAAGCCGTCTTCTTAATTCTTTCGTAATTCATTTTCGTTGAGTGAGTGTAAATTGATGAATCTGTCGACGTCCACATTTTTGCGGCCTTGTCGATTTCTTTGTATTTTTAAGATGTATTTAACGTTCAGCATTGTTTACTTAACTTTTTAAGATATTGATTTGAAATTATTCCAGAATAGTTACTCATCTTAAAAGTTAATTTTACAGTATCTAATTTTTAATTTAATTAATATACATTTTTAAAACGTATTTCATTATTACGAAATAATTATTTTTAAGTAATGCCAATAATGGCGATAAAACGATTTAATCTAGTAAAAAATAACAGGCCACAGAATTTGTATCATATATTCGAAGGGGATTTTTTTTCGGGGATGAAATATGTATTATAGGTGTTATTTTTTGGGGGGTATTTTTTGTGCGGGGGTGTTTTGATTTTTGAAAGGAGTTGTGATTTTACAGATACGTTTCACAACCTAGTTTTCTAAGGGAATGATTTTTCATGACGGATTTTTGTTTTTAATTTCCCCACCAGGGTGATTTATTTTACAAGGAGCTGTTTTTCGAAGAGAAGATTTTTTAGAGGGGTTGTAATTTTTCAGATACGTTTCATGACGTAGTTTTATTTTCTTATTTTATTAGTGATTTTCTGATCAACTGAATTCCCTCGATCTGTTTGATCGGCTCGATCTTTCTGATCGGCTCGATCTCTTCGATCCGCTCGATCTTTTCGAGTGGCTCGATCTTTTCGATCGGATCGATCTTTTCGATCGGATCGAGCGGCTCGATCGTTTCGATCGGATCGATCTTTTCGAGCGGCTCGATCTTTTCGATCGGATCGAGCGACTCGATCTTTTCGAGCGGCTCGATCTTTTCGATCGGATCGAGCGGCTCGATCTTTTCGATCGGATCGATCTTTCCGAGCGGCTCGATCTTTTCGATCGAGCGGCTCGATACTTCAACTGATCGATCATTGATTGATCGATCCTTCAGATGATCGATCTTGCCCATCACTACTTTGTTTGAATAATTTTAGGAAAACATGTCTTATTTCTTTATTATTAAAAGAATTGAACAAAAAATCGTATTATTTACGATTTATTTATATTAAGAATATACATGAAAAATAAAAAACATTGTTTAGTTATATTCCTATATTAGTAAAATATGTGAAAAAGAAAGAAATCCACTGAGTTGAATTGGGTTGATAAACATTTAAATTTTTCATAAACTTAACAGAAGCTATTAGAAAATTCAATGTAAAATTGTTATGTTTCATAGAAAACGGATAGAATACAAATTATATAAATTCTTGTAAAAAATGGATATAACATTTTAGTACCATTATCTCTACAATAGGATCAAATTTGGAACAAATCATTACAAAAAGTCCAATTCAAATAACAAACAGAGTTAAACAATCAGGCCCTGGACTATTTAATTCTTTATGATGATATAAATTCAGAAGGGATTGCCTAACATGCAAAAATTGAAATTTTTACATATTTTAAATTCAGTTTCATATAAACTGTGATTATTATTTCATTTTGTAATTCATACAATTATTATTTATATTTTGCCCTCAAGACAAAATGAGTGATTGGCAACTATCATCTTTCTAGAAATGACCCAATAATTTCAGAATTTCTAACTCAATTTAGTTTATAGTATGTACATTAATAAAGGGTAAATATAAATGGGCTCAAATATTAAAATTTACACTTACCAATTTCATTGTATACAATACTATCAGTTTGAACACGTTCGCAAAACTTGTAGGTTTCACAGCATACCAAAACTGGTTTGTTGTAAGCCCTGGCAACTAGAGCCACCTGAGCTGTACCTGTTCTAGCCATTACATACCCATTGGCTAGCAAAGAGTGTGCACCTAGAAGTACCTTTGTAGCCTGGCTCATTATATAGCTGGATGCATTTACTAAAGTGTAACTGCAACTTATGCCTGAATTTACTAACTTCCTAAGCATTTCCCGACCTTCAAATAAAGGTCTACTATCAACGACTATAACCTTGAAATGCTTTTCTTCCTTTCTGGCATCTGTTAAAATTTTCAGCACTAATGAAGAACTAAAAAGAAAAATTGAAATGTTACATAATAAAACAAATATAATTAATTATATATAATTTTAGTTTATGAAATCTCTTCTTAAATTGATTAATGATTGATGCTTACCATCCATATGTTAAAATAACATCACCATCTGTGATTTTCTCAGACACCTTCAGGCTGATAGCCTTCCCTGCAGTATGAATTTCATCTTCGACATATACATTGACAATATTCTGCAAACGCGACTTCTTTTCCACATCTGAGATATCAGTTTTAATTTGCGTGCAGTGAACTTTAAAATGTCTTAAAGCGTTTGTCATAGACACAGCGAAAGGTCGACATTTTTGTAGGTAGGCAACACTGGTTTGTAGACATGTTTCCAGTGATCTACACAAATCTTGTTTGGGTGGTGTGACAAAATCATCTATCAAGTCCTTCAGAGCTGATAATAGTGCCAAACACCTTGCATTTGAACCTAAAATAAAATTATATTTTTTTTTTGTTCGATTATACACAAATTTAGATTACCTAAAATTGTCTTTGAGGCATATTGTGCCCCAAGTCTGATAAATGAAGGATGAACATCCATTACCATACTCTTTTCCTTTGCTGTCAGAGGTGTAAAATGTAGGTGGTTAAACAATTGAACTTGTCCAGTCACCACTTTTCTAATAAAAATCTTCTTGGGGGTAGGCTTCCTCTGCAGAGGTGGCTTCTTGCTGGGATCGGTTTCCTCGGATTTATTTTCTTTCGCAGATAACTTTGCTAGTCTTTGTTTTTCTTGAAGTTCTCTACGTTCTACACGTAATTGAGCCTTTGATTTTCCTTTCATAAAAATATCCAAGAAGTAAAAATTAAAAATATAACATCATATATGTATATCAACAAAACAATATGTAAAAATGGTGATGTGCCCATCATAGTACTTTCCCTATATTTTTCTCGAAAACTATGAGGTTTACGCAAAAATGTTGTTCTTAATAATTTGTGCATTTTTTAATTCGCTACAATTATTTATTATATGAATTTTATCTATCTCCAATAGTTTATTAGCAATTGGCAAAAAATGTCAAAATTTTCAATTTTTATTTTTTTTCTCGAAAGTTAAAAATTTTATGAAAAACATGTTCGAATAAAACTTGTTCAGTTTTTCATTCCCTTTAACTTTTGTTTGAACCGTTTTTTAAAAATTTTCATATTTAGAAAAATATCACAAAAAAACAAAAAACGCCTCGAGTAAACAACCACTTCCGGTTTATGAATGTTTACCAAAAGCTTTTCAGATCGAGTTTTTAACAATAAAACCTTAAGTTTAAAGTTTCATGCCATTCGCATCATTCGTTTTTGAGATACAGCACCCACCGACAGACAGACACACACACACACAGACTCAAAAATTTTTTTTCCAGAAATTAGTGTTTTGGGTTCAGGGGACCCCAAAACGGATATTTCCGCAAAAAAAAATTTTGAAAAAAAAATCACGAAAACAATATATAAAATGGTGATGTGGCCATCATAGTACTTTCCCTATATTTTTCTCGAAAACTATGATGTTTACGCAAAAATATTATTCTTAATATTTTGTTCCTTTTTAAATTCTCTACAATTATTCCAGATATAAATTTTATGTAACTCCAATAGTTTATTAGCAATTGTCAAAAAATGTCAAAATTTTCAATTTTTATTTTTTTTCTCAAAAGTTAAAAATTTTATGAAAAATATGTTCGAATAAAACTTGTTCAGTTTTTTATTCCCTTTAACTTTTGTTTGAATCGTTTTTAAAAGTTTTTCATATTTAGAAAAATATCACGAAAAAAACAAAAAACGCCTCGAGTAAACATCCACTTCCGGTTTATGAATATTTACCAAAAGCTTTTCAGCTCCAGTTTTTAACGACAAAACCTTAAGTTTAAAGTTTCATACCCATCGGATCATTCGTTTTTGAGATACAGTGCCCACCGACAGACAGACAGACAGACAGACACACACACACACACACACACACACACACAGACACAGAATTTTTTTTTTCCAGAAATCAGTGCAATGGACTCAGGGGGACCCAAAACGGATATTTCCGCAAAAAAAATTTTTCAAAAAAAAATCACGAAAACAATACTCCCCCTATATACTACGTGTATAGGGAAAGTAAAAATGGTGATGTGGCCATCATAGTACTTTCCCTATATATTACTCGAAAACTATGAGGTTTACGAAAAAAAGTTATTCTTAATAATATGTTCAGTTTTAAATTCTCTATAAATATTTATTACAAAAATTTCATTTAGCTCCCATGGTTTATTAGCAATTGGCAAAAAATATCAAAATTTTCAATTTTTATTATTTTTCTCAAAAGTTAAGAATTTTATGAAAAACATGTTTTTATAAAACTTGTTCAGTTTATTATTCCCTTTAACTTTTGTTTGAACCGTTTTTAAAAATTTTTCATATTTAGAAAAATATGACCAAAAAACCAAAAAACGTCTCGAGTAAACACGCACTTCCGGTTTATGAATGTTTACCAAAAGCTTTTCAGTTCCAGTTTTTAACGATAAAACCTTAAGTTTAAAGTTTCATCTCAATGGGATGATTAGTTTTTGAGATACAGCGCCCACAGACATTTTCACGTATGAAAACAATACTTCTCAAATGGTGATGTGTGGCCATCATAGTACTTTCCCTATATTTTACTCGAAAACTATGAGGTTTACGCAAAAAGGCTATTCTTAATAATTTGTTCAGTTTTGAATTCTTTACAATTATTTGTAATACAAGTTTCATGTAAGTCTAATAGTTTATTAGCAATTGACAAAAAATATCAAAATTTTCAATTTTGTTTTTCTCGAAAGTTAAGAATTTTATGAAAAAAATGTTTTAATAAAAGTCGTTTATTTTCTCATTCTCTCTAACTATTGTTTGAAAAGTTTTGTAATATTTTTCATATTTAGAAAAATATCGACAAAAAACACATTTTCATGCATTTTCATGTACGAAAACATTACTATTCTTAATGGTGATGTGGCCATCATAGTACTTTCCCTATATTTTTCTCGAAAACTATGACATTTACGCAAAAATGTTATTCTTAATAATTTTTACTTTCCCTATATAGTATATATAGGGGAAGTATTGTTTTAGTGCGAGAAAATGTCTGTGGGCGCTGTATCTCAAAAACGAATGATCCGATTGAGATGAAACTTTAAATTTAAGGTTTTATCGTTAAAAACTGGAACTGAAAAGCTTTTGGTGAATATTCATAGACCGGAAGTGGATGTTTACTCGAGGCGTTTTCTTGTTTTTTGGTGATATTTTTCTAAATATGAAAAATTTTAAAAAATGGTTCAAACAAAAGTTAAAGGGAATAAAATACTGAACAAATTTTATTCGAACATGTTCTTCATAAAATTCTTAACTTTTGAGTAAAAAAATAAAAATTAAAAATTTTGACATTTTTTGCCAATTGCTAATTAACTGTTGGAGTTGCATAAAATTTGTATAACAAATAATTGTAGAGAATTCAAAAGTGCACAAATTATTAAGAATAATATTTTTGCGTAAACCTCATAGTTTTCGAGAAAAATATAGGGAAACTACTATGATGGCCACATCACCATTTTTACTTTCCCTATACACGTAGTATATAGGGGGAGTATTGTTTTCGTGATTTTTTTTTCAAAAATTTTTTTTGCGGAAATATCCGTTTTGGGGTCCCCTGAACCCAAAAAACTAATTTCTGGAAAAAAAAATTCTGTGTCTGTGTGTGTGTGTGTGTGTGTGTGTGTGTGTGTGTGTGTGTGTGTGTGTCTGTCTGTCGGTGGGTGCTGTATCTCAAAAACGAATGATCCGATTGAGATGAAACTTTAAACTTAAGGTTTTATCGTTAAAAACTGGAACTGAAAAGCTTTTGGTAAACATTCATAAACCGGAAGTGAATGTTTACTCGAGGCGTTTTTTTATTTTTTCGTCATATTTTTCTTAATACGAAAAATTTTAAAAAACGGTTCAAACAAAAGTTAATTGGAATAAAAAACTGAACAAGTTTTATTCGAACATATTTTTCATACAATTCTTAACTTTTGAGAAAAAAAATTAAAATTGGAAAATTTTGATATTTATTGTCAATTGCTAATAAACTTTAGGAGTTACATAAAATTTATATAACAAATAATTGTAGAGAATTAAAAAATTAACAAATTATAAACAATAACCTTTTTACGTAGACCTTATAGTTTTCGAGAAAAATATAGGGAAAGTACTATGATGGCCACATCACCATTTATTACTTTCCCTATATAGTATATATAGGGGGAGTATTGTTTTCGTGATTTTTTTTTCAAAAATTTGAATAGTATTGTTTTCGTGCATGAAAATGCATGAAAATGTGTTTTTTTTCGATATTTTTCTAAATATGAAAAATATTACAAAACTTTTCAAACAATAGTTAGAGGGAATGAGAAAATAAACGACTTTTATTAAAACATTTTTTTCATAAAATTCTTAACTTTCGAGAAAAAAAAAATTGAAAATTTTGACATTTTTTGTCAATTGCTAATAAACTATTAGAGTTACATGAAACTTGTATTACAGATAATTATAAAGAATTCAAAAATGAACAAATTATAAAGAATAGCCTTTTTGCATAAACCTCATAGTTTTTGAGTAAAATATAGGGAAAGTACTATGATGGCCACATCACCATTTGGGTAGCAATGTTTTCGTGAATATATCGGTCTGTGGGCGTAGTATCTCAAAAACGAATAATCCTTTTAAGATAAAACTTTAAACTTAATGTTTTATCGTTAAAAAGTGGAACTGAAAAGCTTTTGGTGAACATTCATAAACCGGAAGTGGATGTTTACTCGAGGCGTTTTTTTGTTTTTTGGTGATATTTTTCTAAATATGAAAATTTTTAAAAAACTATTCAAACAAAAGTTAAAGGGAATGAAAAACTGAACAAGTTTTATTCGAATTAGTTTTTCATAAAATCCTTAACTTTCGAGAAAAAAATAAAACTTGGAAATTTTGATATTTTTTGCCAATTGCTAATAAACTATTGGAGTTACGTAAAATTTATATAACAAATAATTGTAGAGAATTAAAAAATCAACAAATTATTAAGAATAACATTTTTGCGTAAACCTCATAGTTTTCGCGTAATATATAGGGAAAGTACTATGATGGCCACATCACCATTTGAGAAGTATTGTTTTCATGCGTGAAAATGTCTGTGGGCGCTGTATCTCAAAAAGGAATCATCCCATTGAGATGAAATTTTAAACTTAAGGTTTAATCGTTAAAAACTGTAACTGAAAAGCTTTTGGTGAATATTCAAAAATCGGAAGTGGATGTTTACTAGAGGCCGTTCTTTCGAATATTTAAAAAAAAATGAAAAATATTACAAAACTCTTCAAACAAAAGTTAAAGAGAATTAGAAACTGAACAAGTTTTATTTAAACAAATTTTTCATAAAATTATTAACTTTCAAGGAAAAAAATAAAAACTGAAAATTTTGACATTTTTTGCTAATTGCCAATAAACTATTAGAGTTACATGAAATTTATATAGAAGAGAATTATAAAGAATTCAAAAGTGAACAAATTATTAAGAATAACCTTTTTACGTAAACCTCATAGTTTTCGAGAAAAATATAGGGAAAGTACTATGATGGCCACATCACCATTTTTACTTTCCCTATATAGTATATATAGGGGGAGTATTGTTTTCGTGATTTTTTTTTCAAAAATTTTTTTTGCGGAAATATCCGTTTTGGGGTCCCCTGAACCCAAAACACTAATTTCTGAAAAAAAAAAATTTGTGTCTGTGTGTGTGTGTCTGTCTGTCTGTCTGTCTGTCGGGGGGTGCTGTATCTCAAAAACGAATGATCCGAATGGCATGAAACTTTAAACTTAAGGTTTTATTGTTAAAAACTCGATCTGAAAAGCTTTTGGTAAACATTCATAAACCGGAAGTAGTTGTTTACTCGAGGCGTTTTTTTGTTTTTTCGTGATATTTTTCTAAATATGAAAATTTTTAAAAAACGGTTCAAACAAAAGTTAAAGGGAATGAAAAACTGAACAAGTTTTATTCGAACATGTTTTTCATAAAATTTTAAACTTTCGAGAAAAAAAAATAAAAATTGAAAATTTTGACATTTTTTGCCAATTGCTAATAAACTATTGGAGATAGATAAAATTCATATAATAAATAATTGTAGCTAATTCAAAAGTGCACAAATTATTAAAAACAACATTTTTGCGTAAACCTCATAGTTTTCGAGAAAAATATAGGGAAAGTACTATGATGGCCACATCACCATTTGTGCACTTTTGAATTCTCTACAATTATTTGTTATATAAATTTTATGTAACTTCAATAGTTTATTAGCAAATGACAAAAAATATCAAAATTTTCAAATTTTATTTTTTTTTCTCAAAAGTTAAGAATTTTATGAAAAATATGTTTTAATAAAGCTTGTTCAGTTTCTCATTCCCTTTAACTTTTGTTTGAAAAGTTTTGTAAGATTTGTCATATTTACAAAAATATCGCGAAAAACCCGAAAAACGCCCCGAGTAAACACCCACTTCCGGTCTATGAATGTTCACCAAAAGCTTTTCAGTTCCAGTTTTTAACGATAAAACCTTAAGTTTGAAGTTTCATCTCAAACAGATAATTCGTTTTTGAGATACAGCGCCCACCGACAGACACACAGACACACAGACACACAGACACACAGACACACAGACACACAGACACACAGACACACAAATTTTTTTTCTAGAAATTAGTGTAATGGACTCAGGGGACCCCAAAACGGATATTTCCGCAAAAAAAATTTTTCAAAAAAAAATCACGAAAACAATACTCCCCCTATATACTTCGTGTATAGGGAAAGTAACAATTGGCAAAAAATATCAAAATTTTCAAGTTTAATTTTTTTTCTCAAAAGTTAAGAATTTTATGAAAAACATGTTCCAATAAAACTTGTTCAGTTTTTCATTGCCTTTAACTCTTGTTTGAACCGTTTTTTAAAATTATTCATATTTAGAAAAATATTACGAAAAAACAAAAAAACGCCTCGAGTAAACAACCACTTCGGTTTATGAATGTTTACCAAAAGCTTTTCAGATCGAGTTTTTAATGATAAAACCTTAAGTTTAAAGTTTTATCTCAATAGGATCTTTTGTTTTTGAGATACAGCGCCCACCGACAGACAAACGCGAAAACATTACTACCCAAATGGTGATGTGGCCATCATAGTACTTTCCCTATATTTTTCTCGAAAACTATGAGGTTTACGCAAAAAGGGTATTCTTTATAATTTGTTCAGTTTTAAATTCTCTACAATTATTTGTTATATTAATTTCATGTAATTCCAATAGTTTATTAGCAATTCTCAAAAAATGTCAAAATTTTCAATTTTTATATTTTTTCTCGAAAATTAAGAATTTTCTGAAAAAGATGTTCGAATAAAACTTGTTCAGTTTTTCATTGCCTTTAACTTTTGTTTGATCCGTTTTTAAAATTTGCCATATTTAGAAAAATAAAACGAAAAAACAAAAAAACGCCTCGAGTAAACATCCACTTCCGGTCTATGAATGTTCACCAAAAGCTTTTCAGTTCCAGTTTTTAACGACAAAACCTTAAGTTTGAAGTTTCATTTCAATCGCATCATTCGGTTTTGAGATACAGTGCCCATAGATATTCTCATTCACGAAAACATTACTATTTAAATGGTGATGTGGCCATCATAGTACTTTCCCTATATTTTACTCGAAAACTATGAGATTTACGCAAAAAGGCTATTCTTAATAATTTGTTCGTTTTTTGATTCTCTACAATTATTTGTTATATAGGTTTTACGTAACTCCAATAGTTTATTGACAATTGGCAAAAAATATCAAAATTCTCAATTTTTATTTTTTTTCTCGAAAGTTAAGAATTATATGGAAAATATGTTCAAATAAGACTTGTTCAGTTTTTTATTCGCTTTAACTTTTGTTTGAACCGTTTGTTTAAATTTTTTATATTTAGAAAAATATCACCAAAAAACAAAAAAACGCCTCGAGTAAACATCCACTTCCGGTTTATGAATGTTTACCAAAAGCTTTTCAGTTCCAGTTTTTAACGATAAAACCTTAAGTTTGAAGTTTCATCTCAATCTGATCATTCGTTTTTGAGATACAGCACCCACCGACAGACAGACACACACACACACACACACAGACACAGAATTTTTTTTTCCAGAAATTAGTGTTTTGGGTTCAGGGGACCCCAAAACGGATATTTCCGCAAAAAAAATTTTTGAAAAAAAAATCACGAAAACAATACTCCCCCTATATACTACGTGTATAGGGAAAGTAAAAATGGTGATGTGGCCATCATAGTACTTTCCCTATATTTTACACGAAAACTATAAGGTTTACGCAAAAAAGCTATTCTTAATGATTTGTTCACCATTGAATTCTCTATAATTATTTGTAATGCAAGTTTCATGTAACTCTGACAGTTTATTAGCAATTGGCAATAAATGTCAAAATTTTCAATTTTAATTTTTTTTCTGAAAAGTTAAGAATTTTATGAAAAATATGTTCGAATAAAACTTGTTCAGTTTTTTATTACCTTAAACTTTTGTTTGAACCATTTTTTAAAATTTTTCATATCTAGAAAAATAGAACGAAAAAACAAAAAAGTGCCTCGAGTAAACATCCACTTCCGGTCTATGAATGTTTACCAAAAGCTTTTCAGCTCCAGTTTTTAACGATAAAACCTTAAGTTTGAAGTTTCATCTCAAACAGATTATTCGTTTTTGAGATACAGCGCCCACCGACAGACACACAGACAGACAGACACACATCCAGACACAAAAATTTTTTTTCCAGAAATTAGTGTTTTGGGTTCAGGGTACCCCAAAACGGATATTTCCGCAAAAAAAATTTTTCAAAAAAAAATCACGAAAACAATACTCCCCCTATATATACTATATAGGGAAAGTAAAAATGGTGATGTGGCCATCATAGTACTTTCCCTATATTTTACTCGAAAACTATGAGGTTTACGCAAAAATGTTATCTATAATAATTTGTTCATTTTTTAATTATCTACAATTATTTGCTATATAAATTTTACGTAACTCCAATAGTTTATTAGCAATTGGCAAAAAATGTCAAAATTTTCAATTTTAATTTTTTTTCTCGAAAATTAAGAATTTTATAAAAAATAAATTTTAATCAAACTTGTTCAGTTTTTCCTTTCCTTAAACTTTTGTTTGAAACGTTTTCAAATTTTTTTCATATTTAGAAAAATATCACCAAAAAACGAAAAAACGCCTCGAGTAAACATCCACTTCCGGTTTATGAATCTTTACCAAAAGCTTTTCAGCTCCAGTTTCTAACGATAAAACCTTAAGTTTGAAGTTTCATCTCAATCGGATCATTAGTTTTTGAGATACAGCGCCCAACGACAGACATTCACGAAAACATTACTACCCAAAATGGTGATGTGGCCATCATAGTAGTTTCCCTATATTTTTCTCGAAAACTATGAGGTTTACGCAAAAATGTTGTTCTTAATAATTTGTGCAAATTTGAATTCGCTACAATTATTTGTTATATGAATTTTATCTATCTCCAATAGTTTATCACCAATTGGTAAAAAATATCAAAATTTTCAATTTTTATTTTTTTTTCTCGAAAGTTAAAAATTTTATGAAAAACATGTTCGAATAAAACTTGTTCAGTTTTTCATTCCCTTTAACTTTTGTTTGAACCGTTTTTTAAAAATTTTCATATTTAGAAAAATATCACGAAAAAACAAAAAAACGCCTCGAGTAAACAACCACTTCCGGTTTATGAATGTTTACCAAAAGCTTTTCAGATCGAGTTTTTAACAATAAAACCTTAAGTTTAAAGTTTCATGCCATTCGGATCATTCGTTTTTGAGATACAGCACCCACCGACAGACAGACAGACAGACAGACAGACAGACACACACACACACAGACACAAAATTTTTTTGTTCAATCCTGCAGTAGAAAGTAGAACTTTCATGCGTTGTTTTGTTGTTAGAAAGTTGCTGTTTACCTCACGCAAAATGGTTGCTATGGAGATTTAGTTTCGCCCACTCTTGTGTCACTTTCGCCCACTCTTATGTCACTTTCGCTCACGCTTTTATAAATACACATTATTAACACGCCGGTGGTGGCGCATTCGGTTGCGACCGAACTAGCGTTAACGAGAGTCAAGCAGCGTTCGTTCGGGTCAGCAGTTGGATGAGTGACCGGTACCATTGGGATACAATTAATGGTGCTTTAGAGTGACGGGGGCGATCCTTTAAAGTAACAAGCTCATTTACACACACACAAATAATATTATACTTTGTTACGGATGTTTGCCGAAACTTTATATATATTATTGAATATCAACTATTATTACAGACAAAAGTGGTACAAGTTACTTAGCGTCGCCAATTGTGTTGTTTATATGACGTAGACGATCGTGTTATATTGCCGCTTGTCTTTTTTTGTCGTCGCTCACAGCGGGACACTAGATTATTTTAGTGCGGGCCGTGCACGGCGCATCGAGCAACGCCGACCGCCGTACACTAGATTTTAAAGCGGGCCGGGCACGGCACATCGCGCAAAGCCGCAATACATTTCTTTTATTTGAACCTACGTTTTAAAATGAATTTTCGGCAGGATTGAACAAAACGTAATACACCACTCGTGGAGTTACGAATTCGCTCACTTTTGTACCTTCGCACACTCGGCTGTCGCCTCGTGTGCAAATTGGTACACGCGTGAGCGAAACGCGTACTTTCTCCACTTGTAGTGTAATATACTATTTTCCAGAAATTAGTGTTTTGGGTTCAGGGGACCCCAAAACGGATATTTCCGCAAAAAAAATTTTTGAAAAAAAAATCACGAAAACAATAGTCCCCCTATATATACTATATAGGGAAACTAATAATGGTGATGTGGCCATCATAGTACTTTCCCTATATTTTACTCGAAAACTATGAGGTTTACACAAAAAGGCTGTTCTTAATAATTTGTCCACTTTTCAATTCTCTACAATTATTTATTATATAAATTTCATGTAGCTTCAATAGTTTAGTAGCAATTGGCAAATAACGACAAAATTTTCAATTTTTTGTTTCTCGAAAATTAAAAATTTTATGAAATTTTTTTCTTTTTAAATTCAGTTTCTCATTCCCTTTAACTTTTGTTTAAAAAAAATTGTAATATTTTTTATATTAAAAAGAAATATTTGAAGAAAACAAAAAACGGCCTCGAGTAAACATCCACTTCCGGTTTTTTAATATTCACCAAAAGCTTTTCAGTTCCAGTATTTAACGATAAAACCTTAAGTTCAAAGTTTCATCTCAATCGGATCATTCGTTTTTGAGATATAGCGCCCACAGACATTTTCACGCACGAAAACAATACTTCCCCTATACATATATACTATATAGGGAAAGTAAAAATGGTGATGTGGCCATCATAATACTTTCCCTATATTTTTCTCCAAAACTATGAGGTTTACGCAAAAATGTTATTCTTAATAATATGTGCACTTTTGAATTCTCTACAATTATTTGTTATATAAATTTTATGTAACTCCAACAGTTTCTTAGCAATTGGCAAAAAATATCAAAATTTTCAATTTTTATCTTTTTTCTCGAAAGTTAAGAATTTTATAAAAAAACATGTTCGAATAAAACTTGTTCAGGTTTTCATTGCCTTTAACTTTTGTTTGATCCTTTTTTTAAAATTTTTCATATTTAGAAAAATATCACGAAAAAACAAAAAAACGCCTCGAGTAAACAACCACTTCCGGTTTATGAATGTTTACCAAAAGCTTTTCAGTTCCAGTTTTTAATGATAAAACCTTAAGTTTAAAGTTTCAGCTCAAGAGGATTATTCGTTTTTGAGATACAGCGCCCACCGACAGACACACACACAGACAGACACACACACAGACACACACACAGACACAGAATTTTTTTTTCTAGAAATTAGTGTTTTGGGTTCAGGGGACCCCAAAACGGATATTTCCGCAAAAAAAAATTTCAAAAAAAAATCACGAAAACAATACTCCCCCTATATACTACGTGTATAGGGAAAGTAAAAATGGTGATGTGGCCATCATAATACTTTCCCTACTATTTTTGATGATGTTTTACAGGTTGTAGGGTGGGATAGAGGCCCCCCACCCACCCTACATATTCATAAAAACTTGAATTCCTTATCGACTCGCTGTTTCCAATAAAATTAATTACAAAACTTTTTGAATGAAAAAGATATTAAAAAGAAAAAATTTTGAGTAACTAAATTAGTAAAAATTTAATGCATGATAAGTAGGTAAACTTGAAACTTCTCTATCCCTCTAATCAGTAAAACATAATAATTTAGTTAGAAATGGAAATTTTTTAAAAATTTCTAAATATCTTAAAGGAAATTCTAATAATTTGAAAAAGAACACAAAAAATTACTGAAAAATCCTAGGAACCTAGAAAAAACATTGGCACAGTGTTGGCAAAAAAAACCTAATAAATTAAAGAGAAATTTTTGCAAAATAAAATAATAAATAAAACTGGTAAAAACTTTTTGCAATTTATAAGAGAAATTGCTAGAAATTTATGAATCAAAATATTGCTGGAAACTTTAAACATTCCAGAAAAAATTCTATTAACTTAAAAGAGAACACAAAAAAATTGCTGGAAAAGTCTATGAACCTAAAAAATATTGGAAAAGAAGTGGCACAAAAATTCCTAGTAAATTGAAGAGAAATTGTTTGAAATTTTTAAAAGGAGATTTTACTGGCAAAGTCTAATTATTCAAAACGGAACAGAAATCTGAAAAAAATTGCTGAAGAATAAAAAAATGATGATTTGAAACAGAACAGAAATTCAGTAATAAAATTGCTTAAATAAGGTTTTAAAAATCTTGGATGCAATTGCTTTGCAATTTGGATAAGAAACTGCTGAAAAATTCTGAAAAGTCTAGAAAGAATTGTTCAAAAAATTTATAACCTTAAAGAAAAAACGGTGAAAATTTGTAGAAATATTAAGCAAAAGAACTGGAAAATATGTACTTGGAAATCTTTAACAATTTGAAAGAGAAGAGATATCCGAAAATTCACTAGAAATCTAAATGAAAATTTGAAATGAAATAGCTTAAAAATTTGCAACAAATTAAAACAGAATTTTTGGAAAAATCAAGAAATCTCTAGAAAGTTTTTGCAATTTGCAAAAATAATGAAAAAACCTTAAAACTAATTTGAAAGAGAAGAGAAATTTCTGGAGAACCAAAAATTAAAAAATTCTGTTTGAAGAAACTTCTAGGAAATGGGGATTGAATTTGCGAGAAATATTGAAAAAAAAATGGCTTTAAAATGCTAAATAAATTCTTAGAGACAGTTTTCGAAATTTGGAAGAGAAATTCTAAAAGCTATCTAGCAAAGATACTTTCTTTTCCTCACCTTAAATTCAAGACAGCGCAGAAAGACCTCAGGTCTATAGACCAGACGGAAAAACACCATCTATTTGTATTGTATTCATTTTTAATGTTTATATGTATTATGTTTTGTCCAAATAAAGATTATTGTATATATATTTATAAAATTTTCTTTTAGAAATATTGAAAAAAATGCTAGGAATTTCTAGAAATCTTACAGAAGTTTGGAATAAAAATTGCTTTAAAATGCTAAACAAAATTAGAGACAAAAAATGCTACAAACCCAGAAAAAAATAGCGTCTTTAAAATAATAATCTTGCAATTTTTAATTTTTAATTCTGAAGATTTCTATAAGTAAGGAAGAAAATTTAATAAAAATTCTAGAAATCTACAAAAAGAGAAATTCTTAGCCAAATAATAATAATAATAATAATAATCTTTATTGTCCAACAGATATACCATAAAAGGACAAATAACAAAAATGTATAGAATTTCTGGAAATGTCTTCGCAATTTGCTTAAAATTTGTAGAAATTTTGAAACAAATTGCTGAAAATGTTTAAAATCTAGATATATTTTTGATAGAAAGCAGAAATTCGGAAGAAAAATTGCTACAAAATATTAAAAGAAATTTTAGCAATTTGGTAGAGAAATAGCTGAAAAAAATTGTCAAAAGCAGAAAAGAAATTGTTGAAAAATTTAGAACCAGCGATATAAATCTTAAAAACTTTTTTTTTTTTTTTCTAGAAACCTTTAAAAGAAAAAAAAATGAATAAAAACGAATTTGTGCAGTCATCGAATCGCCAATGCTAAATTGGTTGAATTGGGCTACGAGGTGGTGCCGCATCCCCCGTACTCTCCAGACCTGGCCCCGTGCGACCCATCCATCCAGAAATGTTTGATGACTGCACGAAATTCGTTTTATCCAGTTTTGCCAAAGTGCCTGACTTGCTTCACAAGATATCCTAGTAAACAAAAACAGAACGACGCACGTGTCTGAAAATTTGACAGCTTACCTAAAATAGGTTAGCCTTGACAACCATCATAACAATTTCACGATACGCGCGCCATCTCTTGCCCATTCCGGAAACTTTTCAATCTACCCTCGTATGGAAGAAAATTCTTGGAAATATATTTGTTTGATTTGAATGTTTTTTAAGCAGCAAAATTATCAACGATTGATGCTTAAAGTTATCATGTACATGTAGGGTGGGTGGGTGGCCTCTATCCTACCCTTAAATCAGTAAAACATAAGCGAGGGTTTTAATTAGAAGTTGTAAAATGTAAAGATACATAAAAAAAATGCTTTCCTTACATTTTTCTCGAAAACTATGAGATTTATGTTTTTAATTTTTAATTTTTCTCGCAAGTTAAGGACTTAAAACATATTTTAATAAAACTTGTTCAGTTTTTCATTCCCTTTAAATTTTATTTGAAAAGTTATGTAATATTTTTCAAATTTAAAAAATATCGAGAAAAACAATTAAACACTTCGAGTAAACATAAACTTTCGATTTTCGAATGTTCATCAAAAGCTTTTCAGTTTCAGGTTTTAACGAAAAAACCTTATGTTTAAAGTTTCACCTCAAAAGGATTATTCGTTTTTGAGATACAGCACCCATAGACATTCTCATTCACGAAAACAATACTTTCTCTATATATTCAAATAGTGATGTGGCCATCATAGTACTTTCAATTTTACTCAAGAACTATGAGGTTTACGCATAAAAATTAGTCTTAATAATTTGTTTATTTGTGAATTATCTACATTTATTTGTTAAATAAATAAATTGGCTAAAAATGTCAAATTTTTAAATTTTAATTTTTTTCTCAAAAGTTAAGAATTTTATGAAAAATATGTTTGAATAAAACTTATTCAGTTTCTTATTCTCTTTAATTTTTGTTTGAAAAGTTTTGTAATATGTTTGATATTTAAAAAAATATCGGAAAGAAACAAAAAAAGGTCTCGAGTAAACATCCACTTCCGGTTTGTGAATATTCACCAAAAGCTTTTCAGTTCCAGTTATTAACGATAAAACCTTAAGTTTAAAGTTTCATCTCAATCGGATCTTTCGTTTTTGAGATACAGCGCCCACAGACATTTTTACGCACGAAAACAATACTTCCCCTATATATACTATATAGGGAAAGTAAAAATGGTGATGTGGCCATCATAGTACTTTCCCTATATTTTACTCGGAAACTATGAGGTTTACGCAAAAAGGCTATTCTTAATGATTAGTTCACTTTTGAATTCTCTACAATTATTTGTAATAAAAGTTTCACGTAACTCTAATAGTTTATTAGCAATTGGCAAAAAATGTCAAAATTTTTAATTTTTATTTTTTTTCTCAAAAGTTAAGAATTTTATGAAAAATATGTTGCAATAAAACTTGTTCAGTTTTTTATACCCTTTAACTTTTGTTTGAACCGTTTTTCAAAATTTTTCATATTTAGAAAAATATCACGAAAAAACAAAAAAACGCCTCGAGTAAACAACCACTTCCGGTTTATGAATGTTTACCAAAAGCTTTTCAGTTCCAGTTTTTAACGATAAAACCTTAAGTTTAAAGTTTCATCTCAATCGGATCATTCGTTTTTGAGATACAGCACCCACCGACAGACACACACACACACACACATACACACAGACACAAAAAAAATTTTTCCAGAAATTTGTTTTTTGGATTCCGGGGGCCCCAAAACGGATATTTCCGCAAAAAAAAATTTTCAAAAAAAAATCACGAAAACAATACTCCCCCTATATATACTATATAGGGAAAGTAAAAATGGTGATGTGGTCATCATAGTACTTCCCCTATATTTTTCTCGAAAACTATGAGGTTTACGCAAAAAGGATATTCTTAGTAATTTGTTTAATTTTGAATTATCTACAATTATTTGTTATTTAAATTTCATGTAGCTCCAATAGTTTAATAGCAATTGGCAAAAAATCTCAAAATTTTCAATTTTTATTTTTTTTTCTCGAAAGTTAAGAATTTTATGAAAAATATATTCAAATAAAATTTATTCAGTTTTTCATTCCCTTTAACTTTTGTTTGAACCTTTTTAAAAAAAAATTCATATTTAGAAAAATATCACGTAAAAACAAAAAACGGCCTCGAGTAAACATCCACTTCCGGTTTTTGAATATTCACCAAAAGCTTTTCAGTTCCAGTTTTTAATGATAAAACCTTAAGTTTAAAGTTTCATCTCAATCGGATCATTAGTTTTTGAGATACAGCGCCCACAGACATTTTCACGCACGAAAACAATACTTCCCCTATATATACTATATAGGGAAAGTAAAAATGGTGATGTGGCCATCATAGTACTTTCCCTCTATTTTTCTCGAAAACTATGAGGTTTACGCAAAAAGGCTATTCTTAATAATTTGTTCAGTTTTGAATTCTTTACAATTATTGGTAATACAAGTTTCATGTCACTCTTATAGTTTATTAGCAATTGACAAAAAATATCAAAATTTTCAATTTTGTTTTTCTCGAAAGTTAAGAATTTTATGAAAAAAATGTTTTAATAAAAGTCATTTATTTTCTCATTCTCTCTAACTATTGTTTGAAAAGTTTTGTTATATTTTTCATATTTAGAACAATATTGACAAAAAACCTCATTTTCATGCATTTTCATGCACAATACTATTCAAATTGTGATGTGGCCATCACAGTATTTTCCATATATTTTACTCGAAAACTATGAGATTTACGCAAAAAAGTTATTCTTAATAATTTGTTCAGTTTTAAATTCTCTATAATTATTTGTTATAGAAGTTTCATGTAACTTCAATAGTTTATTAGCAATTAGCAAAAAATATCAAAATTTTCAGTTTTTATTATTTTTCTTGAAAGTTAAGAATTTAATAAAAAAATTGTTCAAATAAAACTTGTTCAGTTTATAATCCCCTTTAACTTTTGTTTGAACCGTTTTTAAAATTTTTTTTTTATATTTAGAGAAATATATCAAAATTTTTAATTTTTATTTTTTTTCTCAAAAGTTAAAAATTTTATAAAAAGTATGTTCAGATTTTCATTCTCTTTAACTTTTGTTAGTAAAGTTTTGTAAGATTTTTCATATTAAAAAAAATATGGATAAAAAACAAAAAAATGGCTCGAGTAAACACCCACTTCCGGTTTATGAATGTTTACCAAAAGCTTTTCAGTTCCAGTTTTTAACGATAAAACCTTAAGTTTATAGTTTCATCTCAATTGGATCATTCGTTTTTGAGATACAGCACCCACCGACAGACACACACACATACACACAGACACAAAAAATTTTTTTCCAGAAATTAGTTTTTTGGGCTCAGGGAACCCCAAAACGGATATTTCCGCAAAAAAAATTTTTCAAAAAAAAATCACGAAAACAATACTCCCCCTATATATACTACGTATATAGGGAAAGTAATAAAATGGTGATGTGGCCATCATAGTACTTTCCCTATATTTTACTCAAAAACTATAGGGTTTACGCAAAAAAGCGATTCCTAATAATTTGTTCAGTTTTGAATTCTTTACAATTATCTGTAATACAAGTTTCATGTAACTTTAATCATATTCGAGATGGCGCCGTCAAGACCACCGGTTAAATCTGTATCTAGCGACGAAATTATATGTAAACAGTGTTCTGTGGCAGTTAAAAAATATGTCTCGTGCATCATGTGTGAGAATAATTACCACGCGAACTGTGTTGTTAAAATCTGTGGCATGTTTATAACAGAAAGTGGTGAAATAAACTGTTGTAGTCAAAGAACCTCCAATGCGACTATCAATGACGGGCGTGAAGAGGAATCATCTAAAATTGACTTTAAAATAGATGCATACATGTATCTGAAGCAACTTGTACAACATCTTACAACCGCTAATGAAGAACTTAGGAAGAAAGTGAAAGAATTGCAAGAATCGGGTCCAACTGAAGAGGTTATGGAAGATGTGTTTACAGCCAAATGCAATTTGCGGACGGAATCGGTAAATATTTCAAATCAAACGGAGTGCACTATAGGCAACCAAACCATCAACCACCATGTGGATAACGAAGAGCGCGAAAATGGCAACATTCCGAATTCATTGTCGCAAAATGTTAAACATTTAATAGAAACAACATCGAACAAAAGCAAGCCTAAAGTAAATACAGACGAATGGTCTTTAGTCCACCGTAAAAAGGTAAATAAAAATAAGAAAATCGTTGGTGTGTCCGATTCACACACCGGCCTAAAAGGTATCAGAAGAAGGGCCCATTTGCACGTTTATCGGACACATCCTGATACAACAGTGAAGGATATTGAAACACATCTGGGGAATTATAATATCTCAGTCATTGAATGCGAAAAACTAAATTCACGCCGTCCAAATGAATACACATCATTTAAAATAACAGTTCCTTTTGAAAAACTAGAAGATATTCAAGATCCAGCCATGTGGCCATCGGGTGTCTCAATTAGGCGTTTTTTATTCAAGAAGAGTCGGGAAATCGCAACGGAAAATTCGGGGCAAGTCGGCACGAAATAAGAACTCAAGAACCAGCAACATTATTATATATTAATATTCAATGCTTGCGCAATAAATTGGCAGAATTAGAAGCTTACACTATTGATAGAAATATTAAGGTAATTGCGCTAACTGAACACTGGCTTACAACTCATGAAGTTAATACCTATACAATAAATAACTTTCATGTGGGGTCAAGCTACAGTAGGCAGTTTGCTAAATGTGGCGGGTCACTAATAATGATAAAAAATGATATTGAGTTTTCCATTTTAAGTTTTTTATCTGTGTTATCAAAAGAAATGTTATGTGAAATGTCCGGTATAATTATATCTGAGACAAAATCAATTATTATAGTAATATACAGGCCTCCAAGTGGAAACTACTCGGAATTTCTCGACACATTAGAAATAATGCTTGATCGTATTAGTCACTATATGTCTCCAATTTATGTGTGTGGTGATTTTAACGTATGTTTTAATTCTAATGATAAAAAAGCAGACTTACTATGTAACCTTTTTACTAGTTACGGTTTATATAAAGTCACAAACCAACCCACGCGGCAAGGCAACTGCATAGATAATATATTCACAAATACCTATGATGAATCAAGTAATAAACATGTAGATTTAGTTAACATAGGAGTATCCGATCATCTTGGGATTTGTATCGAAGTCGAAGATGCAAATAAAAATAACAAAATTAATAAAATAGTACGGCCTATAACTCAAGCAGGTAAAATCGTATTTTATAATGTTCTAGAAGGCATAGAGTGGTCTGATGTAATCAATACTTGCATTGATTTGAACACAGCGTGGACCATGTTTATAGATAACATTAAATTTGCTCTTAACGTTGCGTTTCCAATAAAAACAAAAATTTCCAAGTCAAATCAAGTTAATATTAATTGGTTTGGCCCTGAACTTAAGGAACTACGAAATAAATTACATCTGCTCAGAGACATTCATAACAGGGTCAATTCAGAAAAATCAAAATTTGAGTATAATAACTTTAAAAAAGAGTATAAAAAACGTATTATAGAAGAGCAAAGAAAGGCAAATGAGAATTATATAAATTCTGCATCAAACCCCTCAAAAGCTATGTGGAACATAATAAAATCAAAATCACAACTGGAAAATCAGAAAACTGATAACATAAATATATCTGCCAATGACTTTAATATGTTTTTCTCTAACGTGTCTCAAACTGTAATTCAAGCAATACCAGGTTCAAGCAAAGATCCGATAAAACTATTAATGCATTCATACAGTAAAAATAACGATTATTTTACGTTTAAAGAAGTGTCCTTTGCAAAAGTTAGGGAGACAATAATGAAATTAAAAAGAAAACCAAGTAAAGACATTTATGATCTTAATATTGAATTAATTGTGACCGTCATTGATATCTTGATTAGTCCTCTAACATCCTTAATAAACTGGTGTATTAGATCGTGTATTTTCCCAGATGTTTTAAAGATTTCAAAATGTATACCCCTTTTTAAAAAAGGTGAAGTAAATGATGTGAACAATTATCGCCCTATCGCAATACTTCCCATTTTATCAAAGATTATCGAGTTTATTTTGTCTGAACAAATCACAGAATATCTAGAGTCAAACTGCATTCTTGATAATGCGCAATTTGGTTTCAGACAGGGTAGATCGACAATTATGGCAATTCATAAATTTGTGAATTTTATCATTGATGCCTTTGAGAACCACGATATCGTTGTCAGCAACTTACTTGATCTTAGCAAAGCGTTCGATTGTGTTAATCATGCAATTTTACTTAGAAAACTATATTTTTATAATTTCAGTCCTTCTAGCTGCAGATTTATAATGTCCTATCTAACCAACCGTAAACAAAAAGTCCTATTTAAGAACGAAATTTCAGGTGAACAAGATATCATCCATGGAGTGGCTCAAGGCTCAATTCTAGGGCCACTACTATTTCTATTATATATAAATGATCTCCCAGGCCAATTCCCAACCGCATCGATAGTTCTCTATGCTGATGATACCAGCATATCAGTAAAAGGTAACGTTCCAAACTCCTCTAACGAACAATTACTGATGCACATGAAAACAGCTGACTTGTGGTTTACTAGTAACAAACTAAAACTAAATAGGGAAAAAACTGTAGCATTAGAATTCTCATTAAAAAAAGACTCTGTACGAGAAAATGCTAAGTTTCTAGGACTCGTGTTAGATACCCATTTAACATGGCAGTCG
Organism: Ontholestes murinus; assembly: GCA_963969525.1. Lineage (NCBI taxonomy): Eukaryota > Metazoa > Arthropoda > Insecta > Coleoptera > Staphylinidae > Ontholestes > Ontholestes murinus. Next base: position 59,288,799 of record OZ018394.1, on the reverse strand, counting down.
CATGGAAATTATTTGGAAAATAAGCTGTCAGCAAATGTTTATTTATTACGAAATCTATCACGTTCGGTGGGTAATAAAATGTTGCTAAGTATCTATCACAGTTATATACATTCACACATAAGATATGGTATCATTCTGTGGGGCCACACGCAAATCATGGGTGACGTTTTTAGAGTCCAAAGACGGGCGGTCCGGGTATTAGCTGGGCTGGGATATAGGCAAGACTGCAGGGAGGTATTCAAGAATTATAAAATTATGACGGTACCTAGTACTTTTATAATGGAATGTCTTATTTATGTGATAAGTAATTTGCAAGGATACGCTCATAATAAAGACTATCATAATCACAGTACACGGGCACAAAACGACATTAGGCTACAGCAATTCCGGTTATCAAAAAGTAAAACAGGGGTAAGATACTATGGTGTGAAATTTTTTAATAGCCTGCCACCTAGTGTCCAACAACTACCTCTTACTAAATTCAAAAAATGGTGCAAAAACTATCTTACATCAAATGCCTTTTACACATTTGAAGAATTTTATAATAGTTTCAATTGTTAACATCATTATTAGTTATTCCACATTCTGCCAATTGTGTTTTATTTATACAATAATTTATTCTATCTAAATTCTATTTATTTATTTAATTATATGTTTTAATATCATATTTTATCTATTAATTTGTATTTAATTTTTATTTATACCACAAATTTTATCCATTTATTTATTTATTCTTTAATTGTGTGTTCTAATGTCATATTTTATATATTAATTTGTAATTAATTTTTATTTATACAACAAATTTTATAGATTTATTTAATTATTCTTTTAATTATGTGTATGTGTATGTCATATTTTATATTTAACATGTATTTCAATTTTATCTATTTATTTATTTTAATTAACTAATGTTATGTTATATTAATGTATTTTACTTATTTTTACATATATTTATATATTTTTTTATTATGTGCTATACAATTTTTTTCAACTAATGTTATTTATTATTTTAATTATTTGGTATATTTATTGTTTTAAATTTTAATTTATACAGTTTTTTTTATTTTATTATTTTATTTATTGCATGTTATTCAATTTTTAAATTAATTATTCGTCTTGCTATTGCTCCAAATATGTTGAAATTTTTTGTATTGACCTGTGTAAGATTTTTATCATTAGCACCAATAAACTATTATTATTATTATTATTATTAGTTTATTAGCAATTGACAAAAAATGTCAAAATTTTAATTTTTTTTTTCTCGATAGTTAAGAATTTTATGAAAAAAATGTTTTAATAAAAGTCGTTTATTTTCTCATTCTCTCTAACTATTGTTTGAAAAGTTTTGTAATATTTTTCATATTTAGAAAAATATCGACAAAAAACACATTTTCATGCACGAAAACAATAGTATTCAAATGGTGATGTGGCCATCATAGTACTTTCCCTATATTTCCCTATATTTTTCTGGAAAACTATGAGGTTTACGCAAAAATATTACTTTTAATAATTTGTGCATTTTTGAATTCTCTGCAATTATTTGTAATACAAGTTTCATGTAACTCTAATAGTTTATTAGCAATTGGTAAAAAATGTCAAAATGTTCAATTTTTCTAATTTTTTTCAAAAGTTAAGAATTTTATGAAAAATATGTTTTAATAAAACTTGTTCAGTTTCTTTTTCCTTTTAACTTTTGTTTGAAAAGTTTTCTAATATATTTCATATTAAAGAAAATATCGAAAAAAAAACAAAAAACGGGGGCGCTTTAACAGCCACTTTCGGTTTTTAATTGTTCACCAAAAGCTTTTCAGTGCCAGTTTTTAACGATAAAACCTTAAGTATAATGTTTTATCTCAAACTGATCATTCGTCTTTAAGATACAGCGCCCACAGGCATTCTCAATCGCGAAAACATAACTATTCAAATGGTGATGTGGCCATCATAGTAGTTTCCCTATATTTTTCTCGAAAACTATGAGGTTTACGCAAAAATGTTGTTCTTAATAATTTGTGCACTTTTGAATTCGTTACAATTATTTGTTATATAAATTTTATCTATCTCCAATAGTTTATTAGCAATTGGCAAAAAATGTCAAAATTTTCAATTTTTATTTTTTTTCTCGAAAGTTAAAATTTTTATGAAAAACATATTCGAATAAAAGTTGTTCAGTTTTTCATTCCCTTTAACTTTTGTTTGAACCGTTTTTTTAAAATTTTCATATTTAGAAAAATATCACGAAAAAACAAAAAAACGCCTCGAGTAAACAACCACTTCCGGTTTATGAATGTTCACCAAAAGCTTTTCAGTTCCAGTTTTTAACAATAAAACCTTAAGTTTATAGTTTCATCTCAATCGGATGTTTCGTTTTTGAGATACAGCGCCCACCGACAGACACACAGACACACAGACACACAATTTTTTTTTTCCAGAAATTAGTGCAATGGACTCAGGGGGCCCCAAAACGGATATTTCCGCAAAAAAAATTTTTCAAAAAAAAATCACGAAAACAATACTCCCCCTATATATACTACGTATATAGGGAAAGTAATATATATATAGGGAAAGTAAAAATAATTTTGTATTAACATCAGCAAATAAAAAAATATATGTATACAGTGTGTCCGCAGATGGGGACACCCAATAGTCATTTTTAAAAATAAAATAATTACAGTGGTTTTTAGTAGTAGTAGTAACATATATTTATTGACAAATTTTGTACATATTTACATTGGAATAGTGAATAATGAATAATGAATGAGGTGTTAATGTATTAATTTGTCAAAAGGCTATCGACCAGAGGTCTTTCTGCCTTGTGCTGTCCAGTCATATGGCGTCAGTCGTTATTGAGTAGTGGTTTTTATTTATTTGAATTTCACAAAAAAAAAATCAAGCAAATAATTTTATAAAATTAGAATTTGTATTTTAAAATTTGTATTCAGACTATATGTTAGTTTATAAACAACTTTGTTTAATAACATTTTTGTAAAAAATAATAAAGAATGGTTCTTATCCCTTGAAGTATTTTCATACTCTCCTAATTTATTAACTCGCTGTATATGTGATCTAAAATTTTCTTATCATCAATTCATTTTCTCTACAGGTAGAACTTATAAAAAATGACTTTTGGTCGTCACCCGTGGACACTGTATTTAATATAAATTATATAGAGCAAGTAGGTTAAGGAGTACTTTAAACTTAAAAAGTATGTCAAAACTCACTTACAATTTTTATAATAACCAACATAACATTTCTAGACTATCACATATAAACATATATTTCACAAAATTACAATATTCTTAAATCTCTTTGTAATAACAATACAATGGCCTGAATTAATATTTTTTTTGCATTAATGACCAGAAAATAAGAAAATAAAGCTCATGTAATATACTGGAAATAACAATAAAGTCCTTTATGTTAGAAAATTAGGTAATAATTAGAAAAACAAGGATATATTTAATAAATCTACAACAATGAGTCTTACTAAGACTATAAAACAAATCATTTATTGAAACCACTACTTCTCTGGCTAATACCTCGACAAATATTGAATTATATAAAAGTAATTTATGTGTTACAGATAGCAACACTAGTTTGATTCTTGAATCTTCACGGTGTTCACTTCGTGGTACATTTTCAATTTTTAAAATGAAGAAAACTTTTTTATACTACTTTTTATTACACTTTTCATGACTAGTTTCGATTACATGGTAAAATGAGACATTAACATTGTTTTTAGATCAAACACTAAACTCTAGAATTTAATTTTTAATGAAAAACAAAGATAAATTATTTGTATGAGTCAGGAATTTACAGTGTATCATGTCCAAATTGTGGGAGTTTGTACATCAGTCAATCAGGTCGTAATTTTCAAACTCGATGAAAAGAACATCAAAGATCATACAATTTAAAACATAATAATTCAACATTTGCAAATCACCTATTAGACTCAAATCATAATTTCGGCAAGGATATACTTTCGGTAATCCATCTTGCTCAGAAAGGTAGAAAAATGGATTTACTAGAAGCCCTTGAAATTCATAAAGTGAAAATTAATCCGGGATTTTCCATCTTAAACAACCAGGCGGACCTGTTGTACACCCCTCCCTTTGAAGCGTTTTAGTTTTAGTATATATACGGTTGTAATTTAGATTTTAAGTACTTGTTTGATAATAATTACCTTGTAATCGACTAGTCACAAAAAGTATAATAAAAAGTGGTATAAAAAAGTTAAGGTTTCTTTATTTTAAAAACTAGTTTGATTATTTAACACGTTGATGCCGGCGTTTTTGTACCCTACAATTATTCACTTAAAATGACAAAATTTGGCTCGCACGCCTAAGGTTGTTATGGTTGCTATGGAAATGACTGAAGTCCTAGATGCGCGATAAAATTATTTATTGTCACCCTGGAAGTAATCAGTGGCGTACCAAAAGCGTAAAAACTCTTGTACCACCGGTGGTACCCGCCGGCGTTAACATGTTAATCATTTTTAGTTTATTTGACAGAAATAGTGTTGCTTTGATAGCCTTGTTATTTGTAACAAGCAAATTACTTTTGTAATTTGTTTTGTATTCTTAGTAAGATTCATTCTTGTAAATTTACTAAATGTTTTCGTGTTTTTCTAATTATTAGCAAAGATAATATTTGTTTTGCTTACCTTCAATTTCCACACTAGTTTTTGGCTGCAATTTCTCATTCACATTTTTATCCTGTTTATCAGTATCAACAACCTTTTTCGGAATAATGTTAATGTTTGATGAATTAATTTGAGCATTATTTTGGGCCACAACTGGTTTGCTTTCAGTGTCTTCTCTTGATCTTTCCGATATCTTTAAAGCCCTACGTTCTTTTTTAGAAAGAGTTTTTGACTCTGCGTTATCTACCTCACCACTTTTATTTTTCACTTCAACCTCACATGTTTCATTCGTTTTCCGATCATCATTTTCGTCACATTTTCTCTTCTCACTGCCACCGCTTTTCTTTCTTGGTCTTCCCTCATTTTTATTAAGTTCATTTAGGTTTGTTTTATTCTCATTCACCTCTTCATTGTTTTTGATATCAGCCTGATTACTTTTTTCCTTCCCATCCTGCTTCTTCTCAGCGACTTTTAAAGCTCTCCTTTCTTTTTTGGAGAGTCCATCCGGGCCCACTTTCTCCTTCTTGCCTAGAACCAGTGAATTACAAGAAAAACTTACTTAATGTATCGAGTCTGACCTTTAACAGTCTTCGTTTCGTTCATAATTGACTAATTTTAGTGAAAATTAGAAAATTTTGTAAATTCCAGAATCTGATGCAATCAAGCCAAATACTTTTTGGGGTTATGAACGGTAGGTGACAGGTGTGCTAGTTTTGCTTCGTAAATTTTGTTGTCTGCACGATTACGATTAACTGTAACGATATTTCTTCTTGTAATTAAGTTGAAGATATATTGGTTTCGGTCTAATTAATTCGTTTTCGTAAATACTACCATGCCTAATTTAAATTTCCCGCTTCTGCATGTCATGTATTCATAAAATTAAAAAATTGGTTTATTTCCATTCCCTTTTATTAGTCAGCTGTAGGTATTAATATTTTGTGTTTCATAGTTATAATTTTAGAGATTGTAGTAAATATTTAGAATTGAGTCTCAATTAAGTTGGAAGAAGAACCTGTATTTATAGTCGTCTTTTATACATATGTCACTATATTTTTAATTTAAGGCTTTATTTTACCTAATTGTTTGTGGATTTATCAACGTTTTAATTTTTAGATTGAATCAAACATAACAATTTAGAATAATTATTGGTAATGGAATAAAATTCATGATTCACAAAATAATTTAATATCAATAATAATAATATTAAATTAATTAAACAATTTGTATTATTTCTTTTTGTGCATAAAACTTTACAGAAATCTGTAATTTTTATGTATCAACCATAGAAAATAGTTGGTATCCACCAAGTGTCGTTGAACTTAAAATTAACCTAAAATTCACGCGTTTTTTCAATTTTAAAGGTATATTTTGATTAGCAATTGGGTGAGAATGAGAAGGATTCAAGGAGCAGGTCCTTTCGCCGCTAGAGATCCAGAGGATGAGAAGAGGAAGGCTCGAGAATCCGTCTTGTCCAATTTACTTGTGTTTTCAATGATATGTGGATTACTCAGAGCAGGTAATTTTATAAAATGTAGATTTGTTTATTATTATTATTATTGCTATATTATGTGTCTACAATCAAATTAAAAAGATCTGTATTTTTATTAAGTATTTGTAGTGGTGTTTGGCTATCGACCACTTGGTTCTTATTGTATATTTACATTGTGTACGTAAATGAGCTAGTTACTTTTAAAATTCGCCTCTATCAACCATTCGATTGCTGATCTGGATTAACGATGCAACACTACACTGTCACCATCGCATTTTTATTTAAAATTCAAATTTATTTACGTGACTTTAAAAGCAAGGTTTAGTTTAATCCCAGATTTTGTATGCCTTTGTATAGGGTAAGTGGTGTGTTTACTTACTATTACTAGGACTAGTACACCTGTGATTTATACTTTTAACCAAAATATTAAGCTAAGAAAATAAATTCCATGTTAATTTCCTATTTTGTAAAAATATGAATATACATTCTATATACAATTAACACAAAGCAATTTCTTTTCAGTTCCATTTTTAACGAAGAATCTATAAGTGTGGATTTTATATCAAGAAGGAACGAAGATGTTATTCTGTTCGTCTCTTCCAACTGAACTTTGTGATCATTTGTATCTTATGTAAATCATTTTATAAATGGGTGTATGTAATAGATTGACTATATTATTACACAAATACATGTTGTAATGTTTGTTATACTCTTCAGATGTTTGTTTCTCTTACCCTTCTTCATTTCTCCCAATTAGAAACTAAAATATTATACATATATATATATACACGTTGTCCCCTGAAATTTTAAATATGAGTAATGTAATTTGTATTAAATCTCGATTATTATTATGGGTTGCTATGGTTGTTGCTGCAATGTGCATGTCAATTTGACATTTTTAAGCTGTAATGTTAACAGGAATTTTATGATCATCTGGGATATTGTTTGGCTCAATGTTTTCGAACATTTAATAAGATGAACATTGCAGTTACTTGTTATTCGTTACGTCAGCATTGTGTCCATAAAAATAGTAATATTAAAATAACGTGTAAATATGTTTCATTTTGATTCCCTATTTTATTACAAATTAGAAATTACTGATTATTTCCCATTGGTCAATCCATTAAAATATGTGATGAGCGTGGTAACTAAGCAACGAGTAATGCATTAAAATGCATGCCCATATTCAAAATTTCAGGGGACAACGTGTATAAGTGACTATTTACTACCACATTTTGTGTCCATGATTGAGCATGAGATTTGATATTTGGAAAATATTAATTTCTTCTTTTAGGCAATAACCATTGTTTATTCGTGTGGTTTGTAACACACTGGCGCCAGCTGTTTCAGGGCTTTTTGCTTTTGGCGCTTATCGTCGTTGATCACGAAGGATCCTTCCTATTTTTATTATTTCTAAATCTAACAAATGGAAATGTATTTATGCCTGTTTCACAAAACATATTTTTAAATTGTTTCAACCCATGAATTTATAATTAATTAAATTATAGTGATATCAAATCAGTACCATAGTACACTAATATAGGTAGTAGTTTGTGATCAGTACTTAATACATCTTAAGAAGAGATCATTAACCCTTTCGTTACGCTTTCTCGGTGCGCCGCGCCTGCTACAGTCGGGGGGTCGTACATAAGAGTGTACTTACTCACACCATGGGTATATGTATATTTCCTACGGTGCGTCCATATCTGAAAGGGGTAAAAAAAGTCTAGAAAAATAAATGCTACAGATTTTTGATAAAATGTGAAAATTACAAAATTTTGGATTAAAAGTTTCTAGAAATAGTGAGGAAAAACTTAACCTACAAATTTTTAGTATATTTAATCCAATTACTTTTAAAACAGATGAATAAGAAAGCATTGACGCAGCGAGACCTAGGATCAGATAGTTTTTCCTCGATCGTTGTCGTGAGCAGTATATTGCGTTTAGTCCCAGTGACAGTTTGAAAGCGTCACAATTAGCTAGACGACTAAAATTTTGCCACCAACCTTTTTAAAAAAATACACCTTCATGGATGATGTGGAATTAGTCCGAATGGTTGACGACATAGTGACGAAGAAATTGTGGCACAAAATAGTTGTCATCCACGTACAATATATAGTGATAGTTGTTACCGGCGTTCAGTTTACCTGAACGTGGTAACAAATGCGTAATTATATTTTAATCCATTTTACGAGCTACCCATTGCTCCTAATAATAATTTGCATAAATTCCGCATTATTGAAATAATCCAAACGAGATAATTTTCCAAAATGTGCAGCTGCCAGTGCCGAACAATAAATCGGACCCTTTTTCGGCGAACGAGGATAATTACCTGTTCCAAGAATTACCGTGCCTACGTGACAAGAACAAAGCCGCGGTACCTGAGATCACCATATAAAACCAGGCCCGACCATCGCTCTTTATCAGTCGTCTGCCATCAGCAGCGGTGGTCAGCCTGGTCGGTTCCACCGATTCAAGCCTCTTGTCTACTTGTATATATTGTATATTTTCTATGTCTATTTTCTGTCTATTCTGTTGTAATATATTTTCTTCTTCTCCGGCCCCATGTTTTAATTTACACACTTTCTCTTGTTCTTTTAACTTTTTTCACAGCTAGCCGGTGCCCCTACGTTGACGTGGAGTGGAAGCCCAAGCAAGTATCACCGACGGGAAACTGTTTAATCGAAGCCTGCGGCTGCTAATCGATGGTGAGCCTCGCCAGGGACCCTTGGGCCACCTCCAGTGCGTGTTGGTTCCAGAAAGTACCGTCGGTGCTACTTCCTTGCCAGTCCACCACGAGGACGTCCTCCGCGTCCCCGTTAACATTTGGCTCCCAACTAGTGGCCGAGTAAAACCCACACCCTGAAGACATGCTCTAATCTCTTCTAATATTTTCATGTTGTGTAATTAACCGTGATTCCGAGTCACCCGGGGCCGCCTTCCAGTATTCGCAGGGCAAGAGGCAGTCCACCAGGTTTCACTGAAAATGACGTCAACCCAATTCGACCTTCAGCACACTGGCTACAACCACCACCGTCAGCTTCAATCCAGCCGCCTCGTGCTTCACCACAACACCGGCAGCTCCGACGGATTGACTGACGACACACCAGCTCCAGCCGCCCCGCGCTCGATGCCGTGGCCGCCACAATGGACTGGTTCGCCAGGTTCCAGCTCAAGCCGCCCCATATACATCGTCGACGTTCGATGTGCAGGCCCTACTTGACTGGAACAACATAACGGTCTTGGTTCGCGCCGTGCCAGTGCACCCAGGATGTCAGCCCATCCCCGGCCGGACCAGCCGTAGCAGCCCTCAAGGATTCCACAAGCCATCCAGGGATGCCGAGATCCGGTGTGGGACGACCGAATCCCCTCACACCTTAATTTCGGGAGGATCTCCACACAAAGCCAGTGTTGCCTACCACGACGCCAGATCCAATGTAGGATGTCCGAATCTCCCTGCATCTCAACCACGGAAGGGTCTGCAGCGTCATCGGGTGCAGTGCTGTTTATCACCAATCGACAACAACACCGAAGACGTCCACTGGCAGCTATTATTTTCATTTCATGTCTTTTTCAAAATTATCTCGTTTTCCGGGGCCGTTTGTTACCGGCGTTCAGTTTACCTGAACGTGGTAACAAATGCGTAATTATATTTTAATCCATTTTACGAGCTACCCATTGCTCCTAATAATAATTTGCATAAATTCCGCATTATTGAAATAATCCAAACGAGATAATTTTCCAAAATGTGCAGCTGCCAGTGCCGAACAATAAATCGGACCCTTTTTCGGCGAACGAGGATAATTACCTGTTCCAAGAATTACCGTGCCTACGTGACAAGAACAAAGCCGCGGTACCTGAGATCACCATATAAAACCAGGCCCGACCATCGCTCTTTATCAGTCGTCTGCCATCAGCAGCGGTGGTCAGCCTGGTCGGTTCCACCGATTCAAGCCTCTTGTCTACTTGTATATATTGTATATTTTCTATGTCTATTTTCTGTCTATTCTGTTGTAATATATTTTCTTCTTCTCCGGCCCCATGTTTTAATTTACACACTTTCTCTTGTTCTTTTAACTTTTTTCACAGCTAGCCGGTGCCCCTACGTTGACGTGGAGTGGAAGCCCAAGCAAGTATCACCGACGGGAAACTGTTTAATCGAAGCCTGCGGCTGCTAATCGATGGTGAGCCTCGCCAGGGACCCTTGGGCCACCTCCAGTGCGTGTTGGTTCCAGAAAGTACCGTCGGTGCTACTTCCTTGCCAGTCCATCACGAGGACGTCTTCCGCGTCTCCCGTTAACATAGTGAAGCGAGTGATAGCGAACCAGATCTTGAGGGAAATGATATAGAGGAAGCACTGAACAATTTCTGTGAAGTTACCGTGGCCAATGAGAGCGAACATAATCCTTGCCCATAATTTACGGAAATTGCTGGACCTAAACATGAGCCACCAAGAAATTCCACACCCAGGGAGTACTTCAATTTATTTTTTACTGAAGAATTTTTGAGCTTATTGAGGAGTGAAACAAACTGATATTCCAGGAAATTTCTTGACAGAATGTACCACCAGGATCCAGAGCAGTAGAGTAGAAGAAAATCAGTGTCAGAAATGAGGGCTTTTATTGCTATTAAAGAAAAATGGGTGAGACATCCTTTGAGGAAGAGGAGAGCAAAAAGAGAGAGAGAGCGGTGAGAAGGAGAGAGGGGGAGATAGAGGATATGTCAGTGAGATGGTGGAGGCAGTGTTGAGGGAGATAAGAAAGGAGAGGGAGATGTGGAAAGAAGAGATGCAGAAAGTGGAGGAGCTCGGAAAATCGGTCGGCACCAGCAATGGAGTTGGCCGACAGCTGCAGGCAGAGGCTGCCGAGCGCGTCTCCGGGTGGTGGATAGGAGCGTGACCGAGAAATCGGCCAGTAGCTGGCATAGGGTCGGGCAGGTGGGCCACCCCCGCATGACCGGCCTAAACCAGCTGCCGCGAACCAACTCCCCCAAGCTACGGCGTACAGACATCGTGCCTAGGGCTGCATGGCACAGGGTTAAGTGTCGCGAACGATTCCGTTGGGACACCGGGCGACCTCCCAACGTAGTTGAGCCTTCTGATCGGGGCACTGCGCACAGCGACCACTTATTTCCTCCGTACTCGTGGGAACAATAATGGACCACCAAAATATAAAAACAAAAACTACCATAGGGGGCTCTTCGGAGAACCCTACCTCCCCTGGTGCCGCCACGGCTGAACCTGAACGACCTAAGCAGCGTTCAGGGGCGGCCAGACGACGCCAGAGGAGAGAGAAACTCGACCAGAGGGCAGGGACGTCTAAGCGTAACCTACCTCAGGGAGAGCAAGCGTTAGGGGAGGGGTCGCACCAGCGACGCCCTGCACCAGCGTCAGCACCCGGCTCGTCAGGGACGCAGAAGCGAAACCTGTCGAGCGACAGCACACCTCCGGGACTCCAAAAGAGACCGACAAAAACCCCGAGAGGGGGCGAAGGGCCTCCGGCAAAGAGAACCTTCAGTGACACACTGACGGAAATAGCGCTCGCTATAATACCGAAAGGATACCCAGAGACGAGCATAAATGCAGAGGAAGCCGAGGCTATCAAAGTCTCGATAATCCAAAGCATTGATGCTACGGTGAAAGGACAAGCCTCACCGAAGTTTCAGGAATGTACCCATAAAGAGGGATTCCTGAGAATAGTATGCTCCGACCTTCCAACCAGGACATGGCTCGAGAGCATAGCCAAGGAGAAGAATTTCCTGGGGAACGAAAAGGAACTTCAGATCATTGATTTGAAGGACCTACCGGAACCCAGGAGAGTACTAACGTGGGCTCCAGGACCACCAATAGAGGCCACCACCTTCCTCAAAAGAATATCGGTGCAGAACAACGTAAGCACCGTACCTGGAGAGTAGTCAACCAAAAACCGGACCCCAAGGGAACTCAGTACATCATACTGATGGACAAAGTCTCTTGGGGGAAGGTGAGCGAAGGGAAGAAGTTGCACTTCGGCCTTTCAACCATCACCCTCAGGGCGCTGGCGGCAAAAACCGTCGGCAGACCTGAGGAGACCGAAGAGGTAGCAATGGAAGGAATTCCAGTGCCCGGAGAGGAAGCAATGGACGACAGTTCGTTGCCCGAATCGCCGAAGGGTAAGTAATGTTCAAATTACTACAGATTAATATACACCACTGTAAGGCGGAATCTGCTGCCCTCAGTGCATATATCCTAAGAGAAAATATTGACATTGCACTTGTACAAGAGCCATGGCTTCACAAGGGAATAGTAAAGGGGTTAAACATACAGGGCAGGCGACTGATTGTCGCCGAACCAATGTGTAACCCACGCACATGTATAATAGCAAAACATGGACTGAATTTAATGCCATTATGGGACTTATGCTGCAGAGACCTAGTGGCAGCACGGCTGGAAGTAGTGGAAAGGGGAACGCGGAGGGAGTTTATACTCGGATCCGGTTACCTTCCCTACGACCAACCAGGACCACCGCCGCCAGACGAGATTCAGAGGCTGATACACAGCGGGAGCCACCGCTGATCCGAATACCGCTGATCCTTGGATGCGGTGCCCACGCGCACCACATTATATGGGGGAGCACGGACATCAATCCAAGAGGTGAGAAACTATTAGATTTTATCTTAGAGAATGACATTGAAATAGTAAATATTGGAAATGTACCCACGTTCGTAAACGCGGTGCGAAGCGAAGTAATTGACATAACACTTGCCTCTCGCAAGGCAAGTGAAATGGTAAAACACTGGCATGTATCTGAGGAACCATCACTCTCAGATCATCGATATATACGATTCGATATCGAATCAGAAGAAGCATCTGAAATCCAAAACAGAAACCCGAGAAGAACTGACTGGGACCTATACAAAGAGGTACTAGCCAGCCGAATCGGGGACTGTCCAACAGTAGCGAGAACAACGCATGAGTTAGAGCTCATGGTGCAAAGCATCACAGACTCTATAAATACTGCGTTTGAAGCAAGCTGCCCAAGAACTACCAAACCTACCTCAACCAGGGTCACCTGGTGGAACAAGGATCTTGATAGGGCTAAGGCACGCACCAGAAGACTGTTTAATACAGCCAAGAGAAACGGTGAATGGGCGCAGTACAAAACGGCCCTCACGGCATATAACAATGCCATTAAAAAAGCCAAGAGGGAATCTTGGCAAAAATTCTGAGGGGACATAGAAAGTGAACCCACAAGCTCCCTTCTACTCAAGACGCTCAGCAAAGATCATGCTGGGAACATCGGCTCACTGCAGACCAAAAATGGAAAGTACACAGACTCGGTAGAAGAGACCCTGCAGGTATTACTGCAGACGCACTTCCCGGGTTCTGCAATACTTGACAATCCTGTTTCCGAGGACCTAAGCGAGCCCAACGCAGGGGCTCCAAAACGGGACTGGGAAACAGCGAAAATGATAATTAGACCAGGTGACGTTGAGTGGGGAATTAACACGTTCAAACCATTCAAATCACCAGGTCCTGACAGGATATATCCTATCATGCCTCAAAAGGGGATAGCAACGCTGAGGAAACCACTATGTGATAACCTCAGAGCAAGCCTTGCCCTTTCATACATCCCAAGCAGCTGGCGGACTGTAAAGGTGGTATTCATACCTAAGCCAGGGCGTGATTCATATACCCAGGCTAAATCTTACAGACCGATCAGCTTGTCATCATTTATGTTAAAACTACTAGAAAAACTAGTAGACAGGCACATACGGGAAGGAGTTTTAAAGGACTCGCCACTACACCGTCAACAATATGCCTACCAAGCGGGAAAGTCATGCGAGCTAGCAATCCACCAGCTAGTGAGCAGATGCGAAAGGACCCTACAATGCAAAGACGTTGCGTTAGGGGCCTTTCTGGATATTGAAGGGGCGTTTGACAACACAACCTTCAACTCCATAGCAACAGCAATGGAGAAAAGAGGAATTAACCCGCAAGTCCGACAATGGGTAAACAAGATGCTCAGAAGTCGGACTGTGACGACTACCCTATATGGAAAAACAGCAGAAGCGTTAGTCGCTGGCGGGTGCCCGCAGGGAGGTGTTCTCTCGCCGCTCCTATGGTGCCTCGTCATGGACGACCTTCTGCTACTCGAAAGCCAGGGCATATATGCACTGGGGTATGCAGATGATCTGACCATTCTAGTAAGCGGGAAGTTTGGGACCACTGTATCAAACTTGATGCAGAAGGCACTAAATACCGTAGAAAGATGGTGCAGGAATGAAGGGTTAACTGTAAACCCGGTCAAAACGGCGATCGTCCCTTTTACTAGGCGACGAAAAACCAATGACATAAAATCACTACGTATGTATGAAATGGAAGTTCCAATCAAAAATGAAGTAAAATATTTAGGGGTCATACTTGATACCAGATTGAACTTCAACTTCCACCTAGAGAGCATCAGCAAAAAGGCCATGAGAGGACTTTTTGCGACCCGAAAAATGGTAGGACGCACATGGGGACTGAGACCCAGTATGACCAAATGGCTATACACTGTGGTCATAAGACCTATAGTGACATACGCGGCGCTCGTTTGGGGAGAAAAGACCCAAACCAAAAGTGCAGCAGTAAAACTCGAAAGAGTGCAAAGACAGGCGTGTCTGCTAATCACTGGGAGAACAACGCCCACGGCAGCCATGGAACACATATTATCGCTACCACCACTACATTTATTTGTAATGATGGAAGCTAGACAGGCAGCCTATAGGATGCACATAAATGGACATACTTTAAATATGGGGCCTTCAAGACCGGCAACATTTAAAGTACTACAAGAAGAAGAGACACTAACAATGACGTCCGATTTCACCAAAATCGTACACTCATTCCGGTACCTGACAGCATGTTGAAGCTGTCTAGACTGAGCAGACTGAAACTAAGAAAAATCACAGGACTAGTCACTGGACACTGTGACCTGAACAAGCACAAACATAGGATGGGCATTGAGAAAAGCCCCCTATGCCGTGGGTGTCTGGAAGAAGAGGAAACTCCCGAACACCTACTGTGCACTTGCGAAGCATACAAACAAGAACGCAAGGCGAAACTCGGGAAGCCCATGCTTCCTGCAGAACAGCTAAAGAATATCCCCTGGCAGAAACTCCTGGACTTCTTAGAAGATACAGGAGTTCAAAAGGAGTAAAACAGCCAGAGGCGCACAAAAGGACCACGGAGACCGCAGTGCAGGGACGCTAAGCGACACCACCTCGTGAGGATAAAAAAAAAAGTGGAGGAGAGGTGGAAAGCGCAGATGGAGAAGGCGGAGGAGAGATGGAAAGCGCAGATGGAGATGTGGAAGGAGCAGATGGAGAAAGCGAGGGAAATGTGGAGGGATGAATTAAGGGGGAGCTTTAGGGTGGATGAAAATAATGACCAATAAGAAGCTAATTAAGAAAACAGGAGAGAGAATATTTATTGATGATGAAAAAGGAGAGAAGGATACAGAAATATACAAGAGAAAGGGCGAGGAGGGAGTGGAATAAGGGAAGATCAGTAAGAGTGGGGTATCAGAAATTACAATTGAGGGGAAAGTGTGGAAGTGGCAAAAGAAGAGCTCAAAGAAGAGGCAAAAAGAGGAGGGGGACAGGGGGGATAACATTAGGCGTCTGGAAAGTGGCGGGGATAAAAGAGATGATTAGAGGTGGGAGGTGGGATGAGGAATTAAAGGGGTGGATGGCAGAGAAGGTAATAGTAGGACTGGTGGAGACATGGGTAACAAAGGAGAATTGGGAAGAAGTGAAAGCGAAGCTACCGGGGGGGTTTAGGTAGGAAATGAAGGAGGCAATAAGAACTGGAGAGAGTTGAGTTGGCCAAGGGTGATCAAATCATTGACCAGAGCACTTAGGCCTCACTAGGCCCGTTGTGCCCGAACTGGAGAGAGACAAGGAAGGAGTTGGAGGAAAGGAAGAAGGAAGATATGTCGTGTCGGGAGACTTTGATGCAAGGATGGGGAATTAATAGGCGGAATCAGTGAGGAAGGGAGAGGGATCGAGTGGAAATCGCAAGATAAATGTGTAAATGCTGAGGGGAGAAGAATGCAGGAATGGGTGATAGAAGACGGGTGTGAGATTCTGGACGGATGCACAGAAGAAGATTGGGAGGGGAAGAGAACGTATATTGGGACGAGAAGAGGATCCGTGATAGATAGACTATGTTATGGTGAAGGGGTGTAGGAAAAGTGAGGTGAAGAGGATGGTCGTGGAAGAGGTGGAGGGTTCGGATCACTTGCCATTAATGATAGAGGTAGAGATAGGAAAGGGGAGGAGGGGAGAAGACACGCAGGGTCAGGAAAGGGAGAAATTGAAGAGCGGAGAAAAGGCGATCAGGGAGATGAAGGCTAAGCTGGAAGAAGTGGAATGGGTGAGTGTGGGGACGATGGAAGAATTAGAAGAGGTGGTAGTGGGATGCGACAAGAAGGCGCGGGCAAAGAATGAAGGAGATAGAGGAGTGCAGACTGGCAAAGAGAGGGATGAGGAGGGCGAAGAGAGAGTATATGGAGGGTAGAGGGGACGAAGCACAGTGCCGTGTGGCAAGAAAGCAGTATACTAAGATATGTGAGGAACGGAAATCGGCAGTGGTAGAAGGAAAGATGGAGGAATTAAAGAAGTGTAGAAATGTAGTGGCTATGTGGAGGGTGTTGAGGAGTGGAGCAGAAAGGAAGCAGATAGAGGTGACACTGGAGGAGTGTGTTTATAAGTGTAAGAGAGGGAGCGGAAAGCCGTGTGGAATCAGAATGAGGCCGGATTATGTAAAGGCCGAAGTTTGGAAAGCGATTGGGGAAGAGGGGAGAAGAACGTTCAGAAAGGTTTTTAATCAAATATGGAAGGGGGAGGAGGAAATACCGCGGTCTTGGAAGATTGGGGCCGTGTGCCTGGTGCAAAAGGGAGGAAGCAGAGGAGAAGTGGATAACTATAGGGGAATAACCGTTACGAATGCGGGTTATAAAATAGCAATGACCGTAGTTAAAAATAGACTAGTAAAGGAAGCGGAAGAGAAAGGTCTTGTGCCAGAGACTCAGGAGGGGAAGAGGTACAACAGACCAGATATTTACTCTGGCCAGAATGGTAGAAAAAGTAATGGAAGAGAGAGGAAGTATGTATGCGGTGTTCCTAGACTTGAGAGAGGCGTATGATTCGGTACCTAGGGAAAGATTGGTGGAATGTTTGGAAAGAAGAGGCGTGAGTGAGGGGAAGTTTGAGTTTGTGAGGAGAGTATATGAGGAAACATGGGGAGTGGCAAAGGTGGGGGATACAGTATCAGAGGAATTTAGAACATGGATGGATGTGAGACAGGGATGCCCGCTATGCCCTCTATTGTTTAATTGTACACAAGTGAACTGGATGAAGTATGGAGGAGAGGGTAAGCGGGTGGCTTAGTGATTGGGAGGAAAAAAAAGTTTGGATGTTAGCGTATGCGGATGATATGGTACTGATGGCGAGGGACTAGGAGGGGGTGAAAGAGATGTTAGAAAAAGTGGAAAAGTACATGGATAAGAGGGAGTTAAGGGTGAATGTAGGGAAAACGAAATGGACGAGGTTTAGGAACAAAGGAAGGGAAGGAAGAATGAGAGAGCTGAAATAGAAAGGGGAAGTGATTGAAAGTGTTTAAATACTTGGGATTTATTTTTAAGTGTACGGGAGGATATGAAGAGCACATGAAATGGGTACAAGGAAAGGCGAGAAGAGCGTGGGGAGTGGTGTGGGACTACAATGAGGGATATGGGAGATGTCAGGTGCATGAAAGAAAGCCGAAGTATTTAGAGGAGAGCGGAATCGAAAGAGAGGATAAGGTGACAATGGCTAGGGCGAGGTGTGGGTCAGATGAAAGAGGGAGAAAGTGGTGGATGGGAGAGAGTTATGGGAAGTGCGTTTGGTGTAAGAATGGATGGGATACTTGGAGGCATTTGGCGGAGGAATGCGAGGGGGTGAGTGAAGAGTGGGTGGATGGGTGCAGGAGGGTGACGGACTGGATGAATGCGGATGGGGCCAGGGTAAATGTGCTGAGGAAAATAGGGTGGGAGAGAGGTAGGAGAAGAGTGGAGTGAAACAAGATATGGAAGGATTATATTTTTTGTTTATCTGTAGAATGTAGTTTAGTAGATTAGTTGTGTATATTTAAGGATGTCAAATAAAGGTTTCTTTTTCTTCTTCTATTGCTGTTCTTTTAGAAATGGGTGTCACACGGAGACCGACACTTTTCAGTTATTGGTCACCTAACCATAGACACATTCCATGGTTTGGCCAAATGTTTAGTCGAAATAGGTTTCAATTACGATAATTTGTAGGTTTTTCCTTACTGTAGACAATAACAAAACAGCACCTGATAGCCCAAGATATGACCTTACAGCAAAATTTAAACCAATTGTTACGCATGGATGCTAAATAAATCATTTGAATGAGTTATAATAACAAAATTTTACACATTTACAATATATAAATAAAATATTTATAATAAAATGTATTAAAGTCCTTTAGTTCGTTGTAGAAAATTAACTAATAATTGATAGCTGTGCTGTATGATATGAAAGTAAGTGGATTGGAGGAAAGAAGGCTAGTGAGGTATGGAGAGAAAGGGTGGACGCAGGACAGGGCAGATGGAGAATAGCAAGGAAGAGGATATATGAAAGAGTGAGCTTGTCGGAGGTGATGGTAAGGGAATGGTTGGAGAAAGGGGTGAATGTGGTAGAATGGGTAAACGAGAAAATGAAAGAGATGGAGAGACAGGAACAGATAAGAGTGAATACAATCAGGAGTATGAGAGGTGGCAGGTACAGGGGGACACACTGGGGACAGAGGAGAAAATAATCATGTCGAGAGCGAGATGCGGGTCAGACGAGAGAGGAAGAAAGAGATGGATGGGTGAAAGTTATGGGGAATGTGTGTTGGCAGAGGAATGTAAGGGAGTGGATGTGGGTTGGGTGGAAGGGTGTAGAAGGATAGTGGAATGGATGAGAGAAGATGGGGCCAGGGTATGGATCCTGAGATGGCTGGGGTGGGAAAAGGAGAGGAGAAGGGAATAAAAAAGGTGTATTACAATGTATTATAAAGGAAAAGAAAATGAATGTTATGTTCAGTTAGTTTTCAATGCCAATAAATATTTTTTGATAGCTGTGCTATTTGTAACATGCAAATTACTTTTGTATCATTCAATGTCTATCGAGGTATTAGCCAGAGAAATAGTTGTTTCAATAATTGATTTGTTTTTCTTCATTGAAGTAGATTTTTTATTATTTTTTAGTATTATTAAAATATTTATGTTATTATAATGAAGTACTTATTATGCAAAATTATATCACAAATATATTCATGACTACATAATTTTGTTTTTTTATTACTTATAACAATTACATAACATGTACCTTCGAGTATTTTTTATTTTTTGTTACTTATGTAATGCCTACACCGAAAGGTGAATGGCATTCAAATAGTTTAAGTTATGTGTTTGTGTTTTATATGTTTGAATAATGTATACTAGATAGCAACATTGGTAAATAAAGATTATTATTTTCGCATAGGCATCTCTTTTTCGCCCGGCACTAATAGGGTTAATACTAATTAGGCTTGCAATACCGGTGGACATCTGTTATTAAATGTTAGTTGTTATTTAAAAACTATAAATACGCAGAAACGCTAGTAACTTCAAATTTTCAAGAAAATTTTGCAATTGTTTTAATTGTGGGTGGTAATGACTTCTATCCTCATCAGATTGATCAATTTTGAATCTGAACAACAGCATATTAAATTAAACGTACTTTTCCAATCACATGTACACCTTGTTTATTACTTATTGTCTTTCCTCTGAAAGTTCTCCAACTTCTGCAACCTGTATTAATGAATTAGAATATTATGAACGCTAAAAAGCATTCGATGCCATTTCAAATGTGATATGCATCAGAGGTGTGGTTCAAACGGTCCTGCATCCAGTTAGCGTCGTATAACTTCTCCTGAGGTGGTGAATCCCGGTAACCTGAGCAACCTAGCCTAAGATGCGGTAACAACCCGTATGGGGGGCAAGGTCAGTGCTAACAAGAGCGGGAGATATGGCCCTCCGAAAAGGGGATTGAGCATGTGGCCAACTACCCCACCCAAATAAGTTATGTAACCAAAACAAGCGTCGGATATCGGTGAAAGGGATGCAAGAGGATAGTTTTAGAGGCAAAGTCCCTACTAAGGACGTAAAGGCCAAAGGAAAAAAGAAAGAAATGTATCAAGAGGTATAAACTTTTTTTGATGGCCAGTTCAAAGACTAGCATATTAATATGCTAGCAAAATCATTATTCTTTTGTAATTTGAGTAATGGGTTTGTCATTTAAAAAAAAAAACATTTTTAAGTAATTTTTTAGACTTCTTTCGTTCCAATTTAATTTCCTTGACCAGGAAGGAGAGAGAAAGAGAAAATTGTAACATGTACTCCACTCCATGTACAGTATGCGTTAAATGCTACTGCCCCTTACTCTGGACATAGATATAGATTGGAGCGCCCCTAAATAGTCTGTTAAGCAGAATATAAAATAAAACCACGAAAACGCCACATATTATCTTCTGTCATAAGGTCTATTGATACATGTATATGTATATAGTTTCTATTCTTGACCGGGAGATAGTATGGGGTAAGACTTTATTGGGTGTTCAGTTCTAATTTCTGAAGTAGACCGAACATGTAAGTATATACAGGGTGAATGACGAAAAACCTTTGGTGCAGAATCTCGCTTATTTTTGATCCGATTTTAATAATATTATACTTCTTTCTTTAGTTTTATTGATTTATCATTGTTATTAAAATAAATTTATAATACCAATTAAAATGGCGACTAAAGGTGAACTAAAGTGTAATGAGTGCGTGTAGGGTTCTATTGATATATGTATTATAAGTAAACCAAAGTGTTTGCATTAATTGAGTTACGTGAAGATGGTAATACCTTTTAAGTGTTTTAATCAAAAAACCAAAGTGTGATATTAAAAATCAATACGTTTTAGTGTATACATTTTGAAATTGATCAATTTATGTATTGTATATGTCAAAAAAATTTAAAAAGTCAATATACTTTAGTTTAAACTATTTAAACAGTGTTTAAATAAAATATTGACGACGTTGGAAAGCTAAAGACGTGTCTAAGCTAAAACCATGTTGGTATGTTATTCTTTAACCGGTTTTTTGTTTGTTTTGTTGAAAAATCCCAACAAAATGGATATATTTTTTGATTAAGTGTGAATTTAATTTTTGCTTTTCCCTTCCATTGATTGTGGTTTCTACCTCAATCGGAGCCTCGTTGTTGTTCCTCCAATATATTTTGGTTAGATTGGCACACAATCATGCATATATAGGGTATTCAATTTAAGTGAAGACATATCTCGAAAACTACATATCGAATAAAAAAAATTATAATTAAAATTTGTTCGCCTCGGAGGGGGACATCTAATGATACGAAACTCGACCCACTACCCTTAACCCCCTAGGGGGTAGGGGGGTGAGAAATAGAAAAGTTAAATCGGAACCCCCATTTTTTTGTACGGATTTGAAAAATAAGAAAGTTTTATCCGAAATACTTTTTGTATTCGTGACAGACGACGCTATAATCGACAAAAAATAAAAATTGGCAAAAATCATTAAAAAATGGGGATTTCCTGTGAAATACGAGGAGGTTCGTAAAATAAGGTTCCATATACTGATGAGAAATAATGCGACGTGCTGGGAGAAATGTAAAACACTGTCAAATCTCCCTCTCTCTATTACCACCTCTCCCGCCACGATACATCGCTCAATGCCGGTCTAGCAGCCTTCGAAGATGGAGCTCCCTATCGCTGTTATCGCCAGATGAGAAATTCGCGCTGTGATGCGTTTTTTAAGTGCAAAACGGAATGTAGGAGAAATATTGTCGAGGCGGTTGTCTTATACGCTGAGCATAGGGAACTTTATTTTACAAACTCCCTCGTATTTCTCAGGAAATCCCCATTTTTGAATGTTTTTTTGCCAATTTTGATAAAACTTTCTTATATAACGCCTGTGGAGAACGGTGACGATATATAATCAGAAAGAGGGGAGAAGGAGCAAGCAAGAAATTTGATCGTAGGGGGAGATTGTAATGTGAGAACAGGGAACCAAGACACAAAAGGGGTGAACCAAGAAGGACGGCAAAGAAGAGGAAGAAATTCGAAAGATGGGATGACAAGTAAAGAAGGAGTGGAATGGATCAGGTGGGCTGACGAGCAGGGTCTAGAAGTGCTGAATGGATCGACAGAAGGGGATTGGAATATAGAGATGACTTATATAGGGCCAAGGGGGACCTCATTAGTAGATTATGTCCTGGTGACTGATAATATCAGAGATGACGTAAGGGAATTTAGGGTGGAGGACAGATGTGGATCTGATCATTTCCCCATAACAGTGAAGCTTGGGGGGGAGGAAGAAGAAGTAATCAATACTACACGATTGGGCTGTTACTGGTCCAACAGGACAAAAAAGATATACAGAGACAAAATAAAGGAGATGAGTTTTCAAAAGGTGGTAACAGTGGAACAGCTGGGAGACAGGGTGAAACAGGCGATGACGAGAAGGAGCGGAGGAAAGTCTGTGAAGAAGGGCTTATGGTTTGATGAAGGGTGTAGGGAAGCTAAAAGAGCTCTAAGGATGCCCATTGAGCCCATTGCTATTCAACCTGTATGTGGCAGATATGGAGAGGGTGTTGGAGCTGGGGCAGGCAGGGGGAGTAGTAGTAAGAGGGATGAAAGTATGGAGTCTGGCGTATGCGGACGATGTGGTAGTGTTGGCGAAAACGGTGAGTGGGGTGAGAGAGGTGAAGAGGAGATTGGAAGGGTATATTAAAAAAAGACGATTCATAGTAAAAGGGACAAAAATGCCTGGATTTAAGGCTAAAATTCACCTAAATATTGGTTTCTGGTGCGTTCCTGCATGGGCGTCAGCAGAAGAATACTTCGAGGTACGAGTGGAAGATCATCTAGGATGAACTCAATGCCCAATTCTCGTGCGGTCTAAATTATGTAATTAATATTATTTATGTATTTTTTGTATGTGTTAGGCTGTTTTGTTAGCACAGAATTAAAATAAATAAACATAAACATAAACATAAGGAAAACCAAATGGATGATATGTAAGAATGCAGGAAGGGGAGGGAAGGAGGAATATTTGAGTTGGTCGGGAGAACAGATTGAGCGAGTGAAAGAGTTCAAATATCTTGGGTATGTGTTCAGCGAAACTGGGACGAAAGTACGGCATGTTGAGTATGTGTGCAAGAAAGCGAGAGTGGCAATGGAACGTATGCGGGGTATATAGAATGGGATGCTAGGTAGGAACGTGAGTATGCAAATGGTATGGTGGGACGCATGTGTGAGGTCAATAGTGTTATATGCAGCAGAAATCTGGGGAGTGAGTGGGCATGTAAAATTGGAAAGGGTACAAATGTAGTATTTAAAAACGATATTAGGGCTGGAAAGGTCCACACCGGAATATACGAGGGTAGATTGGAAAGTTTCCGGAATGGGCAAGAGATGGCGCGCATATCGTGAAATTGTTATGATGGTTGTCAAGGCTAACCTATTTTAGGTAAGCTGTCAAATTTTCAGACACCTGCGTCGTTCCGTTTTTTTTTTACTAGGATATCTTGTGAAGCAAGTCAGGTACTTTTGCAATGGATAAAAACGAATTTCGTGCAGTCATCAAACATTTCTGGATGGATGGGAAAAAGGCGACGGAGATACGAAATATTTTGCAGAAAGTTCATGGCACATCCACACCTTCATTTTCGACTATTAGTTTCTGGGTGAGCGAGTTCAAACGTGGCCGTACGAGCACCAAGGATGAACCACGCAGTGGACGTCCAAAAACTAGTGATGGGCAAGATCGATCAAAAAAGATCGACTGCTCGATACTTGCAAGTGATCGAGCCGCTCGATCTTTTCGATCGGCTCGATCTTTTCGATCGGATCGATCTTTTCGAGCGGCTCGATCTTTTCGAGCGGCTCGATCTTTTCGATCGGATCGATCTTTTCGAGCGGCTCGATCGTTTCGATCGGATCGAGCTGCTCGATCGTTTCGATCGGATCGATCTTTTCGAGCGGCTCCTCGATCGTTTCGATCTTTTCGATCGGATCGATCTTTTCGATCGGATCCATCTTTCCGATCGTCTCGATCTTTCTGATCGGCTCGATCTTGTTGATCGGTTAATCT
Source organism: Ontholestes murinus (assembly GCA_963969525.1). Lineage (NCBI taxonomy): Eukaryota > Metazoa > Arthropoda > Insecta > Coleoptera > Staphylinidae > Ontholestes > Ontholestes murinus. The sequence continues at coordinate 59,264,451 of OZ018394.1, read as the reverse complement.
TTCACGATAATGAAAATAAATATTAGAAAATTATTCCAGATGTATCATAATTTTCATAGTTACTTATCTTAAAAGATAATCTTACTGATTCTAATTTTTAATTTAATATGATTAAAAAATACTTTTTATTATTATTAATTTAAGTACTGTCAAGTAATAAACTATTTAATAGACAACTGTTACTCGTATTTAAATTCAACAAATTAGTAATTATTTAATTTAATGAACAAAATAGTACTTCTCATAAAAGTGGTCACTTAAAAATATAACTGGACAGTAGAGGTGAGACAAATAGTTACTTTTCAATAACGGTTATACTAAGGAGTAACTAGTTATTTTTAACGTTATTTAATAACTGTCACTAAATAGTATTCATTTTTAATAAAGATTTATGTTGATTCATTATATAATAGCTATTTATTTACTAAATATACTTATAATTTAACAAAAAGAAATACAGTATGTAATATGTAGAAAATAACAAATTCAATATGTTATTTCTTCTAGTAATTAATGTAATAAAAGCCGTCTTCTTAATTCTTTCGTAATTCACTTTCGTTGAGTGAGTGTAAATTGATGAATCTGTCGACGTCCACATTTTTGGGGCCTTGCCGATTTCTTTGTATTTTTAAGATGTATTTAATGTTCAGCATTATTTACTTAACTTTTTAAGATATTGATTTGAAATTATTCCAGAATAGTTACTCATCTTAAAAGTTAAAGATGATTTTTTGTTAGGGGGGTTGATTTTCAAGGGATGTTTTTTTTTCGGAGGGGTGATTTTTGAGAGGGGTTGTGATTTTACAGATACGTTTCACAACCTAGTTTTCTAAGGAAATGATTTTCCATGACGGATTTTTGTTTTTAATTTTCCCTCCAGGGTCATTTTTGTTAGTAGTGATGATTAGAATTATTATATAATTATTGCTCTCAATCACCGTTAGTTATTTTGTAACGTTATACAACGACGAGGGTAAGGTGATTTTCCAAGAATTATTTTACTGGGAGCTGTTTTTCGAAGGGAAGATTTTTTTAGAGGGGTTGTAATTTTTCAGATACGTTTCATGACGTAGTTTTATTTTCTTATTTTTTTTATTGATTTTCTGATCAACTGAATTCCCTCGATCTGTTTGATCGGCTCGATATTTCTGATCCGCTCGATCTCTTCGATCCGCTCGATCTCTTCGATCCGCTCTATCTTTTCGAGCGGCTCGATCTTTTCGATCGAATCGATCTTTTCGAGCGGCTCGATCTTTTCGATCGGATCGATCTTTTCGAGCGGCTCGATCTTTCCGATCGGCTCGATCTTTTCGATCGAGCGGCTCGATACTTCAACTGATCGATCATTGATTGATCGATCCTTCAGATGATCGATCTTGCCCATCACTACCAAAAACGGCCACAAATGAAGAAATGGTCGACAAAGTCCATGATCTCGTGTTAGCCGATCGACGAGTGAAGTTGCGTGAAATAGTAAGAGACCACGGGCATCTCATATGAACGCGTGCAAAATATCGTGCACGAACATTTTGGCATGAGGAAGCTGTCGGCGCGATGGGTGCCGCGTTTGCTGACTATGTACAACAAGCGAAATCGTGTGACCACTTCGAAAGAGTGTTTGGCCTTGTTAAAGCGTAATCCAACGCATTTTTTTCGCCGATTCGTGACCGTGGACGAAACATGGATCTACCACTACACACCAGAAACCAAGCAGCAGTCGAAACAGTGGATTTCTCCAGGCGAATCTGCTCCAAAGAAGGCATCGACTTTTTGCAGAAGGGAAGAACTATCACGGGACAATACTACAGCGATTTATTGGATCAATTCAACGGCATATTGAAGGAGAAACGGCTTCATTTGCAGCGGAAAAAAGTGCTCTTCCACCACGACAATGGGCCGAATCGCCAATGCTAAATTGGTTGAATTGGGCTACGAGGTGGTGCCGCATCCCCCGTACTCTCCAGACCTGGCCCCGTGCGACTTCTTTTTGTCCACAAACATGAAGACTTGGCTCGGAGGCAAGCGCTTTACGTCAAATGAGGAGGTCATCGACGCCACTAAAGCTTATTTTGCAGAGTTCCCGAAATCATATTTTTCTGAAGGCTTAAAAAAGTTGGAGGACCGCTGGGAAAAGTGTATCGCCCTGCAAGGGTACTACCATATGTTGAAAAATAAAAAATAAACCTGTTTAATTACTGCGTTTTCTTGCCCATTCCGGAAACTTTTCATCTACCCTCGTATAGTGCTGCAGGAGTGCCAGAGAATGTCGGTAGAGTGGGAAGCAACGAAGAGGGTCGTAAAATTCGAGAGGAAAATTTGGGAGTTAGGTGAGGAAAGGTTAGTGAGAGCAGTATGGGGTGCGTGTCTGAGAGAGTGGGTGAGGAAAGACGAAGAAATAAGGTGGATGAATGAGAGGAGCAGGTTGTATGTCAGGGCGGGGTGGTCAGCAACGGTTTTTGACGAGAAGCTAGTACGGAGGGAGAGGATAGAGTGCGAGGTGGCAGAAAGGTTATGAGAGGTTGAGTTGCAAGAGAGGCAAGCCAAAATTCAAGAAAGCAAATACAACCCCAAATACCAAGCTATATTTCAAAAAGTTAAAACCAGAAGAAGTCCGGTTGCTGGCTAGATTCAGATGTGGGAGTGAAGAAAGGGGTAGGAAGGGGTGGATGGGAAAAGAATATGTGGGAGTGAAGAAAGGGGTAGGAAGGGGTGGATGGGAAAAGAATATGTGAGATGTAAATATTGTGGAGAAGGAAAGGCTGAGTGGGAACATTGTATGGATGATTGTGAAGAAGTGAGGGAGAAGATAGTCAGGAAGGGGAAAGAGAGAGCTAGGAGGATATGTCTGGGTGAAAATGGCAGTGGAATAGGTGTGTGCAAGCAGTTGGTGCAATTGAGGGCAGGGAAGTGTGGCTGGATGGAGGGTAGTGTAGAATGGAGTTTTATTTTTGTTGTTTATTATCGAGGCTAATAAATTTAATGTAAAATAAATGTATGTAGATTTATAATGCCAAATAAAGGTTTATTTATATTTATATATTTTCCCGGAGTAGTCAAATCTGTACAAAAAATGGGGGTTCCTATTTAACTTTTCTATTTCTTACCCCCTACCCCGTAGGGGGTTGAGGGTCGAGTTTCGTATCATTAGATGTCCCCCTCCGAGGCGAACAAATTTTAATTATAATTTATTTTAATTCGATGTGTAGTCTCGAGATATTTCAATGTCTTCACTTAAATTGAACACCCTGTATAGCAAGAAATGTGTGTGACTTGTATATTTCAAAAAATTCTAGAGATATCTGCAAAACAGAATTCTATGACAAAATCTGAGTTTGCACAAAGTTGATTATTAAAATTGAATTAGATCTGGTTAGCCAAATTCACTGAAAAGACCTATTTCATTCATCTCTTGTAGGCAGTACATTATTTTTTAGTAGTAGCAGTAGTGGTGTTTAGCTACCATTAATTGTATCCCAATGGTGAATGATACCGGTTACCCATCCAACTGCTGGCCCGAACCAACGTTGTTGCACGTAGTTTGGGGCCGCAACTGAATACTCCACCATCGGCGTGTCACTATTTTTATTACTATTATAACATTTGATTACTATAAATAAGAGTGCCCTTATCTAAATCTGTATTAACATTAATTTGAAAATAGTGAAGAAAAATCGTTTTAGTATAGAGTTGTTGAACAAAATTCAATTCTTACTAAACCAAAACAGGTTTGCCTGTCTGTAAAAAAACAAAAAAGTACGATTTCATTTCATTTCCTCATTTTTCCTTTAATCAACAACAATTAACAAACAAAATTCTTTTAGAGGATTATAAAATTAGACACTGGTATGAACATAAAATAAAAAAGGTACGTTATTATTTTTTTAATATATTGTTTATTTTTTATATAATACTTAACACTAATAGTTATCCTAAGATTCTTCTGTATGTTCAAAGTAATAAATAAAGGAGGGAGTGATCATTTTTTTATTAAATTTTCGGTTCAAGTATTGCACTGGCGATCGCGATTGTCAAGTGCCAGTTGCGTGACTCCACATCGTGGAATGTAAACGCATAAGTAATATATATATAGCTATATATAAATTATAAATATATTATATAAAAACAATTTTTAAGAGAGAGAAAATAGATGTACAGAGGGAAAAGGGAATTGAGAAACGCAGCTCGAGTGGGGCTCGTGGAATGGGTTATCGGGTATTCGGTTTTTGGGGCCATCACATAATGTATTTTTTAAATTAACCTACCGAGTCTTTGAATAAACATACACAAGTCCCCACGGGTGTATAAATATGTACGTATGAAAAATTAGCCCAATGTTCTTCATTATTTTTTTGTTTTTAGGTAACAATCCGTTATCTTTTTTAATTAAGAAAAAAAGAGAAATTATAACACAGCCTCGCAAAGCGAAATACTTTTAGGTAAACTTCTTTTCACTAACATATTGTATATTTTCTTTATACAATATATAAAGTTCCATAATTAATTTTTCTTAATAAACATATGTACAAGTTAAAATCGTTCCGTTTTTGTCTGTTCATTTAGGGTTCTGTATCAAGTATTAAAATCTAACTTTTTACATAACTTACACAAATGGCATCACGCCACGTCAACGTTTTCTTTGTCGTTTAGTGTACACTTAATAGAAATCGTTACAGGGGATCACTTTGTACGAAAGTTTCATTTAATTTAAACACAGCACCAGAAATTTTAGTTCGGCGAAAACACTCACCACTAAAGCTGTTCTACAAATTTACTTAATTGGTCTTGCGGAGTCATCGATGTAACATCATTGTCCTGTTGACTTGTGTGGTTCTGTCCTAAAAGCATTTCTGAGGTTGCCAAGTCGTGCGGGGAAGGTTGCGGTCCCCTGGGACTGGGCACTGGTTGGTTGCGCGGGCTAGGTGCTGGCCTCGGTGAGGGGTTGGGCTGAGGTGAACGGATTGGAGGCGGCGACCGCACACTCTGCATAAGCTGCTGCTGCTGGACAGAGGATATCGGCGGTCCCATCACCCCCTGTGGAGATGGCACAGGTGGGGGTGTCGGCTTTAAACCTTGCATCAGCGGCGGCGGATACTGCTGATCCTGGAACGAGTTGTTGTATCCAATCGGTTGTTGTCTAATTGCTGGTAGCCGTTGTTGATACGATGGAGGTGCTGGCGGTTGCTGGAATTGCTGCTGCTGCTGTTGCTGCTGCTGTCTCTGCTGCATTTGCAGGAGTTGTTGGTGCTTGTACCATTGCTGCTGCTGTTGTGTCATCGGTTGCCCGCCGGGGTTTCCAGGGCCTGGTTGTCCCGGTCCACCCTGGCTTAGCATTGACTGTCCTTGCATTTGCATCCGATTCGGCAGTTGGCCGGGGTTTTGTTGTTGGCTTAAAATGTGCTGCAGCTGTTGTTGCTGGGGCGGATTTCCACCTACTCCACCAGCCCCACTTTGTGCTTGTGCAGCCTGTGCCTATTATAAAAGAATAAAAAATGAAAATTTACTTAGAAAGTAAAACATCAAAAAAGTAAAAATCTTATTTAATAATCACTTTGTGCATCAATTTATAATCCAATTGCTTAATAAAAACTGATAATATAATACTATTCTTATTATTTGTATGAATTTTTATAACCTACAATTAATTATTGATCTAATGTTAAAAAAAAAACTACTTCTTAGAAATATTTTTATGTTTTTAATTAAAGTAATATAGTACGGTCGTTTTCGACCGCTTGGGTCTAAATGGGTTAAAATATCAAAAGACCGAAAGACTTGGAAGGAATACATAAAGAAATAAGGCGAATACCCCAGAACTTCCACAATCGTTATTTAAGTTTGACAGGGTGCCTACTGAGAAACAAGTGTTAACACCCATTAAAATGAAGTGTCGAAAAATTTATGAGCAGACCCACACATCTCGAATCACGACACTCTTGCAGGTAGTGGAATGTTCACGACCCTTTACGTTCTAATGGTGCATATAATATAACACCAGTGATTATTTTAAGAATTATTTAAATTGTGCTTAGTGTAATGCATTTTCCTTTAATATTGTTAAATAATGTTTTGCGTTAATAAGTAGTTGATTAAAAATTGACTTAGTTCATTTCACTTTATTTTTTATTTTAATACCGGTCTAATTTCGGCAGTCGGGCCATTATCAAGAATAATGTACAAATCGTAATTTTAACAGGTTTATAAAGAAAAAAGGGTTTATATCATTACAGCTCCCTATATAAGTACTTGTTTAAAAAGGAAGTTATTTATTTACGGATGTGAAGTCGACCATGGGAATAGAATCAAATAAATAAAAACTTTAAAAGACATTTTTTTCATTTAATAATTTTGTGTGTGTAATTATAGTTTTTTTATGCATATCTTCCTTTAGGAGAAGTCTTTAAGGGGTGACAATAGGGGCTGAATTATTTTTTCAGTATTTAATGTCCATAATTACCATTTTCATGATTATAATCAAATCAGCCATGAAAATGGTAATTATTCTATTTTAATGAAATTTCGACAAACGAAATTATTACAGGAATCTATTGCTAACTTAACATAATGAATTCCTTCTGAATTTGCTAGGGAGCTGCAATAATATAAACCCCTTTCTCTTTATAAACCTGTTAAAATTACGTTTTGTGCATTATTCTTGATAATGGCTCACTGCCGAAATTAGACCGGTATTAAAATAAAAAATAAAGTGAAATGAAGTAAGTCAATAATCAACTATTAGTTCGTTCTACAAAATTAAATAATAATTTAAATTACTTTTTACAATATAACTACTACAGTCTTACTAACAATATTAAAAGAAAATGCATTACACTAAGCACATATTAAATAATTCTTAAAATAATCACTGGTGTTATATTACACGGACCAGAAAAACGTAAAGGTTTATGAATTGCAGGGTTCCACTACCTGGAAGAGGGCCGTGTTCCGTGTTGGGAGGGCACTTCGCACTTCACTTTTAATGTATGTTAACACTTGTATCACAGTAGGCACCCTGTCTAAGTTAAATAACGGCTGTGGGACATATGTCCCATTCCGGAAATAAGATCAAATACAAAACCCTACACCCATGCGGGTAGAAAGGGTGATTGAATATATACAGGGTGTCCCGTTAATGTGGAGAAATGGCTGGAACATAGATTCCTTTACGATTAAGCCGGATTTTATCTTCAAAGTTCAAATTTTTTTATTTCTTTTGTTTAAAGATATACACAAATTCACTAGAGTTGAAAGAAATAGAAACGAAAAATCAATAATTGACTACTTTTTGGCAAAGGGGAACCAAGTTAACAAAATAAAAGATGTAAGAGTCAAAAGAGGAAGGGAAATAGGTAGTGATCATTATATGGTGGTAACGAACATTAAAACAGTAAATAAAATACCAAAGTAATATTAAAGAACTAATAGAAAAAGTAAATACAACAACAAACAGGAACATTGAAGAATTATGGAGAAGCTTCAAATATATAATTACAGAAGCAACAAGACGGGCATGCGGAGAAATAAGAAATAACACAAATAGAAAACAATCACATTGGTGGAATCAGACAATAAAAGAAGAGATAAAAAAGAAAAAAATTAAATGGAAAAAATATTTAAACACAAAAAGAGAAGAGGACTACGAAGAATACACAAAGCAGAGGAAAAAAGTCAAAGAGGTGGTTAAAAGAGCCAAGGAAAATGCATGGGAAGACTTTGGAACAACTTTGGAAGAGAACTTTAAAGGAAATCAGAAATTATTTTACAGAATGATAAGAAAACAAAAGAAAAGGAAACATATAATATTAACTCACATAAAAGATAAATCTGGAAAAAAAATAAATTTCATTCAAATCAAATAAAGCGTTCAATTGTTATAAACAAATAAAATAAATTTTTTTGAAACTTTGAAGACAAATTCCAGCTTAACCGTAAATTTTTGGATATAGATAAGTTGTGTTAAATGATCACATTTTGACCCCAGGAATCTAAGGTCGAGCCATTTCCCCACATTAACGGGACACCCTGTATATATATACTAAAATAAATTAATATTGCTTCATTTTGAAATGATCTATTTTATATTTAAAACATCAAGCGCATAGTCTGTTATATTATTATTAGTTTTTTTAAACTACTAAAAGTTTAAACGAGCATACATCTTAATATCAAACAGAATACTACGTTCCTCATCAAAAAAGCCATTATTAAATTTAAATTAAGATAAAAATGTGGGTGAAACATTTTTTTTATTAATTCAGCACATAAAATGATCTTTTGTCTAGTTTAGGTGACATATTAGTTTTTCAATCCATCTGTTGCTTGTGAGCTAATGAAAATGAAATTTCTTTTCAACAAATCGTATACTATTTAGACCTTTTTGGCAAAATATAATATCAATTAAACATAAACATGAAAATAGGTAAAAGAAATAATTTGCTTACCTGTTGCCTTTGCTTAATGAAAGCTGCCATCAATTGGGGGTTAGTCTTCAAAATATGAAGAATCTGGGCCTGTTGTTCTTGTGATTGAGGAGATCTTAGTGTCTGCATCAATTGACTAAGGGCTTGCTTGTTATGCATAGCATTTGTCCCTTGTGGGCTAATGCCAGTCACATTCTGCCTAACCGCAGGGGTACCGCCTTGCATATGCCCAGCAGTACCCATTTGGTTTTGCCCTTGCAACATCTGCGGACCTGGTTGCCTGATTCCCTGTGTTGCACCCCCTGGATACCTCTGCTGCCATTGCTCCATGGGCAATAAATTGCAACCTAAGCAATAAAATAAATAAATCATTTCATATAATAATTTAGAAGGAATTAGGTATGGGCAAATTATTATGCTTTTTTATGTTTGTAAATAAAGTAATAACCAACTTGACCATTTTGAACCACTCGATCATTCTCAAACAACTCAATCTGTTTTGGTGCTTAATTCTAAATTGCTTGATCCTTAAGATATTTGATCTTGCCCAACACTAAATATTAATATTTAACATATCACTAACCTTGACCTGCACCCAAATGAGGTATAGATCTTTGCATCTGTGGTGGCGGCATGTTTTGACCTGCGACACCTCCGCCTGGGTTTACCTTTCCATACCCTACATGTGGCGCTTGCTGCCGGGCTGCTTCTTCTTGTACTTGTTTCACAACCTGTAAGACATTTGCTGGAGGTGTTTGGGTTCCTGGCTTAAGTCCTATTCCAGGTTGGTGCGGTGATTGCACTCCCATGCCTGCAGCACCCATACCACCGGCATTCATTGATGGACTAACTGCACCGGGTGGTACTACACTCTGTACTCCTTGTACCATTGGAACGTTATTGCCAGCTAGAGCATTTGCTGGTGCTACCGCTCTCGTATTCATCACGGCCATTCTTCTTCGCAATAATTGGGCTTGTTGTAACCTTAAATAAAATATTGACTTTTATTATCATTGCTCAAACTTTTTTTTATGGAATAAATACTGATCAATTACGTTATAATATTTAAGTTAAATAAATCATCATCATCATCATAATACTTTCCCTATATTTTTCTCGAAAACCATTAGGTTTACATAAAAAATTCTTAAAAATTTGCTTAATTTTGGATTCTTTACAACTACTTGTTATATATCTCCTATAGTTTATAAATAATAGGCTGAAAATATCAAAACTTTTAATTATCAATATTTTTTTTGCATGACAAGAACTATGAAAAAAAATGTATTGATAAGACTTGTTCAGATTCCCAATTCCTTTAACTTTTGTTTGAAAAGTTTTGTAGGAGTAATATTTTTGATATTTAGAAAAATATTGGAAAAGAGCACAATATGCCTCGAGTAAACACTTCCACTCTATTAGTGTTTACCAAAAGCTTTTCAGTTCTAGCAACACCTTATTTTCAAAGTTTTGTCTTAAAAAGATCATTTGTTTTTGAGATACAGTAGTGTACTGACAGACACAAAGCACACTCACACAGAAATTTAAAAAAAATTTAAAACATTTTCACAAAAAATCGACAATACCTAATTGTCAGTTATGATACTAAAAAACAATATTATAAACTCCATAGTAAAGTAGTGAATGGATCCCATTATATCGATTTTTTGAAAAATATTTAGAAGAGGAATTATTGCTACATCACAAATTTTTAAATTGTAATTTAAATAATTTGAAATAAAATATGTATCAATAATATGATAAAAATCTTTGACTAAATTACATTTAGGTTGTTTGCAATATAATAAACTTGGTATCATTAATGCAAATTAAGTTTTAACCATTTAATAAGTTGTTCGTTTTCTGTAGATTAAAAAAATATGTTTGATAATTAATTTATCTATTTTGAATTAAGAACATTTTATTTATTTATTGATTATCAATTTGTTATTGCAAGTAATATCAAAAATGTAAATGTAAAATAAATGCCTCTATATTTTTTTAATTAATTATTTAAATTATACAAATAGATAATTTTAACACTTACCTCTGTTGAAGCTGCTGTTGTTTGAGCTTATGTTTAATATTGGAGCAGAATGGCACAGGACACTTGGTTTCCATACAATGTTTGGCATGGTAGCAACACAAGGCGATAAGTTGTTTGCAAATGGGGCAACCTCCATTCGTCTTCCTCTTGCACACCTTTGTATGCGTCACAACCCTCTTCATCTTCTGACAACTGGTCAGCCGGCAATTGGCGTCCCTGCATTGGCAGGCATGTACCAGTGAATGAATACACCTTTGAATGGATAGTTTCCTTTGTTCGTGTGGATTCCCTTGCTTCGGATCGCAGGGTGATGATCCATCGTCCAGATCCAATCCTAACTTTTCCATTTTGTGCGGGTGGCCATCCTTGTCATAGCACTGAATACAAAGATCAAAGTCCTCACAAACTGTGCAGTGGTAGCGGGTCTCTACATGGGCTTTACAACTATTACACGTGTAGACAAACTTATCCTGGCCTTGGTTGTGAAGCTCATACAGCATGGACATGGTGCTATACTTCGCCCGTCTTAAAGAAGAGAACTCGTAGTGTTTTTCACGAGCCATTGTCAGGAAGGCATCTCTTCCATCCATGAGATCACAATTGATGAACGGATCTGGGTCTTGAATAGGCTGTAAAAAATAATTTGGATGTCAAAAAGACATAAATATCATAATTCACAAGAAACAAATAATTGCATTCTAAAGGATAATTGATATAATTTGAAATTAACACTAAAATGAAGTAAACTTTTGTTACTTTTTATTTACAATGATCACACTTCACCACTGCTAAAAGTTGTTCCCGTATTTTTTTTATATGTGCAATTTAGATAAAAAAATGATGAATAAACATATGATAAAATGCATATCTTGCAACAATCTTTTTGTTCACATGTATGCTCGACATAATTGTGGTGGTCACAGCAGTTAGAGAAGACACTTCTCAAGTTTTGTAACATGAATTGAATTGTGTAAACATATAAATTTTTTCTTCAAATCGGACAAATAATTTGACCAACAACTTTTCTCGGCAGCTGTTATTTACCTAAGACAAGCCGCTTGATGGGATACAATACCAATTAAAAGCAATTAAAAATGCAGTTTTGAAACTTTACTTTGAAATGGTCCATATCTAGAATGTAAATTGTGCATTTATTCATGTTTATAACATATTATTAATTAGAAATTGATTTTATCACCCCATGTTCAGTTCTTAATTTTTCTTAGAAATGATTATGATAATTATGCAAACAAGACTAAACTACCTAAACCATTTCTGTTCAGTTATTTGTTAAGTTGTGTGAATATGTGAAGAGATAGATTAAAATAATACAAGTTCACTTCTTCACAGTATATTTTTTTACATGCTAAGTACATTTCGAAACAAGATGTGTTCATTATCAATAGCTAACTGACTAAATAGAAAATATCGCAGCATCAAACTAGGAGAAATTTAATAATACATATAAATAAATTAATTAACATAAAACTCATGTAATTACCTTAAAATTAAAACAATATTAACAGAAATTATTGGAAATAACCTAGCCGATAATAAAATTCACGCCTTACATTAACATTCCATGGCTATGTATTTTAAATTTTAAAAATAGGCCCAAATTATATTTTTATATAACGAGTGATCAGATATTTACCATGGCAAGAACAGTGGAAAGGGTGCTAGAAGAGAGAGAGAGTATGTTTGCGGTATTCCTGTATCTGAAAGCAGCGTATGATTCAGTATCGATAGGAAAGATAATACAACTGAGAAGAGGGAGTGTGAGTGGAGGAATGGCTGAATTTGTAAGAAAAATGTATGAAGAAACGTAGTGTGTGGCGAAGGTGGGTGGAAAAGTTCAACACGTGGAAGGGCCTGAGACGGGGTGTCCTAAGAGCCCGATACTTTTCAATATACATATACAGGGTGAGTTTTTTTTGATGTTCACTATGGGGATCTCGGCTGCAATTGTTTTACTTTCATCTTTTTGATGGCTACCCATTTTTAATTTATAATAAAACTTAAAATGACTATATTTCACTTATTTTTAGAAATAACTATGTCGTATGTCATATTGGATTAAAGAGAAAAACAATACCTTTTGAATAAGGCCATAGCCAACTATAGTTTCTATTTAAAAAAATGTAAGTTTGCGTCATATCTCGAAAAATAATGGCGATAAAAATTTTCTGATTATATTTTATTAATCTACATAAAATTATCTAAAACTTTGTCCTTTACAGTTTTTTTCTATCTGTTATAATAACCGAGATATATTGACTTGAAAAAATTGACACTTTACTTAAATATCTAGTTACCCTTGACTTTTTTGAAAACTTTGAAAGTGGAATTTTCTTCTTTCCCCATTTAACCGTTTCTCTATCTCTTATAGTTTCCGAGATCCCCATAGAAAACATGGAAAAAAAAACTCACCCTGTATATGAGAAAAGGGCAGGATGGAGGGATAGTGATAGGGAAGAGAAAGGTGTGGTGAAGGAATAGGAGGTAATGAAAGGGATGTTAAAAAGAGGGTACATGGAAGGCGAAAAGGAAGAGATTTAGGAATAAGGGAAGAGAGGCAAGGATAAAAGAAACCCACTCATTTGTGAAAACCTGACGTTTGGACACTATAAAGGGACTTGGAGTGTAACCTTTTCTTTTTGATTTCAAAAGGTTTTACGTTCGGTTAAAAAAAGAAATGGCGGGATTGATTTCTTGAGTTGGACAAAATATGAAAATCTTGTGATGTTCTTTTTTTTATAAAATACAGGAAAGAGGTTGTTACAAATAATATTATTTATTAAAATGCTCAAACTTAAATTATTAAATATAGTGTTCCTTATAAAGTATACCCGGTGTCTCAGACCACCCGTACCAGTCTTTTATTTTTACAACGCTGCTTGGTCGAATTTGACTGGGACAAAAAAATGTATTTTTTATTTTTTACCGGAATAATCCGGAACCGGAAGTAACTTTAAAATTTCAAATGGCAACATAGGTCGAGTATGGTATTAATTGATAGGTCTTTTTAAAAGAAACAACTTTTATTAAAATGTTTTTTTAATATTTTGTATATTTACAAAAATAAACGAAAAAAACTAAATTGAAAATTAGTTACCCATTCAACACTCAATTTCCTCAAGTAGGCTTTGCTCTTTTGTTATGTCAAAATAATTGACGTTCGTGAATATTTGAAGTAAAATAAATAATTATTATCAACGTATTGAATATGTCAACATGGTTTTTACAAACCTCAAAGGTTTTGATATGCTGATAATATTAGGGTATGCGGCCAAAACTATCGTGCGCTGCTGGCGAATTTATGCTGAGCGATACCCTCAAAGAGCCAATCAGTCAAAAAATGTTTTTTGGTGCCTTGCAGAATGAGTTAAGACAACTGGTAAGCTACAGCCCAGTCACAACAAAGGTCGAAGTATCAGAAAACGTGTACAAGATGAAAGAACACCAGATATTCTTGCAGCAATTGCTCTGGACATGAACATCTCGACTAGAAGAATTAAAATCGATGCTGGAATAAGTCGGTCCACTGCTTGGAGAGTTTTAAAAATAAACAAATTCCATCCATATCACATAATGATAAAAATTGGCAACGTGCGATAAATGACGCCGACAGTGTACCAAACCCGAGCGCGAGCGCCAGGGAGGGTTTTGAGGAAAAAAAATTTAATTGAAAATTTCGAAAGAAGAAAAAAACCCACTCGATTGTAGATACATGAAACCCTTTGCATCTTGCATATTTATATTTTTTAACTCTATATTATTCGCAATTAACGCTTAAACTTGATGGATTTAGAAAACATTAATTTTATGGCATTTCACGCGCAATTTTAAATAATTTATTACATAGATTGTAGATGTACTATCAATATAATATTATACACAATTGTTTATAACATAATACTGTACCTTACGGTTAAAAAATGTCTCTAAATATTTTAGAATAAAAGTTAAAAAATTTTGAATATGAATAATATATTAAATATAAAATTTAACTTTAGATAGAGTTATATAAAAAATTCCAACTCGATGAGGTTTGGGAGTATCACCAAAAATTAGTTCAATGTTTTCTCTAACTGCCGTCAAAATTTAGTATCTCCACTGCTGCACATTTTGGGTCTTTTTGATTTTTTTATTCGGCGCTACCTAGAAAAATTGGGTCGAACGCAAAATTAGGACAGTTACAGAAAACCCAGACAAATGTTTATATGATAGTCTCAATCCTCATCATTTGTCTTATTTAAAATGGAAAATTGTTAGTACCTGACTACGAATAGACTGTCTATTCGTAGTCAGTGCCATTTGTGTCCGTTTCACAAATAATAACAATTTTAGCGTCTATAGGTAGTTGTTTTTTATAAAATTATTTTTACATCTCAAACACGATATGACACTGAAGAGGAAGAAACTGATGAAATAACATAACTCTGTATATTATAGGTAAAAAATCAAGTTTCTAAATAATTTGGAACAAAAGTTCAAATTTTTGAAACCGCAGTTGTTCTTGAGGCAGTTGTTAGAGTTAAAGAAATCGACCCCGAGATACATACAGCTTCAGGAAACAAATAGAGAGAGCATGTGGAGTCAGACAATAAAGACTGTGGTTGGGTATGAAATGAAGGTGAATAGTGAGGGAGGTATGAAAGGAAAGTGTAGGAGTAGGAGAGGGCAGATGGAGAACAGCGAGGAAAGAGATGTATGAGAGTGTGGGTTTGTCTGAGGAAATGGTAAGAGAATGGTTGGAGACCGTTCTCCAACCATTCTCTTACCATTTACCCCGTGGTACACGTGGAAGAGAGGATAACAATGGCGAGAGCGAAGTGCGGATCGGATGAGAGAGGAAGAAAAAGATGGATGGGTAAAAGATATGGGGAATGCGTGTTATGCAAGGAAGGGAAAGATACCAGGATACACTCAGCAGAGAAATGTAAGGGTGTGGATGTGGAATGGGTGGAAGGGTGTAGACGGGTAGTAGAATGAATGAGAAGATGGGGTGAGGGCAAGGATCTTGAGAAGGTTGGACTGGGAAAGGAAAAAGATGAGACGGGAGAACGAATAAAAGAAAAATAAATGAATTAAGAAGAAAATGTTATGTTGTTTTGAGATATGTATTTAAGGCCAATAAAGGTCTTTTTTTATATTTTTAAATTTATTATTAAATATCTCGCTTTATTTTTTTTTTGCTAAAATGACCTGGGCAGAAAATAATTGCACATTTATTAAAATACATTGAATTTCCTATGTCAAATTTTGGAGCCCATCATGATAAATGTTTTGTTGATAATAAGGAAGCATCTGACCAATCTTTATATATTAACCCTTGTGGTTTTATATAACAAGTGAACAACAAAAATTGACAAAATTGGTATTGTAAATCCCAAGTTATGTTGTATGAAAATTCCAGTATTCAGGTATATGATCATTTCATTATTATTTTTTCTCCTGCAAGTCAACCAATTTGTAAAACTTGAAGATTGTTTATATGTAATGACCAACCACCTCTAATATTTTACTTTTACACACCATAAGAATCATATTATTATAGAGTGTATAATATATGATATGTATAACTAGTATTACTCTAATGATTAGTAAAGAGGTCATATTAAAAATAAATTCAGCTATAGAATGTATAACAATTACATTAATTCAATGACTCACCCCAAGGCTAGCAGCTGATTGTACAGAATGTAGTCGGATGACAAAGAAAACTTCTTTGTGTTTTTCCATGGTAGCAAAGATTTTGGCTGACAGATCATTGCCAGTTTGGGGAGTATTCGATTTCTTGCTGTTTTTCCTTTGGTTTGCTTTTGACTTATTACTCTTTTTTGCCTTCTTTTGGCCTTTCTTCTTGCCATCAGCCCCTATTTCAGAGTCCTCTGACATAGAAAATATCTAAGACAGAAAAATTCTACATTAAAAAAATTGTATAAAATCATTAACCACAATGGTTTAAAATAAGCATTCTCAATAACATGAATACATAATATATTAATGGACTTATATATATTTATTTAAAATGAGTCTTATAAACATAGGCCTCACGTGATTAATAATACAAATTTCAGCAAATATTATTATCTTAAATACTAATTGTTATTTGAAAAATATAATACATACCGCATTAGCTGCCGCTTCAGCAGCCTCTGCTTGTTTTCTCTTCTCTTCTTCCTCCTGGTCAAGTTCCTTTATGCTCTCTTCCAGGACATTAGGCCAGAAATCACCCTCAAAATAGGGCAAATCAGCTGCTGATCGAAGATTATCTTCCATTGCTTGTTTCAAAATATCCTGATATTAAAAAAAAAAAAAAACAATGTAATTAGACCAGGAAACTCTATCCTTTCCTTATTAAAAAAACTGCTACGAGATTAAATGTTTATATATTCTCAGTTGACAATGCCCTGTTGGTATTTTTGATAGGTAGACAATTAGAACAAGTAAAGATAGACTAAATTGAGTAATTAATTTAATTCTTGGCAACAATTTAAAGATAATAATACTTTTTTGTTAAGATTTTTTTATTGAACATTGTACACATTTCGACTTATTCAAAGTTGTTTTTCTTTATATAAATATTATTTACATTGAATAATAGAACATACCTTATAATCGAGCACTATCCTCTCGATGATCCCTTTATCTAGCATCTTCTTGTACCAGTCTTGCAACCGTTTTGGCTTAGGAATCTTCTGCTCAAGTGGATGGCAATGGAAAATGTAATCATCACCTTCAGAAGGAGGACAAGCCCAAATATGCGCCATCGTATAACCCAACTTCTTCACATAATCCATATATCCCAATAGAATCTCATGATAGACTGCAGTTCGGAACTGCCTTGGTTTAAAAAAGTGAACTGAATCTAAATAGGCAATGTATACACGTCGAGTATTTGGAGGTGGACATTCTGATCCATACTCCTGCACATGCATACCAAAGAAACATACGTCAACGCCATCAATTTCCTCAAAAGCGAATAGAGCCTTAGCTCGGTATGGAAAGTCGTTGCTTAATTCTCCAGTATCTACAAATTTGCAACGCATTCCCGGCTTAACCTCGACCATCTTTTCGGAACTGGATACCACCCGAATATTAACTTCTCCTGCGCCAGCCTCCTTTTTCTTGAGGAAATTGTTAACGCGGGTTTCTATATACACACCCAGTTTCGTAATGGGCAGACGTTTCGCGTTGAACTTGTTCTCTTTCCTCTTTGAGCCCTTCTTCTTATGACATTCATCACATGTAAATCCTGAGGGCCATATGGCTTCTATGTGTAAAACGCAAATTTGGTGAAGTTTGCGGCCGCAGTCGTTGCATATCACAAATTGTTCCATCTCTAGGTGATCATTCTTCATTTCTTTGAATTGATCCTTCTTTATTGCACTGTTGGTTATAATTTACAAAATCAAATGTAGTATTTCAAATATTTTAGGTATTATCTATTGAAATGTATTTTAATTTCTAACTTTTAATTTAAAAATGTATTTTATTATATACGTACGTTTGAGCCTGTGTAGGATCATCACCAAGAGTAACTGTATCTCCCTGGATGTCATTGAAGCACTTTTGGCAGAATGTATATCTGTTGGATCCAAGACCATAAGCTTTAAGACTACATTTTGTTATAGTCAAGCATAAGCACAATGCGTCACCAACATTTTACCCAACAATGATGGCGTGTACGTGCGGTTATTAAAGCATCATCATGGATACGTGCGTATTGGTGAACGTAGAGGACAAAACCCAGAACAAAGACAAAAAATACAGATATGTTAGGAGTGTATAAATTTAAGATCCTAAATACATTATGTATATAAAAATATTTTATTAGAAATTATAGTTTTAAGAAAAATTTGTTGCCCAAATACAGTGCACGCCGCTTAATGTGATCACAACGGGACTCGGGGTTTTTGATAACAATAACCGATTGATAATAATAGCCGAAAAAACAAAACTTTATTTTAAATAAAAATATATAACGTAACAAACTATAATAACATAACATAAACTCTTAAAAAATTATTACTACATACAATATGTATTTCATTTAAATTTGAAACAAAATAAAACCAAATTCATATTAAAAAAACTCGTCGAGCGTTGTTTGTCTCTGATTTTCGCGGAGCAAGTTATTAATGAAAATTTCAAAGACGTAATGCGTCTGAAAATCAGATGACCTGTGCTGCACACCACGTCGCAAAACTTCCAGCGCTTTTCTCATTTCGCTAATTGGGGGTTGCATTGCTCATGACGAAAACATTTCTAAGAAAAAAATGATAACATAAACCGAAATTATGATTACTATAAACGAAAATTTTTGTATGTAGTATTACACGTCGGGCCCGTTCTTCGCAAAAGTGATAACAATATCCGATTGATAACATTATCCGTGATTCTAATAAGCGGCGTCTACTGTATATTAAATTTTAAATAACAACAAAGTTAATTTGTTATAATTAGATAATTAATTGCTTTATAATATGAAGTGTTTTTTATTTAAATTGATCAAATTAAAACTTTTTATAATATAAAAATGTATATTAACAAATTATAATAATTTTTAATAAATTTAGCAGAATAAATAAAAAAATTACCTTTAATATTTCATAATAATTTTGTTTAGAATGTATCTTTACATAATGTATAAAGGGTGGTTTAATGTAAGCAAGTAAATGCACTAATTATAAAGTTAAAGCACAAGTTCAGTTTGTGATATACATATTAGTTTTTAAATTAAAAAATATACTGACCTATTCTGATAGCTGTAGTATTTTGCATCCCGTGGTATTGTACATAATTGCTTTCCAAAACAACATAGTACTTGTGGGTTGAACGTATACTTCCGTCCACAACAATATCCCATTGATTGCATTACAGGATCTATTTCTTGTTCAAAAACTTCAGATAGCTGAAATTATAAAAATTATTAAGTACCTAACAATAATAATAATAATCAATACTGAATCAAAATTTAATGTTATTACTTACAACTCGGTCGTTATATATATATAGCCTAATCATATATTAAGAAGTAGAAAGAATAAATAACATTTAAAAAATATTTGTAATACTTGTTTTGCCATTTTCTTCATAGAACCAAACTTTTAAATAAAGAGAAGTAATACACATGTTTTAATCCATTACTATATTTTCACATAACAGACACATGTAGGAAAAATATATACAGAGATATATTTTGTACGCACGATGTTTGGATGAGCAGCCTGTCATCTTCTGGTGTCTTCACTTGAGGGTACAAGGAATTATTTGTACCCTCAAGTGAAGACACTACGCGGATAAAAACCAGAAAATCCGTCATAACATAGATATATATATATATACAAATTTAAAAAAATCTCGTCTTGATTATCTTGTTTTCTTGAATATAGAGAATGACCCATTTATTCATTAATAAAATAATAAAAATTTCTTTTATTATTTATTATTAACAAAAACTGAAAGCTATAGCAATTTTGCTCAGAAATTCATGAAAATACTAATTATGTGTAAAGTTCATTATAAAATTTGAAGAAGCAGTAAAGTAATCTTACCTAAAAAAAGACCTGTTAAAGGAATAACACTATTAACTATCTATGTTGTCAGCAAATAACTTGAATCACTGTAATAATATGACTGGATAGTACAATTGTTTATAAATAATAGTAATTATGTACATTTTTATAGGGATAAATTTACATATGACAAAATCATCTATATTATACTTTATTTAGCAATAAGAAGAAAAGGTGGTAATGCATATTATATAAGCAAAAAGTTTTATCTATCTATTAGCATACCAAAACATATTTGGATTTAAATGTGATTATAACCAAATAAAATTAATAATCATTCTGCATGTTTTATTTAATGGATTTACTGACGCCCTGATTACAATTGTTAAATGTATAATCAGCATTAATCATTAGGCTTGAATTAATCCTTACAATGACCAAGATTTTAAATAAGTGCATAAATAAACAAATTACCTTGGTGCAGTAGCGGTACACTCTACTGGTTTTCCGGTTATATAGCCAAGCATTATCAAACATCAACCAGACATCATCCACATATTCCCAAGGATCTGAATACTGTCCGATATCTAGCTTCCTCTTAATTGTTGACAAATCCATTGGCCTTTTCACTATATCAAAGTAATCAGGAATACCCAGTGTTGTTGGATCAACTGGTTGTCTGAAAGGTATACTCTCTGGATCCTGCCTATACAATTTCTCCAGAGTAGGCATTAACTTCTGCCTCAGTTCCTCCGTTTTAAATACTGTAATATAGAAAGAAATTAAAAAAAATTATTTTCTGAAACAAAAGATACATACATTTTTGTTTTTTGGCCATGGAATGCATGGACTCCATACTGAGTGGGGTTTTGATGTCTTGTGAACTATCTGGTGTTCGAGGCTCCTGCTTGATTTGATCTTCCTCCTTAATTTCGGATTCGTCCATTGGCTCACTCTTAATTTCACGTTTAATTTCAGTCTTCATTCCCTTCCCTCCTGTGTCCATATGGCCATTCGATCCATCGCCGTCTTCCTGCTTGATGTCCATTGAGTTGTCTTCTTGTTTAATTTGGTCTAGCTTCCCGCCGCCGGCTCCACCATTGGAGGGTGGCGGGGAGTAATCGTCTTTCTCCGCAGCTGTTATAATGGCAGACATTATTGAAGTCATTGAAGAACGCGCCGTTGATGGCATCGTCACCGTTGTCGCTGCGGCTCGTTCCGATGATGACATTCCTTTACCTGCAAGTAATAATAAAAATAATTACAAGTGATTAGAATTAAAGGCTGATACCGTTTAGACATTTTTAGTATTTTTTTTTTTTTAATTTTAATAGGATAGATCAATTAAATTAACAGTACCTGTTGAGTTACTTATATTTCTTTAATTAATACGAAATTTACTTCACAGGCAGGATTAAATAAAATGTTTTCCTAAGAGAACATTTAATCAAATATATGGTTTCAAGAACTTTTATATGTACCTAAACTGACTGCAGATGGAGCCGGTGATGATGCAACAACTGGTGTGGCAGGAGCAGGACTTGGACCTCTTGATGAACTCACTGAGGTTGGTCCTGCTGAGGCATGAGGCGTCGTTACCTCTGAAGGTGTAGGCAATCGAGCATTATTATTGACTTGTTGCTGTTGCTGTTGTGATGGCTGCTGCTGTGGCTGCTGTTGTGGTTGTGGCTGGGATGAATTAAGGCTACTTTGCGTTAGCCCAAACGCAGATGGTGAAGGCGCCATTCTTGTTTTCAATACGTCATTGATATGCTGCTGTTGTTGCTGTTGCTGCTGTTGTTGTTGCTGCTGAGTCGTTTGGTTGGTGTTGTTTCCGGCAGGCGAAGTTTGAGGTAACGTAGGGCCATTGCTGGCTGTCGTAAATTGAGGTGTTGACGTGGGTGTGCCGGCATTCTGTTGGGACATGGGTTGGCTGAATGGTGATAGACCAGGGTTTGATGCGGTAGGTGAGGGCCCCGGTAGACCGACGACGTTCGGTTGTGTACTTTGCGTATTTTGTCCGGTAAATATCATTCTATTATTTTGTTGGTTTATCACATTGCTCATCGATATACCACCACCTGAAAATGTAAATTAAGACAATAATAATCAATTAAGAAACTTAACATAATAATTACTAAAGAAGATTATTCATATTCATTTCTTCTTCTTCTAATTATAAAGAAAGTTAAATAAGTAAATGTGTTTTAAGAACAGAATTGTAAATAAAGCCCGCATATATTTATTTTAAACATATGTGTAAAATCAGTAACATGGACTATTTTGGCATCTACTTTTGCTATATACAGGGTGAGTTTTTTTTTTAATGTTCTCTATGGGGAACTTGGAAACTATAAGAGATAGAGAAACGGTTAAATGGGAAAATAAGTGTATATTTATGAGAAACAGATAGAAAAAAGAAACAGATAGAAAAAAGTTTTAGATAATTTTATGCAGATTAATAAAAAATAATCAGAAAATTTTTATCGCCATTATTTTTTGAGATATGACACAAACTTACATTTTTTTTAATGGAAACCATAGTTGGCTATGGCCTCATTCAAAAGTTAATTTTTTGCTCTATAATCCAATATCACATATAACATAGCTATTTCTAAAAATAAGTGAGTTATAGTCATTTTAAGTTTTATTATAAATAAAAAATGGGTAACCATGAAAAAGATGAAAGTAAAATAATTACAGTTGTTTATAATACTAGCAATACTGTAATTATTAGTTTTACAAAGATAAACCAAAATTTTACTTAAATGTTACTTTTAAAACTAACCACTTATATAGAATGTATAGGGAGTGCGGAGTTGTTCAGGTAAAACCCCTTCACTGAGATAGCAAATCGGTAGCCTTGAGCACGATCGCGCATATAGATGTCGTCTTGGAATGTATATTTAGTTATTAACATCAATGTTGAATGACAAATAGTCTGTTATTGACAATGCTATCTGGATTACTATGTATTAACGTAAACCAGAACGTGCATTCTCATTTTTTTAATCTAGCAAAGTAAAGATTAAATTGTAAAATCAGAAACGATGTTACAACCCTGAAACTTTGCCTCAATTGTTTGGATATTAAAAATAATAAACGTACCCAACGATGGTGATCCACTCCTTAACCCCGGTGCAGAATTTTGTGGAATGGCGCCAGGAACCGTCGGCCTGGGTCCGCCGGCGACGCCTGGCACCTGCTGACCCGGTAGTCCTGCCCTCATCTGAGGCTGCTGAATCTGTTGGGCCTGCATCTGCTGCTGCTGCTGTTGTTGCTGTTCCTTCCGTTTCATCCGTTTCTCCTCCAACTCCTTCTGAATTTTATAGATTTTCTCCGCCAGTAGGTGGTAATACTCGGACCGAGAGTTCGCCATTTCATACATGTCCCCCTCCACTTTTCGAGCATATGCAACCAGATTATGCATCCGCTTATCGAGCATGGCCTGAGGATCGGGCGTAGGGAAAATTGCCTGGACCAGCTTATGCACCAAATGGTTTCTGAGATCAGGCGTGACTGACTGGTGCCATTCTTTAGTCCCTTGCACCGGATTGGCTGTTACCTGTCCCGGCCGCAGCCCACCGGGCAGCTGGACTATCCCATCCGCACCCACCTTCAAGAAATCCCATATTCAATTATAAAGTAGAACTGTTCCTTTTGGATATTTTTATATATACTATGTTATCCGTAAAAAGTTTAAACTTTTCTAAATAATATCAAGAGATCTCACTTAATTTACCTTAAAAACATCTGCAGCTGATTCTTGTAAATTTTCAATTTTTGATGTATTCAAATAACTCTATAACCTATAAAAAAATATAGCATGGCTCAAGTAAGTTGCCACAATGGTAAAACATTTCATTAATTATCGTATTACTTTAAAGGGGAGAGTATTGAGAAAAATTCAATGGAAAAATCTGATTTTTAAAAAACAGGTTTTATTTTCAGACGGAAGAGTTGAAACGCTTTTGGTAAAATTTTGCCCACTAGAAGTGGGTGTTTATTATTTATTTAAAAAAAAAAACTGAACTGTGAATCAAAACAAAATTTTCATATAAAAAAAAATACTTTCATAAATTTTGATGTTTACTTTTATTTAAAGACTATAATAGTTACAAAAATTGTGATAAAATTAACATGATGGCACGGTCATTTACAAAAAAAAAGCCTGCATCCATGTAATATGACGTCATCTGTCACGTTTTCGTTGAAAATTTATTGAAGTTTACTTCCCAATTTACCAAAAAAAGTTTATCGACAGTATGGTACATCATATGCCTCCAGAACAAGGTGAGCAAAGAGGCCCCCTTCCAACCTACATTTTTCTTTCTGCACATTTTATGGTATGTAATCCTGCAGATTTGTTGACTTCTGTATCTTCAAAACTAAAAGAAGTTATGAAATAAAACTTTTAATTTAAGCTTTTGGATGAAATGGCCTTAATCAGATGTGAGTGCTGTTTACCTGACATGCTTTTCGATTTTTTCAATTTTATTTTCTAAATTATAAATAAGTAAGTACATGAATTTTTATTATATGACAAAGAGTTTTAAAAAATAATAAAATGAGCAGTACAGGAAAAGTACTTTATTTTTTTATTGTATTTCAAGCATCATCTCTTGATATCATTTAAAAAAACACCCCTTTTTTGGGACACTATATTATATCAGGAATGTTTATATGATTTTCCTATTTTAAATTATCCTGATTTAATATTTAGA
Organism: Ontholestes murinus; assembly: GCA_963969525.1. Classification (NCBI taxonomy): domain Eukaryota; kingdom Metazoa; phylum Arthropoda; class Insecta; order Coleoptera; family Staphylinidae; genus Ontholestes; species Ontholestes murinus. The sequence goes on along the minus strand of OZ018394.1, from coordinate 59,239,739 downwards.
ACTAAAAACAGTACAATTTATCTACTTACTAGGCCAGCAGGGTTGTTGCCATCTCCACCTAAACCAAAGAGCTGTACATTGGAAACATTCTGTTGGAGGTTGGCTGCTGCTTGAGCAACAGCATTTGTTTGTTGTGATGCTGGTGTGGAGTCACTTCCTAGTGGTAAACTAACATTTGGTGTAACTTGTCCTTGTGAAGGTGTGAGGACACGGACACCACCAATCCCACTGGCAATATTCGGTATGTTGGGTCCTCCTGCTAATGGTAATCGGATGCCTGGCCTCGGCTGCCCAACATTCGGAATTAATCCTGCTGGGGTTGTGGGGCCAGTACCAGTAGTTGGACACTGTATTCCAAGGGCGTCATATGCCCTCTTCATGTCAGAAGGGGATGGGTTTGGTGATTGGGTACTTTGGGGGGCAGTTGTTGATGCTTTAATAAAAGATAATAATTAAAAAATATTTTATACACATTCATTACAAATAAAATGTTTGTATAGTCAAACGGTCAAGGACTGACTGAGACTCATGCATTTTCCTACTAAGAACCATAGAGCAATTAATATCTATCTCATTTTATCATCATTCTAGGATGACTGGGGCAGAATGAAATGAATGACAAAACATGTGTCTGATTTCTCCAATATAGAGCGATGAGTCATAGTCAGTGTTCAGTGACTTGGCTATGTTATTAATGTTAGTGATAATATAATCAAAATTGCTATTATTAAGCAACTTAGAAACTACATTTTCACTGTATAATTTAGCAAAGTAAAGATTAAATTAAAAAGTCATAAATTACTTTTTAACCCTGAAACTTTGCTAAGTTGCATGTATACAAATTAATAAATATATGTGTGTGTGCATGTCTGTGTATTTTCCTTCGTCGATCCAATATGGATATGCATTATATTCACTGTAACTGCTTTAAAAAAGGAAAATGCATCAAATCATCAAATAATTTATTGTAATATTTGGTGTGAAAATAATATAAAAAATATAAACTCAAATTATTTTAATATTTACAATTATCTATTAAGACACAAAACATTTCGTAAATCTATAAAAATGAATCTTACTACAAAACAAATCACTTATTGAAACAACTTCTAGCTAATATCTCGACAGATATTGAATGATACAAAAGTAATTTGCGTGTTAAAAATAGCAAGGCTATTAAACAACACTAGTTTTACAGCCATACTAATAGATAGAGATCAAAGCTCGAATTATAGAATCCTAAATTAATCGCTATTTATTGCCATATCTATGATTATTTGTAGAATTAATCCGCGATTATACCAACTACTGAACGCGTTTTAACCCGATGCAAGGATTAATCCTCAATCTGGGATTAATTTGAAACTATTAGTACGACTGTTAGTGAATTTATTTTTGTCAAATAAACTAAAAATAATTAAATGTACATTAAACTGCTGGTGATTGAATATGGTATGACAAATTTAGTAATACATTACTTAATTTTAGGATTAGGCGAGTTTCTTAATACATTTATAAATGACTTACCATTTGGATTACTCCTATTTTTATCTGCTTGTTTTAGGGGCAAACAAACAGGGCAGTCATTCCGCACACAATGTTTCCAGTGACTAATTATCTGTCGGGATGAGCTGCAATGTGGAACTGTGCAGCTCTTACCCGCCTGGCAGGTTGTCATGTGATTGAGAACGTTCTTCATAGTCTTACAATGGGGCAGTGTGCACTGCCACAGTTCTCCATTTGACTGTGATTCCCTCCGTTGACACTTGTGTGCGTGCAGCAGTAGTACTAACTGTTGTTGTATCAGTTTTCTTTTCTCAGGATCTAATAAAATAAAAAAATATTATTTACATATAATATGAATGTGAAAAATTCATATACTCTTTTAAAATTTTAATTTAGTAGGCACCTCTAATGCAAATGACTTAACTTCAATAATAAAAAAAACATATATGCATCTGTTAGTTATTTTATACTGTAATTATTCTTTAAGATACTTCAGCATTATACAATATTTACCTGTCGAAGGAGCAGGTGGTCCACCAACTTGATTTTGTGTGGCAGTTTGTGGACCTGGTTGAGTACCACTGGGTGCGCCCGATTGTGGTTGGGCTGGTGAAGGGGCAGGGGGTTGAGTTTGTGCCATACCTCCTTCACTTCCACCTTGCGGTCCTACTGGTCCAACAGGGCCTGGAAACCTTTGGATGTTGCCCATATTTCCACCTCGTTGCTGAGGCGTTACTACTCCTAAACCAACAGAAAAAGAATCATATATTAATATGAAAATAAGGACCATTATTCAACTCTTTCGTTACGAGCGCAAGATATAGCCGGCGCCCATGCGATGACGACATGTGTCCGAGCGCTACAGACAGCATGGTTTATGTACACTCTTATGTAGGAGCACCAGCAGTCCCAGGCGCGGCGCGACGCGAACTGCTATAACGAAAGAGTTAATGTATACCAATTTCTGACATTATTAACACTATTTTTAATTTGTATATTAAGTGTAAACAATACTTTTTATTGACCTAATTCATGTGAATTTCCATTTAAAATTGTTAAGATCATTATTCTATCTATGAAAATTAGAAATATTACAATAACTGTATTGAAAAAATTCAGCCACTTTAAAAATGCCCTGGCAATGGTGAATCAGATAAATTTTTACTATACAATAAAAATAGTTTTTTTCTTAAATAAATTAAATGTTTTTGTTGAACATATTAACTAATCAATAAACCTTTTCAAAGTTTCATTTATCAGTGATGACCTGTAGTGGAAACATAATACCGTGGCAGTCGGAGAAAACAATTTACATGTGTAAAAATGAATACATTCGGCGGCAGTGGAAAAACATAATAGTGTCTAGTGTAAGTACTACTGAAAAATAATAGTTTGGTTAAATAATACTCTACTTACACATTCACGAATGTGAATTTCAGGACATGCTAGCTAATAGAAAACTAATAGAAAAGCATAATTTAAATTCAGATGTATTTGTCTATTTACTATTCAGCTGCTGTGTAAAAGTACATCAATTTAGTCGTACATTTCTTACAAGTAAAAAACTATATTTTCTGATGCATATTATAAAGTCAATTTATTTTGTAATGCAATATTAAATAAACATAAAATAATACAATATTTACTGTGAAATATTAAAGAATTATTTGATTTCTAATATTTTTATGAACCTATCGCAAGTAAGATTAAAATTGTTTGAGTCACCGAGGGCATTTTTCAAATAATTTTTAAATTATATATGTATATACAGGGTGTTCAATTTAAGTGAAGACATTGAAATATCTCAAAAACTACACATCGAATAAAAAACATTATAATTAAAATTTGTTCGCCTCGGAGGGGGACATCTAATGATACGAAACTCAACCCACTACGCTCAACCCCCTAGGGGTAAGAGGTGAGAAATAGAAAACTTAAATAGGAACCCCCATTTTTTTTGTACGGATTTGAATACTCCGGGAAAAATAAGAATGTTTTATCTGAAATTTTTTTTTGTATTCGTGACACACGACGCTATAATCGACAAAATTTAAAATTGGCAAAAATCGTTGAAAAATGGTGATTTCACCCCCTACTCCCAAGAGGGTTTCGAGAGTTTCGTATCAAACAACGAACAAATTTTAATTATAATTTTTTTTATTCAATGTGTAGTTTGAGATATTTCAATGTTTTCACTTAAATTGAACACCCTGTATATACACGGTGTCCCGTTAATGTGGGGAAATGGCTGGACCACAGATTCCTGGGGTTAAAATATGACGATTTAACACAACATATATATATCTGAAAGTTTACGATTAAGCCGGGATATGCCTTCAAAGTTCTAAAATTTTTTATTTCTTTTGTTATAACAATTGAACGCTTTATTCGATTTGAATAAAATTTATTATTTATAACTACCATATTATAATACATCATTTCAGTTATTATGGCCTTTGGAGCTTGACAGAAAGTATTAAAAACAGTACTACCACCACCTAAAAAATAAAATATTTTTTTTTATTTTTGCATCCAATAAAAAATTAAAAAATACTACTTGAAAGGCCATTTAATTTAAACTGTTTTCTCTTAATAATATTTGTTATCTTGTACGGTTTTCGCACAAATAAATATAAAATAAATCAAAACAACATCTAACACTTTTTAAACAATTTCCTTTGCAAAATCCTAAAACAAGCAAGATATATGTTTGATATATATGAATATTTATGGACAATAATAAAATTAACAATTAATTATTTTAAAAAACCCTCAATAATTATTATTATACATAATTTACATTTTTAAACAAAGACGGCCTTGAAAAGCATGTATTTTTGATTCTATCGAAAAGTAGATTTTGTTTTTACTAGATAAATAAAATATATTTTATTTTTTTGTGGGAAAACCTTATGAGATATCAAATATTATTAAGAGACAAAACAGTTTTTACATTAAATGGACTTGGAAGTAGTATTTTTTAATTTTTTATTGGATGCTCTAATAAACAAATATTTTAGTTTTTAAGTGGTGGTACTACAGGTTTTAATACTTTCTGTCAATCATCAATGGCGATAATAACTGAAATGATGTATTATATTATGGTAGTTATTAATAATAAATTTCATTCAAATCGATTAAAGTGTTCAATTGTTATAAATAAAAGAAATAAAAAAAATTGAAACTTTGAAGACAAATTCCGGCTTAACAGTAAACTTTTGGATATACAGAAATCTGTGGTTTCTTCACATTAAAGGGACACCCTGTAAATATATATATAATCAAATTAAAAATGTTGATTCTCAAAGGGTGCCAGAAATATGTCAATTTTAATTATATTGGTGATTAGTTATTTAACTTCAAAACCTGTAAACTAAAAGTATTGTAATCAAATTGTAGTAATTCAAAAATATGAAAACATTTTGAAAATATACGAGTCTTATTAAGACTAGAAACCAAATCACTTATTGAACAAACTAATTACCTGGCTAATACCTCGACAGATATTGAATTATACAAAAGTAATTTGTTTGTTACAAATAGCAAAATTATCAAAGTAACACTAGTTTGAATGTATTTATTTCTGTTAAATAAACTTTAAAAATTTAAGTATACATTAAACCGTTTTTTGATTGAATATATGGTATAAATAGGTATAAATTCAGTCCATAAGATTTCATCATTGTGCCAGTTCCCTACATGTCATTTTTTAACATTATATTTATTTTTAGTAATTGTTTTTATTTGAATTTAATACATATTAAAGCTGTACTGACGAGATCGGAGATCGAAACACATATCTGCAAATGTTTATAAACTTAACTGTTAGATTATTTAATTACTATTGATTAGATAATTAAATCAGTCTAAATTTATTTCTTTTTCATATTTCCTCAGCAATAAAGGTCCTATTTTACAGCAGAAAAAAAAAGGTAATGTGGCCATCATAGTACTTTCTCTATGTTTTTATCGAAAACTATGAGGTTCATGCAAAAAGACTATTCTTAATAATTTGTTCAGTTTATAATTCTTTACAATTATTTGTCATATAAATTTCATGTAACTTCAATAGTTTATTAGCAATTGGCAAATAATGTCAAAATTTTCAATTTTTATTTTTTTCTCGAAAGTTGAGAATTTTATTAAAAAAGTGTTTTAATAAACCTTGCTCATTTTCTCATTCCCTGTAACTTGTGTTTGAAAAGTTTTATAATATTTTTTATAGTTAGAAAAATATCGGAAAAAAACAAAAGAGCGCCTCGAGTAAACATCCACTTCCGGTTTATGAATGTTCACCAAAAGCTTTTCAGTTCCAGTTTTTAATGATAAAACCTTTTCATCTCAAAAACGAATTATTTAAGTGAATGAGGCAAGAAAACGCCCCTTTTTCTCAATATTACTATATAAAAAAAAGTTAATAATTTTGACATTTTTTGCATATTGCTAATAAACTATAGGGATTACATGAAATTTATATAACAAGTGATGGTAAAGAATCCAAAATTGAGCAAATTATTAAGAATAGCCATTTTGCATAAACCTCATAGTTTTCAAGAAAAATATAGGGACACATCACCATTTTTTAGTATTACAATTGAGACCAATCAGATTGTTAACTTCAACAAAATGTATACCACAAACATTATACAAATAATATACAGCAGGTGAGTATATAGTTATATAATAAATAACTTTACTTATATTAAGTTATAAGTGATTAATTAATAATAATAGTATGATCTAAATAATTTAATAGATCGAACACATAATTTTTAAATTTAAATCAATAGTATCTCATTTAAATACAATGAATAACTATTCATCATTTGGTTAGCAATTTCACTCAAATTAATGATTTTGGGGTCTTTACTTCACAAAACATTTTTAATATAAATGAAAATTGCATTTACATTACATGATTTTCACAAGTTTATCAATAATTCTTTATTGTTTAATGATATTTCACTTGATCTCAATTAAAAGTAAGTCGAAATAGTGGTTATAATAAATATACATTTTATTATTTTGCTGAGGCAGTTATATTTGTATACAAAAGTATTTACAAATAGCTAATAATAGTGATATAAGGTAAAAAAACAAGTTTGATCACTTAAGTAAATTAGAAAAATTATAAATACTAGGCACTAATTAAAATAATATCACCTAAAATGCATTACTTTTTAAAATATACATTTCACAGCCAGGGGACTGGTAGTAGAATCAACAAGTGATTTGTTTTGTAGTCTTATTAAGACCCATTGTAGATTTACAAAATGTTTTGTAATTTAAAAGTATTAATCAATTCATATTACCTTGTGAAGGACTTTAAAAATGTTAATAAATTGATCAATTGATTTTAGAGCACAGTATATTGATGAAGTCTTATTTACTTTAATTAACACTAAGAAAAGAATTAAAAAAAGGTAATGTACCCGTACCAACTTGGACCCCCTGCGGACCGGCATTCGGATTCTGGTAGGAGTAGAGGGTAGCGCCCGGCATATTTTGACCGACGGGCCCCCCGAGCTGCAAGATGCCGGGAGGCTGCATCCGGGGTGCCATTGGATGCACGCCATGCGGGCCCGGTCCGCGGGGGTTTAACTGCTGCATAGTTATTGTCCTTGTATTCATCATTGGACCATTTTGCATCCCCTAAAAAAGAATTCATTAAATAAATTTTATTGTATTTCAATTTTTTTTTAATGAAAAAGTTTTAGCCTTTTATATAAATGCCTAAGAATTATAAATAAAAATGAATAATAAGTATTTACTATAACAATTTAAAAAAATTAACGGCATACATATTTATGAACAATATGAGGTTCCAAAATAACTAATTATATCAAATGATATTACACAGTGAGAAAACAAGTACAGTAATTGAAGTACTCATCTCTCAACAATTCTCATATAATACAGTTATTTGGTGCAGGATGTTTTATTACTACATAACAATTATTTATTGATTTTGTAAGCATTAATTCCATTCAGCAAAGTATATTAAAAATGGAAATTCCAATTCAGAAGTTTTTTTTTATGACAATATAAGTTTTTAGAAGGAAGATTTTGCAACTACTACATACAGTATTATATTCTTAATATGTTTAATTCTGAGTATTCTAAATAAAGACACTAATACATAATATACAAACCTGAGGAACATTATGATTGGAAGGTAAATGTCCCTGACCAGGTGCCATCATGTTGCTAGAATTACTCAGTGGAGGCTTGTTTATACTACTGCTAACTACCAATCCTCCTCCAGCCATTGCAGCCATTGTGTTCATACTGCTATTTGTCATAACCATATTCCCACCTGCACTGTTGTTCATTCCTAAAAATTAAGAAATCACAATTATATACATATGTATGAATATATAGATAACAAATTATTATCATTACAATATTAAAAAATTATTTCATATTTATTTATTAACTCAACATAATAATTAGGTATCTTGGAACTAATTGATCCTTTGAGGGTGCCCCTTAAACCTTTAAAGAAACTTATGAAGTGTGGAGACAAAGGGTGTTCAAGAGTTAACAGCATAAATAACTTTTATTTGAAGTATGTATTTATATATACTTTTCCTATATTGCATATAGGAAAAGTATTGTTTTTGTGAATTTTTTCAACCCAATCCACTAATTTCTACAAAAAAAAAACTCAAAAACAAATGGTCCGGTTGAGATGAAACTTTAACTTAAGGTTTTATCATTAAAAACTGGAACTGAAAAGCTTTTGGTAAACATTCATAAATCGGAAATGGGTGTATACTTCAGTTAGAAGTTTTTCTAACAAATGTTAGTAAAGAGAATGAGAAACTGAACAAGTTTTATTAAAAGATTTTTTTTCATAAAATTCTTAACTTTTATTTGCCAATTTCTAATAAACTATTTACATGAAATTTATATAACAAATAATTGTAGAGAATTCAAAAGTGAACAAATTATTAAGAATAGCCTTTTTTGCGTAAACCTCATAGTTTTTGAGAAAACTATAGGGAAACACATGCGTTACTAGGTCAATTATCTGAAAATTGAAAATGAGCACAATGCCGAAAAGGAGAAAGAGGTTAGAGAATTCTTTAACAAACATTATGTCAATCATAATTCCAAGACTCTTCCCTTTTAGTACAGGAGTGTTTTGGTGTAAAAAAACTAAAAAAAAAAATTTATAGATTTAATGTAAGAAAAAATAAAATAAAATTTAAATTCAATCTGTCATTATAGTCAGAGAAGAAGTTGTAGTTTCAATAATATACAGATTACAGATTTTATTTTTGAATTTAAGTCATAAATGACTTCATTACTATAAAATATTTGAAATATGAAGATATTCCATACGGTCAAAAAAAAGTGCCCCTATATTTTTCTTGTTGATATTAAAAAATATATGCTTATGTAGTACTACTTTTTTTTAACTTAATAAAAAAAATTCAGAGATATTGTAATATTTTGCTTATGCAATGTAAAACCCCACAAATAAATAACTAATATCTTATCTCATTAAAGATAACTGGTAATGAAGGTAATTTTACTATAGTGGACATTTGCATATTAAACCAACTTATTCTAATGGAATGTAAACAACTAGCATTTAATGAATATTGCCAAATAATTGGTAATATTTATTTTAGGATTATGCAAAATATAATAAATAATCAGATAAGAACATTAGATTTAAAATATCTTTGAATCATTTGAACCATATGTATACTAAAATATAGCAATAATCTTATCATGATCTGGTGATGATCACTATAGGTTGTTTATTCTTGTTTTTAGAGTAATGATTTACAAATGTAATTCTAATTTGTTTCATTTCAAAATAAAATTTAACCTAAATCTTAAAAGGAAAAAATATATACTACAAACTTTTATATATTTAAATAAATGATGGTCGTTATAATTGCCTACAAAAAAGTACGAAAAGAAATTTTGTATATTTAAAATGATTTAAATATCAAGAGTGTGGTAATATCTTCTAAATATTAAACAATTAATAGTTATTTAGGTAGTAGGGGTCTACGAAGGCATTTATGAGTTGAGGTGTGACTAAAAACACCCTGAAACCCATAAAAGCCAATTACAGCTGAAGTACATACACTATTTTATGCTTGGATGAGACCTTATTATCACCAGTGTTATTAATTTAACATTTCAGATTCAAACATTCAAGACAAGTAACAGCTCAATTGTAAGTGATGTAACCCTAATTCTAATATGAATTATTGTATGAGGTGCACTCATATTCATAAGAAACTTATTTGTAAAATTTTAAAAGTTGCCTAACTTTTACTGTAAGTCCCATTTGTATAATGGGATATAATGGAAATAAAAGCCTCTCACTATCAACAAATTATAATAAGTCCGGCCATAAAAATAAGTCTTAAAATTAGTTTAAAATATTTGAAAAAGAAAAAACTGCAAAAATATGGCCAAAGTTCAGTGTTGACAACTCAAAAGTAACTTAGGATGGATACGTTTGCATATCATAAATATTCATAAAAATTCCAATATTACAATAAAAAATTATTTACATCCATTACAAGTAATTAGCACTTGAATATGAATTTGAAATAATGGCACAAGTAGAACTCTTTTTTATCAGAGAAATTAGTGGTACAATACAGGGTCGCTGATATGTATGGAAATGGTCGAATATCTCCTAAAGTAAGAGATAGTTAGTGATACAAAAGTTTTAGGTTCTTTTAAAAACTATCGCAATAAATACAAATTAAGTATACAGGATCAGTCAAAAATTCAGGACAAAACAAACTTGCTTTTTCTTTAATGGAACACCCCGTATATTATTCCATATTTCAATGCATCTCGAAATTCTACACAAAATTGGTATAGCAAATCATAACGCTAAACTTGGCCGTTTTAGAGTAATTGAACTTTGAAAATCAATTTTTTAAATTATACATCAAGTTACGTTTCAAAAGTTTCCATCTCCATAACAACGCTGCGTTAATTCACTCGGTTTCACTTAAACGTATTAATTTCGCGCGAAATATTCAAACTAAATGTAGTTTTGTGTGTAATGACCCAGCGTCCGACCTACCTTCAAAAGGTAACTTGATGGCTAATCATTTTTGTATAATTTATTTAAAAAAATTATTATCAAAGTTCTATACCTCTAAAACGGTCAAGTTTAGCTTTATGATGTGCTATACCAATTTTGTGTAAAATTTCGAGATGAATTGAAATGTGGAATAATATATGGAGTGTTCCATTACAGAAAAAGCAAGTTTGTTTCGTCCTGACTTTTTGACCGATCCTGTATACTCAATTTATATTTATTGTAGTAGCTTTAAAAAAAAAAACTAAAACTTTTGTATCTTAACATTTTTCTCTAGCTATCTTACTTTAGGAAATATCCGACCGTTTCCATACATATCAGCGACTCTGTATATTTAAACTTTATCCATCCTAAAATATATACCAGAAATTGTGGAAAATGTATTAAGACATAATTTGGCCATAAATGGATGGAAAATTGCCTAATCTTGTGGTAGTTAGAGTTCTTAAGTAATAATTTCATGATTTGTGGATTTAATAAAAGAGAGAATCCATAGAATAACCTGTCTATTCACTTGATGCCATATTTAATGCCATTTTTTTGTATAAAAATTTGTAGTAAGTTTGTGAGACAGTTTGAATTAGTTAATATGTTATATTATAGTAGGGGTTTTATAAAACTTTTATATAGAAAATTTCACTTAACAAGTGATGTTGTCATTTAAAAACAAAAGGTCTGTTGAAAACCTTTTATGAGAATGCTTTATTCACCTCATCGACTGATTTATTCTTTAATGAAGGACTTCAAAATCTAGTTCATTATTTACTATTTTATTATTTTTTATTAGTTACCTTGTATGGAACTCATGACTTGTGGGGAACTACCGTTGTTAGCCATAGATTGTAGCCCCACATTGTTTGAGATGCTGGACGGCAGACTTCCCATTGACATTTGATCGACGACACCTCCTTTTGCTACCGATACATTAGGTGGCGACTGCAAATTTGGACTCTTATTACCCAATGGTCCTGTCATCACCAGAGTGTTCCCCACTAGACCCTTATTGCCCTGAAAAAAAAAATACATTTTTTATTGTTTACATGGCAAACATTAGCCTTAAGAATAAATTTAAGAATTTACATTACATAATAGTTTAAATATGTTAAAAAGTTGTTGATTATATACTTCAATTGCCTAAATTTGGAAAAATGGTACTTCTAAATTTTTGTGGTTGGCCCTCAAGTTATAGAATGAAGAATTATTCAGAGTAGGCCTTCACTATATAAAAATATTGGTCATATGGTACTTAGCAAAATATTATATGATGTCCAATATAACTGAAATTCAATGAGTTTTATGAGAAGAATTGAAGTACTCTTATGGTTCCTGAACTGCTTTTACTTAGATGTAGCATAATTGACTTTTATGGGATATATTAATGAAAAAAAAAATTGCAGTTTATAGTATTTAAGGTTGGAATCTGGATGGTCAAATCATGAAGAAGCTTAATTGATATTAAACTCTTAAAGAATTATTTTCAGCACAATACTGTTATTTTAAATATAATTTGAAACATAAAATTTAGACATGCATTTTATACAACAGATGCAATTAACAATATCTGGAAATGTCTTGTTCATGTATTTGAGAATATGAAAAGAAAAGTTATTTGTTATATTTGTTATATTAAAGCTTGTTTTTTTTATTTCAATACAAATCAAGCATTAATTTGACTAATACAGCTTTGATAGTTATACATTAGGCACATGCATATTGTTTTTATATAATTTAATATCTCGCATGGTAAGAAAGCCAGAGAAATTGTAGTTGTTTCAACAAGTGATTTATATTGTAGTCTTAGTAAGACTTATTGTTGTATATTTACAAAATGATTGGTATTTTTAAATTATTAGTAACTTTTCTATAACAACAAAAGGAGTGTAAAATATTTTAAAACAAAATAGATGAAAGTAATTTTATAAATAAGATTTATCTTATAGTATATTTAATACTCATTATTCATAGTTTGGAATGGGTATTATAGTACAGAGGGCAGTTTTAATTTTTTTTTACCTATTGATCTGTGGTCTTTCTGCCTGGCTTTATTAGTTTGGTGATTAGTTGTCTGTTATGTTATGTTGGTGAAGATGAAGAAGGTGAATCATGAAAAGATTAATTGGAAGATTGTTGAGAGGGATATTGAATCTTTATATTTTAAGTATTTAAGTTACATAAGGAATTTTTGATTTAATATGAAACAAAGAATAAATAAACTAGCAGATCAAAACTATTCAAAATAATCTTGCTTTGGGTCTAAGGTACCTATGTACTCAATTCATTACTTTACAATATGTTTATAGAATTGGTTGGAAAATTAAAATACACTATTACTACTTAATTTTGGGTTATAATTATTACCCTTATGATTATACCAAAAACAAATATATGTTTTGCAATGTTATTTTGAGATTTACAAATGAGGCCCTACACAGTTTTAATTACAGGAATTAATCACCCCTAGAAGAAACATTGATGGTTCCAGAAAAATCCTTTTAATATACAACGTGGCCACATAAGTATGCAAGATATGGGAAACTTTTTTAATATTAATTTCTCAGAAAATTTTATTCTTTATAAAAGTTAGTGCTTAATCTTAAACATACAAAAATCTCAAAACAAATGACATTCAACGCTATATTAGCAAGATAATGAACATTTTTTTATAACATTTGTACCCTTTAATAAACCAAGATATGTTCAAATTTTGCAAGAATATGATTACAATAATCATTCTGAATTTTGTTTCATGGTCCAAAGTGAAATAGAACATTTACTACAAATGGTGTAGTTTCATTGCAAAACTGTCGTTGGTGGTCAACAAAAAATCCAGCATTCTGAATTATCTGCAAAAATCAATATTTTCGAAAAATAAATGTTTGGTGTGGAATTTTGAACAAAAAAATATTATAGGGCCCTACATATTTCGACAGAGTTTAAATTCAGATAGATTTTTAGAATTTTTAAATATGGAATCGGAAAATGAATTTGACATGTTACCTTTGGCTACAAGAAATTATCTTTGGTTTATGCAGGATGGGGCATATAGTGCTTGTGCTGTAGTTTAAATGAACAATTTAATGAGACATGGATTGGAAGGCATTCAAGATTTCCATGGCCTGCTTGCTCGCCCGATCTAAATCCACTTGATTACTTTTTATGGGGGTGGTTAACAACAGAGTTTATTCTGAAAGACCTTTTGGAAATTTAGAGGATTTGGAAAATAAAATTAGAAATGGTATAAGATATTTAAATAATCATCCCAACATTCTTGAAAATCTAAATATATACAGGGTGAGTTTTTTTCGATGTTCTCTATGGGGATCTCGGAAACTATGAGAGATAGAGAAACGGTTAAATGGGGAAAGAAGTGTAGATTTACGAGATTAATAAAATTCCACTTTCAAAGTTTTCAAAAAAGTCAAGGGTAACTAGATATTTTGAAAAAAGTAAAAAGTGTCAATTTTTTCAAATCAATATATCTCGATTATTATAACAGATAGAAAAAAACTGTATAGGACAAAGTTTTAGATAATTTTATGCAAATTAATAAAAAATAATCAGAAAATTTTTATCGCCATTATTTTCCGAGATATGACAAACTTACATTTTTTTAAATGGAAACCATAGTTGGCTATGACGTCATTCAAAAGGTAATTTTTTTCTCTTTAATCCAATATGGCATACGACATAGTTATTTCTTAAAATGAGTGAGTTATGGTCATTTTAAATTTTATTATAAATAAAAAATGGGTATCCATGAAAAAGGTGAAAGTAAAACAATTGCAGTTGTTTATAATATTAGCAATATTGTAATTATTAGTTTTACAGAGATAAACTAAAATGAAACAACAGCATACAGTAATTCTGTAATTATCAATATATCAATGGGAGAGAAATTTTAATATTAAAAAAATATGGTCAAAGAGTCCACTATTAATACTATTATGACATAAATTATATCTTTTTAAAATTGAATTTATGCCTTTTCGACTATTCTCATGTAAATTGAATTTAATGTTTGAATAACAACTAGTTTATGATCCTCTACGGATTGATATGATTTTTCATATACTTTGTTTTTTACATAACCCCACAGAAAAATTCTAAAACCCGCAGATCGGGAGATCTAAGTGGCCCTGGGATTAGTTTATTTCTTCCCACTTATGAGTTACGAAAAGCATCATTTAAATAATTTGTAAAGCCAACATGTTATGAGGTGGAGCACCGTCATATTGGAACCATTTTAATCTTGCTTGTAATGATAAATTTAAACAATCGAGCGTATCTTCAAATGTTTTCTGAAGAAAATGAAAATAATCAGTTTCACTTATTGAGCTTTCAAAAATTTATGGACCGAGAATTATTAATCCAAACACACCATGGATTAAACCCAAATTTAATTTGTAGTTCTCTCTGTGAAACTTCTCGTGGATTCTCTTAAGTTCATCTATGTTCATTGTGGCGATTAAAAATACCACAATTAGTGAATCGCGATTCATCTGTTCATAATATTTTTGTAAGAAACGTATTATCCTCTTGACATATGGGTTTATACCACATGCAGAAGGCCATTTGATAATTACAAAATTATTATTCTTATGCTGGTTTTTCATTTTTATTTAACTTTGTAGAACTAATAATTACAATATTGCTATTATGATAAACAACCGCAATTGTTTTACTTTCATATTTTTTATGGCTACCCATTTTTTATTTATAATAAAATTTAAAATGACTATAACTCACTTATTTTTAGAAATAACTATGTCATATGTCATATTAGATTAAAGAGAAAAAAATTACCTTTTTAATGAGGCCATAGCCAACTATGGTTTCTATTTAAAAAAATGTAAGTTTGCATCATATCTCGGAAAATAATGGCGAGAAAAATTTTCTGATTATTTTTTATTAATCTACATAAAATTATCTAAAACTTTGTCCTTTACAGTTTTTTTCTATCTGTTATAATAACCGAGATATATTGATTTGAAAAAATTGACTCTTTTTACTTTTTTCAAAATATCTAGTTACCCTTGACTTTTTTTAAAACTTTGAAAGTGGAACTATATTCGTCTCGTAAATCTACACTTCTTTCCCCATTTAACCGTCTCTCTATCTCTTATAGTTTCCGAGATCCCCATAGAGAACATCTAAAAAAACTCACCCTGTATATATATATGTTTACATGTCATGTTGACAGAATATACAAATTAATTTTACATATTGAAATATCAATTATTTTGATGGAAATAGTATTTAATTAAAAATACAAATGAGCTTACGAGCTGAATAATAGCCGCCGGAAGAACACCAGAACACCAGCAAAGAATTCTTCACGAGAATAGGCTGAATGGGTCAGAGTGGAAGAACATCTTGAAGAAATGAACTCCGCCCGGGTCTCTTCAATTAAAATTATAGTAATAGTTTTCATTGTATGTATTTTAGATTTTATTTAAGAAGAGAAACAAAGCAAACAATAAATAAATAAATATATATAATATCATATGCTAATTTAAATTGCATAGATATAAAAGTAAAATAAATTTAAATGAAGTATAATTTAAAAGCTACAAATTACAAAAAATGTACAATGCCATATTTTTTGAAACATGTGTGTCTGAGGACTTTAATTATTCAAATTTTTATCATTCCCAGGTGGTTCTTTTTTATATACAGAATATTTTATGAAATTTATTTTTGTGAGAATTTGTATCCAGAGTTATTCTTCCATAAAAATGTTTTGAATATTCTACCAAGTCTTCTTTAAATTAAATTTACCAATTTTAATTTTTATTGGGATATACATTTTTAATTGATATTAAAATACTGTATTATGCAATTCATCAAGATTTACTTTGTGTATTATCAATTGTTATATCTATGGCATAGAATTTTTTTTGTTATTCTCAAGCAAAATCATATATTAAAATAATATAATTCAGAATGCAAAATTGTAACTTAAATTTGCATTTATATAGTAAATCTCAGAGCTTACAATTGTCAGAATCAGGATATTTGATTTTATAATATTCATGTTTATACTATTACATTAGAATAAAAATAAGTTCATAATTCAAAACTATCTTCAAATTTTTGCAAAAATAAATATCACATTAGGTAATCTATAAACTAACAAATAATTAATTTATACGAGATGAATACACTAACTTTAAAGTAGGCATTAAAAGAATGTAGTAAAACTTCTTAAATACAAGTAAATGAAATGCTAATTATTTAATTTCTGGTAGATTGGCCACAATTTATGCCACTCATTATAAAAGACTAACCATAAAAATGTATAAAATTATTTCTAAAATTTTTCTTTTCACAAAGAAATATTTTCTAATTTTTTAGAACTTATAATGTAAATTGTATGACAAACATTTCATCTAATGAAAGATTTGGGCAAGAAATAAGTATTTCTAAAACAAATAAATTACAAACTATATTTTTTTTTAATTATCACTGTTGCAATTAATCTGAATCGTTTAATGGCAGTGTCAGAATGTATACTATATATGATATGATCTATTTTTGAATTATCTTTTGTACTTATAAAATGGTCACAGCAAGAATAAACTGAAACAACTGAAACTTCTTTATATGGATGTAATATTAATAATAGATTTATATTTGAAAGAACATAAATTGTTTGAAAGTAATACATAAACAATTTATAAATTACTTTCGATTATTTTTCAAGTAAGGGGTGTATAAAAAAACTTACCGATAACAGATGATTAAGCTGAATCTGCTGCCGAAGCGTGTTGGGGCCGTCGTTGGATTCGATACCATTTTGTAGCCCTGGACCTGGGCCAGGTCCTTGCGCGGGCGGCTTACTATTGCCCATGTTATCAGGCAGGCCCCAGGAGCCCCCCGAGGAAATGAGTTCGTCGGGCAAGTCATTCTCGAGTACGTCGTACATATCCAGGACATCTACAAAAATCAGCCCGGCAGAAAAGCGGGACTCACATTAACATCTTTTGCGAAGGTACAATTTAAAGAAAAACAGTTATGTACACTAATTATTTACAAAAAATACTAAGATTGATATATAGAAAAATAAAATTCAAAGTAACCACACACTGGACGCACATACACATTAACTGTTGGGACGAGTTACGAGCGATTACGATTAGGAATCGCTCGGCTCCCTTCCCGAGTATACATAATCAAATGTGCTACATAAATGCAGTTTCAACTACTTAAGAAACAATATTGAGCTTTACTAAAACAGCCTTTCATTACTATTTATTCAAATGAAATATAAAATCTCACTAGATTTAAATATAGAAATACTTGTTAATAACGTATAATTGTCTGAATTTTCAAGAATTGACTAATAATAAATAATTTATGTTAAATAAACCTTTACATTTCTTATATTAGGACTTAAAAAAGTATGATTAATTAAGTTCAATATAAGAATGGTTAAATAAAAAATTTCCTGGCAAATAGATTGGTATTAGAATTATCCAGACTGTTTTATATAGATTTTACACTAGTTAGTCTTTTGTTGAAGTTACCTCAATAAGAATGCAATAATTTATCAATTAGTTATTTAGTTATTGGATGAGGTATGGTTTGTCAAAATTTCTATAGATAATTATGTATCATAACATTTGCAAAATTAAAAATGTATCTAATTAACTGCTAATTAGCAATAATTATTAACAAGTAACAAAATAATTTTCTTTTCAAAAAGTTCAAATAATGCTGGATATTTTAGTGCAAGCTCACAGAAAAAATTGATTAGGTATGGTATACGTAAACCAAGAATTGGGGCCGGGCCCCCCGTGGCAAATATAAGTACAATGTTAAGTCAAGCAAATTAGTCTCAAAAGAGTTAGTAAATCAAATGTGTGGCTGTGAAACCTTTAGGTTAATTTGTTTTCTGTTTCTTTTTTTAAATTCTTTCAGTTTTCGGTTGTTTGTTGGGTATTTACTTTGGTGCTGGTGCGAGTTCCATTGATGAATTGGATTGGATTGGCCACCACCAAGTGTTTGTCCTAGGCCCTGGCCGGGTCCGGGCCCCAAGCCGTAGTTGTTGAAAGCGTGTTGCATCGACACTAATGTTAGGTATAAATTATAAAATTACTAGTAAATTCATTTTTTATATAATACCAACAGTAAAATAATTGTATATTTTTTGGAGAAGATGGAGAGGTTTATGGGATAAGACCTGTATAACAGGTTAGGAGAATAATAGCAAAACACATGCAACTCTACTACTGAAATAAATAAGCTACCACAACCAACATGCCTGGATGCTGTTTTCACTGATCGCACGCTCTCTCAATCTGTTTGAAGTTCAAGTGCAATATTGTTGACAAACACACTTAACGGTTCTGTTTGTTTATTTATTTTTGATAGTGAATTAAAGTAAAGATTACATCAACATTTTGCAACCCTTTAAAATTAAAGCTCTATATAATTAACATAGTTTATGTAGGTAACCTCACTAAAAAATATATATTATAAATATTTTTATATCTATGATAATACTGTTAAGCCATATCCATAATAATGTACTTCCTGTATACATATAAATTGTACCAAATAGTTGGTTTATTCACATAATATAAGCATTGAGGTGTATAATTACACACATTACATTTTAATCAATATTAGTAATAATATTACCTATTTACTATTTGTTAATATAATAAAATAAACATTATTTTCTGATGAACAATGAATAGCCATTTCGTTAACTAGTGACTACTACTAGTTAATTGCTCTTTTTATATTTAAAGTTTATATTCATAAGTTGATAAAAAATTATGAATTTAGGTTATAATATATTTTTACTTTCTCTATATAGAATATATAAGGGAAGTATAGTTTTCGTGCATGAAAATGTCTGGGGGCACTGTATCTCAAAAACGAATGATCCTATGGACATCAAACTTTAAACTTAAGGTTTAATCGTAAAAAATTGGAACTGAATAGCTTTTGGTGAACATTCAAAAACCGGAAATGGATGTTTACTCGATTTTCTTTTATTTTCGATATTTTTTTTTTATATGAAAAATATTACAAAATTTTTCAAACAAAAGTTAAACTGATCGTGATTTCTTTTTGGGTCCCCTGAGCCCATTACACTAATTTCTGGAAAAAAACATGTTTGTGTCTGTTTGTGTGTGTCTGTCTGTCTGTGGGCGCTGTATTTCAAAAACGAATGATCTGATTGAGATGAAACTTTAAACTTAAGGTTTTATCGTTAAAACTTAAGGTTTTATTGTTAAAAACTGGAATTGAAAAGCTTTTGGTAAACATTCATAAACCAGAAGAGGGTGTTTACTTGTGGCCGTTTTTTGTTCTTTTACGATATTTTTGTTAATATAAAAAATATTACAAAACTTTTTAAACAAGTTTTATTTAAACATATTTTTCATAAAAATTTTAACTTTCAAGAAAAAAAATATTAATTGAAAATTTTGACATTTTTTGCCAATTGCTAATAAACTATTGGAGTTACATGAAATTTATATAACAATTAACTGTAGAAAATTAAGAAGTGAATAAATTATTAAGAATATCCTTTTTGCATAAACCTCTTAGTTTTCTAGAAAAATATAGGGAAAGTAGATGATTAAAAGTTGACCTTATAATTTTGGTATATTTGAATATATGTTAGAATTAATAAAATTCTAATTGCTTCAGGTGTACAAGAGTTAAAAATCGATAATTATCAACTCTAAGGAAAATAGTATTCTTCAAAAAGATAGCTCAACTACTACAAAGTAACCTTTGTCTTTATTCTCATGCCTTTCAATTCATATAACTTACAAAATAAATAACATATATGTACTGAGAATGAGAATGGAGTTTTGTTTTTATTTTTTGATTAGGGAGGATAATAAATATAATGTATAATAAATGTATGTAGGTTAATAATGCCAAATAAAGGTTTATTTATATGTACTGTTCAAACATCAACATTTTAGAAAATATAAACCGTAACAATAATCGTAGTACTCAGTATTAGGTATATTAACTGTAATGTATCAATTATATAGTTCACTTCAGCTTTTGAATAAGTACCAATTTTTGATTTATTATTTGGTTATATATGTGAATATAAAGCTCCCACCTTTAACTGTTTTATTTATACAATTTATGCAGTTAAAGCAAAAAATGCACTCAATTGAAAGTGTGTTACAACTTTTCAAAACTTGCCTTTGATATTTTCAGAAATAATTACAACTCTTTAAAATATCATTATAAGTAAAATAAGAAGTAGTCATAATACAAAAATATTCTTAAACATACAAATGACACAACAGAAGGACCATTCATTTCTATAATTAATAGTCATACATTTTCTTCACTTAGTTTACAAATTATCCACAGTAGCATTTGTTATTTTTATTTATGTATTGAGATTACAAATATGAAGAACTATTAAAAATTTTATTTTCAAATATTTTATAGATTTCTATTGATATTTGTCATCGAGAATAGTTTTTATATTCTATTTTAAAAGTTTTTTCACTAGTTTACAAATTGAATAAAACTGGTGATAAAAAAGTTATTTTATATTTTCTTATACCGACTTTTTTTACCAATTAGTAAATATTTTAAAAATTATTAACATTACACTTACTTCACTAATTTGGGCTATAAGATTTCATGTTTAGATAATTAAATTGAATTACCTAAACATTAATATTATTATAACAGTAAAATTTTGATTAAATCTTATTCTGTTTGAATTAAAAAATGTATTCCAACTACTAAATATTTTCCACTGATATCATTCAGCAATATAGTCTTAATGCTAACGTTTATGAGGAGTTAATTTAATTGCTTGTAAACATTACGATAATACCAGAGGTCCGATAAAATCAATAAGACAATAGAAATGTTTAGAAATCGAAGGGTAGTGACATTTGTAAGTGTCAAACAGTTTTCTTAATATTTTTAGAATTAATTTGTAAGCATATTAACAGAATAAAAAATTTTAGTATAAATTTTGAAAATAAAATAAAGTATCTCTGGTAATTTAAACAAAACATTTAAAAAAGTTTAATTTTGATTTAAAATGCCTCATTAGCTCTTCAAAACATTAACATAACAAAATTACTTTTAAAATCACTTATATTAAACAATTTACTTATGTTTAAATTGAGTGTTACACTTACAGTTTCTGTTTATTATGTTTACATTATCACACATTGATATTGTTGCTGATGTAACCTGTTACCGTCTAGTCTGAAATTTGTGCAAGTTATGAAAGAAGTGGTGTAAAGTGCGGATAGTGGTGTATACGAGACAAAGAGTGATGTGGGTGAGTAGGATGTGGAACAGCTGTTTAATATTTGTATTTTGATAGTGTTTAGCAACATGTGAAAATGTGTGGGAGAGTGAGAGAGTGTGGCCAGTTTTTGGTTTTAACAATATTTTTTACGCGCCCCGTCCTCATCACGTCCATAACAAGGAAAAGAGCTAAGAGCCAAGTGAAGAACAGAGGAGACATGCAGAGCGCGCGAGTGGCGAGGCGCGAGACTACGCACGGGAGACAACATAAACAACAGGGACGATCGGAACGAACGGCCAGGTTTTCTAGAAAGCGCTCTCTTACCGGAGGAGTCCGAGGGCCCCTGGAAGGGGTCCAGCTTCTGCCGCTTGGCATTCGGCGGGCCGTCTACTAGGTGATCAGCCATATCAGGGGGATGATAATAATCGAAGGGCCTGTACTCGGAGTACGCCGTGCCGTTTAACCAAGCCACCAACAGAAGAGCCGATGCCGACCGAAGTCAATACACTCAGATTACAGCGTTTTCAGACATATAAAAACACATGATTTTAGAGCTTATGGGGTCCGCGTGTCAAATGTCCGAGCGTTCGGCCGTCCGGGCATCTCACAAGGCACATATTCCACCAAACAAGTCACCCATCGGCCATAATTAAGTGCGAGTAGACCAGTCCAACTTGCAGACTATACTTCCCTCTCGACATCTCTGCCCGAACTAACACAATGATCCCGAAACTGAATCGCACGCGATTATCCCGTCCACGGACACACCGGCACTCAACAATCCGCGTCCATCGGCCCTTTCGCCACCTCCGCCGTGCAAATCCACCCGAACAGCACCCCTTTGACTACAATAATTTTAACAATCTATCGAAAATTCAACGCGATCTCGAACGGGCAAAATGGCGGCTGTTGATGGAACTTTTTCTACGCTTGTCAGAAATGGTCTGTCTATTAAGTCGTACGCCGAGTGCCATTGGCCGCTCATGCACACGTGACCCAAACGCGCACGCTCATTGGACTCCCAGCTCCGGAAGATACGATGTGACGCAGCGTCCGTCGTCACCGCTGACGTCACGACACTGCCTCCCGAAATACAGCGAAGACACGCGAATGCATAGACCTTGACGGAGGTAGTAAAAATGGACGTTGCCATACTTCCCAATTTTACCTTAAATCTACTACTACTTCTCGTTCTTTATTAGTCCCTACATTAGAGTTAAGTTTTATTGAAATTTAACCGTTCGTCTTAAACTTATATAAAATCCTAATAGATAATCAGATTATTCAATAATTAAAATTTGAATTGAGTTTATATATTCTAAATTATTTAAGGTACAATTTTAATTGAAAAAATAACTACTTTAAAATTATACTGACGATGCAGGTGCGTTTTTATTGTTGTATTATATTTTTAAAAAACTATTAAAAACATTTTAAATCTCTTAAAAATACAATTGGATTTTTGGAAAACACTACGACCAAATATTTTATATAGTTTACCCATTTGAAAATTAGTTCGTAGGTATCATAAAGTATATAAAAAACATTTATTTATTAAATAATCGTAAAAAGTATTTAATGTAGTTATTTATTTTATCGTTGTATAATAAGAATAGATTACCTAGGACATGGTTGGCCCCATGTTTACGGTAGCTGTATAACAGTTTCATTTTCTCATACTGTTTACACAGATAATCTAATTTAGTTAACACTGGGAATATTGGGCGAAGATTTTAATTTACAAAGAATAGCATTTTTGCTTAGAATACAGGCCATCCGACAAAATTGTGGGAAAAGTAACGTGATGTACACATTGTTAAATACGTCCTCATCTGTAAGTTGTGTAACCTCATCTGCCAATTGTCAACGTAATGTATTGTGGATTATGTTAATTCCCTTTAATTTAAAAAATTGATTACAATATGATACAATAATAGTTCCAATCAACTTCAATTTTCGAAGAACTAATGAGCAAACACTCTCGATAAGTTAAAACAGAGAATTCAAGGTGAAATATTCCGCATCCCATATTCGCATAAAAAGATTCGCCTTCTAAAAGTAGTTGTTTTTATTTTTTTAATGTTTCTTAAATAGAAAGTTTTAAAGTTTCAATTACTATGAATAAAATGTTTTTCTTTCATCACTCTTGGTATTATTATAGTATCAAAAATTTGTTTATAGGTGTATAGTTACAGGTTAAGGAAACATTCTAATGGTACATCTCCAATTATGCAAGATTATGTTGAATTAACGTTAATACACAAAAACAGATGATTTTTTGTATACACTTAGGCTCTAATATAGAGTATAACAGCTAATTGCAATTGATCATTTACGTAAACCCAATACAATAGCTATCAATCCGTATTACCTTTAATAATTTTATTAGTATAAAAAAACTACAGTAGAAAAACGAAAATTATTCAAAACAAATTAGCACCTAAAACAGATAGAAGAAGTAGAGTACTATAATTATTTATTTTAGAAATAATATATGAAACAGAAAAGAGGAATATAGAAATAGTTTTAAGAATTGGAATTTGTCGAAACCATAAAACCGAAATTACCAGCAACACTTGGTTGCAGTACAAAATGCTAGTTTTAATTGGCTAGTCAATTCTTGAGAATCCATCGAAATAAATCTTGTCTTTACTTGTGACCTATGATACAAGAGACAGGTGGATTAAATGGCATGTTAGCTACGAACAGCAGCAAATCCGACTGCTCATATTGTTTAAAATAAATTTTAATTTTCCAATTTAGTAGAGATCCTATTGACCTTGTCTCGCACATTAAAAAATTGCAGGACTTGGGTGTTACGTTTACAGCAGCTGAAAATTAAGCCAGATGAATTGACCTTCTTCTTAACACTAGATCGGACGATCAGAATATTCTACACAATCTGGTAGATATATTAATAGATGACGCCAGCAACTAAACGCGAAGAATTGGTAGTACTAGTCATGAACAAAACAAAGGTCAACATGTAAAGAAAGCATCTATAAAACTGGACACCAAATGAATAAAAAAGAAGACCGCTATCAATGTTCAAATTTCAGGTTTTCTTCATCACCTTGTAGCACATAACATTTTTTGCAACTATTATAAAATTTCCGAAGAGTACTTGTACGAAATGAACACTATCCTGTTAAATTCTTGAACTAACGAATTCATCAAGATAACTATTTTGAACTGATTAATAAATTAAATAAGGAAAATGAGAGATATGAGTTAATTAAATACAAAAATATTTATTATGACAAAAAGCAGACGCATGAACTCCGCCCAGCTTCATCCATCCAAAATTTTTGTACGTTTTGTTAAATATTTTTGTATATTCATATATATGTTTTTTTGTGTGGAATGAGCTAAAGAATAATAAACCTAAACCTAAGCATCTAAAATAATTGTTAGCATTTCGTGAAATATCGATGTTTGTGCAAAAATCACTTTTTATATGTTTAAAACACCTTCAGTTTCATTTACGCATGCATACGGCCCTGTAGCAGCTAGTAATATGATAACATAAAGTTATCAATCAACCATCAAATAGCGATATTTGTTTTTTTCGACATAATTAGTAAATTAGAAGCCGCCAAAAGTACTGTTAAAATTCAAGGCCAACGGCTTGTAAATATCAAGCTCCGAAAGAACAGCTGTACCAGCATGTATTGTTTTTATTAATACATCGATGTATTTCCTATCGAAATATTGACCGCAAAATGTAGGGTTATTGCCATTTACTAACCGCAACACAACAATTCATTCAGCAGTCAACATAGGCGCAACATATCAAACATAACCTCACACTAGCTTACATAGAAAGTTAACGAATTTTTTGAATAGGTTTTAAGATGAATTTTATTATCGGTAACCTAAGCAAGTAAAATGTAGCGTAGGATACAACGAGATTATCCCGTTGTGAGTGCCGTTGTGGGCTGATGAAGACTCATTAGGCCAATCTAACGTGCTAGGTGTTTTTGGAAATCGAAACGACGGTGGTTAGCGCTTACGGTTGCGGCTTACATTTAATATTTAAATAAATAATCAAAAATATTTAAATAAATAATCAAAAACAAGAAAAATGAAACCAAACTGAAAGATCAAAGGGATGCTAACATGCTAACTTTATAATAAATAATAGCTGAAAATATATGTAGGACAATCAGGGAGATCCAAAAAAGCTTTTCAATAGAAAAGAGGAAAATATACATTTGCCACTTACTTCCTAAAAGAAAAACGCCAATTTGGACTAGAACGAATCCTACACATAAAATAGGAGGAACAAACTTGATGTCTAAGAATTCTTAGAAATAAACCAGAGGAAAGAAACAGGACAACTATTAAATGAATAATTCGATCTTTCAAATTCCCCATTATTAAATCCGTCTAATCTGCCCACATTACCACAGGTTTATTCTTTTTGAAAACAATAAAAATAGAGAAACTTCTAGCAAAAACAGAAAAACAGCATTATAGAAGTAGTCTTATCCTGAAGGATATTCTAACTCGTTCAAAAATTATTCTTTAATAATTTTGTGTTTCCTGTTTATAAAAAATATATACTCCCAATAAAATAAATTTGTTAGGAGCTTTAATACTTTATACCTGAAATTCTTTAATTCTGTTCATAGTAGTACCAAAAACTAATATTTTTAAATATCATCAAATAAAGGAATCTAGAGGATATAAAAATGGCGATCCTGAAAGTTTAAAAGTAGTCTGTCTCATCCTCATCCACCTACGTAGAAATGTTTGGTCTAAATCTTCTCTAACGCAATATAAAAATAAACTTAGCGAGTTGCCAGCCATCCTATATTACTGAATAGGCTAAAATTTGTTCTTTCACTTACTAAAATTTCTCAAATTTGCTTATTATTTGTGGAACTAACCGTGACCACCCCTTTTTATTCGATGTGCTCATTTCATTTACATTACTACAACCCTAATAGAATAAACAAACTCTCCCAAAATATAACGTTTAACGATTTCTCATGTAAAAATAGTATACTTTATAGTAATACTTTATAGTACTTACAAATGCAAATATACACTTAGTAAATAGAAAATCACGATTTTTACCTATAGATGATCTTTATAATGTATGACTGTCCCTACACAAAGTTGTAAATTACTCACGTTCCAAATGACGTGAGAAGAGAGAAAATCAATCATGAACATACTAATATTAGGGTCGTGTCGGACACCTACCGACTAAACTATTCCTCCGAGATCACTGTTGTGACTGGTCCGAAACTATTAGATAGATAGATAGATGTTGTATGGGTGGCACCAGCGCCTATTCCACCGCGACCTTTCCAGGTCTATTGTGGATCCCTGTTTATCTCAGATGACCAGCTCTAGCTTTGCCTCTTTGATTACTGCTATTAGCCCTGCCAGAGGGGCTTGGGTATAAGTCTCCGCGCTTGGGTTTATAGTGCCTAGCTTTTGATATCTAATCCTTGCTAGACCCTCGCAGTGGCATAGGATGTGGAACGAGTCCTCTACTTCCTCTAGGCAGAATCTGCATGATGCTTCTTCCGCAAGGCCTATTTTGCTCATATGTTTGTTGAGCTTGCAGTGTCCTGTTATCAGGCCTACTATTGTTTTGACCATTTTCCTGTCTTGGTTCAGGAGTTCGGTCGTGAATTTTGGCGATTGTTTCTTAAGGAACTGTTTCGCCTGTCTCTGTCCTGATTAGTTCGTCCACCAGGTATGGGCCTGTGTCTCCACCCATTTTTTTATGGAACGTTTGACTGCGGTTTTGGAGATTCCGCAAGAGGATTCCGGGCCAATTACTGCTTTTGACGAGCCTGGGACCCATGTGATTGTTACTTTTTTGTGACAGCCAAGTTGGTTAAGAGCGCGTATACAGTCCCACACTAGCGTAGATTCGACCTGTGTGGAGCTCAGTGCTCTTAGTAGCGCCTGGCTGTCGGAGAATATAGCAATTGACCTACTTTTGGTGTCTTGCCTTGCTATTTCTCTTGTGCAGTGGTGAAGAGCTATCGCCTCTGCTTGGAACACCGTGGTGTCCTTGGTGAGACTGACAGAAATCTTTGTCTCGGGTTTTGTGCCGTATCCGAGACCATTGGTCGGACCTCAAGCGAAATGATCGGCAAGAGTTTGGATGTCTGGTCGCCTATATGACGCTCTACTCTTAATTTTGATCAATTGTTCCAGGATTGGCAACCTGAAAGCGATTGTCGTTGAGTGAGCAGATTTGACTCTTAGCATTCTGAAGTAGTTCTCGCATCTATAATTGCAGGGTGTCCCAAAAAAGTTTATATTTGTTTAGCTTCCTGCATGAACACAATTCGAGAATTCGAGAGGCCCGGAGATATTTCAAATGGTAGTCTGGCTCTTGGGAATTTTGTCGCTAAAGATTGGTCCTCGCATTGTGCGTTGAAGGGCTTCACAAAATTGTAATTCAGCAACTGCAGCTCTTAGAAGATTCTACAATATTTGAGTTTTCGCCACTTAAATGAGGCGTTAAGCTTACCTCTCATTAATAAATGGGATAAGTTTGAAGAGACAAGTACTACGTTGGAAAAAAGAAAAACGCGTAGACCAAGAGCATCAAAAACAACAGAGAACGTGGATAGTGTTGACCAGTCTGACGATCCGAACTCTTCAATTCGGAAGTGCGCAAGAGAACTGAATTATGCACAGACCTAAAGCTGCCTCTCTAAAAAAAATAAGCGGTACAAGAATAAAAGGCACGATGACGGTCAAAGTGAAGTTTTCCCCGGCAAATTGATCTCCAGAAGAGGTGACATAATTAGACCTCCACAGAGCCATGATTTAAGTTCTACGGACTTTTTCCTGTGGGGTTATCTCAAATCTAAAATTTACGCCAATATGAAATGGCTGACATCTCAGAGTCTACCTACAGAGCCGACATCAAATTGTAAATTTAATAAATAATAAACATATTTTCGGTAGATAGCTTACTTTTTTTAATTGGTCTACTAATTATAACCTTTCTTTTAGGACGCCCTTAACTAACATCAAGTAAATTCCTTAGGCGTTGTGTTTCTAAAATTTATTTGCTCAGAACTTTTTTGTTTACTCGTAAATCTACATTTATCCTTATAAATTTTAATAGAAAAATTTATTTAGAAATATTTTTGATAACAGCGACCGTTTTAGTTAAGAGCAAAAAGAGAAATCAGAGGATTTCAATCATAACAAACAAAAAACCAAAAATTCTCAGAAAAATTTGTGTCGGCGAAGACAATTGAAAAACGAAAATTAAGCTAATAACCATTATTTAGTGTAGATTTAGTTGAATCCAGTTTTAATTTAATTTTAGTTGACTTAATAAAATATACTTAGGTAATTTCCAGAACAATATTGTTACTGGGGGCGAAATCACCCAAAATGATATGAAGAACTGCATACACAGGTCTCAGAAAAAGATCACGTCTGGATTGAATTATTTGCAGAAAATGCAATTTTTGGATGTCACGTTCCCAAATAGATGGATAGGATGAAGATAGCCTATCGAATGACCTTCACGGTCTCCCGATCTTTCGCCCTTAGATTTATTTTATGGGGGTTACTTGAAAAATAAGAAGAACTAAGAATTTTAAATGAAAGTGAGAAATGAAGAAGGAAAATGGTTTTACATACCCAACAACATTTATGCGACATTTAAATCATTGTCAGTTAGTAAATTTTCAACATTTAATAAAAAATAAAGCCGTTTTTCCATAACGTGTTATACCTATTGTTTTATGTTAACTGTTTATTGGAATTTATTTTGAGTTTTGTAACTGATCAAAATGTCATGATATCTAAGAAAATAATGAATTTAGGTGAATGTAGATGTAATAAAATGTTCAATTTCCTTGTTTATTTAATTTTGATAGAACTTGATTTTCAGATTATTTACCAGGGCAAACGAAACGAATGAATTTAAGTATAGTGTATGGTTAATAAAAATGTTCAAAATTCGCAGGTCTATCAAAATAAATAGTAATGTACAGGGTGTTCCATTTAAAAAAATGTAACCTTAATTCACCACAATTTTGAGGACCACCCTGTATATTGGAATTTATTACAGATAAGTAGATCACAACTTTTAAATAAGATATTTTTTGCTAACTCCTGTATATTTTGAAATAATCGACCGTTCTTGTAATGTATCCTAACCCTGTATACCGGGTGTTCGAAAAAAAAGCCCAACGCTATAACTTTGTTATTTATTAACTGATTTGAATCAAATAAATAACAAATTGAATGGCCGTTTAAATACTATGAAAATACATTAATTATATATTTTCTTCAAAATTAACTTCATTGACAAATGATAGTCAGCTTTAAATCGCTCCATACATTTTTTATTTTTTTTATACTAGACATTATTTTTCTGAATTCAGTATGTTAATTTTAATTTAATATTTGTGTGAGAATAAAATAATAATAAATCTTATTCATATGATATTATCCAATAAATGTGCCTTGAAAAAAAAAATTGGTACAAACAAATGTCATTTCTTGTAAAGTAATGTCAACCATTTGTTATTAGTCTGTGGTTTACAACCAATGACATTTATTTGTCCCATAAGTAAACAAAATATAGTCGAACAAGTGGATCATTAATTAAATTTACTTTGTAAATTAATAAATGACTGTTTTTCAGAATGCTTAGTTATTGATGTTTTTAATGCAGTAAATGCAAAGCTAAAAATGAACAATTACAGATAAAAGAGGAAAAACTTGAAGCAGAAGTAAACAATTTAAGAAAGCAGTAAAATTAAAAAAAGGCATTAAGATTCTACAATAACATATGACTAAGAATTTTAAAAGGCATTTCAGTTTGAATTGGAGATTCTTTCATTTGATGAGGATGGAAATAGCATGAGAAGGAGACTATTTTTAAAATTGATAGCAAAATGAAAGATGTGATAGATTTTAATGAGAATTTATTGTGTATCAATTTTGACGAAAAGGAATTACGTAAAGGGTATCAAGAAATTAAAAATTTATTAATCTACAAATTTAGAAATAATGTCCTCCACTACAACAAAACTCATTTATTTAATTTTGTTAAATAATTTTTAAAGTATTTAAAATAAGTATTTACATAAAATGCTTTATTTTAACAAACAATAATACATATCAATTATACGTAATATTTGTAAAAATGACAAAAAAATAGAAAAACATGAAAACATTTCATAAATCTACAACAATGTGTCTTACTAAAACTACAAAGCATTTACGAAATGTTTTCGTGTTTTTCAATTTTTTCAGTAAATTTTCTACAGCGTAAAGGACTTTAATTTTTTTTTATTATAAAAATGAATTTAAAATTTTGCTAAAAACATGGATGATTCATTTTAAGTATAAAGATTTAATATAAAGCATCATTCAAAGTAGGTTATGGAACCATTCTTGAACATTCATTAAAATCGAATGGAAACCGGAACAAAGAAGCTAGCGAGCGACCGTCGACGCACTTGGGTGAAAGTGAGTTTAGAATTGATTACTATGATTATACTTATAACTTTTAAAAACAAAGGAATACTAATAGTGAACATGAACGTACGGATAATGGCTGGCTTATTTAAAACAAATGAAATTTTTAATTTAAGTTAACACTCCGACTACGGAATAACCGTTGTAGACCCGGCAACGCTGCCCTACATTTTCTGCAACGAAAACTCCAATAAAGATACATTTAAGAAATGGTATATGGTAAAAAAGATTTACTGACAAAATCCAGTGCCCTTCTTGTTAAATTTGTAATTTTTTTGTAATCGTTGGTCAGGGTCACTAACACAGTATCTCCACGTTTACGTCGACCAAAATAGAACGGCAAAACGTCAACGTAGTAAACATTGAATAACAGTTATTCAATTGTTTGGTTGTGATATAGTTTGTTTCGTGTCGTCGCTAGTAGCATCGTTGTGCCAATGCAGTGCTTCATATCGTTGACCAAATTTCATTCACAATTTGTTATTTACAGTCAGAAGAGGAAGAGTGTGGATTTTCTTTATTTTTATTGTACATGTGTGTGAGATATTTATTGAAATTTATAATATTGATTAACCTTTATGAGATGAAGCAAATAATTATGGCTAGATAATATAAAATAACTAAATGATTTATTAATAATT
Organism: Ontholestes murinus; assembly: GCA_963969525.1. Taxonomy (NCBI): domain Eukaryota; kingdom Metazoa; phylum Arthropoda; class Insecta; order Coleoptera; family Staphylinidae; genus Ontholestes; species Ontholestes murinus. The sequence goes on along the minus strand of OZ018394.1, from coordinate 59,207,755 downwards.
TCAATAATTCACCATACTGTTGAGGTTTTCATCAGTATACGAGTTTCCACTTATATTCTAAAAATATGTTAATTATAATTTCACTGGTCTAATCTTAATTTAATTGATTTACAAAAATTTTACTAGTGAAGCGTACAGATATTTGATTCCGTTAATTCAATGATGTTTTTAGTATAATAATATGTACGTAAACATCTATCTTAATCTATTTTATTCCTCGATAATTATTATAAAATTAATTCTACTTATGAAATCGATTATGATTTTGTAATAAGGTAAATATTTCACGAAAAATAACCTAGAAATTTAATATTTTCTGAAAACCTTTGTGGTTTCAATAAACATCATTAATAGTCTATAACAGAAAGTGAGATTTCAAAAATATGTTTATTAAATGAGATATATTTATCTCCTTTTTTTAGAATCCGAGCATTAAAAATCATTTCATATGTTCATTATTTGTATAATAAAACCTATGCATGTCTCCAAGAAGATGGCATTTTTTTCATCTCCAAATAATTTTCAATGGACTGCAAATATTCAAAAAAATATGCAGAAGGCAGGAGAAATAATAGCCTCCTTGCTCCGTTTCATTGATCTCCCTGATGTTATATAATGAATCCATTGTATAAATTATATGTTACTGAGAAATGTTTTTTGCATACTGAGCATAAATATCATGAAAATACCTTAGATGGCTGCAATTAAAATTATTTAGAAAAGTTAATCTTGGTTGCATTAACAAATACAAATATTTTGTACAATATCTACTAATTTCAATATTACTCCTATTTACGTATTTCAGTAATATTTATTTACATAACCTAATTAAAATTGCTTACCTGTACAAATAATTATTTGAAATGGCTCAGGCATTTAGGTTTTTATTTATAAACAATTGTTTAGGAATGTAATTATCAACATATTGTATTGATAATAACTTAGGTGTAACTATAATGATTTAAAAATAAAATATTAAATGAACTTTATTCAAGTTTTAATTCAGAGATAAAAGCTGAATATATTAAGAACTTGAACTTGAATATGTGGTAAATCAATTTTAATAAATTTTTCAATCTTGAACATATACAGGGTCCTGCAACAGTGCGTCAAGCTTTCCTAGCGCCTTTCTCGTAAGAGATAGAAAAAAATGTTTCGTATAAAAATTTATTGAATTAAAAATCTCTATGCCGTAAATTATTTTAAAATATACAGGGTGTCCCTATTTTGCGGTATAACAAAAACAAACATTTTTTTAATGGAACACCCTGTATATTTTTTCATTTTCTAAATTGGATAATATTTTATAACTTGAACGTTTTTTTGGTTTTTAATTTCGATATGGCATTTCCGAGTTATTGACGTTTTTCTGAAAAAAATGTAAAAAGCGGAGGTTCACAAAAAAAATTATTCTGATGTTCTATTTAAAATTTAAGATATTTTCTTTTTCCAATGGTTGGTTATAAGTACTGCTTATGTACCAGTGTTAAAAATTTTCACTTTTGAGGAACCCTGCCTTTGTATCAAACACGCCATTTTCTAAATTTTCAAATTGTCGTAACTCTTTTTTTTTAAATGGAATCATATATTTTTTTAAATTTCATATTATTCTGCATCTAATTTCCTACAAAAAATATTAAGCATACCCTATACCTAAAAGTGATATTTTTCAAGATATAATATAATATATTTGAATACGAATTTGTTTTTGAATAGATAGCCATGACTGAAAAAATGCATCTGTCAATTAAATAATTAGTTTCACATGTAAATCTCTCTGATATTTTCTGCAAAGTGATTCTCTTCGTTTCGCGGTAAAAGAGACAGCAAATTATCATCATGGATTTCGAAAAGAACGAACTAGTCGATAAGATTTTTGTATTAAGGGAGGCTGCTGGAAATTGTTTATTGGTGGCTAGAAATTACACCACACGTTATCCCGGCAGAAGACATCCTGAGGAGCAATGTTTTAGGAACTTACTCAATAGATTTATTGACATGGGAAGTGTGAATTACAAACAAAAAAAAAACAAGAAAGAAAAAAGCCTATCATCAACGAGAAAAACCAAATTTCAGTGCTATTATTTATTTATTTTATTTATTTACTTATCTTTGGTCTTCTTTCTTAAAAAATACACTTTAAAACAAATTATTTAAAAAAACTATACATAAAATTTTGGTCGAAAGAAGCACGGGCGGAGTTCACAATTAAATATGTTCTTCCACTCAAACCCAATCCATCACCATGATGTTGAGGCAGCAATGATCCTCCTCGACATCTGGAATATTTGATTTCTGTTTCGGTTTTTTCTTATTTCACCTTTTTCAGGGAGATTTTTTGGCTGTTAATGTCAGCATGACAGATATACGTATATATATATATTAACAGCAACTGAGCATCCGAACGTGAACCAAAAAGACATTGGTGAAGGAACTGGCATAAGCGAGAGGTCAGTACAAAGCATTCTGAAGAAAAATCGATATCATGCATATCATATTCAGCTACATCAAGAACTGAGTAATACTGATCTGGGGAAGACAAAAAATACAGGAGGATCTTGCGTTTTTCCAATATATTTTATTCACGGATGAGGCGACATCCCATAACAACGGATCTGTCAATAGGCACAATTTTCACTATTATACAACTGATAATCCGCATTTTATGAGACAAGTTGATCATCAGTATCGACGGTCTTTGAATGTCTGGGGCCATCTCAATAGGCCTATGTATTTGCACTTCTTGCAAATTGAATTACACGGAACGTTAGCTAAGGTGCTCTAACTAACAAGAAATATGGTGTGGTTTTAACAAGACAGAGCACCTGCCCAGTGGATTGGTAGGAATGGACCCACCAAATGGCTTGCTAGATCTCCGGATCTAACAAAACCTCACGTTTTCTTGTGGGGATACTCAAAAGAGATTTTTTTATAAGGAACCACCAATGAATATGCACCAACGAAATGTGGAAAGGTCTTTGCAGCGGCAAATTAATTTGTGCCTAAATGAAAATGGAAGACATTTTGAACATTTACTGTAGTATCGTCTCTCTTTTGTATTAATACTTTTGTTCACGGCTTTGGAATTAAATAATGAATCGTATTATCTGTTTCTATTTATCTCATATTGACACTTACTTACATTTTGTTAGTTATTTTGCCTCAGAATGAGCAACTCCGTGCATAGAAGTATGTATAATTAAATGGTTATTCTTGTGAAAACTATTAAATATCTCAACAACTATGGGGTTAAGACAAATTATTATTTGCAAAGTTTGGCATTTCTTTCTAATCTAATCGAATAATAAGAAAAATAATTATTTTCGCCTATTTGGGTAGCGCTGAGCATAAATTCTTTAGGCTTGCAAACAATTAATTCCACTTTCTCCAGTAGCATATATCACATCAATTAATTATTTTTAAAAATTGCATTGTTATAATCATAACATACAATGCAACCATACATACCAAACTTATTGTTTAATTAACAGATGCATTTTTTTCAGTCATGGCTATCTATGAAAAACAAATTCGTATTCAAGGACCGTTTGAAATATAAATGTTTTTATATCTTGAAAAATATCACTTTTAGGTATAGGGTATACTTAATATTTTTTGTAGGAAATTAGATGCAGAATAATATGCAATTAAAAAAAATATATGATTCCATTTTAAAAAATGGTGATGTGGCCATCATAGTACTTTCCCTATATTTTTCTCGAAAACTATGAGGTTTACGTAAAAAGGTTATTCTTAATAATTTGTTTAATTTTTAATTCTCTACAATTATTTGTAATAAAAGTTTCATGTAGCACTAATAGTTTATTAGCAATTGGCAAAAAATGTCAAAATTTTCAATTGTTACTTTTTTTCTCAAAAGTTAAGAATTTTATGAAAAATATGTTTTTATAAAACTTGTTCAGTTTTTTATTCCCTTTAACTTTTGTTTGAACCATTTTTAAAAATTTTTAATATTTAGAAAAATATCACGAAAAAACAAAAAAACGCCTCGAGTAAACATCAACTTCCGGTCTATGAATGTTCACCAAAAGCTTTTCAGTTGCAGTTTTTAATGATAAAACCTTAAGTTTGAAGTTTCATCTCAAACAGATAATTCGTTTTTGAGATACAGCGCCCACCGACAGACAGACAGACAGACAGACAGACAGACGGACAGACAGACACACACACAGACACAAAAAATTTTTTTCCAGAAATTAGTGTAATGGATTCAGGGGGCCTCAAAACGGATATTTCCGCAAAAAAAAATTTTCAAAAAAAAATCACGATCACAATACTTCCCCTATATATACTTCGTATATAGGGAAAGTAAAAAAAGAGTTACGACAATTAGAAATTTTAGAAAATGGCGTGTCTGATACAAAGGCAGGGTTCCTCAAAAGTGAAAATTTTTAACACTGGTACATAAACAGTACTTATGACCAACCATAGGCAAAAAAAAATTTCTTAAATTTTAAATACAACATCAGAATAATTTTTTTTGTGAAGCTTCGCTTTTTACATTTTTTTCAGAAAAACGTCAATAACTCGGAAATGCCATATCGAAATTAAAAACCAAAAAAAGGTTTAAGTTATAAAATACTATCCAAATTATAAAATGAAAAAATATACAGGGTGTTCCATTTAAAAAAATGTTTGCTTTTGTTATACCGCAAAATTGGGACACCCTGTATATTTTAAAATAATTTTACGGCATAGAGATTTTTAATTTAATAAATTTTTATATGAAACATTTTTTTCTATCTCTTACGAGAAAGGCGCTAGGAAAGCTTGACGCACTGTTGCAGGACCCTGTATATAACAAACTAAGGGCCTGACATGCATGAACTTAATAAGGTCAGATAATTTGTTTCCTTGCTGTAGAGTTAGGAATCTGAGGTACAGTGAATAGTAAAATGCAGGAGTTTAATTTTTTTTTCACTAAACATATTTTGGGAAATGTATTTTGGAAATTTTGAATATTCTAAAAAAACATAATATTAACGCGGCGTTTAAAACTAGTTTAAAAATTAATAATATTATTTTAAATCTGATAACCAGGCGGGATAAATTGAATAAATCGGGAATTTATAAGTTAAGTTGTGAAAATTGTCAAGGGGTGTAAGATAGGACAATCTGGTCGTAATTTTAACATTAAGCTTCAAGAATATTTTCAGCTAAGACAAACAGATAAATCAACTTTTGCTAAACATCTTATCGATGAGTCACATTCTCTGGTGAAGATGTACTCTCGGTATTACACTTTGCTGAAAAGGGACAAAAATTGCATCTGTTGGAATCACTCGAAATTCACAAAGCCTGTGCCAATTCAGAATTTCCACAATATAACGGGCAAATTGACCATATTTACACTCATCTATTCTCTCGGCTGTTTGTTAACCCTTAGTTGCACCTGGGGGCCTGAGGGACCCCATCGTTTCTTAAAAGTACTTTATATCATACAACTAATGCCCTGATTTAGAAGTAGAGCGCTAAAAGTAAGTAGTGATGGGGTCCGGGTCACTGCGCGCGCACCCAGTTTACATCCATGTTTATGAAAAGAGTTAACTCTCTAGTATGGCTAATTTTTCTAGTCCATAATGTACCAATTAACAGTTTTGTACAGTTCTGTAGTCCTATATAGAGGATAGAAGAATTTTTTAAGAAATTTTTCATCTTGGTGTCCTAGAAGACCCATGTGCAGTTATGTTACAAAATTGAAGTGGTGCAGTTAAGGGTTAATATTACGTATAAATAGCTATGTTTTGTATTTTTTAAATCACTTATGTTTTGAAAATGACAAGGGTTTTGTCAAAACTATAGTCAACGAAGATTAAATCCTGTTATACAGTCAAGCTATAAAGTATTTTTATTCTATACTAAAATGTATCACGATGCCCCAGGAATCAACTAAATTTCAGTTATATTTTTTTCATTAAATCCAAATTTTCTATTTTCTTCGATATTGATGTTACTACCTCGCTAAACATAATGTTTCATTCTTGATAAGATAAGTACATTTTTGAGTTGCGGTAAGTAGAAATCGTCTAAATGCACATTATACCATAACTTTCTAAGCTCCTTGATGCTTATCCATTAATTTTTCTTTAGAAATGGAATTACTACATAATTTAAAAAACTTATGAATAAACCTACATACGAACATTTGGACATAGTATTTCATCCTTTGTTCTTCTTAGCAACATTCTTATTAATCATTTATCGACCTTGTACTTATTTTTATGAGCAATAGGTAGAGCCTTTGTTTTATGAATTTCAGTGCTCCAGTTCATTATTCTTTTATTGTTACCACTACAATCTTCCAATGTAGCACTGTTAGATTATTATATGTGCTGCTCAATAAGGTGCATGATATTCTATAATTATATTCAAGTGAAAAATGTTAAGGATCCAGATTACGGAAGTATTTATTTTAGAGGAGTAGGTATCTATTCTTTTTTTATTCTATGCTATAATTTTAAAACAATGGATAGATGCACACGGCAAAGGCCCTACTGAAACAAACGAAATACCATTATTGAAGATGCTGTTACCCATTCACTAAATTTATTGATTCCCCCATTCCTGATAAGAAAATTTTGTCTTCAACAAACTAGTCCTCCTTTTATATTAGGTGAAGAGTAACTTATGTTTTGTTCCATAATGTTTTTATTTTTTTATTATCAAAGTTTAAACTTAAAACGTGTGTCAGGTAAAATAAAAACAATGGAACAAAACATAATATTAATATCTGCTTCAATTAAGACTGCAGCACAACAAGGATTTACTTTATCATTTCTCGTTCTGCTATTTGTAATAGTTTCAGCCTACAACATGTCAAATTTGAACTAATTTATTGGAAACTGTAGAAAAAAAATTTAAACTATATATTCAAAAGGAAAACTTGTTTTGTATTCTTTCAGTCATATATGAAAAGTAGTACCTGATTACCAGATGTACACTACTACAGATTAAACTATAAACTCCTTATTTGTACATAGCATCATCTATTTGTGATATATCAAACATCTTTATTACATAGTACATATTTGTCGTACAATTAAATAATGAATGGTGTTTGTATGTTAATATGTCAAAAGGCTATCGACCAGAGGTCTTTATGCCTATCTATTTGTGATTTTGTGTTTAAAATTAAATTATGTAAATTTTGTTGCTTGATTTGAAATCTATATTAATGTCTCTTTTTTAAAGATATTTATAATTTTTGAAGTTATTGTACCAAAGAATGTTAATGCTCTGTATGGTTTCTTTTTTGTGGGAGAACTGTATTTGTTTGTGCAAATAACTATCAAATCAACAGTAGCATAAAAAAACACTAGGAAAGGTGCAAAACAAATACATCAAAGGGCTACATGTAGAACTGGCCAGTGCTCTTCATCTAGTAGAATTTTGCCAACTCGATGACTATGTCTCTAGTAGAGTCAAAACCATTACCCAAAAGAAAAAAAAACTAAAGTAATTCTTGCAACAACTAATACTACTACTACTACATAACATGATCAGTAGTGTATTATAAGGTAATACAGTGTTTTATAATAGACATAAACAAAACAGAATTTACACAGAAAGAAACGTTACTATGATGTTAGCACCAAAATTAGTAGTCGATTTAGAAATAGTGTCTAAAAGCAAAGACATGTCTCCAATTGACAAGGCAAAAATAGCAATATTAATAAAACAAACAGAATCAAATAATTATTAAAGTCCTTAGGTCATTATAGAAAATTAACTAATAATTTAAAAAAATACAAAAACATTATCTAAATCTCCCTGTCCATACTTATCCTATTAAGACTGCAAAACAAATCACTTATTGAAACAACTTTCCTGGCAAACTAAGTTAAGTTTATTTGTCAGAAATAAATACATTTAAACTACTATTGCTTTGATAGATTTGCTATTTTGTAACAAGTAAATTACTTTTGTATAATTCAATAACTGTCGAGGTATCAGCCAGGGAAGTAGTTGTTTCAATGTGTTAATAATTTAATAGTAACTAAAGCCGATAAATTTGCATTTATTATAAATATTGTCATATATTTTTATATTTAAGATACTATATTTTTATTTTATTAGCATAAGTGTGGCATATTTTGTATTTTTTAGATTAAGTGATATATTATAAGTTAATAACATAAGACAACGTTTTCCAGGGCGTTGGATTGGTCGTGGAGGTCCTATTAATTGGCCTGCAAGATCTCCAGACCTCACACCACTAGATTTTTGTTTATGGGGCTGGATGAAAAATGAAGTCTACAAAATAAAAGTGGACACACGGGAATCACTAATTAGACGAATTGAGAATACTGCAGCCCATATAAAAGAAGAAAGAAATGAATCAATTGGGAGAGCAACAAACGCTCTTCGTAAACGAAGCAGAAAATGTTTAGAAGTCAATGGCGGTATTTTTGAACATTTGTTGAAAGAACGCTATGATTAAGAAATTTTTTTTGTATAATAACTTGTTTATTTGTTAATATGCTATGTTCGGATGTGGAGATAACTAGAAGGATTTAGGAGGATAGCACTAAACCGAGATTCACGACAGTAATGGCGGCAAACATGTGTTTTATTAGATTAAGCAGTACATTAAGTGATCTTGAGACGATGAACGCTACACACAGACTTCTTGTGAGCGGGAGCGCTGCGCGGAACTTGAGCGCGCCAAGAATGTTCTACTTGCCGAGTGTAACCGAGTACAATTGGTTGCATACAGTGATTGTTTAAATCTAACATGCTATAACTTGAAAACAAATAAAAATCGGATAAGAACAAATGAGTTTTTTTACATTATTTTCACGTGTATAATACACTCATAGAGTTTGGTGCGCTCCTCCCGACTCACCCTGTATATATATTTGTTATGAATTTTATAACTATATTTTATATAGCAACAGGGCTAAATAAAGTTTATTATTTATTTATTTATTTATATGTATTAAGCCTTATTAAGGGTCTCTTATTTCAAAAAACTTTTTTTTCAAGCAAGTAATGATTGTTGAGTTGCGTGAAGATACACTGACTATTGAATGAAATACTGTCCACAAATTTTATTAGTTGCAATATTTCAGTCACGATGTGACCATTTTCAATGGTTAGCACTAAAAAATATTTAAAAATGTGTAGCTCGTAAACTAAGTGATCTATTCTAATTTTCTAAAGAACACATTCTGAAATGAGCTTCAAGAAGCAGGTTTTCCATTGAAGAAAGTGTTGATACGAGTGGAAGAACGCTCTATTGTGAACTCTGCCATTTCCATATGTGACTGAAATTTTTGTTGACATTAATGGATTTTATGTACAATTTTGGAAAGTTATGTAAGCATATTGGAATAAATAAATTATACTGATGATAATTATGATTCATTCCTATTTTAATACATTTTAAACAGCTTATGAACTTGCCCCACACAGCAAGTTTAGAGTAGTTACCACTTTTCAATGTCAAATTTAAATTCTCAATGTAAATTGATGTTTCTGTTGATAGAAATTATAGACTCTTAATTCTACTTCACGATGATTACAACATGTGTTGAATAATTTAATATGAAATTAAAATATTAATGGTTAAACAGTTTATTTCAATCAACGGTTAAACTCAAAATAAACTTTGTCCATACTTATCCTATTTTAAAATGTAAAATGAATTATTATTTAACACGCTTATAAATAAATATTACCAATATTATACTATTTGTTGAAACATTGAGATAAGTATATTATAATTCATAAATGTCATATTTAATTATAAAACAAGAGAGTATACACCATGTACTGCTACTATTTAATTTTAGATTTTCATAAAGATATAGACAGAAACTACTACCTATTAGTGTACTGTGGATATAGATTCATAGATCCAACACTCTTCTCCTAGAAAATCATAGTATATGTATATTTTCTGTGCTAGAAAATACACATATGACTCTTCTATAAACAAAAAACAAAGTATTTTTAAGAAAATGTGAATATTCCTGACATCTGTTGGCTATATCAGTGAAGGGACCTCTTTAGACTCCATTGCCTGACATCTATAAGGAAATCATAGAATTAATTTCTATTATGTGAAATATATTACTAATATTATCTATAAATAAATGCAATTAATAACATATTTCTTTTAATAAAGAAACCATAATTCACAGTAAATAATTAAGGAGTAATTTTGTAAGATTAAAATTTGGGTAAAAGAAGATATCTGGAGGATAGTTTAAGTATTTATTGGTGGGATGGCGCTATTCACTTAAAAATTTGTTCGCAGCGAGCGTTCGACAGAAGACGACCACAAAAGCAGATAAGTATATTTTCTAGGAAGTAGGGTTTGCGGATAGAAAAAAGGGTAAGTCGACAGATTTCCAACGTCAACTTCGGCTTCGATTTTTGTTAAAAACTTGTTATTTTAAAGTAAAGCACTAGTTTTATTTATACGTGTATGTACAACTTCGTCGTCAATTTAGTTCAAGAATTTTAAACTAAAACTTTTGTTCTTTATCAGGGGATCTAATAAGCTTTAATAAAACCTCGTGCAAAGGGATAATAAAAAAAAAAACAGAATTCGTCCTATTTAAATATTTAAAAAAATTAACTACAAAATATTTTAGTTACATGAAAATTATGTAAGAATTAATTGTAAAGAATAATAAAACGAGTTATTTATATTGAATAGTTTTTCCCGTAGGACGAATGATTTTCTTCCTGTCCACATTATATTTTATCATTATGTGTATGGTGCTCACATTATCACTTCATTTCATTACTTCTTATATAAATGTAAGTGATGAAAAACAAGACCCTAATTAAAAAATGAAACTTTTATTCTCATACAGTAATATAATAATACTAACATCATTTCCTTCTATTTTTCTTTTTTCCATCCTAATTTCATCAGAGATTTTACCTCGGCATAATCTTTCCTCATTCATTTAGTCACATTTTTTTAAATCTTTCCATTCATTCCTTGCACATTTCTTTACACTACTCTGTCTCCAAGTATCCTTTCCACTTACACATAATTCACATTTTCGATCATTTTCTCCTGACCATCTTTTCCTCCCTCTCTCTCCTAACCCACATCTAGCTCTTACCAAGGAGATATTTTCTTTCCTGATATGCTGTCTGTTATACAGGTACCTCATCAATCTTCTGTGCACTTAATATCTTTCAAACATGTCATTATATCCACTTCTTTCATTACATCCCTACCTTTTATGAATTTTCACTTTCATCATTTTCTCTATTACCAAAGCCACTATGTTTGCTTTTAGATACATTGTATTTTACTCTATAATAATAATAATAATAAATACAGGGTGTCCCGTTAATGTGGGGAAATGGCTGGACCATATATTCCTGGGGTCAAAATATGATGATTTAACACAACTTATCTATATCCAAAAATTTATGGTTAAGCCGGAATTTGTCTTCAAAGTTTCAAAAATTTTTATTTCTTTTGTTTATAACAATTGAACGCTTTATTCGATTTGAATGAAATTTATTATTAATAACTACCATAATATAATACATCATTTCAGTTATTGTGGTCATTAGTGATTGACAGGAAGTGTAAAAAACAGTAGTACCACCACTTAAAAACTAAAATATTTTTTTATTGGTGCATCCAATAAAAGCTAAATAAATATTTCTTGAAAGACCAATTAAGTTTAAAACCTTTTTGTATCTTAATAATATTTGATATCTTTTACGGTTTTTGCACAAAAAAATATAATATGAATATAGTATGCAGATTTGCACTCATTAATAAGTAAGTCAACTAATTCAATTGAATAAAAATTAAATAATATTAATTGATACAAGAAATCAAAACAACATCTAACACTTTTTAAACAATTTTCTTTACAAAATCCTAATACAAACAAGAAATCTGTTTGCTGCAAATGTGAATATTTATGAACTATAATAAAGTTAACAATAAATGATTTAAAAACACTTAGTAATTATTATTCTACATAATTTACATTTTTTAAACAAAGACTCCCAATAAAAACATATATTTTCGATTTGATGGAAAACTAGATTTTGTTTTTATTAGATAAAAAAAATATATTTTATTTTTTTGTGCGAAAACCGTACAAGATATCAAATTTTATTAAGAGACAAAAAAGTTTAAGAATCAAATTATCTTTTAAGCAGCATTTTTTTAGTTTTTATTGGATGCACTAAAAAAAAATTATTTTAGGTTTTAAGTGGTGGTACTACTGTTTTCTATATTTCCTGTTAATCACTAATGTCCATAATAACTTAAATGATGTATTATGCTAAGGTAGTTATTAATAATTAATTTCATTCAAATCGAATAAAGCGTTCAATTGTTATAAATAAAAGAAATAAAAATGTTTGGAACTTTGAAGACAAATTCCGGCTTAACCGTCAACTTTTGGATATAGATATGTTGGGTTAAATCCACATATTTTGGCCCCAGGAATCGGTGGTCCAGTCATTTCCCCTCATTAACGGGACACCCTGTATTTATTCCCAGCAGACAATTATAGTCTTACCAAGGAATTTTCATAAATAAAAATAAAATGAAGTACATAAGCAAAATAAATTAACAAATAAATGCATATACAAGTGAGAGAAAAAAAATAATAACAAATGTAAAGATCAAGCATGTACTATCCGAGGGCGTTAATGCAATCTAAAGCCTTTGATTTAAATATGTAAAAAGGAGAGTAGATATCTGCACCATATTGAATCAAGTGGTAAGCACGAACAATTTTTATAATAGGTGAGTTTGCGTGGTGATATGAATTAGGTGTACGGTATGAAAAGGTTAGTGGGTTTCTTGCACTACATTGTGGAACCCGGAAGAGTAAATGCCCAGTCAAAGCAGTTGAGAAGTGATGATGACTGGATACAGATGGCATATTATATACCTGCAGTAAATCCTTGTATGGATAACCGTGATAGGGATACATACCATGAGCACAATAATCAATTTTACATAAAACCAAAGATTTCAAAAGCAAAATAAGTGTGTTCTTATCTTTAAAGTCTAGTTGTTCTTATGATAAACCCCAGTTGCTTATTACATCTTTTGTTTAAATTAATAATATGAGCATTAAATGTTAATTTCTGATCAAAGAAAACACTTAACTAACGCACTTACTAGTAAGTGCGTTAGTTAAGTGTTTATCATGAATTACCACGTAGTAACGGTCACCACAATCCTTATGATCAAAGAAAACACCTAAATCACTGATGCCATACGTACAATTAAGAAGTTTATTATTTACAGAATAACCAAAGATTATAAAGGAAAAGTTTCTCGTGTAGGATACAATGGAGTATTTATCAGTATTTAGAGAAAGTTTATTGTCCATGCACCATTGACTCAGATTATTTAAATCTTGTTGTAGAGCATTGCAGTCATTAACACTACAGATACTTATATAAATTTTTATGTCGTCTGCATAAATTAATATGTTACACTTAACTGCATCTGTTATATCATTAAGAAATAAAACAAATAGTAGCGGGCCCAAGTTAGACCCCTGCGGTCTTTTAGCAATATAACTCTGTGATATATGACCCCTAATTTCAACATGCTGAGATCTACCCATTAAGTATGATTGAATGACGTAAATTATATTATGAGGTAGCCCAAATAATCCAAGGTTATTAATGAGTATGTCATGAGGCATGCTGTCAAAGGCTTTAGAAAGGTCGGCGTATATTACATCTGTTTGGATCCTGTCATCCATGTTGGAAGATATGTGTTGAGATATACCCATTAAGTTAGTTAAGGTGGACCGTTTAGGAACAAATCCGTGTTGGTTAGCCGATAACTTGCATTTAACTAAGGTATAGATATGAGTAGCTAAGATGCACTCAAACACTGTAAATTACATAACAAGGAAGTAGGTCTATAATGATTCACATCGGATTTGTTACCTTTCTTAAAGACAGGTATAACCTTAACATTCTTCCAACATGTGGAAAGATGCTAGTTAAATTAAAAATAAATGTAAGTGGCTTAGCTAGCATGACTGCTGTGTCCTTAACGAAAAACGCAGGAATGTTGTCAGTCCCCATAGTGAATTTAGCTTTAGACCTCAGTAATTCCTTAAATACCATGTCTTCATTAATTGCAAAGTTGCCCATAAAATCCAAGAGAGAATCATCGAAGCGATTGGGTCCAGCACAATAAGCAGAACTGAAGTGCTCAGCAAAACTTTGAACAATTTGAGGGCCCTGGTCGAGAACCTTCTCTTGCCACGTCATCGTCGATGGTCCTCTATCCTAATTGCACATGCCACTGAAGAAACTCCAGAATTTAGTTTGATCACGTGATAATTTTTTTTCTGAGTTTTCAATGTATTGAATGTAAGCTTTGTTAATCATGCTTTTTAAGATATACTCGGCTTCTCTCAGTTGCATCTTGGTAACTTCACACTTGAAATGACGATATGCCTTTAGACGTCTATTCTTAAGACGGATGGCCCTAATGATATTCCGATTAAAATAAACTGGGTACCGATTGCGTTGTTTGAGCTTTTTTTTCGGAATTCTCTTGTCCATAGCTTCATATATTTTATTATAGAGAATATGGCATGCATCATCGGATGTATTGGATTTATATATGTCATTCCAATCAGTAACACAAATATCTTGGTATATATAGTAAGCAAAGATCGGCCATGCGGTAGTTATATATAGAACTATTATCCGGACGGAAAAAGTTTTCCATGAATACAGTTAATAACAACCTCTAAGGGTGGGTGATATAGATCTATAGTGATAATTGCATTCAAAGGTCTCTCAACAACAATTTCCAATTTACTACTACTACAAGATCGAGTATTCTTTCAACGTTGTTAAGTATCAATCAACATTTAAGCAAATAAAATCTAGGAGTCGCATAATCGTCACGTGGTGTGCACGGAGGTATATAAAAACAAACAACATATAGGACATTCTTCCCAACATTAAGACGACACGCAACTAAATCAATACATTCCACCGGTGAAATAAGCTTTAAGTCTATAAACTTAAATTCATTTTTAAATGCTAACAGAGCACCTACCGCTCTTCGGAGCTTTCTAGCTGAGCCTATAATATTGTAATTTAATGGGAAATTTTCACAATTATCAACAGTCGAATCGAGCCAAGTTTCTGTAAATGCGATAATGTCATAAGATTCAGTGGTTAAATTATTATATAACAATGTAGTTTTTGTTTTCAAGCCCCTAACATTTGATAATACATGTTTACTTCTTTATATGCTTGCTGGGAATAACTTAGTTTTCCGATTTGGTTACAATGGTTGGAATTCATCGCGTAGTTTGTAAATAGTGTCGTTGTTGAGGAGATTCATCAGACTTTATATTTAAATCGCCAAAATTATTTTTATTGCGCAAAATTAATTTACAATCATCCACGTTGTAAAAAATAACTTTAATGGGACGCGGATTGTTATTGGGCTTTCTTAGTCTAAGGATTTTTTAAATCCCTGCTTCCGGTAAAATCTGTGAGAATTTATCGCGTATAGATTTTAAGTCCGATTCATTTGGGTTATTGTTATTGTTAGTAGGCTCAGGCATATTAAATATAATTAAATTGTTTTCGCGTGATTTGCGCTTCTCAATTTCTGTCATAATGTTATTAAGGGTGTCAACCTTAGAAACAGCTATGAGTTAAAAATCCTTTCATTTAGCGACTCAATCGTATTTTTTAACGACTCATTTTCTTGTTTGAGTTTCTGCATATCCAAAAACATAATTTCAATGTTCTTAATTACACCTGCTTGTGCTGAAGCCTGTTTTGATATTCGGCGACAGTAATTTTTAAATCACTTATGATTGTGAAGACAGATTCCAAAGTAACAGAAGTAGAAGACGCCTCATAAGAATGTTTATGCAAACACGAGGGGTGCATTATTTTGCGGCACGTTTTACATTTGCTGCCCTTTTTTACCGTAAGGGCGCAGGAACCGGCGCATAATAACTGTTGAAACGACATGATGATACGAACGATTTATTTAATGGATAATCAACGGGGACACAAAATACGCACCCAGGGACCGATCAGGGTGGCTAACAAAACACACGTACAGGTAGGCCACGGAAAGGATACAGATTAATACAAAAGATAGGGGTGTGATTTACAATATAGTAGTATTAGTAACTAACTATTGAATTAATTTCGTCTACATGTAAAGTAATATCGCCATAAAAAACAGAATTAAATAGAAGACAATTCGGAGTGTGCCAGACAAACTAAAAAAAAGATAAACAGGCGAGATAAAATACACTGGAGTTGACCTGGGTCATATGACCTGCCTGGCCTCATGCAAATTTTTTGAATTTTCAATACCGAAAAACGAAAGAACTGTTTGTTTTTAGACAGTAATATTAATATTGTTAGATTCGCTGTGATTAGATAAACACTTTTATACTTAACTAAATATTCAACTGATCAGTAAATCACTTCAAATAGCACTATAAATCGGAGCATATTTAACATGACCTCGTTCACACGTTTCGTATATATTAGAATCTATCTTTCATTTAGATTCCCCTACACTGGCGCAAATTTTCCATTGAAATTTGGCACATGTGTAACTTGATATACTCTTTAAGAATAGTGACAAAAAATTAGGGTTACCATTAAAAAAATAGTCGGTGACATCATATCTCATATTTGGGACACGCTGTATAAAATTTTATTACATAAAAAAGAGCGCAATTTAAAATACTAATCGACCTATTCGAGCATATTTTCAAAAAATAAACATTCTATGATTTACTGAATATATTCAAAGTTATAGACTCGCCCTGTATGAGGAGCCTAAACTGTTTCATAAAACTCTCACCGAAGTTTACTATTTGTAGCTTATTTTGTGCAGGTAACTATTCTTCTATTTCAACTACTTCTATTTTCACATCTTCTTTGCTATACTCTTCTTCCTGGTCGGTATCTTCATCTGATAATAGACAGGCGTCATTTTTTTTCTATTATTGACAATAGAAATAAGACTTTTTCATAGAATATTGATTGAATTGAAATATTTCAATCAACGGTTTAATCAATTTTGCCTTAGCAATATAATTGTATGTTATTGATTTTGAATTTTATTGAATTTATTTGCTATGTAGTACTGTAATAGAATTCCCAATAATATGAATACTTAAAAAGTTTGAGAAAAGTCAAATCTGAAAAAAATTATTAGTTTAGTGCCTGTTTTTAAAATTTTAGATTGTACAAAAACTGGAAAGATATGTTGTAAACAATCAGATATAATATGTTTTTTATTATATGTAATATATGTATATATATATATATATTACATATTACATTTTATTTAACTTAAACTATTCATTATAAACTGTCATAAGTTCACATACAAAAAATATTTAAAATTAAAAAAGGATATTTTTTTGGTATAGAAATGAACTACTGGGAAGATATTAAAAGAGACTTCAAACACGATGTATATGAATATCAATAGTTAAACTGACATAAAAATACAAAAATCAAAAATGGTTAGGTGACTTAATTATCATGTTAAATAAAATAAATGGAAATTTCGTAGTGGGTTCAAAGGTTATGGTTTGGAAAAATTTATACTAGGAATAATTTCAAGTAATGGGTTTTCTAGTGGATTAAGATCAAAATTCAATAAAAAATTGTATGTTTTTTCATCTCAAAAAATTTTAATTCTATGGCAGATTAGAGTTTTTACTTCTAACATTTTCGTGATGACGTTACCTCTTAGGTCTATGAAGTGACGTCATGAAGGTCTTATAGAATTAGATGCTGCACTTCCACAGTGTCCAAAACTGAATAATTACCCATATAAGGAAATATATGCACCGATTTTGAAGCCAAATCTCATCGACTTTCCATTTATATACTGTCTACAATGTAGATTCTACACCAATGCCTACTAAAATAAGGAGGCACCATTTGTTCATCTAAATTATAAGGAAAAATTAAAAATCCATAAACATTAGGAAATATAAATATATTAATTTTAAAAACCAATACTTTTAAAAGCTAGTTGTATAGATTTCATGTCACAATTTACACTATTATATTTACATTGTCGGATGTTCCCAGTAAGGAAAAAAATTGATAACCAAATAATATTAAATGTTTGCAAAGTATATGATATAAATGGCTATATTTTCACTTAGTCGTTTTTTAAGAAGTAGTCAATTAATTACGCTACAATTTGACATACATATTAGGAATATCTCTATATAAAATACATTTTCGGAAGGTAAATTGGGTAATTACACCCCCCCCCCCTAAGAATTATTCATTCGCTTATTCTTGAAAATTATCCGTGCAAGCACCGCACAGTGTGCCAAATCCGAGCGCGAGCGCCAGGGGGGGTTTTGAGGAAAAAAAATTAAATTGAAAATTTCGAAAAAAAAACATATCCACTCGATTGTAGATACATGAAACCCTTTAGATCTTGCATACTTATATTTTTTAACCCTCTATATTATTCGCAATTAACGCTTAAACTTGATCGATTTAGAAAACAACGATTTTACGGCATTTCATGCGCAATGTTAAATAATTTATTACATAGGTTGTAGATGTACTATCAATATAATATTATACACAATTGTTGACAACATAATACTGTACGTTATGGTTAAGAAATCATGTCTCTAAATGTTATAGAATATAAGTTAAAAAAATTTGAATATGAATAATATTTCAAATATAAATTTTAACTTTAGATAGAGTTATATAAAAAATTCAAACTCGATGAGGTTTGGGAGTATCACCAAAAATTAGTTCAATGCTTTTTCTAACTGCCCTCAAAATTTCGTATCTCCACTCCTGCATATTTTTGGTCTTTTTGATTTTTATACTCGGCGCTACCTATCAAAATTGGGTCGAGCGAACCCGTATGCAGTATTGCGGAGTCGAGCGCACTATTTTCAAGCAGCACGCATAAACATACAATAAAAATGCACTTAAAACGCACTTGTAAATATTCAAAAAAATAGGGCTGTTACAGAAAACCCAGACAAATGTTTCTATGACAGTGTTAATCCTCATAATTTGCGATTTTCTGAAAAAAAAAATATTAATCAGAATATTTATAAAATTTGTCTGATATTGTAGAACGAAATTATTTATTTTGTAATGTCTGATTTACTTACTTATTTAAAATGGAAAATTGTTAGTATCATCATCAGTCAATTCGTAGTCAATGCCATTTGTGTCCATTTCACAAATAATAAAAATTTTAGCGTCGGTTGGTAGTTGTTTTTCATAAAATAATTTTACATCGCTTCTTAAACACAATATGACACTGAAGAGGAAGAAACTGATAAGGATACTTAATTGTTTATAATATAATACTGTATATTATAAGTAAAAATCAAGTTTCTAAACAATTTGGAACGAAAGTTCAAATTTTTGAACATGAATAATATTTTAAATATAAATTTTAATTTTAGAAATTATTACATAAAAAGTGTCAATTCGATGAGGTCTAAAAATATCACCAAAAATTACTTTAATGTTTTCTCTAACTACCCTCAAAATTTCGTATCTCCACCGGTGCATATTTTGGTCTTTTTAATTTTTTTATTCGGCGCTACCTATAAAAATTGGGTCAAGCGAAACTGTGTTTAAATTTAGAAATTGTTATATAAAAAATGTCAATTCGATGAGGTCTAGAAATATTACCAAAAATTACTTTAATGTTTTCTTAAACTACCCTTAAAAGTTCGTATCTCCACCGCTGCATATTTGGGATGTTTTTAATTTTTTTATTCGGCCTATAAAAATTGGGTCGAGCGAAACCGTGCTTAAATTTAGAAATTGTTATATAAAAAATGTCAATTCGATGAGGTCTAGAAATATCACTAGAAATTACGTAAAGGTTTTCTTTAACTACCCTTAAAATGTCGTATCTCCATCGGTGCATATTTGGGGTCTTTTTATTTTTTTATTCGGCCTATAAAAATTAGGTCGAGGGAAACCGTGCTTAAATTGAGAAATTGTTATATAAAAAATGTCAATTCCATGAGGTTTAGAAATATCACCAAAAATTACTTAAAGGTTTTCTTTAACTACCCTTAAAAGTTAGTATCTCCACCTGTGCATATTTAGGGTCTTTTTAATTTGTTTATTCGGCGCTACCTATAAAAATTGGGTCAAGTAAAACCTTGTTTAATTTTAGAAATTGTTATATAAAAATTGTCAATTCGATGAGGTCTAGAAATATCACCAAAAATTATGTTGAGGTTTTCTTTAACTACCCTTAAAATTTCGTATCTCCACAGGTGCATATTTGGGGTCTTTTTAATTTTTTTATTCGGCGCTACCTATCAAAATTGGGTCAATTCGATAAGATCTAGAAATATCACCAAAAACTGCTTTGATGTTTTCTTTAATTACCCTCAAAATTTCGTATCTCCACCAGTGCGTTTTTGGGTCTTTTTATTTTTTTTTTTGTTCGGCGCCAACGTAGAAATCACATTGCTTGCTGTTTGAGAATAGTGAGCTCGACCCAATTTTATTTGGTGGCGCCGAATCAAAAAAATTAAAAAGACCCCAAATATGCACCTATGAAGATACGAAACTTTAGGGGTAGTTAAAGAAAACCTTAAAGTAATTTTTGGTGATATTTCTAGACCTCATCGAATTGACATTTTTTATATAACAATTTTTAAAGTTAAACACGGTTTCGCTCGACCCAATTTTTATAGGTAGCGCCGAATAAAAAAAATTAAAAAGAGCCTAAATATGCACATTTAAGGGTAGTTAAAGAAAACCTTTAAGTAATTTTTGGTGATACATCTAGACCTCATCGAATTGACATTTTTTATATAACAATTTCTAAATTTAAGCACGGTTTCGCTCGACCCAATTTTTATAGGCCGAATAAAAAAATTAAAAAGATCCCAAATATGCAGCGGTGGAGATACGAACTTTTAAGGGTAGTTTAAAAAAACATTAAAGTAATTTTTGGTAATATTTCTAGACCTCATCGAATTGACATTTTTTATGTAACAATTTCTAAAGTTAAACACGGTTTCGCTCGACCCTATTTTTATAGGCTGAATAAAAAAAAATTAAAAAGACCCTAAATATGCATCGGTGGAGATACGAACTTTTAAGGGTAGTTTAAGAAAACATTAAAGTAACTTTTGGTGATATTTCTAGACCTCATCGAATTGACATTTTTTATATAACAATTTCTAAAGTTAAACACGGGCTCGCTCGACCCAATTTTGATAGGTAGCGCCGAATAAAATAATTAAAAAGACCAAAATATGCACCGGTGGATATACGAAATTTTGAGGGTAGTAGGAGAAAATATTAAAGTAATTTTTGGTGATATTTTTAGACCTCATCCAATTGACACTTTTTATATAACAATTTCTAAAATTAAAATTTATATTTAAAATATTATTCATGTTCAAAAATTTGAACTTTCGTTCCAAATTATTTAGAAACTTGATTTTTTACTTATAGTATACAGTATTATGTTATAAACAATTAAGTATCCTTATCAGTTTCTTCCTCTTCAGTGTCATATCGTGTCATAACTACCTAGAGACGCTAAAATTTGTATTATTTGTGAAATGGACACAAGTGGTACTGACTACGAATTGACTGATGATGATACTAACAATTTTCCATTTTAAATAAGTAAGTAAATCAGACATTACAAAATAAATAATTTCGTTCTACAAGATCAGACAAATTTTATAAATATTCTGATTAATATTTTTTTTTCAGAAAATCGCAAATTATGAGGATTAACACTGTCATATAAACATTTGTCTGGGTTTTCTGTAACTGCCCTATTTTTTTTAATATTTACAAGTGCGTTTAAGTGCGTTTTTAATTTATGTTTATGCGTGCTGCTTGAAAATAGTGCGCTCGACTCCGCGATACTGCACACGGGTTCGCTCGACTCAATTTTGATAGGTAGCGCCGAATATAAAAATCAAAAAGTCCAAAAATATGCAGGAGTGGAGATACCAAATTTTGAGGGCAGTTAGAGGAAACATTGAACTAATTTTTTGTGATACTCCCAAACCTCATCGAGTTGGAATTTTTTATATAACTCTATCTAAAGTTAAAATTTATATTTAAAATATTATTCATATTCAAAATTTTTTAACTTTTATTTCATAATAGTTAGAGACATGATTTTTTTACCATAACGGACAGTATTATGTTGTAAACAATTGTGTAAAATATTATATTGATAGTACATCTACAACCTATGTAATAAATTATTTAACATTGCGCGCGAAATGCTGTAAAATCGTTGTTTTCTAAATCGATCAAGTTTAAGCGTTAATTGCGAATAATATAGAGGGTTAAAAAATATAAATATGCAAGATCTAAAGGGTTTCATGTATCTACAATCGTGTGGATGTGTTTTTTTCCCGAAATTTTCAATTTAATTTTTTTTCCTCAAAACCCCCCCTGGCGCTCGCGCTCGGATTTGGCACACTGTGCACCGTTAGAAAGGTGATGACTTCATTTGCCGGGGGGTTCCCTTTTCTAATAATACTCGACATATATTGATACTATTCGCCTCTTTGGTATCGTTAATCGTTACATTGTTTTACATTAAAAGAGCGCGATTCACATTTCTTACTTCAATTGATAATATTTCTTGTCTTATTTGGTTTAAATGTAAAATATAGAAACCGAAACTCTTTACACGTCGCACGTAAATCCTAAATGTTTTGTTGTTGCTGACAAATTACCAATTTATTATAATTCGATCAATTATAAATAAGGTATTTTTTATTTTTTACGAGTAATATATGCATTCTTTTAAATTAATTTATTCTTGATTTTTGTTGTAAATAAATTAGTAAATGAAAATTGATAATCCACGTCGGATTCATTTGTTCAGAAAATAAAAAAAAACTGACGATTCTTCAGCAAATAAATATCAATCTATGTCAACAGTCAATTTAAATCATCCATCTACATCTTCATTGACATTTTTCAAATACAGTAAAATCTTCAGGATTTTGACTAGGTTGTTCCCAGCAAGAGAAAAAGGAGCATACAACATGTACATATAGTAACGTTGACATTTACAATCATATAGTTAAATTTAGTAATGTTAATGTTGATGAAATTGAGAAATTTCGAATTTTAAATTGTAAATGGAAACCAAATGATACTTTTGTGTTACCCTATTCTGTACATAAAAAGGGGGAAGGATATTAAATATGTATTACTTGTCTGGAAAACATTTTAGACAATTTAATTAGTTAATGTTTTCTAATCATTTAAACAGAATCTTTTGCAAATATTGCTTCTTTTTTTATAAAATTTGGTGGGTTGTACCCACAAGTGGCATTGCAAAAATGAGTATCTCAGCCAGTATCTCAATATTCTAAATTATCAGGTTAAAATGTTGTGTCATAAAAATACTACCATAAAAATTCAATTGTTTATGCGAAATTGTTTTTTAATATCACAAGATTTAAAAAATAAATTAAATATGGAAAGACTTCGACAAATTGAAGAAAATAGACATAGATTAAAACCAATAATCAAAAGTATAATTTTTTAGGGAAATATGTCTCAGTTATTTTCTTTTACACTTCTTTTCTTACACTGTTGCCTAGCTTGTGCTATTTTTCTTATTTCTTTCCATTCTGTTCCTCTTGTTTCCGCTGCTTGATGTACTTGTTCATTCCAACCCTGGTCTTCCTAATTCCCTCTATCTTTCTTAGGTATCTCATTTCTATTGCATTGGTTTTGCTATTATTACTCTCTGTTGTTACTCATGATATACTACTATATAGCAGTTAATGTCTTTTATATACTTCTGTTTTTTTTTTTG
Source organism: Ontholestes murinus (assembly GCA_963969525.1). Classification (NCBI taxonomy): domain Eukaryota; kingdom Metazoa; phylum Arthropoda; class Insecta; order Coleoptera; family Staphylinidae; genus Ontholestes; species Ontholestes murinus. The sequence goes on along the minus strand of OZ018394.1, from coordinate 59,183,916 downwards.
TAATCTCTTTTTTCTCTAAGAATATTTTTTATTGTAATATAGATCATTGCTGCTTTGCCTAGTTTTTCATCTTTTTCTGATTCTATCTTCCCTGTTGCTCTATTGTGATCCCAGGTATTTAACTCTATTTTGTGATTATATTTATCTTTTCCAGCTCCTCTTTGAATATTTCCAGGTTTTCTTCTGAATCTGCTATTAGTGTTATGTCGTCAGTAAACATTAATATTTGCATTTTTAATAGTTCCTTATTTCTATACCCTATCTTTGTGTTTTCGGTTCTTTGTTTGCTATTTCTTATTGATTCGTCATTAAGTGATGCAAACAGTAAAAGGCTTAATATACAACCTTGTCTCCGTCCTGTTTTGGTCTTGAATTTCTCTAATTATTTATTTCCTATTCTAACTTTATTTTTGTTATTTCTTTACTATATTTATTATGCTTCTTTTTATCCCTCTTGTTTCGAGTATATGCCATATGTCCTCTCTTCCTACCCTATAATATGCTTTTTTAGGTCGATGAAGCATATGTGTAATTCTTTTCCCTTTTTAATCATCTTTTCTGTTAGTTGTCTCATTTTTTTTGAATCCGTGTTGTTCTTCTCCCAGCTGTCTAATTTTGCTTTTATTCTTGCTTCTATTAACTTAGTAAAAATATTCCCTGGTTTGCTTGTGAGTCTAATACCCCTGTAGTTGTCACATATTTTTGTGTCTCCGTTTTTGTGTATGGATATTATAATTCCCTTGTTCCTCGGGTATCTTGTAATTCTTGATAATGTCATTTACTATTTCCAAGAATTCTTCCTTCCCGTTTCCCCCAAATATTTCATTATTTCGGCTGTGATGACATCTATACCTGGAGATTTTCTTAGTTTTATTTTTTTGATTGCTGCCTCCAGTTCTTCGATTCTTATTTCGTTGATTCCACCATTTTTTTCACCTTCTACATCATCCTCTTATTATGATGTCGGTTATTTCGTTAAATAATTCTTTCCATCTTTCTAATAATTTCTTTTCTTCTGTTATTATATTTACGTTTTTGTCTTTTATACTTGGCTGGATTAGTTTCCTTTTATTCCTCATTTGTTTAATATTGCTGTAAAATATCTTTTGGTTTTCTGTGAACGTTTCTTTCAGTTTCATACCGAACTGCACCCAGGATTGCTCTTTTGCTATCTTGAATTTTTGTTCCACTATTTTATTTGCTATTTTATATCTTCTATAATCTTGTTCTTTTATTGTTTTTATGACCACCACCTGTTTTTCGTCCTCTGTTTGTTTGATATAATGATTGTTCCACAGCTTTCTTGGGCTGCTTCACTTATGATTTCTTTGAACTTTTTCTATTTGCTTTCTGCTCCTTCTATTTTATTTGTCTTTTTCTCTATTTTTGATTGGTATTTATTCCTAGTTTCTTTCTTTTTAATTTTTGGCTTTATGTGTTTTTGTTTATTATTGTTTTCGACTACGCATTCTTCAAGTTTTCTGCTTCCGTGTTAATTTCTATTTTTACCAAATAGTAGTCGCTCCCTATTTCAGCTTGTTTTATTACTTTAACATCTTTTACCTTTTCCATTCTTCTGCGTCTATTAAGGAGTAGTCTTTTATTTCTCTTTTCTTGGTCTAACTTCTCTAGTGTATTTATGTATGTTTTTGTGTTTGAATTTTGTGTTTCTCACAATGAGGTGGTTTGCTATACATAATTCTATAATTCTTTTTCCATTTTTGTTTCTCTTCTCATCTCAATAGAAATGTATTAAAATCCTTACGTTGTAGAAAATTAACTAATATTTAAAAAAACACAAAAACATTTCGTAAATTTCATACCATAGTTACGAATTATTTAACGTACATTCAGTCATTTTTAGTTTATTTAACAGAAATGAATACGTTCAAACTAGTGTTGCTTTGAGAGCCTTGCTATTTGTAACACGCAAATTATTTTTTCTCATTCAATGTCTGTCGAGGTGTTAGCCAGAAAAGTAGTTGTTTCAATAAGTTATTTGTTTTGTAGCCTCAATAATACTCGTTGTTGTAGATTTACTAAATGTATTCTTGTTTTTTATATTTTTTTGCCTTTGTTATCCTGCCCTACTCTTCCATTAAGATCTCCCGTGACTATTGTCATTCCTTTGCTATTGTCTATTTATTTTTGCAGTCTCTCGTATTTTTTTTTCTTCATATTTGTCGTTTTCGTTTGGTGCAAATGCAACAATTATATTCGATATAGTTTCTTCCATTTTGATTTCCCCATATTTTTTGTATATTATGTTTTTTCTGTTTTATTCATTTCTTCTATTAATTCCTCTTCTTTTCCTTTAATACTTCTTACATTCCATGTTCCCATTTTCATTGGATTTGTTTTAATGTGACATTCTCGACTTTCTTTTGTTCTTGGTTTACCTCTGCCTGTTGTTATGATATTATTTTTTTATTAATTTGCTGTTCTTACTTTTCCACTCTGTTTCCAGGTTGTCGATTCTTTTTAACATCCATTCTTTTCTAGCAACCACTTTTCTTCTTTATTATTAATTTTCTACTTTAGTTTTCTGATCTCTTCTTTTAGTTCTTCTGAGTTTTTTTGTCATTTCTCTTATCAAGTCTTTAAACATGCTCTTTAATTCCTCCATTTCCACATCGTTCTTAGCTATATTTAGATTTTCCTTCTCCGTGAGTTTTGTCTCTGTTTTCATCTTCCTTTGTTTTATTTTTGTATCCTGTTGTTGTTACAACGTTTTGTTTCACTGCTTCCGTTCTTCTATTTATTTCTATTCTCAATTGCTCATTTGGAAACCTTGGAATCCATATTTAGGGCTGTCGATATCTCTTTCTCTTTTTGTACTCATTTGTTTCTTTATTTCCCACATCCTTTTAGTTTAATATATTTTAACAGTACTTATTTACTTTTTTATGGATTTTTGCATGTACGTGATTCGCTGTTTTAAGTTCCTCTGAACTGAACAGGATTATTATGGAATTAATATATATTTACCTCTCCTGAATAATATTATTACAGATCTGCAATACAGATTTTAATAAAGACAAGATGAATTTGTTCTATTTTAACACAATAATATCTAGTGTTTTATTGACAAAAAAGTGATGAAGATTTAGATACCACTTCATAATCTGTTGCAACATATTTAAATACAATTTTACCTGACTATTCCACTCCTATTGTATGTAGCCAATGAAAATGAGGCATGTGATATTTTTTAGCCAATCACGTCAATTTTTAAGTGAATAAACACCAAGTTGCTATTTATTCACCTGAATAACCTGAAGTTAGCTATTTCCCGACAAATGAATTGAATTAGCCTTGATAAAAAAGCGAAAAACGTTGTTTCTACGTATGTCAGTTGCAAGTAGGTTATAAAATCAAAAGGTTTGGTAACACTTCATCATCCATAATAAATGCGACGGTGACAAGTTCTGCACCAAAAAAATCAAACTTAAACATGATCGTGTGTTTAGAAACGATTTGAAGAAATCTGCGCCGATAAAAACTACCAGTTGTTAGCAAAACTTTAATGGAAACTCTTGCCGCGATTATGATGACTGGGCGTATAATATAAAGAAGGTAAATGCAAATGATTATAAGGGAGGTGTTATTTAATTAATGTCGAATTTTTCCACCAAAATACTGCAGGAGATATATCATAAAAATTTTAATATAAACATTGAACCATTCACCGATATTCGTTTCAAGTCGTGGAATAGTCTTTCCAAATACCATTCGTGATGACAATTAAATCGGAATAAATTTGGTTTTTAGCGCATTCAAGTTTGTTGCTTAATCGCGATTTTTATTCGAGCAACTGATAGAAAAAATCACTCGCCTAGCGGCTCGTGATTTTTTCGTGACAGTTGCTCTCATTAAAATCGCTAAGCAACAAACTTTCATGCAAAAACAAAATTTATTCGAGTAAATTGCCATCACTTATGGTATTACTTGTGAAAACACAACATGTGCAACAGCAATTAAATAAAATATATAAGTCCTTTACGTTGTAGAAAATTAACTAATAATTAGAAAAAACACGAAAATATTTCGTAAAATCTACAACAAATGAGTCTTATTAAGACTACAAGAACAAACCACTTTTGAAACAACTACTTCTCTAGCTAATACTTCGACAGACATTGAATAATACAAAATTAATTTGCGTGTTACAAAATAGCAAGGCTATCAAAGCAACACTAGTTTGAACGTATTTCTTCCTGTAAAATGAACTAAAAATGATTGACTGTACGTTAAATAATTTGTGAGTGACTATATTACGATAAATTAGGAACAAGAAATTAATCTAATCTAATCTAATTAATAGCAATTAAGTCTGAATTGGCATTTTGGAAATTACAATGGCAAAAGAGAAATAAAATAAAAGAACAATTACCAGAAAATGCTTCAGATGAATACAGAAAATTTGACCCGAATATTTATTGAACATACAAATAATTTTACAAATTTTATGTACTCTGCCTGTTGGCGTTGCTTCAGTGCAGAAAGAAGTTTTTCTGCACTGAAAAGATTCAAATCTTTTTGCGAGCCACTATGTCTCAAGAAAACTAACCGAGTTAGCTGTATTACATATTCATATGGATATTAATATTGACAATATTATTAAAGAGCAAAGAAAATAGTTTTTTAATAAATTTAGTTACAAAAATCTGTATCAAATTTTACAAAATATTTTATGATTTTATATGTGCTATATTTATTTCGGGTGTGACATTATTTTGTTTATATTTAAAAATAATAGAATTATATTTTATTATCATATAATAGTCCTTTTTTATATAAATTATATTTTTTGATTTGATTGCTTTGTATTAATGGAATAAGAAAATATTTAAATTTGTTCATTTTTTAAAATTACCCAGTTGGCTGGAAACGCCCTTGATTAGAGCAGATTAAAAATGAAATATTTGAATATCATGTACTATGCACAAACAATATTTCCTGCTGTTGATTTATATTCCTTTGGTATCTTATTCCAGTTGGGAAGTACAATTGTCCCAAAGGACAGTTCTATAACCTATATTTCTGTAATCGGTATCAAATCTGTCATATAAGGCCGGGCGTTTTGTAATGTCCTCATCTCTGAACATTTTTACTTTGCTTTTACGTCTTTCGTTCCCATAAAACGACTAAATAGTCGTGGAAATGAAACTATTATCACGTATCAACTACCAGACAGTCGCACGACCACAAAAATCGATATATTTGTTGATTATTTAAATCGTGTTGATAATACATCGATCACTTTAAGGAAAAGTGTCTCATAGCTTTATACTCTTTAATTCAGATGGAGCCAAACACCGCGAAAATTTTTATTCGCACGCCTCTCATTAGATGGAGATAGTTGTAACAACGGTGTAGGGATGTGACGGTTATGTAAATAAATCACCCCGTACAAAAACTTAACACTTTATTGACTCCAAATAAATAACAACTAACAACTTAACAATTTGAATGGTAATTTCGAATTTAACGTCGCGTCGGCCGGTAGAAACATGTAACGAAGCAGTAATGGCTGCCGTCAATGAATGCCGCTACTCATTGTGGCGTGGCGTGACGTACTGCGCTGCGGTGGCAAAACGACTGCTCGCGTTAGGGCGCGATGTTACCGGCGCATTGCATTTGGTACGGCAGTGCTCTACAACGGACATTTTTAATTACATTGAATTAATCTTACCAAATTACAAACGAAATAAACTGTACATAAAGAATATATCATATTGTTCAAAATATTAAGTAGATTTTCATGTTTTCTTGCCTAATAGTACCTCTTCTCACTACAGGGCTTTAAGATTTTCTACCAACCAAAACACATTAAGAATGATCTAGCCACAGCCCTAGTTATAAATGCGAACCTTATGATGAGGTTGTAACGTTAAAGGACATTTATATCATACAATGTTATTACAATATAAAATGTAAATGTACTTTATATTTTAATTGTAAGGTATATTATAATTTGACTGTCTAATATACACAAGCGACACTGGGGTTACTCCTATAAGGAAGATAATGTCGCACTCCTATTGATGAGATATAAGTTAATTAAGACTGATATTAATTTATTAATAATAATATGAATTTATTAATGATAAAGCAGCAAGGGCATTTACAAAGACAAATCTAGCTAGATAGAAAAATAAATTGAAAAACTAAGTTTGGCCAATTATCTCTCATAATGTGACCACGCTATAATTAGTATATGTGAGCCTCTAAATTTAGAGGATTTAAAATAGTAATCAAATATGTTTATGAAAAAATAAAAGTTGTCCCAATTACAACATTTTAATTGTCAATGTTGAAGGCACGTGGTTTTTACGGAAAACCATCAAGAGGATTATCGGAACATTCCTTAAACACAGGACATCGCGTGGCGCAAATCGTACCGATCAAGATTTTCGGAAAGGGAAGAAGGCTTAATCTCCTGGGAGGTTTAGAATTAAACGTGTCATTACAGAAGGGGAGATCAGCTCTTCTTAACAATTAGTTTAAATAAATCGACGCCGACAACATTATAAGTTTCATTAGCGACTTAGTATTACCTTTGATAATGAGCTGTCAAGTGTTTTTGAGTGAATATGGTGTGAGAAAATATGAAAAAGAATTTTTTTACGCTGATTTAATTATAGTAAACTAGAAAAAGTAATCAAATAATATAACAATCAAGTTTATAAACATCTGCAGGTACGCGTTTCGATCTCTCGATCGTATCAGTACAGCTTAAATATATATTTGATTATAAAGCCTTAATTATTAATTTTATTTTACCAGGTGGATACTTCGTGTTGTATTCTGGTGTAAGTAAAGATGTTTTATTACAAATCCAGAACAGACAAGAGTGGTACTCAGCTACTTATCTAGACCTTATAAACTAGAACGAAGAAGAAAAACTGATAATTCGCCAGCTGACTTTAAAGGCTTCAGATATTAAACATTGAGCTGAGATTTACACTAGCAAACGATAACGTTTTTACTGGGTAAACTGGAAAATAGAAATGTAGAAGAAGTAACAGTTCACTGCGACGTAGGTAGGTAAGTATACCACTGCCCCTGTCGGTAATCCATTTGAACAAATTGAAATTAAAGTAACTGTACTATTCCCAGAATCTCACCAACGAAATAACTACATCGAGGTAGTAATCGAATGTATATTATATGAATATAATCAATTCCTACTTCACCATAAATTTTTTGCATATATGTAGATAATTTGTGTTAAATCATCATATTATAACCTCAGGAGTAAGTGGTTCAGCATTTCTCCACATTAATGGGAATTAATTATTTCTGTTTGCCAGTAGTACATGAAACAACTCGATAGACTAGCAAGCACCGCCATGTGTGGTGAATGGTGGCTTGTGATTTGAGACAATAAAGAAATTTAATCCAACATATCCAATATTTAACGTGATAGCTATCGAATGAAGGAAAATTTCGACATAAACACGAATAATAGTGACTATCAAAATTAACCCATATGTACGGTTATTTAATACACAACGATGTCAAGGCCTCTCAAAGTTGCGAACTTCATTGGTTGGGCTATATTAAATTGTAGAAAGAAATGTTCATTTTCATGTTAGAAAACAAAGCCATTATGAAAATGATACCGTTTTAAGCAGAACTATGAAGGACACATGGATTTATTATAGCATATTTTAAAATATCTGGAGGAACTGTTGCCATTTTCAGAAAGAAAGTTGTAACAGTTATTTATCCAAGATCCTGCTGTAGGAAATGTAGTTTAACTAAATATTACCGCTCAACTAAAGATGATCGTCTACTATCCAGTAATTTCTACTCAAAGCCAAACTGTAAAGAACCGTTGATGAATTCATATCTACATGGCGAAAGTAAAAGGCTAGCTATTCCAAAGCTATATTGTGGACAGGACCAGTTTGACTGAAGAATAATCAGAATTTCTCTAAACAGGGGGCAGTGTAACGCACGTTGGAGATGGAATAAGAACACGGACCAATTGTAATGGGCAACATTATACATGGGCAAGATAAGTGCAAGTCTATATAAAACTCTCATAAATAGTATTGAAGGATAATTGTTAATAAATAGTGCGTAAGTGGGTGAGCACAAACAAAACAAATTGGCAAATTTCTCGACTAATTACATATTGACTTAGAAACTTATAACTCTGGCACACAAGCACTCTCTTTTTTGTTGGCAACTTATTGCTATCGGTCCCTTTTTTATATTTTATATTTTTTATTGAGGGGAGGAATGCGTTTACGCAGGTCTCTTCCACCGAAGAGGGTTTGGGACCATCCAAACTATTCATTGTAGGTCCTACCCAATAAACCTCCTCTCTATTGGTACAGGACCCTAGTGGCATCACCAGTGGCATCCTTCACCTGGTGACCCAAAGCCTTTTATGTACATAAGCCCCTTTTGTGCCTGGTCTTTGGTCATTTCCGCGAAGGAAGCCATTGCTACCTACTTGCCTTCATCCTCCAGCATTGCTTTGGTTTGGTTCCGCCTTGTCAGGTTTCCCGACGTCGCAATGTTCGCATGCGTTATCGCTTTCCTTGCCGATTCTTTGTAGATATGTTCGGGAACAGCACTGGTTTGGTAGTAACTGAGTGGGATAGAATGCCATGTTGCCGTGTCTACTATTTATACACTCTTTGATTTTCTGGATCAACCTACGGGTCCACTCCCCCTTCACGCCCCTGCCAACTTTTGACTGCCCTCCTCTACGCATCGGACTTGGATTCGCTTTTGGCTACACTACTTTTCACCAAGTTGTACACAACGCTCCTCCTGACTAGGTCCAGATCTGGCGGAATGGACGAAGCCATTCTGTCGAGACTGTCCTATATGCCATGCAGACCCTGAGTACTCCCGGTCTCAGGGCCCTGCGCAGCCTCTCCACGTTTCGCTTTGTCCCTGCGTAGAGTAGCTTAACTCTGGCGACACCCAGCAGTACCTAAAAGATTGTCGGACCTCCCAAATTGGCTGAGCCTTGAGACTGCCCGGCAGGTCCGAGCGGCCTCAGCATTTATCTACTGTTAAACCTGTTCGCTCTACCTCAAGGTACCTCATTGAGGTATTGATTTATACCTTGTGGCCAAGAAGCTCGATTTCCTCCTGCCCGTTGCGCCCGCTCGTTTAGTGGAGAGCCACACTGCCCGGTCTTATTAACTGCGACTTCCAGCTCGTTTGTTCTGGTCCAGTCTACTACCAGATTGATAGCCTTGTCTGCCATCTACCTTAGCTCCTCGATATTTCTACTTCTTACTAAGATAATGATTTCGGTGAAGACCACAATGTCCGGCTCGCAGCTCGAGCCGGAGGACACGGCCGTATGCTACATTGCAGAGTAGGGGGCATAGTATGGAACCCTATGCTTCCCGTAAGCTCCTGACATAGCTACTAATCATACGGTTGAGATAGCCCGGAATATTTCTGCTCCTCAGTGCCTCCTGGATACATCCCAGGGAATGGAATTGAATGCGTTCTTGATATCTAAAGCAATTACTATGCAGTGTTGTCTTTCCTCTTCACCTCCAGCAAGGCATCTGTGGTTGACATTCCCTTACGAAAACCGAATTGCTTATCCGTCAGCCCTCCCACATTGTCGATGTGTGCGACCAGCCATTCGTTTAACAATCTTTCCAAGACCTTTTCCTCGTTATCAAGGAGGTAGATTGGTCTGTACGCGTTGGGGTCAGCTGGATCTTTACCTCCTTTTGGGATGAGGACCAGCCTAGCCCTTTTGTAGGCCCGCGGAAATATATCCTGTCTGACAGAGCTAGCTACCGACGTAGGCGCTTACAGCCACGCCGGGTATACCTCTAGACCCTGGGCCTTTCCTCTTTGGCAGTGCGGCAGCTGCCTTAGCTACCTCCTCCTCTTTGAATGGTTCGAAGTCGTGGTCCCTCGGATAATCGGTTCCCTCGTCCTCCCGCGTAAGATCAGTGTGGTCGGGGAAGAGGGCTGCCACTATTTCCCGTATTCCTCCCGGGACTGCTGATTCGAACGCCGGCCCAGCTAATGCCATCTTCCTGACGACGATTTAGTACGGCTTTCCCCAAATGTCGTCTTCAAGTTGCTTGAGGAGCTCCCTCCATTTGAGGTCCTTAGCCTTTAGTATAGCAGTCTTTAACTTTTTTTGGCCAGCTCACATTCCTTGGCCATCTGCAGCTCTTCTCCTCGGAATAGCCGTGTTGGCCAGGACTCGTGCAGCAGCGATTTCTTGGTTCCACCAGTAAACTGGTGGTTTTCCCATGCCGTTTCCAGTGTGCACCCGGGTTATTACCTCGTCGCAAGCCTTCTTAAATGCTTTGGAGAGTTTGACGGGCAAATGTAATGTACCTGTGGTCGCTATTATTTTCCACTTCGTATCCCTATAAAATTCAATTCGTACAAGAATTAAAGCCCCGGGATGCCGGTCAAAACTTGACTTCGTAAACAAACAAGGCAATTAAGAGCAATTCAACGTTTACTGTCAGGTCAGTTTAAAAGTTCGTGCGCATTAAAGCACGCACGGGATTCGTTGTGACTCAATGCCAGGTTAATAAGATTTTGAATCTGTCGAAACTTGTAGTCGTTCGACTAATGTATTAGTTAGTTTGTAAATATCGGACGCATATTAGTTCCCAGCAACAAATTGATAACAGGTGACGAAACATGGATTATTTATCATAACGTCACAAGAAAAAGACATTGTACAGATAAAGATAAGCAGCCAATTCCAACAGCAAAAGCGTCTTGATATCCTAAGAAGACACTTTTTTAATGGGATATGTATGATGTGTGAATTTAATTGGGAGCGTCTGCCATATCCTGCTTACTCCCCTGATATTTCCCCAAGTGATTTTTTCTTATTTCGTGCCCTAAACATTTTTTACTCGAGAAAAACTTAAATTCTGAACAGGATGTATAAAATGAACTTTCAAGGTTTTTTGCATCAAAACCAAAGTCTTTCTACAGGAATGGAATTAAGAAGCTATCTATCAAAATGGCGAGAAATTGTAGTTAATGGGGAAAAATATATATTATTGATTAAAATATTACATTGTGTTTTATGTACAGTATTTCTCAGAAATACGCAAGAAGTTTTTGACTGACCTGATAACATCTTGTTTTCGGATGAAGCTCATTTTCATCTTAATCGACATATGAATAAGCAGAATGACTGCTACTGAAGTGCGACGAATTTAAAACGCAAACATCAGATACCTCTATATTCGCCCAAAGCAGTGGTTCTTAACCATTTGGTAATGAAGGAGCACTTTGTTATCTCGACATTTATCTCAACTGTGACGCGATTGAAGAGAGAAAGCAATATAACGTTGCTGTACTCGCATTCCCCAGTGTACTGAAAGGCATTTTATATCAAATATTATTAACAATATGTAGTGTTCTCTAATTTTTTTATTATTATTTATATTTAATTTTGGGGTGTTGTAGTACAACAGAGAAAACGTGCAGTTGCAGTTAATTCGCAGCGTTATGTGGAGATATTAGACAATCAAAGAACATGGTTGCAGTAGGAGGGTGCAACGTGACACACGTCCAACACGTGTCTGTTACGGTTTTGTGAAATTTTCCATAGCGAATTGATATAGTAATAGTGTTATAAGGGCCAAATAAAGTTACAACAATTTAATTGCCTATTCACTTCACTTCAGGAATTGTTATTAATCAAACTTGTGTGATATTTAACTTAAGCGGGCTTTTTAACTGCTTGCCTAAGTTATATATTTTAGATCTATAGAAGATATTTTCAATGTTATGCTAACGAATTAGGATTAATAAATTATGGAAATCAAATCACTATTTAGTTTTGTTTTAAATAATATCATGGTAATGTTTTAACCACATTGTCGTGTTCATAAATGACTATAGTCGAGCCGTCGAAAGCTGATAGTGACTCATGCATTTTCGTATTGTATATTATACAATATTTCAATCAACGATAGCAATTAATATCTATCTCGTTCTATCATCATTTATCCAATGTATAGCGATGAGTCACAGTCAGCTTTCGGCTGCTCGACTACACCCATAGAAAATATACATATACTACACCATAATATGTTGTTTTAATAGAATATTGTAACTTATTTAAAAATATATACACGCAAATATGTTTTTCAACTTTTGTTTCAAAATGTAACAATATAGACATAATTACTGTTAAATTTTATGGTTGTAATTAGCATGGACCGTTGTTAATTTAGTGAAAATTTAATAGTAAGAAGGTAAGATCATTTGCATAGAATTGCTTAAATTAATACAAGGGAATACGTAACTGTATAATTATAGCAATTAAATAAACTAATTAATACAGCCAATGAAAACATACACTTTATACAAATAATTTAAATCAACCAATGAAAAATAGCCATGATTTTTACAATCATGATGACGTTTGCGCTTGTTCACTTATTGCCAGTGCAATACAGAATTATACATTATCATATTGTTTATGCGGTAAGTACGTGTACAATTTGAATTCGTGATAATACATTGCGTCGCGACGACAAAGTCCGACGTAGTGGAAAGGGTAGGCGCCTGCGCTCTCGAGAGCAGCGTTTTGTGTATATCCACGAGACGCCACTGTTTATGCGCAGTCGACAAAGTAGTTCGAACAAAATGGCCGAAGGCGACAGAGAAACGGAAAGCACGGGCGGCTTCCTGGCAAGTATTATTGCCGAACTGACCAGCCCATTACACCTGTGTATGATAGCTCTGATTGCGGTGCTGTTCTACAAAATTGTGAAAAGGCGAGAATCGGCAGTGCCTAGCACCATCGAAGAGCCCAGGTTACCTAAACTCAGGAAAGACTTGACCCTTGAGGAGTTAAAAAAGTACGATGGAAAGCAACCTGACGGGAGGGTACTCGTGGCGGTTAACGGTAACGTCTACGATGTCACCAAGGGAAAACGTTTTTATGGACCCGGTATGTATACCAGCTGGGGCCCCATAATTAGCTCGTCAACTAATTATCACACATACAGGGGGACCCTACTCCGCGTTCGGCGGCAGGGACGCCTCCAGGGGACTAGCCACATTTTCCGTGTCAGCGCCTAACGAAGGTTACGACGATCTTAGTGACTTGAACACTATTGAAATGGACTCTGTTAGAGAATGGGAAGAACAGTTCAAAGGTACAGAATTATTATTTAAAACACTATATCTAATGACTGTAAATTTATACACCGTACTGATTTAAATAGCATTTATTTATTTGCTGTTTCATTGCATTGTCATTCTGAAATTATGAATTGTAATACTTATTTAAAAATTATTTCTGTCATAAATATAAATCGTATGTATTGGATAAATAATAATTAAGCTATTAATCATTGCAAATAAGTTGCATTGAAATACTTTTAAATATATGAAAGCAATGTTTCTTTCTTAACTGGAATAAATTTTTCTAATAGAATTATATTAGCAAATTTAATGCCTGTAAACATAGTAATCACATGATTATTATTTTTCCATAAAATAACTAGTTATCTGAGAAGATAATTTATTCTTTGCAAATTAAGTTTTATTAATAATTTATAAAAACACACTCCATTTTATCACAAGGAATACATTTGACTTTAATAGAGGTTAATGTGTATTTATGTGTATTGTTTAAATTTAGTGATGTAACTAATAAATATCAATGTCAAGCTTGCTACTACATACTGAGGAATGAAATTACAGTGTATAGAGACAGACAAAAAATAAAGAGGACTTCTCTTCTTTTACTAAATTTAATTTTTTATGTCATTTCACACAATTGTTACATTTTATTACTACCTTATTAGTGCAGATTATTTTTAACTAAATATCAATTTTAAGAAAAAAATTAAATTACATTTCAGTCCAACACAATATTTTCTGGTCACCGTTATACTTTCAAAGGTAATTGAAAAAATTATGTATACAATTTTAAATGTAAACAACATTAATATCTACATATTTATGGATGTTTTTATATAAAATATTTGCTACAAAATAAGTAGGTCTAATAATGCAGATCTAGTTTGGTGTTTGTTTTTTTGCATCACAAACTAGCAAATTTTATATTTGTTAGTAGCCTTATTAAAATGCACTCTATATATTATTATTATTTTTGTGATGGAAGGAAATTAATAGAAATGAACTTTTTTGTTAATATATATATATATACCGTATGTCTGAGATGAACAGGTATCATAGGGAATTTACATTAAGTAAAATGTGTATTGTTAATTTTTATCTCATTCATTGCGTAAATATATTCGGAATGAAGTTATAGTTATTATATCGCTTAGTATGGATTATTTAGATGCATATTTTCTTTGGTTTGCTAAGTTTTACTTAAAATTATTCTAATGACAGTTCATGGCAACTATTATTTATTATAAGATATTAGTTGCTAGTTTTTCACTTTATTTTTAATTTATATTTTAAGAATAACTCAACAAAACAACGCAAAAATGTTCTAAATAATACGCATTAAGTGATATAATAACACTAACTTCATTCCGATTATATTAACTCAATGTATGAGTTTAACAATACAAATTTTACATGTAAATTCCCTATAATACACCAATAATTCCTCTTACAATGTCTCAATTTCCCAAACTATTTTCCCCCCCTCATCTTCCGTAAAGTACATTGGCATAACCATAGATCCAAAAATCAATTTTAAAAAACACACTGCTACAATGAAAAACAAAATTACCACAAGGGCAAAACATTTTAGATGCTTAACGTATAAAAATAATGGTATTACTACTAAAACTGTAGTAAGAATTTATAAAATGATTTGCCGCCCATTACGGGACTATGGTTGTGTCCTCTATCCCAATCCCACCAATCCAACCTCCTGTAATATTCAAGTTAGCGAGCGAGCATCCCTTCGTACCCTAACAAAATTCCGTCATCCTCTCAATCCTTTATATAATCCTTCTAATCAGCTCCTTTATGATACTACCTTAGTTATTCCCATCCAAGAACGCCTTCGGTTCCTATCAGAAAAATTCTCCAAAAATCCTTTCAACTTTCACATATTATCCCTATACTGTATTCCTAGAAACCCAAATCTAACCCCTAAATTTAAAAACCCACAATATACCATTTTTGATTTCATTTCATGCATCTACTCATTAAAGACTGACGCCATATGACTGGACACATCAAAGCAGAAAGACCTCTGGTCGATAGCCATTTGACATATTAACATACTAACACCTCATCAATTATTTATTATTTAAATGTTAAATTTTATTGTACATGTTTGTCAATAAAGATGTATATATATTCCCTATGATACGTGTTCATCTGAGGCATATGGTATACGTGTCAGACTAAAAACCATATGTTAAAACCAAAATTTATTCGGTTTTTACATAAAATTGTGAACTCCCTATATGTTGACAATTACAATATCATAGTGACTGAAGGTAGCCTATGGTATTTACAATTTAAATTAGTTCTCGACTTTGACGTTTTCTGCTGAAGATGACCTTATAAATATTAGGTTGAAACTAGTACAGAAATAAAATTAAGTTAATTGGAAGTACTTTCATTACATACATATTCAACACCAATTAAAATGAATTACTTATCACTTATATTTCTATTTAATAAAATAAATGTATGTTTATCTTTACGAGTGTAATTTATGAGAAAATAAATTATAATTAAATTACTTCTATACAATCAGCTAATGAAAAGATAGAATCATAATATATTATGCAATTTTTACTTTCCTTATACAGGGTGCCCTGTTAATGTGGGGAAATGGCTAGACCATAGATTCTTGGGGTCAAAATATGACGATTTAACACAACTTATCTATATCCAAAAATATACGGTTAAGCCGGAATTTGTCTTCAAAGTTTCAAAAAATTGTATTTCATTTGTTTATAACAATTGAACGCTTTATTCGATTTGAATGAAAGAGTGCAGCGCATCAAGTATTAACTTTAATATACCGTATGTCTCAGACGAACACGTATCATAGGGAATTTACAGGTAAAATGTGTATTGTTAATTTTTATCTCATACATTGCTTTAATATAATCGGAATGAAGTTATAGTTATTATATCACTTACTATGGATTATTTAGATGCATATTTTCTTTGGTTTGCTAAATTTTCCATAAAATATAAATTAAAAATACAGTTATTTTAATGACACCTCATGGCAACTATTATTTATTATAAGATATTAGTTGCTAGTTTTTCACTTTATTTTGAATTTATATTTTAAGATTAAATCAACAAAACAATGCAAAAATGCTTCTAAAAAATACGCATTAAGTGATATAATAACTCTAACTTCATCCCAATTATATTAACACAATGTATGAGATAAAAATTAACACAACACACACATTAACAAATTTTACATGCAAATTCCCTATGATATGTATTCATCTGAGAAATACGGTATATGCGTCAGACTAAAAACCATATGTTAACACCAAAATTTATTCAGTTTTTACATAAAATTGTGAACTCCCTATATGTTGACAATTACAATATCATAGTGTCTGAAGGTAGCCTATGATATTTACAATTTAAATTAGTTCTCAACTTTGACGTTTTCTGCTGAAGATGACCTTATAAATATTAGGTTGAAACTAGTACAGAAATAAAATTAAGTTAATTGGAAGTACTTTCATTACATACATATTCAACACCAATTAAAATGAATTACTTATCACTTATATTTCTATTTAATAAAATAAATGTAATGAAACAAAATTTAGTAATGTATTTACTCTATTTATAATAAGGATGTTTATCTTTACGAGTGTAATTTATGAGAAAATAAATTATAATTAAATTACTTCTATACAATCAGCTAATGAAAAGATAGAATCATAATATATTATGCAATTTTTACTTTCCTTATACAGGGTGTCCTGTTAATGTGGGGAAATGGCTAGACCATAGATTCTTGGGGTCAAAATATGACGATTTAACACAACTTATCTATATCCAAAAATTTACGGTTAAGCCGGAATTTGTCTTCAAAGTTTCAAAAAATTTTATTTCATTTGTTTATAACAATTGAACGCTTTATTCGATTTGAATGAAATTTATTATTGGTAACTACTATAATATGATACATCATTTCAGTAATTGTGGCCATTAGTGATTGACAGGAAGTATGAAAAACAGTAGTACCACCACTTAAAAACTAAATTATTTTTTTATTGGTGCATTTAATAAAAACTAAAAAAATATCACTTGAAAGACCGTTTAATTTAAAAACTTTTTTGTCTCTTAATAATTTTTGATATCTTAGACGGTTTTTGTACAAAAAAATAAAATATGAAATATTATGCTCATTATGTACTGATTAATAAGTAAATCAACTTACTCAATTGAATAAAAATTAAATAATATCAATAAATTAAATTAACAAAAACAACATCTAGCACTTTTCAAACAATATCAATATCAATATTTATGAAATATAATAAAGTTAAAAACTAATTATTAAAAGACACTAAATAATTATTGTTATACATAATTAATATTGTTTAAACAAAGACGGCCACGAAAAACATTTATTTCGATTCGATGAAAAATTAGATTTTGTTTTTACTAGATAAAAAAAAATATTTAATTTTTTTGTGGGAAAACCGTAAAAGATATCAAATATTATTAAGAGACTAACTGAATAAAATTATCGTTGGCATTCATTTTCGCTGCTTTAAGTGAGTCACGATACAATTTTCGTATTCGTTTTATTTCGGTATTTACAAAATTGCTATTTGGGTGTCGCTGTCGAACTTCATCTAGGAACTGCAAGGTTTGTCATTGGTCATCTAATTCTTTGTTGAACCATTTAACTAGGTGTGACCTTGGCTTGCTGTTACAACGTTTTATTGGAAACGCAGATTCCACAGCGATTTCAAGATACTCCAGAAACAATTTACACTTATCATTCACGTGTAAGCGTTGATCCTCCATGAAATCCCATTTGAATGTCTCCACTAATTTGTAAAATTGAAACTTGCCAATTTGTGTAATGGGTCTGGTAAAATTAATTTTTAGAACTGGCGTGGAGTCTGTACACACAGACATATCTACGCCGATTCCTGTATGGTCAGCTAAACCCCAAAAAACGGGATATACGTGCAAGTCATCCTTATTAAAATTAGTGAAAACGTTGTCGAGGCGATTATTATCTCGTGTATTGAATTCAACTATTGAAGATAAACCATAGCTAAGCAAAGGCCATTAAGAATGCTTGCTTCGTTCTCGTTTATTTCATTAAAGCACACGCCTCTAATATCGAATCTCGACAATAACTTGATATATCCAGAGTTTTAAAATTAAGGCCATTTTTTATCCAAATCCCTACACCACCTCCTCTACCTTGTCTGCTGTAACTTGCCCCTAGAACATAGGAAGAAATGTATAATGCAGCTAAATGATCTTTTTTAACCCACGTTTCAGTTAAACACATTATTTTTAAATCAAGTTTGGAGTAATCAATAAACATTTGATCAATTTTATTTTCACTTAATGATCTAACATTTACTAATAGCAAATCATGAGTTACATGTTGGTTACAATATGCGCTGTTTATATCAGTATGCTTTTTTAATTTATTGAATTTTGTTTGTTTAAATTTTTGCCGGTTCTTTTGTTCAGGTAAAATAAAAAACGATTTATTTTAACACCAACTGGCCAGGATTCAGGATTAGTTACTATGTCTGCATAATTTTCTGGAACTGATAGCTAGCTGATAGCTGATATGTAAATAGTATGTAGGAAAGGTGTTGTGTATAATGGATGATATGCCAATAAAGGTCTTTTTTTTTATAAAACTTTTCAAACAAAAGTTAAAGGGCATAAAATACTGAACAACTTTTAATAAAACATGTTTTTCACAAAATTCTTAACTTTCGAGAAAAAAATCAAAAATTGAAAATGTTGATATTTTGTGCCAATTGCTAATGAACAATTGAAGCTACATGAAATTTATGTAACAAATAATTGTAGAGAATTCAAAAGTGTACAAATTACTAAGAATAATATTTTTGCGTAAACCTCATAGTTTTCAAGAAAAATATAGGGAAAGTACTATGATGGCCACATCACCATTTTGTTCACTGTTTTAACCACAAATAATTATACAGTTATATAAAACTAAACAAGACAATATGACTTGGGTTTTGATGATTGATCATTATATAAAGATCATCATTAATTTGGCAATAAGAGATATTTATGATGAATAATAAGAAAACATGTACTGGTCTACTACTGGTTTATGTATTTTGTGTATTTACAGTATTTATTATTTTTTAAAAATATATTAGCACTTTTACAAAATTTAAAAAGAAAATTGTCTTTGTGTAATTGTATGTTTTGTTATGGTGAATTTATATCGTTACGTTTTTCAGTGTATTTCATATCTTAATTAAATTAAGTTTGCACTAATGGCAAATTTAATATTTTTGGCTATTACTGTAATTTCAGTTGTTTTCTTAAAATTTAGTTTTATAGAATTCATTGATGTCATAATTTACATATATATATATATATATATATATATATATATATAAATTTAAAAATGTATATAGTATTATTATTATTATATATTATTTAATAGCCAAAACCAAACATTGGCAAAAACTATAATTTCAACTCGACAAAATCCAACAAAATTAGAAAAAAGCAAACTAAGATTAAGATGTACAGGTCCGATATTGTTAAAGTGCTATTCTATTTAATAAATCAATGAAAAGTGATTTATTTTATCAATTGATATTATTTAATTTTTATAAAATTGTGTAAGTTGATTTACTTATTAATATACTCAATGACATTAGAAGTGTTACACCCAGAAGGATTTATTTATTTAACTTGATTTTTTTCCAACATGGCAGCCTTACATCAAGAATGAAATGATCACATTTTCAAGAAATTTTATTAACAAACAATCTAAAAAAATAATAATGTGTTTGGCGACCACTTTGCTATATACACTCTTGTAGACGTCTGGGTATCAAGAAAATGAGATGGTCGATGTTTTCTTGTGGCATCTCGTTCCAAGCAACTTGAATTTCATGGATTAACTGTGCTAGAGTCTGTGGAGGAAGGTTCAAAGAGAATAGTCTTCTTCCTATGATATCCCATACATGTTCAATGGGATTTAAATTCGACGAACGGGGCGGCCACGGCAAAACATTAACACCAGCTTCATGAAGAAAGTTCATAGTTCGACGAGCAATATGTGGACGTGCGTTACCTTGCTGAAAAAGTACGTCTGGACGGCCATCTAAATACGGCAATAAAATGACGCCTTCAATATAACGCGCAGATATCATACTGCCTCGAATTAATAAAATATGTGATTGACTACCATAAGCAATAGCCCCCCAAACCATTACTCCAGCAGTTTTGTGTACGTGACTCTCAATAGCAAACCTAAGATCAGGTAGCTTCGTCTACGGCCATCATGCGTGCCTAGACATGCCATTCTGCCTCCCAATGCTGCCGTTCTCTGCACTAGTCCAATCTTTGGCGACAGTGCCTCGCTGTCAAAGGAAGCACTAATCTTGGACGGTATGAAAGAAGCCCAAAGGATTGACGATATAAGGTTTACATACTAATGGGCCTACCTTCCCCAAACCATTGATCAGCGATTTGACGCATAGTAGCGAAACGGTCTCGCAAGGCTATTTGTCTTAAGCGCCGATCTTGACGTTTTGTAGTACGCCTTGGTTGACCAATTGGTCTTCTTCTTGCTCCTCTACCTTCTACTGTCCACACCTGATGCACATGCATTACAGTCGTTGCACTGGAATTAATACGGTGCGCTATTTCGTGATAGGACCGACCTACCGACATCTCGATAAGTAACAATTCGAAATCGCTGTTGATATTGTGGACGTTTTCGGCTCTTAACACAGTCAACGGAAACACGAAAACTAAAAACATCTGTACTAAACAACTCTTATAGTTTTATTAAAAAAGAAATAGTGAAATAGTTTTTTTTTGTCACATTAAGTATAAAAGGTACAAGGCTGAAAGTGTAATGCAATGTATGTTTTAAATATAATGACTCTGCTATCAAAAAATGAATTCTAAAAAATCATTCCTTGTTGGTGTAATGCTTCTAATGTCATTGAGTATAAGTACATAATGATCATACTATATTTATATTTTACAAAAAAGTTTTTAAATATGGTCTTTTAAGTATTTTTTAGTTTTTATTGGATACGCCAATAAAAAATATTTGTTTTTAAGTAGTGGTACTACTGATTTTTATACTTTCTGTCAATTACTAGGGGCCATAATAACTGAAATGATGTATTATATTGTGGTAGTTACTAATAATAAATTTCATTCAAGTTGAATAAAGCGTTCAATTATTATATAAAAAAAGAAATACAATTTTTTGAAACTTTGAAGACAAATTCTGGCTTAACCATACATTTTTGGATATAGATAAGTTGTTAAATCATTATATTATGGTCCCGCCATTTTCACATTAATGGGACACTGTATACTTACACTTGTGTTTTATATTATTAATTGTAATATAAAGTATAGATGGGCCGTCAACAGCTCATGCATTTTCGTACCGTATAGCAATTAATATCTATCTCGTTCTATCATCATCCTAGGATGACAGGACACAATGAAATGAGAAGGAATTTGTGGCTGATACAGACATATATAGATATTAAATCTATATGAACAAGTCACATATTAGCAATCATGTTTAATATTTGCAAAACTCTAGTGTCATTGAAATACTTATATGAATATTAATTTCAATTGTTCTATAATGAACAGTAGGAGGGTATTCACTACTGCATATCTTCACAATGGTTTTAAGTCATTTAAATAATTTTACAGCAATTGCAGGTTCAAATGTTTGGAGCTATTGTTATAATTTTCATTGTCATTCTATTTCATAAAATTTGTATTCACACACAAACAACCATTTTAACTAATTAAATGTATATTTAATTAACCCTCTCGGTACATTTGACGAGTGAGACTCATCTGCTTACTGCTCATTATGTATTATTATGCCTCAAGTAAAAAAATCTAAATTTGTTCATATAGGTCACAAAGAAGTATTATAAACCAATTTTTGCAGCCACTATGTCACGGGTTAGGTTTTTTGATATCGTATGATTCCTTCACTTTACAGACAACGAAAAGTTGAATTAAAGTATTAGAATTAGGAAAATCAGAAATGTAATTGATTATCTGAATAATACATTCGAAAATCTATACTTTAGAGAGCGCAGTATCACTAGATGAATCTCTCATGAAATTCAAAGCCTGTTTGAATTATATTCAGTTCAATCCATTGAAAGAGCGCGATTTGGAATAAAAATGTATAGACTTTGGGAGTCTTCATCAGGTTATACATACAAATGTAGTTGTAACTACTTGAAAGAACAGAAAACATTCCAAAAGAGCTTGCTTCAATAGCAACAAATTAAATTATATATGCACAAAAATCTATAACTAATTCAGTACTTAAGGGGTTAACAAAATCTGAAAGAGTTTTTAATGTGTAAATGTAGTGTTTGCCAAAAACAATAGAAAACTTACTTTTTTAACATGTATCCTAAAATATGTGTTTATAGTAATAATGAATGAAGTATTGATTATTTGCAACTATTAATAATTTTAAATAACACTAGTATGGCTTCAACCCAATTGAATTTTGATATTGATTATATATCTACAAAATTGCATAATACATTATGATTCTACCTTTTAATTGATAGATTATATACAAGTTTATATTTACTTATAACTAACAATAGAAAAATATTGTCTCTTTAACTTTGCTTATATGAACTTTAGAAATAAACATGTATTCTATAAAATAGAGTAATTCATTATTATTTACTTTTATTTTTATTTTATTAATTATATAAATAAGAGTTGAATAATTGAATATAAACATATACCAAATCTTTGCCAAATATTTAGTGAATTTTATTTTGCATCAGGCATTTTTATCTAGCCTGAATGTGTGCCAATTAAGACATAAACATGATAAATATACAGACCTTTCTATCACAAATGATATTATATAACACTGGTTTTTAAAAGGACCTAATTTAATTAATACTATGTCTGATGACCTTACTTTAATTATTTTTATATTGTGAGAAATATATATTTTTGCAGTATTTTTGTAACACTTCATGTTTTCTTGAATGTGGAGTTTTGTGTTTATGTGGTCATTGACATGTAATATTAAAGTGTCTTGCTTAGGATTTATCATTAAATATACCAGAATATTATTAAATAACTCTTACTTCATGTGCTTGACTATCATTCCATTTTGGACTTTTAGATATTAATATTTTTTATCAACGATTATATTAAATATCTCAATATGTCTGTTAATATAGATTGAACTGTAAATAAATATTTGTTCAGGTATTATCATATTTCAAATATTGCAACTTTGATTAATATGTCATTTTATATTAAATTATATATTATTTCCAAATGACAATAACATTAACATTGAGATGGTCATTGAAATGGCCTTGATAGTTCATTATTATGTAAATGTATATAATTTTCTAGTAATTAAGTATGACCCACATTCACGTGACTACTTAAAAATAGTTTTTTTTAATTTATAACTAACTGATAACTTATCTATTTACTATTACAGTGGCATAAGTAAATAGAGATCGTCTAGAAAATATTTTCTTAATTGATTCATGGAATTGAGATTTTCCTTAGATAAAAAAGTAAATTATGTCATGTCCCTACTTGTATACAGTAAATAAGCAGCAATTGAAAATCATATTGAGTTTAATAACCATAATAATTTTCATAGTAGAAAATTTTATCTTTATTTGGACATTCTAATTGAATAATATAATAAAGTCTAAACTTTAAATATGTAGACACATTGTTGATAGTATTTATTTACTATTTATATATGTTATTAAACATCAATTTCTTCACTAAAACAGTTTAATAAGTAATGTACGTTCATCATAAAATATTTTTTCCACTGTTATGGTTAATATTGACATGCAACAATGCTCGAGAGTCATGCATGACTTTACACTTTTTATTTATCAAAATTGAAAAAAAAAACTTGTACTCTGTGCAAAGTCCATGTTGGTGTTGATTGGTAAATATATAGTGTGTATGCATAGGTTCAAATGCCATAACAAAAATTTAAAAATATCAAGTTGACCTTGAAAACCTGATTATAAATAAATATTACATCAGTTTAAATATGCATTTTATTTGATACATTTTCTCCTTAAAATCATTGCAGTTTTAATTTACCTCTCGTGTTCAACGGAATTATTTAAGTGTTTACTTACTTTTTTCATAAAAATAAGTGTGTTATTGCTATTTTATTATTAGGCAATGGACCATTTTCATATTTTGATGTACATTTTTTTTTGTTTAGGACTAACGTAATTATACAGGGTGTCCCGTTAATGCGGGGAAATGGCTAGACCATAGATTCCTGAGGTCAAAATATGACGATTTAACGCAACTTATCTATATCCAAAAATTTACGGTTAAGCCGGAATTTGGCTTCAAAGTTTCAAAATTTTTTATTTCTTTTGTTTATAACAATTGAACGCTTTATTTGATTTCAATGAAATTTATTTTTAATAACTACCATAATATAATACATCATTTCAGTTATTATGACTATTATTGGTTAACAAGAAGTATAAGAAACAGTAGTACCATCACTTAAAAACTAAAATATGTTTTTATTGGTGGATCTAATAAAAACTAAAAAATACTACTTGAAAGACAATTTAATTTAAAAACTTTTTTATCTCTTAATAATATTTGATATCTTTTACGGTTTTCCCACAAAGAAATAAAATATATATTTTTTATCTAGTAAAAACAAAATCAAGTTTTTCATCGAATCGAAAAAAATGTTTTTCGTGGCCGTCTTTGTTTAAAAAATGTAAATTATGTATAATAATAATTATTTAGTGTCTTTTAACAATTAATTTTTAACTTTATTATAGTTCATAAATATTCATATTTGGAACAAACAGATATCTTGTTTGTATTAGGATTTTGCAAAGAAAATTGTTTGAAAAGTGTTAGATGTTGTTTTGATTTATTTTATTAGTTGATATTATTTAATTTTTATTCAATAGAGAAAGTTTATTTACTTATTAATGAGTGCATAATGAGTATACTATATTCATATTTTATTTGTTTATGCAAAAACCGTACAAGATATCAAAACCTGGTAAGAGTCAAAAAAGTTTTTAAATCTAATGCCCTTTCAAGTAGATTTTTTTTTTATTTTATTGGATGCACCAATAAAAAAATATTTTAGTTTTTAAGTGGTGGTACTACTGTTTTTATACTTCCTGTCAATCACTAATGCCAAAAATAACTGAAATGATGTATGATATTATGGTACTTATTAATAATAAGTTTCATTCAAATCAAATAAAGCGTTCAATTGTTATAAACAAAAGAAATAAAAAAAATTGAAACTTTGAAGCCAAATTCCGGCTTAACCGTAAATTTTTGGATATAGATAAGTTGCGTTAAATCGTCATATTTTGACCCCAGGAATCTATGGTCTAGCCATTTCCCCGCATTAACGGGACACCCTGTATAAATGTATATGTATATTTAGTTTTTGTTAAAATTAATAATGGTCATATTATAATAAAATGAAAATCATATATCATAAAATTTTAATCATTTTCAAATATCTTACTATTGATATCGATAAAATAGCCAAAATTGTGCCTAGAAAATTATGTACCTAGAAAAATCGAATAGAATTTTGAATTTGACCTCATAAATAAAAGAAAACAACAAAACATTTCAATGTTTTATTAATGCAGCATAAATAACAGATAACATGATGTCATGTTTTATCATATACGTCGTGAACCGTCTAGATAACATTTTGGTTTTATTTCTTACAGAAAAATACGAGTTGGTGGGCCGCCTGCTGAAGCCCGGAGAACAGCCTACGAATTACTCTGATGACGAAGAGGACGAAGCGAACGCGACTGGCGATAAGGCGAAGGACGATTAAAGGAATCGAGCGCGCGCGAAACTTTAATATCCATGTAAAAGTCTGAAACTTGTACTATATTTTTTTATCCAACAATTTTTATTTAACATATATATACATAACATGCCTTTTATCCTTATATACATTCTTAATTAATCGTATCAAGAGTGTGGAAGTGGTGGGGGTTAGAGTGAACTATAGGGGCAGAGCCTGGGTGCAATCAGACAATGAATTCGTGTAGGGCTTACAATAGGAGTTACTTAAGTCGCTCGCCGCTTTTTCGCAGCGTGGTGCGAGTGTTATTCGTCGAGTTTCCGGAGGATCATGTTTTTCCTGCATTTAGTGTGTCTGTACGTTACTTAATGAATCGTGGGCTTTTTAACAAATTAGACATCGCGTGTTTATGGGACAAAAAGTGTGTGCTCGATGCGTTTATTACAGTTATTTAAAAAAATGTCACTAGATCCTCCGGGACGCTCCCGCGTTCCCGCAAAAGGTTTACTTACTGTACTATAATTAGCTGAAAGTTTTATTTATATTATACGAGAAGTGTATAAACGTTGGTTTTTGAAACAAAACGAAAAAAACAATTTATATCTTCCACGAATTTGTTATTATTGTCGTAAATATATACTTTTTTATAGAAATTATTTGATTTCTTTTTCAATACAACTAGTTTATAAGACGCAAGGGTTTTGCAATATGGGACATACTTTTCTTATCAGGGTTACGAACAGTTTGTTTTCTTTTCTGCTTTGTAAAAGAATTTCTAATAATATAATATTTTACCAAATCTCTGAAGAAAATGAAATTCCTATGATTGGTCAATTTATCACAGTCCGGAAGTTTCTCTTTCTGTGTTAAATTTTTATATGTTTAATTATAATATTGTAATTCCCTGATCAGATACATATTGTTTTAAAACTTCCTGGCTGTGTGCAAGGCCCAAAAATACACAAAATGGTAGAAGAAGCATATTTTTTTATAAGATGACAAACTTTTCTTTCTGTGATATGAAATAGCTATGGTCAAAAATTATTTTCATCAATGGACTTTTTGTTGTGCATGTATTAATTAATATTATTTAATTAACAGATATCTGTAGTTTCAACAACAGAATATCTTTTTTAAATTTTTCTTTTTTCTTTTAGTTAAAATAGTAAATTATGTTTTTAGTACTCTCTAATGAAAATAATTTTTGATGATACACCTTTATAATTAGAAATACAGTACAATCCTTATAAATGAGGATTCTATATTCGACTAGTGAAAACTCTGTACAACACATTGCCACGTTTGTTCTTTCTTTTTCCTTTCTTGGTTTAGTTACAATGTATGGAATATTAGTTTATAATCATTGTTGCTAATTTTATAATACATTTATTTCATGTTAAGTATGTTGTGATTAAATTCTTTATAAAATTACCGATTTCTGTTTTGCTTTTATGTAATTGTGTTCTATATGTTTTTTTTTTATCAGACTTTGAATAGATACTGGAATTTTAATACTTATCAGGTGATGCATTTGACTACCGTCCTCATAGACTATTCATTTATTATATATAATATTTTAAATTTAAATTTAAGGTTTGAATGGCGCTTCTAATTTAAAATATTAAAAGTATTCCGAAATTTAAAACATGTCCTGTATTTAGTAACGTATTTGACGTTTTTGTATCAATAATTATTATTTAGCTATGTTTATTGCTCAATTATCCATTAAATGGACTAAAACTGGGAGAAAATTTAAATTTGAAAACCATACACTGACTAAAAATTTCACAAATATGTATTATTTGTGATTAAAACCGTGAATTCTTCAATTCAGTGTAAGTATGGATTAGCACGTAATAATTGTCTCAACTATTCTCTTCCTTGAAAACTAAAGTTTTTGTAAATAATTAATGTAACTACTTTTTTAGCTAATACCTCGACAGATATTGAATAATACAAGTAATTTGCGTGCTACAAATAGCAAGGCTATCAAAGCAACACTAGTTTGAACGTATTTATTTCTGCAAAATAAACTAAAAGGTTGAATATACGTTAAATAGTTTGTGAATGAATATGGTATGATAAATTTGGACAAAGAAATGAATTTAGGTGGTTGCAATTAAAAATAAATTAGCAAAAGTAATTAAATAATTTAACACGATTATAACCATCTGCAGACATGTTTTTTTGATCTTTCGATCTCTTCAGTACAGCTTTATTATAAAATTTATTTTAAATACAAGTAAAAACATTTACTAAATTAAATATAATGAAATGTAAATAACTTACTCAGGCATGTTAGCATCTGACACAATAATGAAATATAATCGACTGAAGGTCTGAATTTATACGTTCGGGATTAAGGAAAATACTCACTTGGAGCATAATTTAATAATAAAAATGTATTCAAATCCTTTACGTTATAGAAAATTAACTAATAATCAGAAAAATCACAAAAACATTTCGTAAATCTACAACAATGAGTCTTACTAAGACTACAAAAACAAATCACTTTTGAAAAAACTAATTATCTAGCTAATACCTCAAACAGTCATTGAATAATACAAAAGTAATTTGCGTGTTACAAATAGCATGGCTATCAAAGCAACACTAGTTTGAACGTATTTATTTCTTTCCATATTTAACAAAAAAATATTTTGGGCAAACATCCACTTCTGGTAAACAACATTTCGGAAAGGCTTAAATTTAAAGTTTTATTTGATAACAAATTTTAGTTTATTGCAAAGGAAACTCTGGCAAAGTTTTTCAGATCTTTTGATAAATATCATGACCTGCCGGAGTCGAAAGTTGATGGTTATTTTAATAATCGTTAGTATTAAATATAGAAAAATGTGTTTCATTTATCCTTATATAATACTAATATTAATCATATTAGCAGTAGGGAGACAAAACAAGAAACTACTATTCTATTTAAAAAAAGTATTTAAAATATATTTGTTGCATAATCTATTAAATTTCTTACAAACGAACATAACTCTGATCTTTAATAAGCTTGAAATATGTAATCACATTTTTTGAAAATAGATGGACTTGAGTAAATCCATTTCTATGGCCTTTTTGGCAAAATGAATTATCAACAGTTTTTGTATTCATGTAGTCTGATTTTAAAATGTTTCGATACATATAGAAAGCAAACAAACTATTTCCCAAGTTGATATGTTAATAAATTCGACATATTTGTTAAACATGTTAGTACTCAGCTAAACAACTTGATTCGTTCTCTACAATGCAATCATCCACTAAGAAAAACAAAGTGAATTATGACTCTGGTTATATGCCAGTTATATTATTAGCTATTTGTCATAAACCTTCACCATTGGTCCAGTAGTCACCACTTACAAATGAATTATGTAACGGAAAGCAGATGGTAATAAAAAATTATGTTAACATTTTTAAAATTATTCTTGCAAAATAATTACATTTCATGAACAATTCTTTTTTAAACTATTTTTAAACACTATGCAATCTATAAATAATGAACGCTCTACAAATTGCACATAAATCTTTCAGAGTATAAAGTTGAAATTAATATGAATTTGTATAACTGATCCAATTACAAGATACTAATCATACTTTTGTTACAGACTTTCTTCATTAAATTACCTGTATCTGTAACAACAAACACACGATTTACAAGATTTATTTACTTGTTTGTAAAGTAAACAAGCTTTCATTATCATTTAGATAAGGAGATCTACGTACGTCCCATTTCTTGGAACAAATTTTTATATTATATCTATAAGGCTATTCACAAGTTGTACGATTGTATTTTGATATTACATCACGACCTATTTTTGTCAAATCTTTGCAAGTTGTCTTTAAATGTGTTCCTCCATATGTAGATAGTTTATTACCTTTCCAACTAATACATGAGATAACAACACCATAATAGTTGAAAACTAATTAACGAGAAGTTCCCCTTACCATTTTCTTTAATTCGTCTTCTTTTGGAAGCTTGCAGTTCGGAATTCTGCGCCTTCTTACTTACTCCTTTAAAAGCTAAAATTACACAATAATTAAATGTTATTTTTTTAATAGTAGTATTTTATTCTCAACCTTCTTTACTTATTTTAACATATCTGATACAATGTTAAAAATAACCCATTTATAATTGCACATTAAATATTTTTTGTTCGGAAACGCCGTTTAACAATTCTCATTTGGCCCTGTTTTTAACTTGCATAAGATCCAAAGTTACTAAATCTTTTACAGAGGACTTTGTAAAATTAACTCAAAAAATCAATGACATGTTACAGATAATATAAAAATGATAACTGAGCTAAGTTAATCTATAATTAAACATAAAGAGATTGTAGACGATAGTAAGGCAATAACTATATGATTGATGACAGATGAAATTCTTTTGCATTTTTAAAATTTATTTTGAAGATTTTGCTATAATGATTTAAATAAAATACAAAGAACAAATGACAAATGAACAGAAAATAACATTTAATAGATGGCATTCGACGGATGACCAATGACACTTTTTAAGTTACAGATAAACAATTAACAGATAATAGATAACAGTTGTAATATATAATAGAATGTTGATTTTACATAATAGTTGATAGATGGCAGATTATAAATAACAGATGACAGACTATAAATGGTAAGCGACGGATGAATGATTCAAAATAAATTTAGTAAATTAAAAATTACAGACAGTTTGGCAAATAACAAGCGACACATTATATATTAAAGAACGTTATAGAATTCTTACTTTTATTATAATTTCAATTATATTCGAATATGAACAAATAAGACTTTTTTTAAACTGTAATATTAATAATTTTTGAATATAAAAATTAGATTCTAGTTTTAAACTTAAACACTTAAAATTTGCCTAAGAAATCAATGATAATAATTTATTTCAAATATTCCAAAACTAAAAGATGAAATTAATCCTGTCAATAGTGAGATAGAGCCACAATTTTTTCAAAATGACATCCAATGTAACAAGAAGTTAGATAATTAGAAAAAACACGAAAATATTTCCTAAAATCTACAAACAAATGAGTCTTATTAAGACTACAAGAAACAAATCACTTTTGAAACAACTACTTCTCTAGCTAATACTTCGACAGACATTGAATGATACAAAAGTAATTAAGAAGTTAGATATCATTTTTAGAATATACACTTCAAAGTAATGATATAAATAGAAATTAAGTGTTTCATTGAATGTGTAAAACAATCTATCTAATTTGAATGACCCTTAATATTAGTTTTAAAAATTTTTGAATATTTCTTATTCTTAACTTTTTTATATTTCGTATTTCTGCTATAATAGTATTATTCTAGATTTAGGTACATTATCTTATTATAGAATTTCCATTTATTAAAGAATTTTTAACTCCGATGCCTTTAGAATGCTGAAATCAATATAAAACTTATAATATCATTTGCTTAATAACTAAGGTATCCACAACCAGACACAACACGCACAAATAACTTTAGATTAACTAAAATTAAATTAGTTATATATGTTATCATAACTAAACATAGATATTAGTTTACGCCTTAATTGACTTAATATTTAAAATATCAATCTGATCAGTCATTTGCTAGGAACATTTGTCGGGTTGCAGAAATATAAAAACCAACAGAAGTTTTATTTAGTCTCCAAAATAGCTGATTTAAGCGAGTTCTCCAATTAAATACGGAGAAAGATAAATTCTCTAATAATGATGGCAGATCTAAAGATCCAGGGAGAGTGCAAAAATCAGCTATTTTCGACGGGTGTATAGAGATATGATATTAAGGTCTCTCACAATCATGTCACATTTCCCTTTATCATGTGGTACTCCTTGTTTAAATTCCATACATCGTTGTCACGAGCCAAACTCAAGATGGCTTCGCACCAACGAATAGTATAACGTTTTCAGTACAACAGCTATAACTAATAAGGCATTGCAAATATGTCCAGTTCTTTGCCACACAACCCCATATTTGCAATTATTTATTGCTGTAATATGTGAAGTGAGTGACAATTTGTTGCCGAAAGTGATTCCAAGATATTTAATAGTCCCAACTTGAGAAATTTCCAATTTTGTAATTGAAATCTACTTTTGATCGGCATGTAGTGATGGACATCGATTCACATTTCTAGACGTTTAAATGCAGTTTGTTCTTTATACATCATTCATTAAGGTAATTCAAATCTTCTTGAATCAACTGGAAATCATTCACGTTGTTAACAACTCTAAATAATTTCAAGCCATCAAAACACATCAAGAACATACAGTTCTTAAGACATTGATTAACATAATAAAAAGTATAGGTCCTGTATGGTGAGACCTTTGCGTAAGTGACACATTTATTTACACTTCAATTTATACACTTGGAAATTACAGTGAACTTAATCGATGGCCTTTGAGAAATATGTGTATATTGTATACACTTGGGAATGACTCCAAGGTATTCGTTAGAAAATGTTTATATTCAAGAAGATTTGAAATAATATATCATTTAGCCATAAATCCATATTGGTTATCAATCAAAATCTGACGATAATACCATTGCAATTGACACGACAACAATCCGTCAATAAGTTTAGGTATTACGGACTGGATGGCCACTCCTCTATAATTATCATTGATATTCTTTAAAACTTTTGTGCATCAGTATAACGTAGCTAGATTTCCAGTTAAGTGACACAATTCCAGACTTGAGTGACTTAATAAATAATGAATGAATTGGGTGACGTAATGAATATATGCAATTCTGAAGAAAATAGCTAGAAATTCTAAAAGGAATTTTTGTAAGTGGATTTATCATTCAAGTTAGAATTAGAATCTGATAAATACTCACAAAATAAGTTAGCTTTTGGGGAACCAGTATCCGTGGTGATATTATTATAAAACATTTCAGTAGGGCAACCATCTTCTTTTATCTTTATCTGTTGATTTCCAGGTTTTGTAGTAGATTTTATTTCATAATAATTAAGGAAGAAAATTAAACCTGTAAATAAAAAGATTTGAAAAAATGGGTCTTCTAATCAATGAACAAACTGAACTATCAAACTCCTTACTACTTAAAATATTCACCCCACTATATTACCAATAGTGTTATATATACATAGTTATGAGATTTCTAATTTTATTGTAAACTTTCATTCACCTGAAGAAGCAATACATTTGCGAAACAATTGTAAACAAACTTTTTTAAAAATCACAGAGTTATTCATAACTTTATTAAACAAATGTATATTTTAGTCAGTTGTTGATAATAAACAAAGGTGTAAATATATACATTGAATTACAATTATCCTCTGTTCATTGCTACAGTTGTCAGCAATTTCTTAGGTGTATAAAGACGGGTTATAATAATAATAATAATGATGATGAATAATAATAATAATGTTTATTGATGCACATAACAGAGTTTTACACAGGTCAAAAAAAAAAATTAATAATAGAATAAGTAAATAAACAAACGGATAATAGATTATATATAGTGCTCTCTGTAAAACCAGGAGTGCAACATTCGAGCAAATAGATTATATGAAACATGGAAATATTTGACAAATAGCCAAAAAGGGATTGCGATAGAATGCCCCAATGTAATATCAGAATGTAATCGTAGATCTTATGAGTAGCCTTATTAGCAGGTATAATATAAAATTAAAATAATTGGTACCTTTATTTTATTACCTCTTTGACCAAATGAAATCTTGGTTTCTTTATAAACGAGTATTAAACCAATGTATTGAAAGTATTAACTTTAAACTTTGATTTTCAAGCAGATATGGCTTGCCAAAAAGGGCCTGAAAAGAAATTGCAAGTAAAAAAGTTCGGCAATGGCCTGTATGTTATGTTCAACCGAAAGATAGGCAAAATATAAGGAAATTCGCCAAAGATGCAAGTACCCTTCATGTAAATCATTTTTCATTTTCTGTAATAAATGCGGTAGAGAAGTATTTTCTCAATAAGTGTTTTTGTAATATTAATAAAACTTATCGTTGTTGATTTACGAAATTATTCTTATTTTTAAATTATTAACTACGTACTAGTTATAACACGTTATAATTTTTCTTTTGAGAAAGTAAATTGCACTTGTTATAACCGTTGATTGAAATATTGTACAATAATTCAATCAACGTTATAACCATGACATTTATTTTAATGTAATAATAAAAAATATCAGGCAGAATACATAGTAAACGTGTTTTACAGCCAATGTTAAAATAATTACAAAGTTAATCATTTTATTATTTTCTTTTTTATGCAAGGTCTAAATTATAACGAAATAGGTCACTGCTTGTAAACGTCATGAGTTTGTAAATCTATAAAATATGCTTTCGCTTGATATACGATTCATCTATTGATCACTAGATGTCGCTTGCAGTTCCATGGTCAAGTGTTAAACTTTTTATAGAAAGAAACAACGATACCATCCGCCTCGCACTCCATTGTGTTTGTGTTGACATGTGCGGAATCCCGTGGCACTGACCAAAAACTTCAAAAACACTTAAACCGGAAACGACCTTCCTCAAAAAGATGCGCACAGCTTCCGCGATCGCGACATCATACCCGCGGCCGACGTTCTAGTTAAAGTGCGTATACCCGCGAAAACAATTGAAAACCGCGTGCAATAACCTGTGAGTGTGTGTTGTGTGAAGTGTTCCCCAAATGCGTGAGATCATGGGTAAAGCCGAACAATTGCCCACGAACAATCCGCAAACAGAGGCTAGTAAATTATTAGAAGCGGCCCTGATGCAAATGGATGGCATCATTTCAGGTATGTGTTTTGTTTTGAGAGATAACAAGATAACGGTAAACGCGTTCCCGAAATTTAATCGTGTAATTCCCAATTATTTAATAGTTACCATGGATACAGGAGTTGTAGGAGCAGATGCGAGTTTGTTGTGAAAGTTTTGTGTGTGTGTGTGCAGCTGTGACAATCAGAGGAAATATCGTTGACACAATTTCCAGCGGAATTAATCACTCAAGGACAATCAACCGGTGATTTTGTTTATGCTCATTTAAATCCCACGCGACGTGTGGTAATCACGTGAGCGAATGTCAACAAGTTTTGCTTTAGCATATCAACCGCTAATTCTCTTCAGCACTTTTTTTATCAATGTTAGGCATCAACAGCTAAACAATAGCCGAATTAATTAATCGTATTAATATTTGCTTAAGTAGTCTTATCGCAAACACATGTGTCGTGAGTTTTTGTTCTGTATGCAAATAATAATTTACAAAACATATTGAATTTAGCTTATATGTAAGAAATGTAATATCTTGTTACAGACTTTTATTCTTGTAAATTAATATTTATGTCAGTAAATTAATATTTTTTACATAAAAAATAAACATTTTATTTAAAACAATATAAGTTTAAATTTAACAGAAATATAGATTGTAATCAACAAATAGACTAACGTTAAATTTAGCCTGTGTTTAATAAATTTGATATGTAATTCCAAGATTTTAATAGCTAAAGTATACTAGAACAAATATTTGATTGAAGATAATTGTGGTGAACGTTATTTTGTAGTTCGTAATAAGTTAATTGCAATTGTTATTTTTAAGTAAATTGAATAAATATATTTTTAAATTATATATTATGTATTAATTACGAATATGTCCTGAAGAGTATTAGAATAGATGTTAGAATGATCAATTTTAAATTTCAACTATATTATCTGTCCGTGTATTAAATGGTGATATTTATTTTTTGTATTATAAATAATATCGAGAGTTTTCTTCTAGTATAAACTCAATATGCTTTATAATTTGAATGTCAGACTGTGACCTTTACGGCCTTTCTACGTGAATGCGATAACGCACGGGAAACTGTTACAGGTTGTTGCGATAACGATTCCCGTATTATAGATAAGCGCCGTTGTCAAGTTCAGGTGTTTCCCGTATATTGGTTAGATAATTGGAATCGATCTAAATTGTGTTTATATAATATACGCTTGTGTTAGCATTAAACAACAAAGGTAGTTATGTTTAAATTTGAATTTATTTAAGGAATTTTCATTTACATAATATAATAATAAACAATATACATACAAAAATAGAGTTATACAAATGATAAGTAATGATAGAATATTTTAACAATAAAATAATAAATAAAAGGATTAATTAGGCACTTGGTTATGTTTCACTATTTTTATATTTCTCCGACTAGTTTCGACCGTTGGTTAAGTGAGAAGTTAATTAATCACAAGTAATACCATAAGTAATGGCAATTTACTCGAATAAATTTTGTTTTTGCATGAAAGTTTGTTGCTTAGCGATTTTAATGAGAGCAACTGTCACAATTTTTTCTATCAGTTGCTCGAATAAAAATCGCGAATAAGCAACAAACTTGAATGCACTAAAGACAAAATTTATTCCGATTTAATTGTCATCACGAATGGTATTTGGAAAGACTATTCCACGACTTGAAACGAATATCGGTGAACGGTTCAATATTTATGTTAAAATGATACATCTCCTGCAGTATTTTAGCCGAAAATTTCGACATTGATTAAACAACACCTTCCTTATAATTATTTGCATTTACCTTATTCATATTCTATTCCCAGTCGGGTAGAATCGCGGCAACAGTTTCCATTGAAGTTTTTGCTAAAGACTGGTAGTTTCTATGGGCGCAAAATTCTTCAAATTGTTTTCAAACACACGATCTCGTTTTAGTTTTATTTTTTGGTACAGAACTTGCCATCGTCGCATTTATTATGGATGATGAAGTGTTACCAAACCTTTTGATTTTATAACCTACTTGCAACTGACATATGTAGAAACAACGTTTTTCGCTTTTTTATCAAGGCTAATTCAATTTATTTGTCGGGAAATAGCTAACTTCGGGTTATTCAGGTGAATAAACAGCAACTTGCTGTTTATTCACTTATAAATTGACGTGATTGGCTAAAAAATAACACACGCTTCATTTTCATTGGCTACATGCAATAGGAGTGGAATAGTCGTAAAATAATAAATGTTACACAAAATCATATTAATAGAATAAAATGACATCGGATAAACTAATACAACACACGCAGTTTCTGAAGGTAACCAATAAAACAAATTTGACTTTACTCAGAACATTTGTATACCAATTGTTCATACCATAATTGGAAGAAATAAAAGCCAAACCAAATAGCGGCTTGTGCCTAGATTGTTGACCACGTGGTATGGTAATGTTTAGCCTTTCAACCAGTTTGTTTTATTAAATGAATCCGTTTAACTAAACTTAACTCCATGGGTCGAATTTTTGTTTTAAAACCTATATATGCAAATTAAAAAAAAATCGTTTAAATAATTTTATTGCAATATATTCATTATGTGACTTTCAGGTAACAACGGCCTATAATGTTTGCATTTATGTTTATAAAAACATAAGCATGGAATTCCCCAAAATAGTTTGCACTTGGCGTTAAACATACATGTACAATACATTTGGAATATTTAATTTTCGGAACGCCCTTACTTCCAGACTTTTTGCATTGTCCTCTGTTGTTCGAAAAAAAAGGTGAAGTGGCACCTTTTTCAGACGTTTTGTACAGTAATTGTTGTATTTGTTCTACGTTTGGTTGTATCTCGGTCAGCGGCCCATTGTTTGTTGAATTCTACTAAATTGCAATGTTGATTTGGACCCTCTTGTCTCTGAACGCCAATACATTTCAGCTCTTGTTAATCCGCAGATGGATATAAAAACAGCAGCCACGAAATTGTTAGATTTCACTCACTCCAACAGTAATGGGTTTTACATTGCATATTACATACATTTTAGAAATTTTAGTTTAGTCAACTGTGTTTACACAGATTTCAGCAAGGCTTTTGATCGTGTAGACCATGCTATTTTACTCAATAAACTTGCTGAATTCGGATTTCACGTAAATCTTATTAACTTATTAAAATCATACTTATCTGACCGACGTCTACATGTCTCAGTAAATGGACACTCTTCGACTACATTTGTTGCTTATTCGGGTGTTCCCCAAGGGTCAAATCTGGGGCCATTACTTTTTCTTCTCTTTGTTAATGATCTAAGTACCTCCTTACATAGGACCTGTTATTCGCCACCTGTTATTCGCTGACGATCTCAAAATATATTCACCGATTTTTGATACATCGTTGACTGGTGTCGTGTCAATAAATTATTTCTTAATGTGAGTAAGTGCAAGATTACCTTCTTACGGAAAATTAATCCGCTTCTGTTTCCCTACCACATTAATAATCAAATGTTGGAGAGATGTTTTATCTCTAAAGAATAATTTTAGATCCACAACTTACTTTTATGGAACATATTCTTTCCATCACTTCCAAAGCCAGCCGAGCACTTGGCTTTATTATCCGTAATACGAAATTATTTACAAATCAAAGGGCTTTGATTTCTCTTTATGTCTCATTTGTGCGACCTATTCTTGGGATCCATTTGACCAAAATCATATCCAATCAGTTGAAAACATCCGGCGGAAATTTTACAAATCACTCTGGTTTAGAAAATTTGGAATATATCCACCCCAGGGTTTTAACCATGAGGCACTTCTGGGTGAATTTAATGGTGTGCTACTTGCCACACGCAGACACATCCAGGGGCAAATATTTCTGTTTAAAGTCATTCACAACTTAATTGATTGTCTTGAACTGTTAGTTAATTTAAACTTTCATGCTCCTAGGTTGTCCATTAGAAATTCTACTTTTTTCTATTATCCACGATCAAATTTAGACATTTTAGAAAAGTCTCCTATAAAAGGAATATGCAAATTTCATAACGGGATTGCATCTAATTTTGATATATTTAACTGTAGCTTGAGTCAATTTAAAACTTTTTTATACAATCTTTAATTTCTAATATGGTATATGATCGTTATTTCGTATGTGTACGTCATTATGCTTGTAAATACATGATAATCATAGTTCTTTAGCTAAAGTACTTAGTTTTAGTTTTAATTTGTAATCATACTGTTTTGTATTCTTCTCTGTATGTTACTATGTAATTGAGCTTGAGGGTATCAATGTCTGAAACTCCAAAAGGTTAGATACGGTGGATCTACCAGGTTGAAAACCGTGCTGCTGGTCAATAATAACCCCCATTACTAGTCACTGCAGTTGCTTAGCCAATATACTGTCAAGCATTTTGTTTTGGGATTTCCAGCTTTAAAAATAGGAAGAATTAAACTACGTTTCCATAATGTGGGAACGTAAGATGACGTTACCTTAAGATCATCATTGATCGGGTTGAACACTGACATTGGTGGGATGGAAAATTTATAATTAGGATTGACTAATCTAACACTATTGAACTCCGTTAAGCAGTGAACAGAACTAGTAGAGTAGACGGTTATGGAATAGCTCGCAAACCGTTTCACGGTTTCCTGAAGAGAGTTACTTACTAAATCATTAAAAAACAAGTCATATGGAAAACCACTTGTTTAACGCTTATCGTTAACAAATCTCCAGAATTGTTTAGCATCCATGTTGATTTTAGCTTCAATTTTATCTACATAGTTCATATACAGTACTTGGTTCAGCCGTTTACATTCAGCTCTTAAATTAGAGAAGACTAAATATATATATATATATA
This sequence comes from Ontholestes murinus, assembly GCA_963969525.1. Classification (NCBI taxonomy): domain Eukaryota; kingdom Metazoa; phylum Arthropoda; class Insecta; order Coleoptera; family Staphylinidae; genus Ontholestes; species Ontholestes murinus. The sequence goes on along the minus strand of OZ018394.1, from coordinate 59,144,333 downwards.
TATATATATATATATATATATATATATATATATATATATATATATATATATATTATATTATTTACTTTACAGGATCTATTACAAAAAATATAAAAATACATACATAAACACTAAATCACTTTAAAATTTGGAACATAAATCCTGAATAATAATAATAATGATCATTACTTTGTTTAAATTTAGAGTAAGCGTTTCGTTTATCATAAATTAAATTGATCAAATCGCCATTGATACTTATTCCTAGAGGCTTTAATTTTTGGAACTTTTAGGTCGATGGCGATGTTTAGGATTACATAAAAATTGTTAATAGTGTCATTAAAATTATTGAAAATATTGAAGAACGCATACCAATCCATAGACTAGAACATATTCATCGGCCTCGAAATCTACTATGGAATCATCGGATCTGTAACCGCTAATGTGTCTAATTCTAATTCCTCTTTTATTTCTATCTGATTTTGTATTCATATTTTGGGTAAATGATATATAAATCTAAAAACAGGAGAACACATAAGTCTGATCGTAAATGTACCGAATTCTGCCATAATAGTCAACTATAACCTTAAAGTTAAAAAACTGTATCATAAAAACGGCAAGAAATCAACAATTGAAATGCAAACAAATATGTTGTTATTGATGTACGAACACAGAGAAATTATGCTACGTATTTTTACTTTTGCTAGCATTGACGGAAACACAAATAATATTAATTTGGTCAAATAGTTTCGCTTATTTTTACTGCAGCTAGTTTGCACAGCATTTATTTTGTTATTTCAGGTTAATGAGTTTAGTAACTGCAATTTTTTCTGAATATCTGCGGTTCTAGTTGCCTAATCGGGAAATTCAAATATGTGTTGAAAAGAGGACAATCCGCACTTTTCGTCTGTTTTCTTTTCATTGACATTAGATTTGTCTGTTGTACACGCCTGTAAACATGTCGAAGAGTAAGGTGCATTTTCGGCTTTTGCTTTATTATTTTAAGAAAGGCAAGGAGTCTGTGGAGGCTCACCGAAAGATATGCAGCGTATGCGGGGATGATGCTTTAATAGAACGTACAGCTCAGAAATGGTTTTCCAAATATCGTTTCAGAGATACGAGTCTCGAAAATGGATCCCGCAGCGGTCGGCCCACCGATGTTGATTTGACTGAGATCAAGGCACTGGTAGAGCAATACCGGACGCTAAAGATGCCAGAGATTGCAGAGACTTAAAATAGGGCAAGCAATTGTTCAAATTTGCAATCGCCTGGCCAGGTATCCCGCCTCGATGTTTGGGTGACGTACAAGTTGACCGAGGAGAACTTAGCCAACCGCATGTCCAGCGAACCGTTATTAAAACGAATAGTTACTTGCGACGACAAGATAACGCCAGACCCCACACCGCAATAATCACAGCAAAAATTAGTGCAACTTGGTTGGGGTGTTTTGCTTTACCAATCATATTCCCTGGACTTTGGACCATGAGACGACCACTTGTTCCGGTCCCTACAAAACTCCCTCAACGGGAAATCGTTCGCTAATCAGATAGCTGTGAAAACGTACCTCGACGGGTTTTTTGCCTCTGGGCACCAGACCTTCTATGAGAGCGGAAAAATGAAATTGTTGGAAAGATGACAAAAGGTCATCAACAAAAACGGACAATTTTAATCAATGACATGATTAAAATTCATTCCTTGTATGAAAAAATCTTGTTTTATTTCAGCCTTCAAAAACTGAACGAATTTATGGTTTCCGATGGTGAGGGGAGCTTCTTGGGGATTGGTGTGAATGTGGTGGAACGGTCTTGGGGATATGGGGGCGTAGTGCTGGTGTGAATTGATGTTGAGGTTGTTAGGGATAGTATCGGTTCTTTTCGGGCAGTTTGGTAGTATAGGAATTAAGTGAGTAGTGAGTGGCAAACATTTTCTTTTTTTTAATGTTTTATTATTTATTTATGGCGGAGGGATGCGAATTAGGTAATTGGGGGTAAGGGCATGTTTGCGTGCTTTGGGACGTAATTCTGCTGTATGGGTTAGGTCATCTCCAGAGTGACCTCGACAAGCGTGGGTGGTGATGGCGGGGCATGGTAGCTTCTTACGGGGGTGAGTGGGAGGTATGTGATGGAGTCAATTCATGGCTTGTTAATGGGATTGACGGAGGATGTACGAGTAGCGAAGTTGTTAATTAAGCGGGTCAACCTTGATATGAGTGGAGGGGAGGCTGCTTGGTTATAAACGTATATATGGAACCACCCAATATTTATATTGGCCGCCTTAGCTGTATTATATAACTAAGATCTATACGTCATCTCACAAAATAAACTAGATCTACTTGCTAAAATATCGATAAATTAAAATGTGACATGAAAGTTACACGGTCCTATATAAGGTTAAATAAAAATGTCATATCCAAAAATATTCTTTTTTCAATTAGACTTTAATGTTCACCAATTTTTATGGCTTAGGCTTATTTGAGATGCAGTCGAACTGATTTGAGGCAAAAAGTTAAACTTTAAAATTGATACTAAATCTATCAAAAAATCCTAAAAGCTTTAGAAATTTGTTACATATATTTGTGTGATTAGCAAAAATAAGTTTTAAAGTAAACATCTACTTCGTTTATTACAGAGGTTTGACTTGAATAATTAAAATTAGGCGATCCTCTACAAAACGAAATACACACACATTTTTTAAATTCAGTTTTAGTTGAATATCTTAACATCATAACACCATTATTCACATCAGTTTGAAATTGTATTCATTTGATATTTTTTTAAATTATCAGCGAATAGAAGAAACTGATTGTTTTTATATTCAATCTAATCTCATTAATAAACAATAAAAATAATAATGCCCACAATGTATCATAGTTATTACTTGTATACTGATAGGTGCTTGTCTATATGTACACACTGAGTTATACAGGGCATCCCAAAAGAAAGAGAGGTGACATCTCCTGAGATCAATTTGTCATGGGAAATTTCACTTTGGCCAGCATCGTGAGCTCTACTTCTTGCAATAACTGAAAATTTCTGATCGTCATGAACAACTGGTAAACACTATACACGTTCTCAGCTGTTCTTGATGACTTAGTCGAACCTTTTTTGGTTTTTGTAATGTTGTATTGGCCTCTTTAACTGCTTCATTTAAGTAGCTGCTACAGTCGCCAAATCACAATTTTTGTAAAATTCTTCCACGCACAATACGCGGTTCCTGAGAAACGCTTCACAGCGACAAATTTTCTAGAAACCAGACTTCCGATTGACATACGCCCCCGGCTCTCGGATTCGTTACGTTCACGAAGGAAGCTATTGAAATATAAACTTTCTTTTAGGTTAAAAAAAAACTGCCTAGTCTAGTAAATCTTTGTAGCTTTCAGGATAAATCAAATCCACCTACGACCCAAAAAAAAAATTGTTCTATAACCATTTATAAATATTAGCATGCTTAAAAAATTCCTGACAGCAAAAAATATGTAAAGATAATTTTTGTATGTTTACTTAACGTGTATTCACATCTGTTTAAGGAGTATGGAAGGAGGATACCATTAGGACTAACATTACAGGCCGATGATGTTGAACATCTCTTCAATAATAAAATTTATTTTGCATATTTTCTATAGACCTATAGAATCATTGAAACCTTGGATTCAAAATTTTGGTAATGTATTACATTGCTGGTTATATTCTCTTGAAAAATATGATCCATACAAATCAACGCATTTGCAGTGTACTTTATCTCTTCATTATAAAAAAAAAAACATTTAGATAAAAACATGAATCAATCACTATGCAAATGCTTGTACGTTTACCAAGACAAGATGAAAAATTAAAATATAACCTAGACGGCGTATTTCATCAATAATTTCGCATCGATGCTTATATACACCCAACGAATTCGAATATTCGAAATACCGTGATATGCTAAAATGTCTTTTTTTATCGAATTTATTAAAATTTAATCTTGACAATTAATTCCACAAAACTATTGTTAACAAATATCAAGAACTGTGGAATTATGGTGGATGCAATTAAATATGAAGTTATTTTATGAGATACTCATCTCTGTAATGCTAATCTCTGTAATGCTAATTTAACACAGGTATCTCACTTTGCGACGATAAACTATTTAAGTTATGTATGTTGAACAGGACATCATCTGGGAGAGATTACACCAATCGAATTTGCACGAAAAGGATTTAGGCTTAACCTCCTGGAGGGAATTGAGATTAAACGGGCAATCATCAAAGGCGATAATCTTCCGAATAATCAACAGGAATTAACTCATGCCGAAAACATCATTAGCGCAGACCTCCCACCATAATAAGATCCATATAAATTGTACACATTCTCAATATTAGTTTAGTTTTAAATATACCTTTGATAATGATTGTAAAATCAAAACATGTGTTAGGTAGCGGCAAAATAAAAACCTGGAGCAGAACAAGTGTTTAAATTAACTTAATGATTATATTATTGGCAAGGGAAATGTCTTGAGTGAATGAAAATATACATATCACCCAAATTTATTACAAACTGAACATAATTTAAATATGGTAAAGAAAATTAAACTCTTAATAAGCAAAAAATAATAATTTCATTAAATAGATTTGTTTGAAGTTATTATTTCACACGCAGACACAACACATATCGGTTCCTTAATTACTTAGTTAAAATTTATAATAACGAAATAATCATATAACATTTAATAAATGGAAAATATTATGTGGGGTACAAACTTCTAATTGAATAGTCTAGATAAAAGACGGAGTGTGCTTTTTTCTTCCGTGGAAGTGAAACCAGCAAAAGTAACTCAATTAAGGTTAAAACTCGAATCAACGAGGCGTCGTGACGCACATAGTAAAAGAAATACGTCGAGGGCTAACAAAAAGTGAAAAAGAAACCACCTGTGAACAAATTAACAGGAATGACACAACGACTGAATACAAATTTTAGATTGAATATTGGGAATTTGTTGCCAATGCGTGTTGAAAGTATTTACTAAGTGGCACGCTTCCATTATAATATATATTATGTTAAAAGACTGTTGATTGATAGGGGAGAAGTAGTTATGTATTTGTGCCTTATAATAACATCTCCCCAAGGTAATAATAAAATATACAAGTCCTTTACGTTGTAGAAAATTAACTAATAATTAGAAAAAACACGAAAATATTTCGTAAAATCTACAACAAATGAGTCTTATTAAGACTACAAGGTAATATCACAGATTGAGGCAATTATATTTTTGCTGAAATATTGCCCGTTTACTTATTAATATGTAAATCCACTTACTCGACCGAATGGAAATTGGTAGAATTAAAACACCATCTAACACTTTCCAAACAATTTCATTGGCAAAATACTAATATAAGCAACATATTTGTTTGCTCTAAATATAATTAATTATAAATAATAATAAAGATAACACTTATTATTCAAAACAAACTTGTTTATTAATATAATACATAAGTATTATAATAATTATTATTATTTTATATTTTACTGACGTTCGCATCCACTATAAATGTATATTTAGTTCATAATTAAATTGAATTGAATAACATTTTTTAAACAAAGTAGGCGATAAAAACATGAATTAGCATGAAATAAAACATTTTATAACTTTGTTTTACAAACATTTTAAAAATTTTTTTACCCTGATTGTTTTAAAACAAAAGTACCTAAAATTAAAAACAAATTTTGACTTTATGAATTTCATGAACTTCCAGTAAATCCATTCTACGACCTTTACCGGTAAAGTGGATTATTGAAAGTACATCCTTGCCGAAAATATGATTTTTTTTCTAATAAATGTGTTTTTTGGGTTGTATATTACATTTGAGATTTGGTTATTACATTTAAAAGCCACATTAACGTTACATTTTAAAATGATATATTTTAAAATTTTAATATTTATCATGTATGTAATATATAGTATTGTTTAATGTTTTCTTTTTAATATAAAAAGAACATTACATGAATGCTTTAATTCTATCCGGCGGTTACATTGCTTTTTTTTCTTATATGGAGGGTAACTTTTCAAGTGCTACAATGTCCTGGAAACTTCACCGCACTTCGTTTTGTGTCCAAACTTTGATTTAGTTTTTGTCGGTTATCGCGGTAGTTCTAATAACAGATATAGCTGCATCGCAACCCGAATGTCCTTCGTCCTTGAAAGTTAATAAAAATTCGAGCAAATAATTAAAAATCCTATAGGAAAAATATATTCAATATATAGCTTTTCCGATCGTGTAATCAATATTTAATTTCTGTATTATTGTATTGTAGCAATTAATAGTAAGCTGGTTATTGTTATTTAACTCATATATTCACTAAATAAAATAACATACATTCGCAATAAATGGAATAATTAATGCAACAATCAATGTAAACACAACTAATTTAAAATGCAAGGTTAATTTATAGTATAAGCTTTAATAGGTAAATAATTGATAAATACTTGGTTTGTTTCACTGATTTTTTATATTCACTCAACTAGTTTCGCTTGTTACGGCATTATTATTTATTAATTTTAATGTATTTATTGATGCTTTAAATAAGATATTAGTTCAAATTAATCTATTAAAATATACTGTCTTAATATGCGGTGATTTTAATGTCAATTTTATCTCCAAGGATAAGGAATATTACCAACTAAATGACTGTTTAAATGGCTATAATTTATATCATACTGTCAACTTTCCAACACGCAAGAAAGCTTGTCTTGACAATATTTTCGTAAATTTGGATCACAAATATGTAAAAGTTGCACCGATATCAATACCCTTCTCGGATCACAATGCCATTCATTTTAACCTAAATATGGCAATGAACAATAATAAAAATATGAGTAAAATTATTAGACCTGTTACAACATTAGGTAAATATATTTTTTACGAATTATTATTAAACACAGACTGGTACATTTTAAAGTTTGGTGATACACACAAAAAGTGGTCAGTCTTTATTGATACCTTAATGGGTCATTATAATCTTTTTCTGAAAAAATCATTGATAATAAATCCATTAAGTCGAACAAATTTATTTGGTTCAACGAGCAATTAAAAACAATGAGACAGAACTTACATCTGATTAATGAATTGTGTTTGAATAGTCCAACTGATGAATTAATCAAATTAAAAAAAAGAATCCGCTTTAATTACAGAAAATCGTTAATAGCTGCTAGAATTAAAGCCAATGATAATTTTATCAACTCATCACATAATGCTCATAAAGCCATGTGGGAAATTGTAAATGTAAATTCTAAGCGTCCAGAGTCACCTAACTGTGATATATCAGCCAGTAATTTTAATATGTTTTTTACCAGTATCGCTAAAGATATCTTAACCAAGATACCTACATACGATGTAGACCCAATCGTAATAGCTAGTAGGACTCTTTCAGGTGTTGTACCCTACTTCAACTTCAAAACGGTTTCTCAGAGTGCGGTGAGAGATACAATCAATGGTTTTGTAAGTAAAAAAAGTAAGGATATTTATGGATTATCAATGGACCTAATCAAATACTTAATTGATGTTCTTATTAATCCATTGACTAATCTCATCAATGACACATTAACGTCGTGTACATTCCCTGATGTACTTAAACTTGCAAGGGTAATACCTGTTTTCAAGAAGGGGGATACAGATGATCTAAATAATTATAGACCTATATCTCTATTACCAATATTTTCCAAAATAATAGAGAAGATTATGTTTAATCAGATTGTCTCTTTTCTTGAAAACAACAAACTTTTATCTCCGTCTCAATATGGCTTTAGGGAAGGAAAATCGACTACTGATGCTATAGTCGATTTTTTAGATAAAATAGTGACATGTTTCGAGGAAGGTAATTTTGCCATGGCCACCTTTCTTGACTTGAGCAAGGCCTTTGATTGTGTTTCTCACTGTATACTCTTGAGGAAATTGTATCTATACAATTTCAAACCCTCTGCATGCAGACTTCTGTCATCATATCTCACAAATAGACGCCAAGTGGTTTATTACTATGGCTCTATATCTGAACAGCTACCTAATCAGCATGGTGTCCCACAAGGGCCAACTCTAGGACCCCTCATGTACTTAATTTACAGTAATGATTTTGTGAAGTACATGGATGATGTCAATGTTGTGCTTTTTGCTGATGACACTAATTTAATATCTACTGCAAAAACAATTAATTAATCAAAATTTTTGGATGAGACAGCTGAACAGAAAGCCGCATGTTGGTTTAACAGCAATAAATTAAGCCTAAACTTAAATAAAACAAGTAAATTGTTATTTACTTTAAAAACAAATGAAGAAAATACCATTGAAAATTCAATAAAATTCTTAGGTCTGCATATCGACCATCTTATGTTGTGGAACTGCAATGGTGATGAACTATCAAAGAAGATTAATAAATATATATTCCTCTTAAGAAGTTTGAACATGAAAGTCTCAATAAAAAAAAAGCGAACAGCTTATTTCTCTTTTATACATTGTCATCTGACATATGGAATTTTGGTATGGGGTCATTCATCATTCACTCATAGGTTGTTTGGTTTGCAGCGAAAATCAATACGAATTATTTCCGGTCTAGGTTATCGCGATGACTGCCGTGAAGCATTTAAAGAACTTCGGATACTGACACTCCCTTGTATCTTTATCTATGAGTGCCTCATTTATGTTAAGAAAAACTGTAACAAATATACATGTCATCAATTTAGTCACTCTCATGACACACGAATTAAAGAAGAAATATGTCCCACTAGGTTACGTTTAAATCGATCTAGAACTGGTACAAACTACTACGGCATTAAGTTCTTTAATAAACTACCAAAATCTATTAGGGACCTACTAGTAAAAACTTTTAAGATAAAAGTAAAACAGCTATTACTTGATCTTGCGTTTTATAATTGGGAGGATTATTACAAATATAATATTTAAAGTATTTCTATTTTATATTTTAAACATCGATGTTATTTTTATTATATTTATTGTATAGTTGTCCCATTTGAAATTTTATTTATTGTATTTATTTATTTATTTATTAGTTTTATTATCTTACCACAAATTTTAATCTGTTGTAATAAAGTTGTCTTCATATTTTTATTTAGTTGTTTAATGCAAATTAAAACTTATGTAATATTGTGTCTAAACTGTATTATTGTAAATTTTATACTGTATTTGATTTCAATGTTATTTACTTACTAATAATATTACCCTCGACTTATGTAAAACTTTATAGTTCTGGCATCAATAAATTATTATTATTATTATTAGTATTAGTGATTATGAACGAATCCGGCAGGTTTTTATATTCAGGTAATTAGTGCTTTAAGTATAGGGGAAGTCCAAGCCTCTTTATTGTCATTAACGACGGGTTTTCAAGAAATATAAGCTTTATTAAGAATTATAAAAATTGCAAGACATAAGAAATTATAAACGATTCAACAAATGGGACCACAATTATAGAGAATAATATAAAAATGTATTTTTTTTGGAAAAATATTTATTTTGTTAGAGTTTTCTATTTCCGATTCTCTTCATCTTTATTGTGTGCTGTGTAAATAATTCTTATCTTAATAAGTAGTTAATAAGATATTATTATTTTTTATTTAAATAATTTAAAAACTATTTAAAACCCTTCCAAATTTGAAGAAATTGAAAATTGTAAAAGTGTTTATTATTTATTTATTATTTATAATTTGGGAATTTATGTTTTAAATATAAAACCGTTCAAATGTTAACCTTCTGTTTGGCTGCAATTTCGAGATATATTCTTTCAAATGCGCCAGATATGTTGGTCTATTGGCAAAAACTTTAGATTTGAGATTACACTTATAAAACTCAACAGAGGATAAATCAGGACTATGTGGAGGTCATTCTATGTCCCTTTCCTGAAGATCAATTTTACGAGGGAATATTTTACTTTGACATAGGTTAACACGTTCTGTGTAGTTCTTGATGATCTTGTTCGACTTGTTTTTAGTTTTTCTAATGTCGTACCGGTTTCTTCAAACTTTTTTTCATTTTCAGGTATGCTGGGCGGCTTATTTAAGTGGTGAAAGCCTCAAATATTGCAGAATCTTTTACGCGCTTTAGTCGCCGAATCACAACTATTGTAAAACTTTCGTACGCACAACGTGCGATACGCTCCCGAGAAACGCTTTATAGCAACTAAATTTCTACCCTCCTCATCCCTCGGATACATTGGCATTAATAATAATATTTATTTATTTACATTTGACAAATATACATGCATAAATTTGTACAATGTAAAGCGTCAATACAAAACACAAATGTAAATTTAATACAGAGAATATAAATGAATGAAAAATACACTATCATTGAGCAAGGTTCTATGTTGTATAAGATACTATACATTTTGGATTTCATTTAGCATAACTATCAATACTTTAATTTCTGCTGGAAGGTGATTGTACACTTTTACGCACGAATACAAACAACCTTGTTAAAACTTCTTAAGTTTATGTTTTGGTAAGTTATATACGAGCCCATGTCTGCTTTCATATCGTGTGGAAAAATAAACATTACTAAATAAGTGCCTATATTTTCAAAATAAATTGATACACTCAAATATTTACATTCCATAAAACGTTAGAATGTTTTTACTGACTCACTATTTGGTTTCTGAATGTTTTTAATATTGTACTACAAAAATGTTTCACCAGTGACTTCATCAGGTAGATGAAACTACTTGATGAAATCACTGTGTGATAAAGCATTGTTGTAGTACATCATTAAAAATATTCAGAAACCATATACTGAGTCGTCAGTATTTGTTTAATTGTTGCTGTGGAGTTTAGACAAATAACATACTCATCAATCCAATATCTAAAGTTAGAATGTTTGCCTGTTTAAAAATTCCAAGGCAGCTTTCATTTATTTTTAAATTGTAAAGTAATTTTACAGCTTTTTTCTGCAAAATGAAAACCTTATTCACATGTGTGATACTTCCCCAGAACATCAGAAAATACCTCAAGTGAGAAGATATATTACCAAAGTAAAATAATTTCCCCATTGCTATGACTGTATTCTTCATAAGTATCCTGAGCTCGTAAAGTGCACCACTGATTTGATTACAAATGAAATCAACGTGCTGTTTAAATGATAAAGTATTATACAACACTAAGCCTAAACGACACTAAGGCTAAACATTTAACTCTATGTACAAATTTATAACTAATATTATTGAAATTAATTGATTTGGGTGTTTGTTTAGCTTGATTTGATTTAAATAAAATAACATTCATTTTCGATTCATTTAGCACTAAATTATATTGGTTAAACCATTTATTTAGTTGCGATTAGAAAGTATTTCCCGTGTTGTTTCATTCAAGGAAGCTATTACTTAGTAAATTAGCCTCATCTGCATAGTTTAAGATTTTACAATGAAGGAGGGGATTATCATTAAGGTATATTCTGAATAAAAAAGGGCCTATGATATTGTGGAATGCCTTTTATTATTTTTAATGGGCCAGAGAGAGTGGTTGACGTGTTGACTACATCCCTTAATCTAGTGTAATGAATACTGTTTACCAGGTAAGATTAAAATAAATTATATGATTTATGATCTTCCATATTTTCCAAGATATTATTAATATAATCAAACAGTGCCGTTTCGGTACTTTTTTTAAAACCCATGTTGCATAGAAGATAATAAGTTGTGCTTCCAAATGAAATTCAGTAATCTTCGTTCGAAGATTTTTGAAATGGAATTTAGTAAACTTATTGGTCTATAATTCTCTAGATTATTACGATCGCCTTTTTTGTATAATTGAATAATATTTGATCCTTTTAGTTTAATTGGAGTTTTTTTTTCTTCTCATGAGGTGGTGTCGCTTAGCGTCCCTGCACTGCGGTCTCCGTGGTCCTTTTGTGCAGCTCTGGATGTTTTACTCCCTGTATATTCCTGTGTCTTCTATGAACTCCAGGAGCTTCTGCCAGGTGTAACGGTCAAAATTTGTCATTACGGACTTTTATCTTAGGCAACCCATATCACTCCATATCTTTATAATATTTTGCGTATTTGTTTTAATATTTTAAATTTTATTAACGTAACAGAAGTGAATTGGTTAAAATTAACAATCAACAATGTAGACGGTAGATTTATTAATATTTTATTGGGTTTAAAAAGTCCGATGATTTTATTTTCTGTTTTGACTTTCCGCGTTGAGCGCGTACAATTTTGGCGGTCGATTGATAATGTTTTTTTCTCGTAATTTGTGATCAGGAATTTAATGTTAGAGAGAGACCGATATATATTTCTATGGGAAATTTCCTAAATTACAATTTTCGACATTTTGTTGTTTTCTCACGTACAAGCCGTGAAGAGTACATCGTGGTTGATATCAGTAGACGAATATATATCATTATTTTGGATTTTACTGGAAACCACTAATTCCACATTTATTTTGGAGGCTTTTAGAAGCATTTGTGAAGTATATATATTTTGCATAATTGTGGAATAACTCTGTTGAGGATTTTGATTGTTACTCCACGTGGTCGTACAAGAGAAATTTGTCGAAATACTACTCCGCTCCATTATTCGGCTCGATTAATTGTACAAAACCCTCTTTAAGAGGGTTTTTTTTTCCTGTATACGGATTTCGGTTGTAATATCGGCAATTGGATTTCCGGGAACATTTATTCCGTTCCTGTGTTGGTTGAGAGACTCCAGAATTTGGACTTACATCCTAAAGGGACGCCCCTAACCCTTCGTTGGAATACCTAGTCCAAGAATCTCGAATTCGAAGGATTGGTCAAGGAATTTATGGTGTAAACCCGTAGTATCAACCGGAAATTCGACCAGATAAGTTTTACGACATTAATATTTGTGCATTATATGTTTATTGTTTCTTTTTCCTTCTTTGTGGTTAATTCTTAATTGTTTAATCGAATTTCTAATATATTGAATCACGCTATTGGTTAATGAATTTTGAGCAATATTACAGTTACTTTTTTTGTTGTTTAATTAAATTTTTGTCTATTTTTTTTAACTTCTAACATTATTAATTTATTATTATTTTCATATTTTTATATTATAACTATTTGATTATTATTTTAATTATTATGTTATCCTTATATTTTATTTAATACGAATAATTATTATAAGATAAATTGTGAACCATAAATGATCATTTAAGGGGAAAAATTGATTTATATTTTAGTATAACAAATATTTAATCCGAAATTTCTATTAATAAGATTATTATTTAATACATATTATTATTCTTAATCATTGCCATTGTCATAATTTAAATGGTTATTCTCAATAAATTGTTCATTTTGAATTATTAAATCTATTTTCTTTGCCTATGAGAAGTAATAGTGATAATTGGGTTTCAATATTAGGCAAATATTTTGCAACCGAATATTTGGATTCACTTGTTGAGGAACTAGGGGTAATTAATGGTTGCTGGCGCCCTTAATAGCAAAGAACAAATCAATTAAACCCATGACCAAACTCTCCGACAAAAAGGTTAGCCTGGTTCCTTTTGTTGCCATCTTATTGTAGACAATTATTGGTAGATAGCTTTGTATAAATAACCCGGGGCATAATTATAAGGCTAGGGTAGGTGGCACAGGGGATACTCTTTAGCTGTTCTACAGGAAGCATAGGCTTCCCGAATTTCGCCATGCGTTCTCCTTTGTATGCTTCACAAGTACACCGTAGGTGTTGGGGAGTTTAATCTTTTTCCAAACACCCACGGCATAGAGGACTTTTCTCAATTCCCATCCTATGTTTGAGGTTATTCAGATCACAGTGCCCAGTGACTAGTCCTGTGATTTTTCTTAGTTTCAGTCTTCATGGGGTATACCGAAAGCGGGTTCATCGAATTCATCCGTTGTCCCTTGTTTGGCTAGCAAGTCGGCCCCCAAGTGTCCAATAATTCTTTGGTCCTTGGGTATCCATACTAGTTGTGTTTTTCTAGTAGACGCCAGTGCGTCCAGTCTATTTATGCAGGTCATCACCAGCCTGGACTGTACTACCGGCGAAGATAGCGCTTTTATGCATGGTTATCCGTCTTAATGGTAACTGGTCCTTTGTTCCCAACTCCATTATGTGATGAGTACACCAGTCAATGGCGGCTATTTCGGCCTGGAAAATGGAGGCGTGTTTCTCCGGAGCAATCGCGAATTGTTTGCTCCGGTTGAACCCTCCATAGATACCAGCCCCGGTTCCTTTAGTATTTTTGGCCCAGATGGTTCCTACACTCCGCTGTGGTATGATTGTTTTGAATCTGCATGGGTGTGTTACCGGCGTTCAGTTTACCTGAACGTCGTAACAAATGCGTAATTATATTTTAAACCATTTTATGAGCTACCCATTGCTCCTAATAATAATTTGCATAAATTAATTAAATAAAATTAAATATATTGAAATAATCCAAACGAGATAATTTTCCAATATGTGCAGCTGCTAGTGCGGAACAACGGGCCCTTTTCGGCGAAGAGGATCATTACCTGTTCCCGGAATTGCGGGGCCTACGTGACCGAAACAAAGCCGCGGTATCCAAGATCACCGAATAAAACCAGGCTCAGACCTTCGCTCTTTACCAGTCGTCTGCCATCAGCAGCAGCGGCCAGCCTGGTCGGCTTCGCCGATTCAAGCCTTCTTAATTAATTGTATATTTTTCTGTGTTTCTTTGTTTTATAATATATTTTCTTCTTCTCTGGCCCCGTATTTAATTTACACACGTTTTTCTTCTTCTTTTACTTTTTTCACAGCTAGCCGGTGTCCACGAGAAATTGTTTAATCGATGCCTGCGGCTGTTAATCGATGGCGAGCCTCGCCAGGGACCCCTGTGCCGCCTCCAGTGCGTGTGGGTTTCAGAGAGTACCGCCGGTGCTACTTCCTTGCCAGTCCGTCACCAGGACGTCTTCCGTGTCCTCCGTTAACAGGTGTACGATTTTAGTGAAATCTGACCTCATTTTAGGATCTCTTCTTCTTGTAGTATTATAAATGTTGCTGGTCTTGATGACCCCACATTTAAAGTGTGTCCATTTATGTCCATCATAACAAACAGATGAAGTGGTGGTAGCGATATTATTTGTTCCATGGCTGCCGTGGGCGTTGTTTTCATTGCCTTAGTTATCAGCAGACGCGCCTGTCTTTGCACTCTTTCAAGTTTTACTGCTGCGCTTTTGGTTTGGGTCTTTTCGCCCGAAACGAATACCACTGAAGGTAGGTCTTATGACCACAGGGTATAGCTATTTGGTCATACTGGGTCTCAGTCCCCATGTACATCCTACCATCTTTCTGGTCGCAAAAAGTCCTCTCATGGCCTTTTTACTGATGCTCTCTAGTTGGAAGTTGAAGTTTAATCTGGTATCAAGTATGACCCCTAGATATTTTACTTCATTTTTGATTGGGACTTCCATTTCATACATACGAAGTGATTTTATATCATCAGTTTTTCGTCTCCTAGTGAAGGGGTTTAGATCGCCGTTTTGACCGGGTTTACAGTTTACCCTTCATTCCTGCACCATCTTTCTACGGTATTTAGTGCTCTCCGCATCAAGTTTGATACAGTGGTCCCAAACTTCCCGCTTACTAGAATGGTCAGGTCATCTGCATACCCTAGTGCAATTATTAATTAATCTGAAAATTTCACATTTTAAAAACTTCTGGCGGTCCGAAGCAGGACGTTTTTTTAATAAAGTATTCATGTACCCTCTACTATTGTGGTTGTGTTAAATAATAATCGCGGATGGGTCATAAAAATGTCATCACCCCTAGTCTGGCACGCTGTACCCTTCGGTCGGCATCATGTAGTCAGTCCCTTTTTCTTTTAGAAAATTATAATACAATTTGATAAAATTTACACTAAATATAAAAGAGACATTTTTATGTATGCATATTCGAAAGTACTTCTACTTACCAAAACAAATCAGTGGCAAGACTCGTTGCAGATTTACGAAATGCTTTCGGTTTTTTTCTAAATAAATCCATGGTTGAGCATGACATACAGTAAATAAAAAAAATAGGATAGATTTCGAAAATTTGTATGTTACATATTGGATTTAGTGTAAAAAGTCTGTAAAAACGAGGAATACAGCACTTTAATCAACCACTTTTAATTTTTTATACACTAGAGTAAAAAACAATTTAGATAAACAAATTTATGTTGTTTTTATTAATAGTAAGAAATAAACGAGTAGTATCTAGTAGGTAACTGTTAAATTTGAATGTTGAATTGTCGAAAATGGGCTTATAGTAGACGGAAACTTGAGTGGTGACAAGTATTTAGATTTACTGAATAACCAAATTATTCTTGCATTTCAACAGATTCAGCAGTTACCACAAAATGTTTGCTTTCAACAGGATACGATAGATGGGTTAGGGATTTTCTAGATGCGAATTTTCCAAATCGATGGATTGGGCGTAGAGAATTCATAGAGTGGCCTACGTTAAACGACCAATACGCTTGAAGGAATTGAGACAAAGAATAGTGATAAATGTGAATTAATACGTAGAAAAGTCTTGGAAAGAGTGACTCAAGAATTTGTTAATAGGCTGATATATTGTCTGGAGGTGAACGGCAAGCAATTTGAACATTTAATTTAATTTTGTTTGAATTATTATTCTCATTAGTATAAAGTAAATAAATTTACTTATTTTAGAACAAAAGGTATGTTATTTCCCGATTTTATAGATTTTTTACACTAAACCTAGTATGTGCAAATTTAAATTAAAAAAGGTGGGGGTATTTCCGGTTAAACCGGAAGTATATTACTACATCGCTCTTGTAATTGTTTTCTAGAAATGAACTTAAATGAATTCTGCAGAAAATAAATACTATCCAAATCTTTTTTCGTCAGAGATGCGCATGTGAGTCGACTCATTGTCGTTTTATGATGAGTTTCCCCATAAACTTCGATTAACTGACGATGAATGTCAATAGGTGAAATCCGTTTTGCACTTACAAAACCTATCACAGCGCGAATTTGGCATCTGGCGGTAACAGCGTTAGCTCCCTAACCTCCGTCCATCTTCGAAGCGTGGCGGGAGAGATGGGAGAGAGGGAAATTTGACAATGTAAGACAGTGTTTTACATTTCTCCCAGCACGTCGCATTATTTCTCATCAGCATAGGGAACCTTATTTTACGGAACCCCCCCGTATTTCTCAGGAAATCTCAATTTTTCAACGATGTTTGCCAATTTTGAATTTTGTCGATTATAGCGTCGTCTGTCACGAATACAAAAAAAAAATCAGATAAAATTTTCTTATTTTTTCCCGGAGTATTCAAATCCGTACAAAAAATGGGGGTTCTTATTTACCATTTCTATTTCTCATCCCCTACCCCCTAGGGGATTGAGGGTAGTGGGTCGAGTTTCGTATCATTAGATGTTCCCCTCCAAAGCGAACAAATTTTAATTATACATTTTTTATTCGATGTGTAGTTTTCGAGATATTTCAATGTCTTGACTTAAATTGAACACCCTGTATATAATATTATAGTTGTAAATAAATAATTCTAAAAGAAAAGAACAATCTTATATTGAATACATTCGACTTAAATAAGTATGGTTCATAAATAGACCGTAACAATTAGCATTAATCATGCGAATTACTGTCGGTTACACAATTGGTGTTAATGATACATATAACTCATATATTCCGGCTTTATCTCTTGTATGCATCATTGGATGTCTTCTTTAGAGTTAAGGAAGAAGTCACTTAATAACATATATTATTTATTTTAATAATTATTGAATGGATTTTTATTTTTTTCTTTTTATTACATCCTGTGTGCTACTTAGAGACCTCTTTTGGATTTATAACTTTAAGACGATAAGGGAAATAATAATTTTTGTTTAAGGGTATTTCTAACATAAAAAATACGGATACATGTATATCAACTTCGAACGTTGCACAAATATTTCAGTTAAAATATTCTTCTTTTAATATATATGTATATTGTTACTTTCCCTATATAGTATACAGGGCGAGTTTTTTTCGATGTTCTCTATGGGGATCTCGGAAACTATAAGAGATAGAGAAACGGTTAAATGGGGAAAGAAGTGTAGATTTACGAGACGAATAAAATTCCACTTTCAAAGTTTTCAAAAAAGTCAAGGGTAACTAGATATTTTGAAAAAAGTAAGAAGGGTCAATTTTTTCAAATCAATATAGTTCGGTTATTATAACAGATAGAAAAAAACTGTAAAGGACAAAGTTTTAGATAATTTTATGCAGATTAATAAAAAATAATCAGAAAATTTTTATCGCCATTATTTTCCGAGATATGACGCAAACTTACATTTTTTTAAATGGAAACCATAGTTGGCTGTGACCTCATTCAAAAAGTAATTTTTTTCTCATTAATCCAATATGGCATATGACATAGTTATTACTAAAAATAAGTGAGTTATAGTCATTTTAAATTTTATTATAAATAAAAAATGGGTAGCCATGAAAAAGGTGAAAGTAAAACAATTGCAGTTTTTTATAATCTACATAAAATTATCTAAAACTTTGTCCTTTACAGTTTTTTTCTATCTGTTATAATAACCGAGATATATTGATTTGAAAAAATTGACACTTTTTACTTTTTTCAAAATATCTAGTTACCCTTGACTTTTTTGAAAACTTTGAAAGTGGAGTTTTATTCGTCTCGTAAATCTACACTTCTTTCCCCATTTAACCGTTTCTCTATCTCTTATAGTTTCCGAGATCCCCATAGAGAACATCGAAAAAAACTCACCCTGTGTATAGGGGGAGTATTGTTTTTTTTGATTTTTTTTTGCGGAAATATCCGTTTTGAGGTCCCCTGAGTCCATTGCACTAATTTCTGGAAAAAAAAAATTTTGTGTCTGTGTTTGTGTGTGTCTCGGTGGGCGCTGTATCTCAAAAACGAATAATCGTCTTGAGCTGAAACTTTAAACTTAAGGTTTTATCGTTAAAAACTGGAACTGAAAAGCTTTTGGTAAACATTCATAAACCGGAAGTGGTTGTTTACTCGAGGCGTTTTTTTGTTTTTTCGTAATATTTTTCTAAATATGAAAAATTTTAAAAAACGGATCAAACAAAAGTTAAAGACAATGAAGAACTGAACAAGTTTTATTCAAACATATTTTTCATAAAATTCTTAACTTTCGATAAAAAAAATAAAAAGTAAAAATTTTGATATTTTTTGTCAATTGCTAATAAACTGTTGGAGTTACGTAAAATTTATATAACAAATAATTGTAGAGAATTCAAAAGTTCACAAATTATTAAGAATAAGATTTTTACGTAAACCTCATAGTTTTTGAGAAAAATATAGGGAAAGTACTATGATGGCCACATCACCATTTTATTATTTATATATGAGAAATGGCAATTTTCTATTTACCTCGTTTAAATATTATTAATACATTTTTTAATACAAAATATGAAAAGTTGGAAAGTAATTTTAAATGAAAATGATAAGAAATTTATTTAGAATTAAGGAATTTAATTATACATTTTTAGTCGAAAATATACGAAGGCTGCCCGGAAAGTATTATCCGTTGGGAAATATCAAAAAAACTAATATAGTATATTAACAAATATTAAAGTTTTACACGTCGGTGGTACCATTCACCATTAGGACACAATTAATGGTTCTTTAGAGTTACGGGGTAACAAGCTCATTTACACACACACAAATACACAAATAACACAGCGAAAGGACCTCATGGTCGATAGCCAAACACTACTACTAACGTTTTATTTGTATAGAACAGGCATGTGCAACGTACGGCCTTCGGACCGGATCCGGCCCATGACTTCATCTTATCCGGCCCGCAGCACAATTTTCAAATCTCACTAAACCTTTGAAAGTAAAAAATATATGTATTCTTAATAATTTTCATATAATCTAAGGATCATAAAGTTATATAGGTATCATAAAGTTTTGTACTGTATTTAGTCAACTCAGCATTCAGTACATGCAATAAACAGGGAAAACTCCGTCTTATTTGCACTGGCTTTAAGTATGATTATTAGTGAAGGAAGAATTAGCAGAGCAATGGCACGTAGTTATTTGAAGTGAGGCACAGCAGTTTTCAAATTCATACTTAATTTACAATTTTACATAATCTTTAAAATGACATCAGAGAAGAGAAGAAAAGTTGATATTGAAAATCGTATTTTTCAAGATAAGTAGACTAACGATTACTTTTTTATTATGCAAAAAACAAGCCTTGAAAGTATATTAGTGGTAAAAGAATTTAACTAAAACGCCACTTTACATCAAAACACTCTAGTTATAATAATCTCAATGGGCAACAAAGAAAAGATAAAATAATAAATTTGAAAAAATGTTTATCTGCGCAACAGACTCTTTTCTACAAACAAAGTGATTTATGAAATAGTATTGTACAAGCAAGTTTTATAATTAGTGAAAAAATTGCAAAGCATTTTAAACCTTATTCTGAAGGTGATTCTGTTAAAGAGTGTATTAGTGCTGTCGCTAAAGAACTGTGTCCTGAAGAGAGCGTCGATATAGGAAAAATAAGTCTTTCTCGCTGGACTATAACAAGACGTATCGATGATATGGAACGATATCAAATCAAACCTTAATAATAATAATAATACTTTATTCGTGCTATTACATAAGTTTACACATGTCACAGATAAGTTAGCAATTCGGTTTCAAAAAGCATTAACTAATGTATAATAATAAACATGAAATTATTAAGGAAAAACTACTGACACATAGTACGCATTTATATAAACTAGATATTAAAAGTTAAAAATAACATAAATATAAAGATTAGTAGATATAAAAGGGGTTATTAATTACTTAAATTGTGTTATTAGTTACACGAAAACAAGTTATAAATAAAAAGATAAAATTATTATAAATATAAAATTACTTAAGAGCTAAGTTATAAAATAATACAGTGCTTAGTTACATAATTAACAAATTAAAAACCATTTATAAATAAATAAGATCACTAAAAATATCAAATATTGTGAGAATGGTTATATGCTAAGAAATCTTCAATATTATAAAAGGCATGTGCTATTAAATTTTTTTTAATCGTGGTATTAAATTTAGTACTAGGCATCATTTTTAAGCCATCTGGTAATGAGTTATATAATAATGGGCCATAATAGTTGACTCCATTTTGCGCTCTCGATAGTCGACGATAAGTTGGGAATATGAAATTCCTATTTCTAGTGTTGTATTCATGTATTTCATTACGTGTAACATATTTGTAGAGATTATTATGAACGAACTTTAGGCATTCCAATATATATAAACTGGGAACCGTTCAAATATTTTACCTGATGAAAGAGTCTCTACAGTCGCTTCGAAAGTCGAGTAATGCAACAATCCGCATTGCACGTCTTTGCAATCGGAATACTGTGGATAGTATACTAGAATGTCCCCATGCTAAGATTCCGTAGCATAACTGACAATGGATTAGTGCAAAGTAAGCAGTTCTCAAAGCACGTTCTGGTAGGGAGTTACTAAGTTGGCGTAGAAGATAAGTATTTCTACAGAGTTTACTTGAGAGCTCAGTGCTATGCCTGTGCCATGTAAGCATTGAGTCCAGATAGACTCCGAGAAATTTACCACTACCTTCATTCACACCTCGGGTTAATGAACATGTGATGGTCTGTGTTTTTCCGACATTAACTGTCAATTTATTAGCTATAAACCAATCATTAGCAATTTTAACTGAATTCATGCTTACGCGTGAAGCTCTATTATATTCACTTGAGGTGTTAAGTAATGTCGTATCGTCAGCAAAAAGGGTGTACTTGTAATCAAATTGCTGAAAGGGCAAGTCATTTATATAGATTAAAAATATTAAAGGCCCGAGTATTGAACCCTGAGGTACCCCATGCTTTAACTGGGTTTCCTCAGATGGACAGCCATTTATAAGTACAGTTTTTCGTCGATTTAAAAGATACGAGTTTAGCAAACGGCAAGTATCTGGTGAGAAATTATAATAATAAAGTTTCTGCAGAATAATTTCGTGGGAGACACAGTCGAATGCTTTGGTGAGGTCTAAAAATGAGGCAACTGAGCAAGTGCCGGACTCAAAGCAACTGTAAATTTCTTCGGTTAAGGCAACAATAGCATCAACCGTTGATTTACCTCTTCTAAAACCAAATTGACAGGAAGAAATGATTTCGTATTCATTTATAAAGGCTAGGATTTGCAGGAATATAACTTTTTCGAGTACTTTCGATAATACAGGTAAAATAGAAATTGGTCTATATTTATTAATATTGTCTTGGCTTCCTTTTTTGTGGACAGGGATAACACGCGCACGTTTTAAACAGTCTGGAAAGATACCATTTGAAATACATAGGTTTATTAGTTTTGTGAGAGGAGAAATTATTACATCAACGATTGATTTAAGGATGTTTGTACTTAGAACATATATATATCACGACTAGTACTATTCTTTAGGCTAGCTATAATATCCTGTACTTTATTTTCACTTACTTCTTGGAGAGTGAAATAACTTCTGATGTTTAGATTATTATGATTCAAGTAACTGATTGGATTTTGTTCGGTTATTGGTAGCTGCTCTAAGAGTTCATTCGCAATTGTGCTAAAATACAAATTAAATGAGTTAGGATCGATATCACCTAAGTTATCGCTAGTTAATTCATATTAAATGGGTTTGATAAGGGACCAAAGGGGATTTAGCAAGATATTTGGAATTGGCTGCTTTCTTTGCACTAACTAGTGCCATACTATACTTTTTTTTAAAATTAATATAATTAGACTTTAAGTTACTATTATTTCTACTTGCTTCTTTCATAAAATTTAATAACTCTCGCATCTCACGAAGCTCGTTATTAAACCATAAATCTTGGCTTTTGTGAGAGTAGAATGTTGAAACCCTTTCAGGAAAGCACTCGTCTAGGCATGATTTTAATCTATGGTATAAGTAATCAAATTTACTATTGATAGAGGCACTGTCTTGAACAAAAAGCCAATCCATATTTATTAATAAATTATACAATTTATAGCATCCAGTTCTGGTAATTGGTCGGGTTAACCTTTTGTACTTATTCTGTGACAGAGTATTTATTTTTAACTGGACATGGATTCCTGAATGATCAGAAAGTCCACAATCCAATGAACTGATAATTAAGTTGCTGGAATCTGTATTGGTAAAAATATTATCCAAGCAATTGTCTTGTATTAAAATTTACATGAGCTGTGAAACCAAATGATGCAAATAAATCGGTTGATTGTACAGCCCTGCTGTCATTGCTATTGAATTTTACATTAAAATCACCACCTATTAAGGGGGGAAATACATGTAATCGGTCATAAAAATAGCCTTTTTTGGGATTTTTTTTTGGACAAACTAAAAGAGATACAACTTCACGGTTTCTGGACTTTATTGGGCATACAATAGGCTGTAATTTTAGAAAATTTGAAGTCTTTCCGCTAATTGGTTAGCCCTCTATTCAACCGATTGTGCCGCCATGTTGAAAATACCGACTAAATTGGCGTACACTCTGGAGACCTGAAAAATTATTTTTTTTAAGTTTTTCTTGCACAACCCTTTTCTTAGATGTATTTTATCCTAAATGAACCTCAAAAAGTAGAAAAAAACCCAAATATATGATTTCTGCAACTTGCTTAAAAAAAAGTTCAAAATTTGACTCTTTTTTCGGATTTCGTAGGCCCGTAATAATTATTTATTATCATTTTTTTCTGATTTCGGAGGTTCATTTAGAACAAAATTTTATTAGCTGTTGAGCAGACAGAAATTCAAGTGATTTGAATAAAAATTGACAAAGTTATCGTGTACGCCAATTTCAAAAACATGGTTTCGAGAAAAACGCGTTTAAAGTTTTAAGTTTAGAAAAAGCGTAATTTGTGTAAACTTATAATTAAACGGCGATCCCGGGATATAGAGAGTGCCTTCCTCACGTTCATAGAAGTAATTAAGCTCGGCTTGAGCCTTTTTTCTGGCTGTTCTGGCTTCCTTGCTCCTATTTAGCGATCGCCGCTCCTAACGGATTTATCGGGCGTCGTCGTAGTTGTCAACGAAAATCCTATTATTTTGGCCAATGATACATTCCATCCCTTCCATAATTTTGCAGAAACCTTTGTATCCTTCGTTGAATGTAATAGCAGTGATATATGCAGCAATTTGAACGATTTTGTAGCCGCAGTTCAAATGCTTCGGTTCCTTCGGTGCTGATTCCCTTTGAACTTTTTTTTCGGTCTACTTGCATGATGACACTCGTCTTTATTACGTTTCGGATACATTGTTCACGGCAACAATCACCGCGACGTTAAAATAAACAAACAACGATTGTTTGTATTTCCATAGACTATAAGATAAAATCGGTTCATGACACGGAGGTAGAAACTCTGTTATATGTCCGTGAATACTTTTGCGATCACTTTAATATTTCGTTGGATAAATCTTAAATGTATAAGGAAGGTTTTTATGCAAAAAACAAAAAATCGAAAAAAATTTTTTTTACATGTGTTTCCCCCCTTAAAACTGTTTTACTACAATCAATTTTATCCAATAATTCATGAATTATAATTAAAAATTTTGAAAAGTCCCCTGAGGGCGACCTGTATAGAGTAACAATTATGATGTTATTTAATGGAAGAAATGCTACGGCTAGTTCACAATTTATCTCTTCCGATAAATGGTTTATATTTCTTAAAATCTTGTATTGAAGGCCGTTTTTATGTAATTGCAAGACACCACCATGAATGTGATTCGAGCGCGCAAAATAGGTTGTTACATTATAATTATTAATTGAGAGTGCCGGCACTTCATTATTATTTAACCAGTGTTCGCTGAGACAAATTATATCAAACTGTTATTAGTAGCAAGCAAAAAAGCTTCAAATTCATGTTGTTTGTTTCTTATACATTGAATATTAGTAAAATATAAATTAATACACAGCGCGTGTACTGGCTCTTGCTTACTCTGGCTAAGTGATTGTTGTTTGTTGTTGATCCCGCCTAAAAATATAACGGTGGAGAACTATTCCTTCCGGCCAATTTTTAGGGTCAATTAGCTTATTGTGGTCTGTGAAATCCGCTCCTATTTTATATGCTGGTGCTGGCGATTTCGTGTTCACCCTTAAGTTACGTGCGTCGCAGAAGTTTGAGACATTTTCAATTGCTCTCGATGAGAGCACAGATACTACCGATACCGCACAATTAGCTATTTCTATTCGCGGAGTTGATATCAAATTTAATTACATGGAAGAATTGCTGACTCCTCGACTTATGAGGGATACAACAGGAGGAGAAAACATTTTCGAAGAAGTAAAAGCAGTTTTTGATCAATTTGAGCTTAAATTGGAGAATCTAATTGGAATTTCTACTGATGGTGCTCCAGCTATGGTTGGTTCTAATTTAGGAGTCGTCAGTAGAATTAAATTGGAACGATGTAGTAGGAATATTGACAATGAAGATTTAAGTGTATTTCACTGCATTTTACATCAACAAAATTTGTGTGCAAAATCTATCAAATTTACACATGTAATGAAAACAGTAGTTTCTTGGATAAATTTCATTAAATCACCACTTCACCACCGTCAGTTCCAAACATTTTGGAAGAACTGCAGTCTGAATTTGAAGATCTGAAGTAAAGCAAAAATGTTAAAACGATTTTATGATTTGAAAGGTGAGGTATTTGTTTTTATGGATATGAAAGAAAAACCTGTACAAGAGCTAAGGAACACAAATTGGGTGTGCCATCTTGCGTTTCTCGTTGATGTAAGAATTCATATGAATGAATTAAATACAAATTTGCAAACCCAAGAACAACTTGTTTATGAACTGTATGATCACGTCAAGTCATTCCAAAATCAATTAAGACTTTGGGAAAATCAGCTCCGTATAGGGAATACCTACCATTTTCCCACTCTTGCAAATCATAAAGAACATGCAAACTTCGAAACGTTTGCAATCGAGTTACAATTTTTAAGAGATGAATTTAACGCCAGATTTAAAGATTTTCGCTACCAAGAAGCAAGTCTCAACATTTTTTCCTCCCCATTTCATGTGGAAATAGAAGAAGCTCCATTTTCATTGCAAATGGAACTCATTGAATTACAAGTAAAATTTTTATAAAAAAAATATTTACCAACCCATACATTTCCAAATTTGGCTCAGAAAAAATGTCATTATTTGGAAGTACATACAAATGTGAGCAGCTATTTTCGAGATTGAAGTTTGTTAAATCAAAAACACTTACAAGATTAACAGACTCAAATTTAAGCAATTATCGTAATGTGTTTTTGTATCCCAACTTTATATTTTTCCGCTGCCAGTGAATTGAGATACGTAATCTTTCTTTTCTGTCAAAAAGTTTTTGAGTTTTATAAACAGATGGTAATCGGAAGTAGGTGGACTAGAACGAAGGTGGTTAAAAGTTCGTTCGTAATGACTGATGGCCGACCCAAACGATCGTCATCATGGGTGTTCTGTCTTCCTAAGATGAAATCACGACATCAGCGCCGAACAGAAACTCATCCATAACATCTTTCCCATACACATCTTTCAATTGTTGATGAATATCACAAGGTCGCACATTTCTGCATTGAGAAATTTAATAAAACCACTAATTTGATAACTGGTGACGTTCTTAATTCTTTTGTATATTATAAACTCTCACATAAACAGCATAGTCAATACCAGCGACACAGCATACAAACAGCTGAAATATATCTAACCATATTAATATACATCCGGTGACTACTTTATTCGTCAGAGCTCTGCACTCTTCAAAGAGGTACTACTTTTCTACCATCCCTCGTATTCAATAATTTAACAATGACAATAACAATGCAGTTTACTTATTTTCTGTTGTTTGGTTTGGCAAAAAAATCAAGTTTTTAGCCACAAATACTCATATTTTTAATTTCTCTAGTTTTTAAATATAAAAAATAAATTTAATATATTACAATGTTAAATGTTACTTCCCACATACGCCGGAGATATCTGTGGCACATTACATTCAAAAATAATTGTGCGGGAAGGGGTTACATATATTTAATTCTTAATGCAATTTAGATGTATTTTTTAATATAATTTGAATTAGTTTAAAAAAAAACATGTTTACTACTATTTTCTGTAATAACCTATAGCCACAAACCTTGTTTTTACTTGAAATCCCCCAAAATAACACCATCCCTCGGAATATTTTCATCCGAGCAACAGATTTATACTCGTATACGTAAAATCCAGCCGAATTTTACGACGCAAAACAGCGACAGCCTACCCACCCAATTCCCCATCTATTCCCAATGCATTCGCGCGAATTTAATAAAACCGTACAAACCCAGTGACCCTTTTATCATTATTCCGCTGAAGATTTCATTAGAGGCAGCGTCGGCGGTACAGAAAGGGTGGGAAATGGGAAAAAGCTCGACGTGGAAAGAAAGAGGGTATCGGTGGCGGACGGCAGCTTCCGGTTCCGGCGACTCCGGAGCGCAGACTCCGGGCGGCGTCCGGATAATACCCCTCCAGTCATCAGTCGCGCGTCCGTTGCCGCTTCAACAGGTGCCCTCCGGAGGCTCCGGGGCCCGGAAATAAAGTGCGGTGAAATGCGTCGTGCGTTTGTTATTCTGTGCTGAAAACCGAATATTTGTGAGTTTTTCATTTTCACTGGCCCTGATTATTGGGTGTTATGGATATCGAAAACGAAACGAAAGCCGCAGATAAAAGTATTTTATTTTATTTTAACCCTTTGTTCGTTATGCTTTCATCATTAAGTGTTTTGTACTTTGTTTTTAGTAGGATATTTGTATTCACCTCTTTATCTGTTGCACTGATATTTACCATTACTTATTCTTTTGTTTAAATTATTTTTAATCATTTGTTATAAGTTATTGTTAAAAATGTTGCTGTTTTAAAACCCCAGAAGTTTGTCGCAAATATTTTAATGTTTATTTATTGCTGTATTGTTCCGATAATATAAATATAAAAATGCCTTATCTTATTGGACATAAATCAAACAATGTTCTTAAATAATATGTTTTAACATTTAAACATTATTAATTTAAATTCAATATTAAAACTAATTAGTTTTATGTAGGTTTTTATAGCCCCATTGAATATTGACTTATATTATAGAACATATGAGTTTTTTTGGAAATCAATATTTGACTTTTTCAGAAAGAAAACTACTTGTATGATTTTGATAAAAATATTACCATGAACGAATTCGTTCGATTTAAGCTCCACGCTGTTTTTCTTATGGATATTGTTTCCGGAATAAGAAATAGTTGATTTTCTTTAACATAAAAGAAAATGGAAAGAAAATTTTTATTATTGCCTATTTTATTCAACTGCAAGGAACTTTACTTTTCAATATTATTATTTTCTGAGTAAAATTTTTATGTAAGGGTTCATAACAAAATCAACTTCAATATATTTCTCAGTGCACATAAACGATCGCATCTTTAATAAATATTGATAACAATAAATGGGAAATTTAAATATACACTTTAACGAAAACAGAATATTCAAGAGCCGTTATTCTACCCGAGCGTTGTAATGTTTTATTCGGTGTTTGAAGTTCGTATATTTAAATAATTTAATCTGCATTGTACACCGAAACCGTAGACAAAGCATAGTAAATTAAATAAATTAATAATGACATTAAAACTACAATACAAGAAAGAGATGATATAGTTCAATAGCGAAAAAAGTTCAATCAAAATAATCTTATTTGTGAACTTATTGACGAGGCATTTAGTGTATATTCTTCACCTGAAGAAGCCACCGTGTGGCGAAACGATTTTAGTGAGTTAAATTAAAATTAGAGAATCGACCACTTATTATTAATTAGATATAATCTTATTTATATTACTTTACTGATACGGTATGTAATTTTCTACTTTTTGGAAACCATTTGTAAATATTTTGGCAGTTACAAAAAACTGGCTGCTTACCAGCAGTTTGCTGACATATTTTCAAAAACGGATGTGCGAAGTAATTATGTGATGAGTTACTAGTTTTTAAAAATAGTAAAAAATAAAGAAAAGTCTCACTTAAAAAATGTATTTATAAAAAAATATCCAGGAATAACTATAATGTTGAAATTATTAGCAATGTTAATGATTTATTATAATTTTTTATCGCTCATGTTTGAGAAAATTTTCAGTGTTTAAGTAAATTTTTCAAAAATTCTAAATTGATTTTCTCAAACGCTTCTATGGCGACAAAAAATATAAGAAAGGATTACCTGTGTTAATAATTTTAATATTATGATTATTACTCGATGTTCCCATTATTTCAATAATTTTAAATCATTTAAAATAGACGACCTAAGATCAAATTTAATAGTTGAAATTAAATGTCTTTAGAAATATACTTCTGGATCTGGATTGAATTTGCCAAGGGTGATCAAATCATTGACCAGAGCACTTAGGCCTCACTAGGCCCGTTGTGCCCCCCTGACTGGACAGCCCTGTATAGAAATATACTTTTGATTTATTCAAAATTAAATTGGAAAATTGGTACCATCATTCTTGTAAATTAATTATGATATTTAATCATTAACAGGTTTTAATTGATGGACTTGAATTTCAAAACACCATTACTTCCAAAATAGTATCAGCAAAAATAAGAAATTGTTTTATATTATTAGGTGATTCATTTGGTTTTAAGGGTGTAAGTAATTTCAAAAATATCGACAAGATCACTTAGGTAAATTAATAAATGTTACGTAAATAGTAAGTACCCGTCAAAAGGTATGCTTTCTTTTTTCTTTGACACAACTTACTTTAGGAATTGTTGGAAACAATAAACGTTTAATTATATACTCTAAAAAGTTTTTGAACTTTTATTGTAGTGTTATTTCGCAGTCTTCACCTATAATTTAAATTAATCTTTGACTTAAGGTCAAGTTTAATAGTTAAAATTAAATGTGCATCCTTCACTTCATCGGTAGAAAATTTCTTTACTCAAGGCTCTTTTTTTTTTGATTTGGAAAGCTATAATAGTCGCTGGGCGCCAAATGAGGTGGATGATCTATGATTTCGAAGTCCACCTTATGCAAAACAACCAACGCAAATCGACTCTTTTGAACAGGAGCATTGTGGTGCAAGAGCAGGACACCTTTGGTTAAATATCCTTTTATTTTCTTTCTAATTGCCTTTTTTAACTTCTCTAAAATTAAAGCGTAGTAGTCCCCAGTTATAGAAATACATTTTTCTTACTAATCAATTAACAAATTTCCTTCTGTGTCCCAAATATGTCGCCATTAGCTTTCCCGCCGACTGCGACACCTTGAATTTTTTAGCATTTATATACCATTGCATGGAATCTTGCTTAGACTCAGGTTCATAGTGATGAACCCAAGTTTCATTCTCAGTAACAATTTACTTCAAAAAAACATCCTTGTCTTTATTACACTGGTTCAAAAACGCACGCTAACGCGTCGGTGTGGCGGTGTGAGCAATTTAGGCACCCATCTTGAACTGACTGATGATTATGAAGGAACTTAAAAATGGTTTTTCCAACCATTTATGCGAGGTATTTCTTCTTCAAACGTGCATTCTCCAATATTAGTTTTTCGATTTTTTCGATGAGATCTGAAGTGATGACTTTAACAGACCGTCCTGGAATGTAATCGTCTTCAATTGATTCCCTGCCTTGCTTGAAGAGGTTGTGCCACTTGTATACCATGTTTTTTCTGGACAAAAGTTCCCGTAAACAGATAATATTTCTTCCAATATTGTTTGAACACTTTTTCTTTGCTTAGTAAGCAAATTTATTAGCTATTTTCTCCATACTTCACAATTTCTTTCGGATTGAGTTGCTTGATCGACGATAGTTCAAAGACTACTTACCTCGTTATGATAATACTCGGTATATATACTAGTGATAAGTAACTGAATACCTTAGAACCTACGCGAGCGCCCTTACTACCCTCCAACCCTTCATTCTGCGAACTTAAAAACACACCCTCGTATGTCACCGCTGAACAGTTTATATAAAGACTTTAAATTTATAGGGTTTTGAAGAGCTTTTAGTAAAATCTCTCTTTGCCGATTTTTTCGGGATTTCCTTCATAATGGATATATGGAAAAAACGCACTTTTTTAAAGACAGTAAAAAGTTGTAACTCGTAAGGAAGTTATATATACAAAATTGAAACCAAAGTTAAAGATAATTTTGAACTGAATATATTAATTTATAAATACTGTAATTTTTGAATGTTATTATGAGACGAGAAGTTGTGAGAAGTTTATATGACAAGAAGTTTTGAAGATTAATATAATGAGTAGTTTAAGGAAAGTATTATGATGATCAACATCTTTTTTACAATTTTACTCATATTAGATAAAAATGTCATGTTAAAAATACAATATTCAATAATAATAACACCTTATTTGGAAAAACAATCTGAAATCGGAACATTCTACTTTTAACAGACTTTGAATGGGCTATAGTTATAAGTTTGTTAAAGGTATAGTTTATTTTATAATTTTAAATAAATTTTTCTTCTGGGCCTAGTCAATGCTGGAATAAAAATGTAAACAGAAAATTTACTCAGAAGCTTGTATTTTATTTTAACGGCATTTAACGTAGTGTTTATGTTATACCGGGCGGTGCGTCGATAAACGCACTAAGGAAATTCAATTTTTATAAATGTGCAATTATTTTCTCTCCAGGTCATTTTAGGGCCGAAATTATAGTTTAAATTTTAAATATTTCGCTTTAAAATAATTGTGATGTACTATGAATAGGTCATTTAGATGTCATTTTTTAATATCTACAAAATTGCTCACTTGTGTTTCTTTGCTAAAATTACCTCTGGAGAAAATATTTATAAAATACATTTAATTCCCTATGGTGTGTTTGTCGACGCACCACCCGGTATATCTAGTTTATGATGTGATTTAACAAAATAACAAAACTGAGGAGGAAATTCGTTTTTTAGATTTGTTACTCGACTAAGAGTTCCAGACTAGACATTCTTCATTCCAAAGCAGAATTTTAAGATTAAATTTCTGTATTAATTCTGTTGCCAAGTATCTGCTAGAAGTAGACAAGTTATCAACCTTTCTTAGAAGGAAACCTTTATGCATATAAGAATGGTTAATTAAAAATAGTATGAAAATTAATAAAATATAACTATTTTGTATACTATAGTTTACTATCTTAATTTGTGTTTATAACTAGTAAGTAAGTAAGTAAGTAAGTAAGTAAGTATTTATTTATGTCATAAACAAAAAAGTTTTACATACGTCACAATTAAAAATGGTAGATTACATGGTGGAAATAAAACTCTATATTAACGAAAATACGGTTATAAAAATAAAATATATATAAAATTAATTAATGAAAGCAATGTCATACTGAAGACATGCGCACACATCAAAATATAATAACATACATATATACATATTAAAAAAATGTAAAATAATAAATAATTAAGGGAACAATAAAACATAATTATAGCATAAAAAATACGGACAAAATAAATAAAGTAATTAATTATTTAAACACAATAAAATAAAATAAATAAAATATAGATAAAATGAATAAATATTAAAATAATTAAAATATAGACGATAGCACAGACATATTAAAATTTGATGTAAATATAAAATGATGTATAAATAGACTAAATAAATAAATAGTATTAAAAAGTCAATCAAACGTGATAACACAAGTTCTTTATAGATAAATGAACATATCCAGAAGAAGTATGATATTATTATACAAATTCAAAGACAGTACAAACACAAATGTACCTTTAAAATTTAGTTGCCAGTGATATTTCTCTCCAGAAACTCGTTAAACGAATAAAAACAATTTCAATTACAATTTTCGCACAGCCTGCTTAAATTCCTTCAGTGGTAACTGTTTCCAAGAATTCTTTTGTGCAATATCGTCTCGATGCCTTGTATTATGGCATTGCTGTAGACTGGAAAACTTGTGTGAATTTTTATGTATATAAACAACGCACTCAAGAATATACAGTGATGGGAATGTTAGGATCTTAAGACCTTTATAAATTTCCCGGTAATCATCTCTATATTTTATCTTGCTAAGTAAGCGAACTGCCTTACGTTGCAATCTAAATATTCTGTGTCGGCAAGACAATTTTGATTCTATAAGACTGTAGTAGGCTACTCTGCTAATTAAGTCAGGTACCCTCCCGACCAGGTTTCTTTAACAGTAAATATTTTTTGCAAGAGACCTTGCTAGATATGTCCCTTGATACTCCCACGTTAGTTAAGAGTCAACATGAACCCCAAGAAAACAGTGTTGGCTCATCTGCCAAATTATTTTTTTCAATTGCACAAAAGAATTTAAATGTACCTTCTTCAGTAATTGGCCTGACAGTCGTTTGTTTAATTTCAGTTTTATGACTAGATATGTCGATATTTAAAGATATTCCACTATGATCCGATAGATCAGTTTCAATAATGCTAAGTTTTATTAGATTGACGTCTATGTTGGTGAAAACATTATCTAAACATTTATTCTTTCTCGTATTCAAAGAAACCAATTTGTATAATACAAAACTTGCCAGAGTATCTATTAAGTATTGTTCTTTGTATCCATTCATATTAAAAAGTACGTTAAAATCGCCCCCCAAGTATGACATTGCTTACATTACAATAAAATCTTGAAAATTCGCTGAAGGGGCACGATACACACATATAATAAAAGAATCTATGTCGTAAACATAAACGCAAGATAACTCACAATTTTTTTCAACCGACAACCCTGTTGACATTATTAAATGTTTTACATGAAAAATTGGTTCCTGTGTAGATGATTGTACCGCCATGATTACTGCTTGTACGCGCAAAGTAAGCAGTTGATAACAAATTACCCACTGCGGATATTTGACATTCATATTCCGAGAGTCAATGTTCAGATATGCATAGAAAATTGTAGTTTTTATCAACTAAGAAAGAGAACAATTCATCGCATTTATTGCGAATTGATTGCATATTAATATACATTAAATTTATAAAGGATGCGGTTTTGTTTGAGTCCGGATTAAAAAATTATTTAAACGAACGTCTTCGTGCCATATATCAGGTTTCATTAGATCTTCAAAGCGGTTTGATGGAACGCCTACTTTAAAGGAAGAGTACTCCTCTGGATGCCTTGATTTTAAAGTATCGTATGTTACGTTATTACATCCACACGTATGAAGATATTTTAAAAGATCATCATTGGTGAGTTTAGGATCCAGCATGTACACATGAAGATATTTAAATTGTTGAACACCTTTAATGGTGCTACTTTTGGCTGTACCAAGAATAGTTCGCTGTCTTCTTTTAGGTTGGTGTGGCAGCACCTCTTCGTGCACCGCGAAGAGATGCACACTTAGGCCTAGATAGGCCCGTTGTGATACCAATGAGGGACATACACGAACATCCATGGATCCGGACGGAGAATTCTTCCTTAGAAAAATCCACCGCCCGGCTGGGATTTGAACCCACAACCGTGTGGCCCGTGAGCAGGCACTCTACCCACTAGGCCACCGCTGTCTTCTTTTGCGACAACTCACACGTTCCCATTTTTCAGAATTTGCACCTTTGCTGTTCAGTAGTGGCGTCTTGGGAATTTAAATGTTGACCAAGGGTTTCATTGCTCCGTATAGTTTTGTTTAAATCAATGACTTCATTATCGAACTTATGATTTTGTACGATTGCGAGGCTGGAATCTTTCTTATTAGTTGGTTTATTTGCCTTTGGGCTATTTTGCAGATCATTTTTGTTTGTTTCGTTGCCTATATTGCATATCACATTTTCCAATGGGATGTTAGATTTCTGGATATTGTTACAGTTATCTGTAATTGCAATTAAATTTGGTGTGATTTTGTTTGGGGTGTTGTTCGAGCTCTTAGACGGTAGATGGAGATTATCCTTCTTACACTTTTCAACCAGCAACGAGATAGTTTTATGCATAATATTAATTTAGTCTCTCAAGTCTTCAATTATTTCATCCTTGAGATTTATTATATCTCTCAAATACTGGAGTTCATGCATCGTACTTAAATTTAAATTACCTTCTGATTCGGTCCCATTGTTAACCTCACTTGTGCTGTATGATTTCTTACGATTCTCGACGCCACAATTTGGCAAGTGTACGTTCAAACACGACCGATGATATCCCTTCCGACACTTTTCACACACAATCGAATTAATTAAATTTTTACTGCATCTACTACACTTTTCAGTAATTACTTCCGAAATTGCTGCGTCTGTTATTGTTGACGCCATTTTTTTCTTGCTTCAACTAAAATTAATATATAAACCATAATAATAGTATATAATATGTATAATTTTCTTAAAACGAATAATGACAGAAATACAAAACTTAACTGGATATGGCCCTAATGTATTTTCCTTAATGAGTACAGCTTCAATATAAAAATGTTTTTAAATACAAATAAAAAGAATTACTAAAATAAATATAATGAAAAGTAAAAACTGAGACAATGATAAAATCTTATGGACTGATGATCCGAGTTTATACCTAAGACAGATTAGTGAATTCTTCAGAAATAATTACGTTCAGGATTAAGGAAATTCCCACTTACGGCATAATTTAATAATATAAGTCATTTAGGTCGTTCTAGAAAATTAATTAGTAATTTAAAAATACGAAAACACTTCGTAAATCTACAACAATGAGTCTTACTAACCCTCAAAATTGAAACAACTATTTCTCTGACCACGTCGAATATTGAACAATTACCATATACCAAAGTGCGTGTCACAAATAGTATAACTATCAAAGTAACACTAGTTATAATGTACTGATTTCTGTCATATAAACTTCGCTTTAAAACGAATTTTAATTTATGTTGAAAAGTTTTTGATTAAATTTGGTATAAAAATATAAAAAAGGAAAGAAATCACCTGCAGGCATGCGTTCCGATTTTTTTAGATTTTATCAGTACAGCTTCATTATTAATTTGATTGTAAAAGCAAGCAATACCATTATTAAAATTAATATAATGAAAAATTAAAAACTTAGCCAGGCATGTACAACAGACACAATAATGTACAGAGGGTGGAAATTTATACCTGAGATGGATACAACAGGAATAATTTCGTTCAAGATTAAGAAAAATACCAACTTGATTTTGTAATTTTACCTATATTATAAGTGCATAATTGATATTTCGCATTTGATTATAATTAACAATCCAGTAATAAGAGAATGCTTTGAAGTAATAAATTATATTCTTATTATTGTAATATAGAATATAAATAAGTCCATAATTAGGTTTATTTCAACAGTATTGACTTTAAATAGAACCCTATTTCATACTGTTAATATATTTTTAATGTTCACGAAGGATGTATATACATTGTTAGTATCTAACCTATTTATCTGATAATACTGATATGTGCGGCACTGTGCATAATTTCCGAGCATTCTTGCTATCAAAGTGTAGAGATGATACATAGAGACAGAGAGCTTATGCGACAAATCACTCTAACGCATGATACAGTTCCTAATTAACACTAGTCTCTATAGTTTAAACTGTTCTTATCATCTGCCTTTTTAAAATACAACAAGATATAATATAGCTACCTTTTTGCAGAGTAGCTTTATATCAGTGGTTATAAAATGAGATCCTAAATATTGGTCGAATGTGTTCTCTTTAGATGACTATGACTTATTTATTTATTTATTGACGTCAACATAACATTTTACATAAACATATATACATAAATACTTTAGATTAAAACACTAAATTACTCTTAACAGATAATGTCACGGGCATCAGATTTGAACTTGATTAACGATGAGTTGGTAAAATTAAGTTTGTCACAATATTTATTTACCATTTTGGATATTCTTATACATGACGTAAGATGGAACAAAATGGAATATGTAACAAGTGAAATTGACGTGTTGTATAATTTGGAACATTGAATGCAAAGCATTCCAAACATTCAGACGAATTAATCAGATTATTGATTATTTTAAAGATAAAACAAACATCGTACAATTCTCGTCTGTTTGATAAACGTACTAAATTGACATAAGATTCAATCTGGTCTATATTCATAATTATATTTTGTGAATACAATTTATATTTTAAATACTTTAAAAATTTAGTTTGTACATATTCTAGTCTGTCGATTTAGCAGTGAAAATGTGGTGACCAAATAATATTACAATATTATAATACTGACCTAATAAGAGTGACAAAAAGAGT
Source organism: Ontholestes murinus (assembly GCA_963969525.1). Lineage (NCBI taxonomy): Eukaryota > Metazoa > Arthropoda > Insecta > Coleoptera > Staphylinidae > Ontholestes > Ontholestes murinus. Next base: position 59,107,200 of record OZ018394.1, on the reverse strand, counting down.
TGTTAAAGTATGGACATTTGTAAAATCTCTGGTCGTTCTTTTAATAAATCCGAGCATTTTATTTGCCTTGGCAATAACAATTTCAATATGATATGAAAATGATAGTTTCTTATCAAAATAAACTCCCAGATCCCTAACAACCTCTTCATATTTAAGACACACACCGTCTAAGAGGTATGTAAATCTCTTGTTATTAGATTTACGACTAAAAAGCATTACGTGGCATTTATCAATATTAAGGGACATATCATTCCTTGAATACCAATTACATATATTATCAATATCTGACTGTAACAATAAAGCGTCACTATTCGATGAGATTCGCCTGTACACCTTTAAATCATCCGCAAATAATAAGATGGGAGATTTTATTCCAACATATATATCATTAATGAATATATTAAATAAGAGAGGACCCAAATGTGAACCCTGGGGAACTTGACACGTAGCATCAAAAATATCAGATAGAAAATTGTTTACACGGACTTGTTGTGTTCGATTTGTTAAATATGAAGCGATCCACTTTAGAATGGGTCCACAAATACCATGCTTCGCCGGCTTAGCTATCAGAAGTTTTATGTTAACTTTGTCAAAGGCCTTACTAAAGTCCATATAAATAGCATGAACTTCAGAACCAGCATCAAAAGATTTTAAAATGAAATTGCTCTATAAGAAAAGATTCGTATCAGCTGAGCGCCCACTCATGAACCCATGTTGTTGAGATATTATAATATTTTTGAAAGGACTTGATAAATATTTAACAATAAGTGATTCAAAAAGTTTGGGAATCGCTGATAGTATGCATATTGAGCAGTAATTTTTAATATCGCTTTTCTGGCCTGACTTAAAAATAGGCTATACGAAAGACGATTTCCACAGGACAGGAAAATTACCTTGTGCTAATGACATGGAAAATAGTGTATATAAAGGTATATAGAGCGTGAATGACATAAATTAAGCAGCAGTGGCGGTATTAGGTCAGGACTAATCGCACCCTTAACATCAATATTTTGTAATGCTGACTGAACCTCAGATGGGGAAATGTTTATTTCGTAAAGATTAATATTTGACTAAAATTCTACATCACATTGGAACGAACGTTGGTCATTAAATACAGATGAAAAATAAATTCCAAATGCATTAACTATACTTTTGCCATCATTTGCTTGAATATCATCTAAGAACATACACGATGGAAGTTTACCAGAATCCGATTTAGGTTTTACAAATTTCCAAAAATAATTTGGATTTTTCAGTACTTATTGTTCCGCATGAGCACTATCATAACATAGCTTAGTTTTCATTTTACATATTTTACGAAGTTTCATATAATCCGTCTGTAGATTTGACACACAATAACACATAACATGTGATTTTCAGAAAATGTTAATAATAATTCTTTGAAAGTATGCACCGGTTTTCTTTTTAAAGATTTGTATGAATTTTGTAAGAATTTTTATATAATTTCTGTTGAAATGCTATTTCTAGATATTGCAATATCCGAAAGTAAATCGTGAGGTTTTATTATATACTACTATTATATAATTTATAATGTTTATGATGTCATAGTTGAAGTGAAAAAATGCATTTTTGCTCAGTTTGAAATAGGTCCAAATTCTTTGAAATTAATGGACGTATCGATCCATACAAAATTTTTTAATAATTCAGTATAATATGAGCTTGTAATTTCTTATTAAAATATCATATAACTAAAATACATTTCCTTTTTCACTTTTCTAAATTTTAGATTCACTATTTTGATAGTTGTTGTAGTTTATAAATGAATTACTTTAAATTTGTAAGCAATTGTATTGTTGTTTTATTTTATATTATATTAGTATCGACATTTAATCATAGATGTTAAATTTATATAGCGCGAATGGAACTAAATGATTTGAATTGCATATTTATATTAATAGCACAATATGTCAAAACGGATTTATTTATATAATATGTTTGCATTTGATAAATCCGTGTTTTATTTTTAATAAAATAATAATATTAAAACTGTCAAATAGGCTATAAGGTGTCCTCATAGCTTTTCTTTCATTGCCATAATTTTATTTATTTCATTTTGTATTTTAAACTCATGTTTATATAACTAAATATAGTAGATAAAGTATCACTTGGCCGGTATACAAGCAACTATCAGGAAGCTTTAAGAAATTAGCAGTACATCTGGGAACATCTTCAAATTTATGGATCCCAATCGGCATGCTAATTTTCCAAAAACATTGTAACTTTAGGAATTTTACTTATATCTATTCCTTTATGAATTCGCAATGTTGTTTTTAACATAGAGTAGAAATGCCAAAGGGATGAGCTCATATAACTCTTAGCTTTCTCACCAAAGTAGTATAAAAGAACATCTTCGGTAACGCCCTTTACATTTTTGTAAAGTCGCCATTCGTTGAATTTCTTTTATTCTTTCTCGTACGCCGCTTTAGATTTTATTAGTAACAACGCACTATTCAAAAGACGCGCTTCATTTATAATTTCCTCTGGAACGAACACAAATGTCTTTTCTTCTGCTAAATCGGCCATTTTTGCTGCAAACACTTTTTATACTGTCAATTGTAAAAAATGTAAACAAGTCTCCATGTTTACGATACAAAAAGCAACTTAACTTATTTATAAATTTAAATACAATCGAATTTCAAACATAATAAATTAGATTAGAAATACGAAATGAAATAAAATAATATATGCAATTCGGAGATCAAGCTACATTTAAATTTTCGGAGATCTTATAACTCCTCAGATTTAACGTACTGCTTGATCTCCTTATTACATAATATATATTATGAACATTTATGTTTAATATTTATGACGTCCATTGACATAAATTATCCAGTATCTAATTGGCCATCAACGAAAGTATTTTCCACTATCAATAACTCTTCGCTAAAACATGATTTCATTACGTGCATACTGAGCCGCCAACCCACCAAAGCAAACACGCGTAAGCGGTACAATTTTTGGACGTCGCCCAAAGTGTCCTAATGGTTTATAAATTAATGTTGCCACACGCCATCCGGCCCCTTCAATATTTTATCACTTTTCCCAATTATCCTCACCCCTTATTAATCTTAACAGTCTGCTTAATATTTCACATTATCCGCATCCCAATTACTATCAGCACGAGATCAGCTCTCCGTCCTTGCCCACATTTGTCTATGCCAAATCATCCACGGAACAAACTTAAATAGCTCGAGATAGGCGGATAGATAGCATATGAAGAGGGAGAGAGATCGTGAGATCACACTCATCCATCAGTCATTCAAATGGGGTCGTTAGCGAAATTATTTGTAAACCTCAACTCCACCAGCAAGGGCTGAAGTGAGAAATGGCATCAAAATTTATTATAGTAAACGCAGTATATAATTCTATTATTTTCAGAACTATGCGGAGAGCTGAATTCACTACACTAAATTTATTGATGATTTTGGCATATATTAATAAGTCGGAAGGTTCGTGGATTATAAGGTTTACAAACTAAAGATTACGTGCTATCCTTAAATAAATATACATTTTTAAGGAAAATTCTTCCATCCCATCGGGAAAATCCCCATATAGGGAATGGAATTTATTGGGAGTATTTAGAGGATGCCGGGTCCGTTCCAGTTCGCAATCGTTTAGGTATTTATCGGAGGGCGAGGAAACGGGACATGAATCTGGATATCTGGATGTTCGGGAGTCGATGCCCGCACCCCGTCCGTAGACGCGCATCCCGTTTCCGCTCCTATGGGATAATCGAGAGTCGTTTGTTTATCAAACGTGTCGCGGCGCTGCCTCACGCCGGATGTCTACCCTAATTTATATTAATGGCCAGAATCAGGGCCAATGTTCCTTTTCGGGATGGGGAATAATTATACAAATGGATTTCATTAAAGCTAAGTAACCATTCTCGAAAAGATGGAGTCTTTCATGTAAAGGGAAATTCTAGGGGGAAGTGTTTTTAGATTTTTTTTGAAGTCGTTCTGTATAGTTACAAATACATTCAAAAGTATACGAACTTCTATATGTTCACTCAGGTGCAGCGAATACGGGGCGACCCATTATTTTTACTTTTTTTTATGTATAATACCATCGCTGTTGCAGGAAATAAAATCCTCGGAATATTACGATAACAAAGACTGCCAGGGTATAAAACAAAAATATGTTTAACATTTTAGTTGAATAAGTAAAACGGTATATACAAAACATTGTGAACTAAACTTTGTTATACGTTATTTTAATAAGAAACCATAATTTATTTAGTACGTTACGTAATTATTACAATATGAATTTTTAAATAACTCAACTTATTTACTATGTTTTTGTTACTAAAAGATATGCAATATTTATATTTATGTTTTACAAAAACATGACTTAATTTTTGACGATAATAGAATTTATATTGGTGAGTTTTCGGTATATATTGGATTTAATTTTCGTATTACTGTGGATCAAAGTCAGATCTAAAAAGTATATCTGGACATTTGTTTTTTATAAATTGATCTAATTAGCGGGGAAGTACTGCTAAAACAAGCAATTATATCATCCACATATCTACACCAAAATGAAAAATGTTGGTTTGTGAATGCTAGGTAAATTAGTTTTCCTTCTATATGTGCCATAAGTAAATTTGTCAGAAGAGGACTTAATAGGAAACCCATTGCCAGATCTTTTATCTGTTGGTAAAACAGATTATTAAATTGTAAATACCTCTGTTGTAAACATACTTGGAATGCTTCACACATTTCCTATTTTCTTATAATGTCCATATTTAATTATTCTAACATGTTTTTTAATAACTTTTAGGCATTCCTTTGTTGGTTTGTTTGAGAACATAGCTGTTAAATTGAACGATACCAGTTTGGATCTTCGAGATTTTCAGTTGTTTTAGTTCAACAGAGTTTTTTCTTGAAAAATTTTAGACAAAGTTTCCGTATTTTTAAAAGATGTCAGTCAATTTGATTGCTAGTTAGACAATAAACGTATGAAACTACTGATAGGGAGATCCGTTTTATGAGCCATACAATCTCAGGACTAGTGGAAATACGGCGAACTATCTTTCTTGATTGATTTATGAGTGTCTTTATTTTGTTTATATTGATCTCTATATCTGCAGATATAAACATAGTAAGTATTTTAGTTTAGTATTTAATTAACACGTAGTAAGGGTTACAACTATTCTTATGATCAAATTTATTTTTAAAATGTGAAGGTTATTCATTATCTTTATGGTGGTTAAAGGTTAGTTTAAGATAATCGTAGATCATTTATTAAACATATAGCTGATAGTAAATCCTTTTACAAGTAATAGTATATATTTATTGATGCGAAGATAGTTAAATAAGGGTATTAGTGTTAATTTTAATAATAAATTAGCCTAATAGAAAAACCAATTTATTCTCTTATTTTATCTACGAATATGTAAAGGGTGGACCATCTAGTGGTTTCTTTTTAAATCGTAGGTTATTTTGACACTGAAAGCTTTTTCCCGCTGGAATGAATCACTCACCGCGCCTGCTGTATGCAAGTTTGTGCAAAAAGTGCAAAGAGACTGACATGCTAGTGGACAACACTCATGATACTCGTTCTCGTACGGTACGCACAGACCAGAATGTGGCTGCTGTAGACGAAAGGGTGAGACTCAATCGAAGAACATCAACTCGCCATCGATCTCAACAGCTCAACATTTCACGCTCTAGCCTGAGGAGAATTTTGCACAAAGATCTCGGACTATTCGCTTACAAGGTCCAATTGACTCAGCAATTTAAGGTGCACGACCATCCGCTTCGTTATCGCTTTGCAGTTTGGGCCTTAGAGCAGCCTGAATTGGGCAACGATTTTGGATGAAAAATCATCTTTTCTGACTTTTTTTAACTGAAATTGAAGACATGGATTTGGATGACCTCTGGTTCATTCACCACAATCCATCTTTTGCGCACCAAATTCCCAAAACGTGTTATCAGCCGTCTTGGCGATTGGAGTGATAGAATGCGCTTCTTCGAAGCCAGCCGATGCAGCCACTTGAACGAAGTTGTGTTCCATAATTAATGGGAATGTTTGCTCTTACTAATAAAGCCATAATACATAGAAAAAAATTAATTTTGTTCATTTTATTGCATAAAAAAAACTTGTATCTGAGCCACCCTTTATATCGCTAATATTAATTGTAAATGGGTTACGATTTTTTTTTGCCCTCAGCATCGTGGGACAATGATTATAATATCATTTGCTGAAATATACGTTTTTTTAACATTTTATATTTCTTCACCTGAAGAAGGTCAGTAAAAAATACCCAAATATTTGAGTAAAAATGCTGCTTAAGTAGCCAAGAATAGCGATAAAGGAACTTATGGTGACCATCCCAAGTCTGCTTAAAAAAATAGGCGTGAGTAGAAGAATATAAGAAGTGAACTCAAGCCTTTGGATATATTATGTAAGCACATTGAATACAATACAATACCTGTTTAATACATAATAAATAAATGCAGCTTGTTGCATAGAGCAAATTCATTTAATTGATGAAATTGAATAGACCACTATCCGAAGCACTTTTGGAAATTTTAGAATTCCTCAGATATTTTAGCTTCCCTGTGCCATAAAGACATATAATATCGTAAACTAAAAATTAATTTTGCTAATAAGCTTAATTCTTTGTCCGTATATTAAATGGTATTATGAATTATTTATGTTATATGTGTGTATAAGCCTATTTATTGGCCTTTTGAGAAATTATTTTATTATATATTTAATTAATTGCTCACTTAACCCGTGGTGAAACATATTTGAAAAATCTTGATTAGAAATTAAAAACACTTGGTTTGTTTCACAGAATATTTATTATTTTTTCTCCGACTAGTTTCGACAATATGTAATTATCAAGGATTAATGAATAATATACAAACGGTTACACTAATATATATGGATTACACATTCAGGTAATAAGGGCCGTCATAATCGGGGACTTCCAAATCTCTTCAATATTGTTAGTTATTTGTTTGCCGCTAATTATGGCCTTATTTATCTCTAATCTCTCTCTGTAATTAAGATGCCGACCTTTATTACCTGAGTACAATATTTTTAAATTGTCATTTTGGAAAAAATTGTTATTTTCTATGCAATGTTGCGAAAATCCAGTTGTTAGTTTTTTATTGTATATTGATTTTGTTTTATCACTATTTGAAAATATAATATATATATATATTTAAAATATTGGGTAGGCAACTAAGTAATTTCGGTAAACGCTCATATATAGCCTTGCTTTATTTTTAAGAATGATCTGTGTTAGTGGCTCGATATCATTAGATATCAGTGATATTGAAGATTATTTAGAAGCAGGTGATACGTGATTATTTTGTTGCCGTTAGTTGTGAGATATTTTATTTTATGGAAAGAAAGCTACTCAAAAAGCTCATAAAAATATTTAAAAAATCCGTTTTGGAGATTTATAATTTGTTCAAAACCACATTCAAATAGACTCGTCACATAACTGTTCGTGAGATGGCAGAGAGGTTAAGTGTATCGCATACTTCGGTAGAAACACACATTTAAAACGCCTTGGGCTTGTTAAAAAGCTCAATATTTGGATACCGCATGAATTGATACACGTACACTTAACACAGCGAATCAATATTTGCGATATGCACCTTAAATGTAATGAAACCGATCCCTTTCTGAAAGAAATAATCACTGATAACGAAAAATGGGTAATATAGAACAGCATTATCCGAAAAAGATCATTGTGTAAGAATAACGAACCAGTTCAAAGCACACCGAAAGCTTAAAAGCATATGAAAAAAATCATGTTGTCAATATGGTGGGATTACAAAGGTATTTTACATTTTGAGCTGTTTCCAAAAAACCAAACGATCAATTCAGATCTGTACTGCCAACAACTCATAAAAATAAACGAAGCAATTAAAGAAAAACGGCCAGAATTCTTAAATCGCAAATGAGTAGTGTTCCACCATGACAAAAGGAGACCTCACACATCTTTGGTCACTCGTGGAAAATTACTGGAATTTGGTTGGGAAGTGATATTACATCCCCCATATAGCTTTGATTTGGTAACAAAGGATTACCACCAATTTCGTAGTTTACAGAATTTTTAAATTGTTAAATTTGAACAAATGACAAAGACCTTAAATCTTGCTTGGCTCAGTTCGTTGCTGAAAAAGACGAGAAATTCTACGAGTGCGTAATAATGAAGTTGCAAGATATATGGCGAAAGGTCATTGAATAAAATGGAAAATAATTGGTTGATTAAACATGTTTTTGTATTAAAAAAATAGTTTTATTTCATACGACAAAACCGAAGTTACTTAAATAATAATAATAATAATTCTTTATTTTAGGTTCTTGCACGCACTTTTGGCAGATTCATATCATAACTATAATATTATGTATCATAAAATAGATATTGCCCAATAAAATACATTTAAACTTATAACCTATCAGAACTGTTCTTCCATTAAAACCTTGAAAATATGAGAAATAAACAGTTTAAATCAGATGCCTAAGCTAATATATCATTTTTTTTACAAAATCAAACAAACTTTTAAATATATTTCAGAACAAAAAAACGTACTTTATAAAGGGGGACTTTAATATAGATATCAGTGAATCATCACAGGAATCAAATGAATTTTTAAATACCATAAACTCATTTAATGCCATAGTTACAATTACATCCCCAACGCGAATTTCTAGTGTAAAGTCATCTGTAATAGATAATATTATAACTAATATAGATCGAGAGTATAAAACATGTGTATTTGAAACACACATATCCGATCATCTTGCGCAAAAATTATCATTTTCTATGTATGAAACACTCTCCAAAACAACACATACCGCAATGAGAGCTTACAGTAGACCAAAAATTTCACAATTTGTAAATATCCTTAAATGGGATGAAATTTATACAATTGATAATGTAGAAAGCAGCTGGAAAAAATTCATGCAAACACTAAAAAACTGTTTGAACAAAAGCTGCTCTAAAAAAAGTAATAAGAAACGGTAAATTAAAAAGACATTTCAATATAGTAAGGTCTCCCGAAATATCTGAAAGTAAGCGGATGCTTGATTGCTTGCAAGTCATTAAATATTTTAATGAGGCGGCTAAATCTCAATAATGTATTAAATACAAATCGAAATTTAATTCGTATACTCATAATCACACGTATAGTACACGAAATAATATTTTCTATGCTTATCCAATACATCGATTGACAATATCAGAAAAGTCAGCTATGTACAATGGTCTAAAACTTTTCAATAAATTGCCATTTTACTTACGAGATATATCGAGTTTAAAATTATTCAAAAACAAGTTACAGACACACCTGATAGAGAAGGAACCATACAACATTACTGAATTCTTATTGTAAAATATGATAATTACTAATAAAGTTTACAGATAAAAGGGGCAATATGTTCGATACTGTCACCAACAGAATTTATTTTATACTATATTTAATTCAGTTAAGTTTTGACGTTATTCTTTTTAATTTGTGTGTATACTGTGGTTCGTAGATGCATTATTTTGTGAATAAAGAGATATTATTATTATTAATATTATTATTATTATTATTATTATAAGTAGGTATACTACGTTTCTCAAACAACAAAAATGATCAGAGTATACGCATAACTTAAGAAAATTATATAAAGTACATTGAAGATCAACACAAATTAAATGATGATATAGATTTCGATGTATTTAGAATGGAAAATCTTTTTGAATTATTAATTATCCACTTTGCCGAGTCAAAAGTAAAGCTTTAATATGTTTTTTGAATAAATCTAAACTAAATGATATTACATTTGCTGGTAGTGCATTATATAGTGAATAAATATTAAACTTAAAACTCCTTTCAAATTGTACCGTATGATGCATACGTGGTAATATGAGATATCGCGATCTAATATTTATATTATGAACATCTGTCCGAAATGAGATTTTTTGATATAAAAGTTTAGGTATTCGGTTTTTTTAATAATCTAAAATAAAAACAGTACGAGTGTAATTTACGACAATTTTTCGTTTTTAACCAACCGGAATCCTTTAAAGCCTCTGAAATATGATCATACTTCCTGATGCCATAAATAAAATGTATACAAGAATTTTGTAATCTTTGAATCCTATTTGCTGTATCCTTCGTCAAACACTAACCATAAACTATATTACCAAAGTTAAGGTGCGGAAGCTATCATACAATCTTTTCTTGATTGCTCGACTAAGGGAATGTCTATGAGGATATAGGAGTTTTAAGCCTATGTATGCCTTATTAACAGCCCCAACGATATGTTCATCAAATCTCAAAGCTTGATCAAGGGTTACACCTAAATTCTTTGCTTTCTCAACAATGGTAATTGGCTGCTGTTTTACTGTTAAAATTAAGCTAGATTTTAGAATTGTAATGTCATTTTTATTACCGAATAGCATAATTTGAGATTTGTCATTATTGCTAAAGAATGATTATCTGAAAGTTGGCATAAATTATTTAGATCGGAGCTAATATCAATCATTTGTGTTCTTTCTTTTAAATAAATTGACAAAGTATGAACTGCGTTAGCAGAAAATCCAATATGGGCACAAATGGATAGTAATATGTCATGCTTAATTGTGTCAAAGGAACGTCTATAATCTAATAGTATTAATACTGTTACTTTTCCATTATCAGTAGCTTCAAATATGACATAAGTAATACATAATAGTCATGATGCACAATCGTGTTCTTTTCTAAATCCAAATTGAATGTCAGGTATAATGTTGTTTCTATTTAAATACACCAAAAGTGATTATTTCCGATAGTTTAGATAATACTGGTAATATACTTATTGCACAAAGATCTTTAAATTCATTAGGCGATTTGATTTTCGGAAGCGGTCGTATAAGAGCCTGTTTCCAACTTTTTGGAAATGTTTGAGTTAAAAAGATAGTATTAATTATATGCGCAAAAACATCAGCAAGGTACGAAGAACAGAGTAATATCATTTTCAGGTTAATACCATCACATCCTTTTGCATTACTCTTAATTTTAATCAAAGAAGACACAATCTTAGTTTCAGTAATGTAGCTAAATTGGAAATTATCATTTACTATAACTTCACTTAAATACTAAATATAACTGGTCATTATCAAATTCTAGGTTATAGATTTGTTAACACAGGTATACTCACGTTAAATATTTTGTTTGTAAATATTGAAAAAACTGAAATAGCCCTTCAGTCAACAGCATTATATCGATCAAGCTATTTGTGTCTGCGTTTTCCGAAATGAAAATAATTAATATGCAAATTAAATATTGAAATTTGTAGTGCAGTATTAATAATGATAATTAATAATGAGAAAAATTAAATCACCATTTTCTGCACTAATGTTTTACATTAGAATGTAAAAACTCCAGCCAGCAGTTAAAACAACTACTCCCCGTACTAAAGCACCGCCAGGCATTGTATGATATAACTGTTAGCTGTCGTTACATGTCTAAAATTATATTTAGCACAATGTAACATTTTTGTGGTGTTATCGTTTTTTAATCGCCTCTCGAAAAGTGTTATGCCATGACTATCTGCAAACACGTGTTTCGCTGTCACTCCTCAGTGCAGCTATGTCATAATTAAGTGCGTCTTTCCTGGTGGAAGGACTCCAATGTTTCAATTCTAACTGGAATTGATTCATTCTCTAGATATACGTAATAATATAATATTTATAAACCTTTCTTTTAAAAAATATATAAGTTGCTTAACAATTTTTTTTCTGATTTTAAAATACGACACTTGTTTGGTTTCATATTGGTATATTGAGTTTCCTGACACGTGTTTTGGTCAATGTCGACCATTCTCAAAGGAATTACAAAATTAACTAAATAATAACACGTGTCAGGAAACTGAATATACCAATATGAAACCAAATAAGTGTCTTATTTCAAAATCAGATAATATACGTATTATTTTCGTTTCATCAAGAGTGCAGTGAGCAAAGTATTTACCTCATTTTATTTCTAATAATTGCTTTAGATTTCCAAACGCTTTCGATTACTTGAACATTTTGGCTTGTTTTGTAATATTGATAAAAATATTAGCATATACTATTTTTTCGTTTTATTTAAGATAAAGAATTAAACTTTAATTACTTTTATATCTGTTTATATCTGTTTAGTCTAACTTTTGAAACCTTTTGAGAATAATAATACAATGAACATTATTTATTTCAAATAATAATTATCAGATGAATAAAATGATATAAATCTTCAAAAGTCATTTAATTGGAGTAAGCGTTACTAATTTACACTATATGCAATGGTAATCAGTGTTGAGGCAAAAGGATAATGAACGTGAAAGGGTCGCTTGGTCCTTCTAAATGCGTTAGGGTTCTCTCTCGCGGGTGGATTGTGAATTGTAGATAGAATCTGAGCATGGGGATGCTAACTCCGAATGCCTTGCCCCTAATCAGGGACGCCAGATCCTAGGGGAGACTAATTGCCCTGTCTTGTACCTGCCTGTTTACTTCCAGACAGTCCCCCGTCTTTAATTACCAACACCCGTTCATTTTATTTACACTCCGAGTTAAATCCAATTTAAGTTAACTATACGAGTTGCTACTAGACAAACTTGTACCAAGGAAACAATTTGTTTAATACACAACAAGCAAATATAATAAAAACAATAAGTTGTATTATATAATCATAATTCAACACTATTGCTGAGGAAAGTTATTAAGTAGTTTTTTTTGAGTCCATTTTATTCATACATCTAGCATCTGCATAACCGATTATAATTACTAATACAAATGCTCTGAGCAAATGTTATTCATTTAAACAGGGTATTATGTAACTGTATGATGCAATAAAATTAAAATACAGAGATACATTGTTTCCACAAGTCTGAACTATATGTATAAAACACTGACACGAGCACGTGTATGCAATGCAGGGGTAGCTACCCTTCTCACGTATTTCAATCCGGCGTATATACTTCACTTTATGATGTTACAGCTGTTTCTTTTTATACGTTCCTACAAAATAAATTCCACAGGAAACATTAATAATTTATCCTGTAACTTTTAAACCGTAGGAACTGCGTTACACACTTGAAAAATGTGTACCAAACTAAAAGCTTCGCTTCCCTTTCGCAACTTCAAACCTTATCGAGGTAATTATGCGGTATAATATAATGAGGCTGTCATAAAATTAGAGCAACAATCAATAAAACCGAAACTAATTAGTGTTAATTAATGGTCTGATCTCTCCCCATATTATCAATTAAGAGTTCGGTTAGTTCTGACGTGTTCGATTCGGTATAACGTCAGGGTAAGTCGGGGAAAAATTCTATTTTCATCCCCAAGGTGATTTATTACCCTGGCTGTTTTGCTCGCTTTTTCAAAAATGCAGTGGAGTGCTCACGGGCAGATAATTAACTTGTTTCCGGGTTGCAGCAGACTCATTGTACTTTATGGTCGGCCGCTAATTTTAGACGAAAATTTCAAATTTCACATCCTGTTTAACAAGCGCCAGGCCATATTAGCTTGATGCACTGATTCTGTTTTAATTTAAAACTTATATAATTAAACTTTATAATCCAATTCTATTAAATTGTAAAAAAGAAACAAACTTCATAATAACAAAAAAAGATTAATGTTGACATTTTTTTAAAAAATATTTTATTAATATAAATGTTTATTTATAGAAGCCGTTACCGAACGATTAAATGTCGTATCATTCATTGACTGTGATAAAATTCGTCAAACTTGAATTATGTTCAAATTTTAACCTCTAGCAGCCAACCGAAAACAAACAGTTTGAGTGAGTTTTGTGTGTTTGTTGGATGAAATGAAATTATGAGTACAAACAAAGAGGGCATTACGGCTTAACTACACATAATTAATTACACTCGACCGAACGCCAAACATGACCCTGTTCTGCCTAGATAAAGTACGAATACATATTAAGTTACTCTGATTACATTCAAAATTTATTCCACCATGTGTTCTGATCGATACCACTGTACCCCAGTTACATGTAAAAAGTAAGTATAAATATATAATATGTTAAATACTGTATATGTGAAAACCATTTTCTATTTTAAACTAGGTCATTATAGAATAACATATAAAGTATTACTACTATACTATAATTACAGAATTTTGTTGAATTTTCTCTGTTATTTCTATATAGTGTTGAGGCTACTCAATATAATTTTAAAATATTTTTATATGATAACCCAAATAACACTTAAAATCAATACTCTATTATTATTATTTTTAAATAATTTTGTAAACTAAATAAGTAAACATAATAATTACTACTACTACTACTACTACTACTATGATGATTTTTTTTTTATGAATTCAATTTAATCATTATGTTATTAATATTTATGATCGATATAAAAATAAATAAGGGCACTAAATGCGCGATATTCTTCTTGTGGCGATTTAAGGTATAATTGGACGTGTATTAGGCGGTGCAAAGGGACCGTTTCGTGATGAAACGCGCCATCTGGGCCCCTCGACGTTTACAAATGCGTGTCGGGAATGGGGGAGGACGCTGAGAGGGTGGCTTAATATCCGGGATTATAATTTTCACCTCGGGTTTTCCGGATAAAATTGAGAAGATTTTGCCTATGTGATGTGAATTTGTAAAATCGGCATAGAATTTATATTGCCTCATATTATGCGGTGCTTAGCAACAAAATAGGAATTTTAAACGTTATAAAATGCGAGTTTTCAACTTTATAAAATGCATATATTCGACGTTATATTTCATGAATTTGATTTGATTACATAAACAATATTTTTAATTAAAAACTGCAGTTTATTAAAAGATGTTTGATTTCTGCTATATTGGAATTTAAAACCATACTTGTATATTGTATAATTAGATAGAATATATCGACCAAAGAATGATTGTTATTGATATCAGTCATCAAAAATAATAATTGGCAATTGAACCACAATACTATAATTGAATTAACTACTTGGATGGTTCTTTTCATATCAACAATATTATTATATTCTTTCATATGAGTTTTTCAGAAAACCCACCTTCACAAATTCTATCATTCCTAACCATTCCAGACATAAACACAAATTGCCACCTTTAAACTTAATGATCTATCAAGCAGTACAGATACCCTTATTAGATGTTTCCTTAAAGAAAGAAATCAATATTATTAAGAATATCGCTTCTAATAATGTTTATAACTTCAATATATTAGATGAAATCTTAATTAAACAAAATATAATCAACTTAAAATTTATTATTTGCAGGCAAGCAGAACCAAAATTAACTAATGTCTATTAATAGAGTGAAGAAAGGGATTTTGATATCACTTGTATTAAGTGATAGGTACGGAGTTAATGAGTTAAAGTGCAGTGAATGTGGCGCAATATATGAATTGGCCAGACAAGAAGAACTTTTCACACTAGGTTAGTTCAATCTTAAATAATAAAGTGCAGCAATTACAAAACATTGTATAAATAATAAATATGAAATACGAGCTATAAACTTAAATCTGAATTAAGAGATAAGGAAAAAAGTCAACTAAAAACATACCTGTTTGCAACTGGCGCCAATTACTTATTTAAGGAATTTTTCATCAAACGTGAGATATAATCGATACTTGTTCTGCTACTCTCTTGATGGAACCAACTTTTCAAATTAAAAGAAATAAAACTCTTGTTATGTTCAATTTCTCTATTTTCAGATAACTGATACGTGTTTCGGTCCTTGCGGATCATTATCAAAGTTAAAACTAAATTCAAATTCAATTTAATTATCCGAAAATAAGAAATGGAACATAACAAGAGTTTTACTTTTCCTAATTTATAAAGTGAGATTATATCAGCAATATAAAACAGTTGTCAGCTAATACCGTCAAAAGAAGAATACATGCTATTATAAGGGACATCAAAACTGAATTAACGAGTGACTTGGAATATTGGTCTGGTTCTAACTACTGTCTGCAGATATATCAGTCACAGCACAGTTAGGAGTTATGATGAGAATGGTATTTAGTAACTTTACTCTAAAAGGAGATCTACTGTGAATATTACCCATGAAAGGACGTATAACAGGCGAGGTTATCTATAACATATTTAGAACATATGTAAAGTCGATAGATATGCTTTTGCGTAAGCTGAGTGCGATAGATAACAAATGAGCACCAGCAATGGTTGTTAATATCAATCCATTTCTTGACCTCTGCAAGAAAGATCAATAATTTCCATTGTTTTTGTCGTATCACTGTATTTTATAGTAGGAGTTTTGTGTGGTAAAATACTACCTTTCGGACATATCAAGAGCTCGTTAGAAAATTGTGATCCTGATATTCTTCACAATGAAGTACGTTGGCCCATTAAAGTCAATGTTATTATAAGACTTATAAATTTAATTGAAGAAATAAAAGAATATCTCAATATCAAATAAAAATGTGAAAGAATAGACCGTTCATCTCAGGCACAAGGGAAAATTGAATTATTTATACTTGGAGTTGCAGGAAAAAGGCAAACATTTAATAGAAATGATAGGGTTTGTAAACCCGTTTAGAGTTAAACTTGTTTTGTGGATATCACATCTGCAGAAGAAGTCAGATTTCCCAAATAAGGAAAAATGACAAGGGTGATATTGATATCATCATTTGTTCTCTACCTTCAGAAGTTAGTTTAAGACCAGTTTGAAAATCGATTACAACAGTTTAATATCTCCAAGCCAATGGTCACCTTTTTTATCAATACTTTTACTTTCCAAATAAAATTAACCGAAATAGCTACATATATTGCAGAGCTATTCAATTAAGGACTGAAGAATTGGAGCTAAAAATTTTGAATCTTCAGAACGACATTATTCCAAAATCAAAAATATTAGATGGGGACTATATTTAAGAGAAACAAATTCCTATTCTTGAAAAGACAGCGCACAAAATCAAATCGTTTTTGGATTCCACAGTAATATCACTTTTTTTATTTTTTAAATTTTTATTTTTAAACAATAACATAATCATCTTCGTTATAAAACCATCTAGTATGCAGATTTTCAATATCCGGCCGATAAGAATCATTTAGTTTTTGAGTAAAATATCTCGAGATGGCATTTTGGACATCAAAATTTAAAAATGTTGGAGGGATCGGAATAAATGGAAATCCGAGGATGCGATATCGGGCGAGTGTGGTGGGTGAGGCAATAACTCCCATCCCCATTTATTATTTTTTTTAGTATTCGTCTTGCACAGCGGTCTTGCATTGTCGTGTTGCAGAATGATGCCTTTTCTGTTGACAATCACCGGATATTTTTCGATTAAAGATTAGTTCACTAGATCCAATTGTTCACAATATAGGTCTATATTAACAGTTTGTTCAGGTTTCAGCAATTCAAAATAAACAATTCCGCGAATATTCCACCAAATACGCCCCTTTTAATGTATTTCGTAGTACTTTGAGGTTATTTGGAGAAAGTCACTGCCTTTTGCGTTTTGGCTTATCATATAAGACCCATTTTTCGCCGTCAATAATCAAACGATCAAAAAACGGTTCTGTATGGTGCCGTTGAAGCAATACGTTGCATATTATGGATATGATTGGTTGGCTTTGTTTTCTTCGGACAGATTGTGGGGTGCCCAAACACCTGCTCTGCTTATTGTTCCAATCTGCTTTAAATGTTCTCGCATGGTCGACAAAGGTTGGTTAAGGGCGTTTGACAGTTCTTTGATTGTTTGACATGAATTTGCTTTCACCTCTGCAATTAGCATGTCGTTGTCTAATGTTGTTGGTCTTTCTGATCGATAGGAGTCAGATAGATCAAAATTACCGGATTTGAACTTGAAAAAACATCTTTGGCTGAATTGAAAAATTCACTATGTTTTAACCACAAATAGTTAGATTATATAACGTGTTTCGACGTTTTATCACTTGATAATGACGATTAAACGTCGAATCACGAGTCATGCTGTGTTGTTTAGATTTATATATATATATATATATAACTGTGTCTACACGTTATATAATATTTTTACAATAATTATTTGTGGTGAATTTTTAAATTCAGTGCAAGAATGGATTGCCACACAGTAACGGTCGCAACCATTATCTTTACCATCTGGCCTTTACGAACGTCTATTGCACGTGAATAAACATTGTGAATGTTTTTGGTCGTAATTGTTGCGTTACTACCCTTGCAAAACTCAAAAAGCATACAATGCCGGATATGCTCTTCTTGGTTGGCTATTTCACCCCAAATTGCAAGAATGTTTAATATTGACTTATTTAGAAGTGATCAAATCATAAATAGCTTAAAATGACTTTGGCACGCCTTCGAGATACTCAGTGAACTGACAAATGGCAATAAAATATTTACATGCGCAGAAACTCACCGGTCCCCCTAATACTTGCGTGAATCATTCTTTTCTACAATATCATAGAATTAAAGTACATATCTCGACTTACAGATGAACATCTCGATGATTGCTTACGACTAGGAATATTATCATAATTCCTTAATTACGTACCAACTGCCAGTGAAATGCAATGCTACCGACCACACTTACTTTGAGATTTATATTTTTTATAAAAAAATTGTATAATATTATTTACACCTTAAAAATAATATACATTTTTATTGACAAACTTTTTATAAGTTAACATTTATGTATAATTATAAATAATGAAAAACTACAGACCGTACAATATAAGGATAACGAGGAACATTACCAATGCATTAAATCATGCATACATGCAGCGGCCAAGGAAGCATTAGGATATAAGGAAAAACAGCAAAGGGTGACGTCATATTGGTGGGACGAAGAAATAGAAGAAATAGAAGAATATAATATATATTGTAACATTGTTAGGTTAAATTTTGCTCACGGCTAGATTAGGTTTGCGGTGCTAGGTCGAGGTTCATATAAACTTACTTCAGTATCAACTGGGCGCCAGTCACCGAGGTGACAGAATTGGGGAGAACTGTTAATTTTTAAATTTGACTGTTAGAAAAATTATGGCAATCAAACTTAGTAAACAATTATATTGGAACAACTAAACAGGTTAAAACAACATGAATATGCAATTATGAAAAATTAAACAATGACCTTAAAACTAATTTACAAAATTGATATTGATAGCCACTAAAACAGCGCGATACAAATATTTACTCAATAACTCTGCCGTGCTTAATGGGTGGTTTTGGCCCGTTATCGACAATTGTTAAAATTGGAAGGTCTCACCCTGGTACGGTCTAGCTAGGAACGGGAATGTAACAGCGGGTGGCCACAGCTTCGAGCAGGAATCTGGCATGCAGGCGTCCGGTAACCAGCAGATATAAGGAGAATTCGCCCTCGGGTCTTATTCAGGATTCTCTCTGGACCTTGTCCTTGTCCTGTGCCAACTCGACTCCGCTCCTAATGATTTTAATGGCGTGACCCCTTTTCCTCCTACTTCCACGTACCAAATAACGATGTCCTATGCGGGATGCAAATCCTGGCACCACTAAAAGCAAAGGCAGGCAGTAAACATGCTAAAGGCAGGCCCTACGTGGCTATTATGACGCTATACAATGCAAAAAAATTACTAATACTATTATGATTTAAGAGATTAAATTTATTAAATGAAGGTAATGATATGTTAAGAAATGGGGGAAAGCAAGGCAGAAATTAAGCATGCGACAATAGACTAACTGACGCAGACAAGAAACAGAAACGTGGTTAAGGTAAATTGCTATTCGACACAATTACAGGCTCACACAACACAACAACCACTACGACACCACACCAGACAACACAATTTGGTATCGTGGCTTGCGTGAGTACGTGTGTGCGTACGACTAGCTTAAAAAAATAAGTTAAATGTAAAATTAAATTACCAGATTAAATTACTCAAACGGTCTAACGAAATTAAACAACGGCAACTAGAATGGTATAATCGCAAATAGAGAGACCAAACTCAATTCAATTCAATTCAAAAATCGCGATAGGCCAATTAATAAATTATCCGCTTACTCACCGGTACGCACACACTTCTACGCCGCTCACCCAGACCAAAAAGAACCTCCTCCTCGCTGATTCCGCCGAAATCAACTCTGACCCGCAAAAAAAAGGCCGTGCGCTCTCGATATATATCTCCGCTCGAAATTTGAAATTTAGGACAGGACCGTACCGGAAAATTAACAAAACGGAACGTTACACCCCCCCTTTTCCCGGTAAAAAAAAAGAACAAAAAAAAACAATATGCAGTCCCCTTTTCTAAACATCGCTAGTTGGAGGGTCGGGTCCATAGCAAGGCTTTAAGTCCTTAGTGTGCCACCTCCCTATGTCGTGACCATCCTCATCAACAAGAGAATAAACTAATTTTCCAAATTGCTGCTTGATTTTGCACATTTTAAACCTGGGTGCTAACTTGGCCGAAAAATTACGAGATGCATCAGACAATACTTTGTTACGTACCCACACAAAATCTCCAACCTTATATACAGGAGAGACTCGACGACGTAAGTTATACGATGCAGCATTTCGTTGATAAGCGGACCTTAGGCGATCATTCACTTTTTGAAATAGGTTAGGAAGGGTTTTAAGATGCTGTGCATATTGGTCACCGTTTGCTTCCAATGATATTTGTTCCAAATCCTGCACCTTACCATAGTAATCTCCACGAAGAGGTACGTACCGTCCAAAGTTTAACTCGGCAGGCGTGAAACCAGTGACCTCATGCTTGGCAGTGCGTAAGGCATAACCTATTTTATGTATTTCAGCATCCCACGTTCTATGGTCGAGATCTTTTATGAACGAACGAATAGTGGTACCGATAGTCCGATTGTATCGCTCCACAAAGTTGACCTGGGGGTGGTATCTAGCATTATACCATATTTTCACCCCATATTCCTTCGCTAGTTCCTTGATAGAATTCGAAGCGAATTCCGTGCCATTGTCGCACATAAGAATCTGAGGTGCTCCAAACATTAGGAAAACCTGATTCTCCAGAAATTCTGCAATAGCTGAAGATACGGCCTTGCGAAGGGGTTTTAATAAGGTGAATTTTGTAAGCCAATCGGTGACCACTAGTAAATAGCAATTACCATTACGAGAACGTGGAAGAGGCCCAACAATGTCACATGCAATTAGTTGCCATGGAAAGGACACTGCCTTGGGTTGGCCCATGCAGCCAGGAGTAGCAGTAGATGGCACCTTTTGAGCACCGCAGATCTGACAAGAGCGGACAAACCTCTTAACGTCATGATGAAGACGCGGCCAATAATATAAGTCACGAACACGGTTTAAAGTCTTAAGCACTCCGAAATGGGCAGCTGTAGGAGCGTCATGACACGCCCTCAAAATATTATTTCTCAATGACCGTGGAACAACCAGTTTCCACTGGGAATAATTTGTAACGAGGCCATCCTTCCGAGAGACATGTTTGAAAAGACGATTCTCCTGAACACTCCACTGGGAGTATTTCTCAGGGTTTTCCGTAACCGCTTTTACCTGTTTTATAATCCAAGGGTCTGACATGTAGTCCTCATCGGAAACGTCTAAAGAATTAACCTCAAGCGGCGCTCTGGAAAGAGCATCCGGAACAACGTTAAGTGCACCCTTTCTATGTTCGATCTCCATGTCATACTGTTGCATTTTAACAGCCCATCGAGCAAGCCTGCCAGTAGGGTCTTTGAGATTTTGCAACCACAGAAGCGAGTGGTGATCGGTAATCACCTTAAACGGAACTCCCTCAACGTAAGGGCGAAATTTTTCTATTCCAAACAAAACGGCCAAGCACTCCTTTTCGGTAGCACAAAACTTCCGTTCGGAATCCGACAAGGTACGGCTAGCATAAGCAATCGGAACTTCCTTACCCTCACAATTTTGTTGCACTAATACGCAACCCAACCCAACATCGGAGGCATCACATTGAATGCAAAAGGGCTTATCAAAATCAGGTGTTGCCAAAACTGGAGCAGTAATAAGGGCATCTTTAATTAGTTTAAATGAAGTTTCAGCTTCACTAGTCCACTGTATGTTTTTCGACTTAAGTTTTCCTTTAATCAGGGAGCTTATGGGAGCCGTTAGCGTCGAGAAATGCGGGATAAACCGCCTGTACCAAGAGCACATACCCATAAAGCGCTTAACCTGCGTCGTGGTGCGTGGTTGAGGGTATTCCACCATTGCGGATACCTTTGCTGGATCAGTCCTCAGACCTAAGCGATCTACAACGAAACCCAAGTAATTCAAGGAAGGGCGACAGAATTCGCATTTCTCCAAATTTACAGTCAAATTCGCTTCTTTAAGCCGGAAAAATACCTCATTGAGCACCGAAAGGTGAGTTTCAAAATCAGGGGTGGCAATTATTACATCATCGAGATAAACAAAACAGTACGGTTCGAGAGCAGGACCAAGTACTTGGTCCATAAGTCTTTGCTGAGTTTGCGGAGCATTGCTAAGTCCGAATGGCATGACAGTAAATTCATAAAGACCCTTTCCTGGCACTGCAAACGCCGTTTTCTCACCAGAACCCTTGCCCAATGGTATTTGCCAAAAGGCTGATTTCAAGTCGACACTAGAGAGGAATCGGGCCCCATTAAGTTTATTTAGGATATGATCCACAATCGGCAAAGGATAAGCATCACGTTTTGTCAGGGAATTTAGTTTACGACCGTCAAAACAAAAGCGCAGCTCACCATTAGATTTTTTTACAAATAAAATTGGGGAACACCAGGGACTAGAAGACTTCCTGAGCACACCTAAGGATTCCATATTATCAATTTCCTTATACAAATGTTGTAACATATATGGGGATAGCGGGTACTGTCTCTGTTTTACAGGCAAGGCATCACCTGTGTCAATGTAGTGAATAATTTTGTTAGTTCTTCCTAACCTGGTACCTAATTTCCAAGACAATTGATTAAACTTTTCACGAACTTTCTCAAGTTCCCTAGCCTGATTCACAGTTAGATCTTCGCGTCCCTTTATCATTACTTCATCGACCTGCTCTAGAGAACAAACCTGGGAAAGTTTCCTTGAAGAGCCTTCCCCACAAACTTTAAAAGACCAGGAAGGATAATCCATCGCTACTTTAAATAGTTTAGCAAAGTCACTACCCAAAATTAAAATGTTCGCAATAGAGGGTACAACCAAAACTTTAAGGTTATGTGTCACTCCATCAACAGAAAGAGGCAAATTAAGACAACCTTTAATTGTTTGCGCAAATCCATCAGCGGTAGCTATCACCTTTTCCTCGCACGCCATTAACTTTAAAGAGAGGGACCCTATAATACTTAAGCCAGGACCTCCAATCACGGAATGACTTGCACCAGAATCGAAAAGGGCGGTCAACATAAGACCACAAACGGACACATTTAAATAAGGGCGGTTATCTGGGTATTTATCAACAAATAGGGGATTAGCCCGAGGGGTCGATGTTTTAGTTTTAGTGGATCTTGGAGAGGAACGACAAAATTTACCCACCCGGTATAACCATCGCTCCCAATCATCATTGAACTTAATTATAGATTTTGGCCTTCGGGTACACAGGGGACGGCGGCCTTTGGTCTCCCTGTTAAGCCGTTTCCCGAACATCTATGACACGAGACACGAAGAATATTAGGGGTTCCACAACCATAACAAAAACGGCGACGAACTTCGGTACAAGTTGAATGTAAATGTCCTATTTTGTTACAATTCCAGCAAACCTTATTATTTACTAATGGAAGTGATTCGATTTTTGCCTGCATGCTACGTGGTTTTTCTAGAGAATTCTCCAAGCGTCTACAGAGGTTACATAACATTTCAACTGATTTAATCTCTTGAAGAGCTAGGTGTGGATGATAAAAGGCTAAAATATTTTTTCTTAAAATCTTAATTTTAAATTCCTCTGATGGAGCTGTACTAAGTCGACGAAAGAGATTTTCCATCGCGGAAAAATACAGAATGATTTTTTCTTGAGGACCCTGCTTACGAGACCGAATTTCTTCTTCTAATCTGTCCTCAATATCGTGTGGTAGAAAATGATCTTTAATAGCTGCCACCAAATTATCCCAAGTTTTAATACGGTCTCCAAGCCCACGGAACCACATAAGGGCAGGACCAGTGAAAAGTTCTGTAGCTGAACTTAATAACATTTGTTTAGAGACATTTCGAGAAATACATAATTCATTCACCCGTTCTAAGAAATCAAAAACCGTATCTTCACTACCATCGAAATGAAGCTCCCATTTATGTACTCCGGCCGGTTTTAAAATACTTGTCTCGATTCCCTTTGGCGCTATAGCTGCTGCCAAGTCCGGAGGACTATAAACCTGTGACCGTTTCATGTCAACTTCGTCCATAAGAGAAAACATTATGACCAGTTTATCGGCTTTAAATTCCGATAGTTCTTCACTTCCACTAAGACGACTAATTCGCCCTTGTAGATGAGTAAAACGGCTACCTAATTTCTTAAAAGTATTCTCACAAGACCCATCATAATCAGTTACGATTTCTGCCAAAGAACTCAAACTGTCCCCAATTTCTGATTTTTCCTGTTCAAAATCACAATCGATAAGTTCATATTTTATCCCGCCTCTAGCCTGATCTAACTGAAAACATTTTCGTAAAGCTCTACGTTTAACACTATCCTCACCACGCGTTGCCAACCCTCGTAAGCGCAGCTCATATGCCACTTCATGCACTCTCAGATGCATCGGGTCCATATTGAAATTCATTTCTTATAAACTAAACTTATGGCCAAATCAAACGTTTACCGAAACGAATTATAAGTTCTGTTTACACTCGTTACATCTAATAAACTAAATAAACATTGAACTAATTACGAAGAAACACCTAAATGCTAAATAATACTAAACCAATGACCTGACGAATAATAGATGAATAAATAAACCTAATAATTAAATTGATTTGGTTCAGACACAGGAAAATTGAATACGACTAATTATTATGTAAAAATTACGATCGAATTTGATTATGAAGCAATGCTTGGGTTACGAGCAGACAATTAACGAAATAAACAAGCGAAATAGAAATACTAGAAAAAATGAAATAGTAACTAGAATAAATAACACGAATGAAGATAAATTACCAACATTACACTTACATATCAATTATCAAAATATTAAACGATTTAAAATGAGCAATCACGTTAACTTTTCGTCCACA
Source organism: Ontholestes murinus (assembly GCA_963969525.1). Classification (NCBI taxonomy): domain Eukaryota; kingdom Metazoa; phylum Arthropoda; class Insecta; order Coleoptera; family Staphylinidae; genus Ontholestes; species Ontholestes murinus. The sequence goes on along the minus strand of OZ018394.1, from coordinate 59,082,075 downwards.
ATAGCACAATAGGTTTGATTTCAAACTTTAGAAATGTACTAACCACAAAATACCAACTCTACTTAAAATGACTTATATGTTTTAAATTCACTTTCATATTCCCCAAAGTCTCATCAAAATATCTCATAATATACAACCGATCATTTAAAGGCCAAAAATACATGCAATGCGATAAAAATTCAATTAAGTAAATTATCGAGAACGGACCACCTCTTTTTTTTACGCGAAATTAACAGTTCTTAAGGAAGGAGGTAGGTGGGTAAAAATTGATACTGAAGTAAAGATGTTAAATAAATGTTGCAATATTAAGATTTAACAAAATCAGGCCCCACGTTGGCAGGCGCCATTTTGTAACATTGTTAGGTTAAATTTTGCTCACGGCTAGATTAGGTTTGCGGTGCTAGGTCGAGGTTCATATAAACTTACTTCAGTATCAACTGGGCGCCAGTCACCGAGGTGACAGAATTGGGGAGAACTGTTAATTTTTAAATTTGACAGTTAGAAAAATTATGGCAATCAAACTTAGTAAACAATTATATTGGAACAACTAAACAGGTTAAAACTACATGAATATGCAATTATGAAAAATTAAACAATGACCTTAAAACTAATTTACAAAATTGATATTGATAGCCACTAAAACAGCGCGATACAAATATTGACTCAATAACTCTGCCGTGCTTAATGGGTGGTTTTGGCCCGTTATCGACAATTGTTAAAATTGGAAGGTCTCACCCTGGTACGGTCTAGCTAGGGACGGGAATGTAACAGCGGGTGGCCACAGCTTCGAGCAGGAATCTGGCATGCAGGCGTCCGGTAACCAGCAGATATAAGGAGAATTCGCCCTCGGGTCTTATTCAGGATTCTCTCTGGACCTTGTCCTTGTCCTGTGCCAACTCGACTCCGCTCCTAATGATTTTAATGGCGTGACCCCTTTTCCTCCTACTTCCACGTACCAAATAACGATGTCCTATGCGGGATGCAAATCCTGGCGCCACTAAAAGCAAAGGCAGGCAGTAAACATGCTAAAGGCAGGCCCTACGTGGCTATTATGACGCTATACAATGCAAAAAAATTACTAATACTATTATGATTTAAGAGATTAAATTTATTAAATGAAGGTAATGATATGTTAAGAAATGGGGGAAAGCAAGGCAGAAATTAAGCATGCGACAATAGACTAACTGACGCAGACAAGAAACAGAAACGTGGTTAAGGTAAATTGCTATTCGACACAATTACAGGCTCACACAACACAACAACCACTACGACACCACACCAGACAACACAATTTGGTATCGTGGCTTGCGTGAGTACGTGTGTGCGTACGACTAGCTTAAAAAAAATAAGTTAAATGTAAAATTAAATTACCAGATTAAATTACTCAAACGGTCTAACGAAATTAAACAACGGCAACTAGAATGGTATAATCGCAAATAGAGAGACCAAACTCAATTCAATTCAATTCAAAAATCGCGATAGGCCAATTAATAAATTATCACGCTTACTCACCGGTACGCACACACTTCTACGCCGCTCACCCAGACCAAAAAGAACCTCCTCCTCGCTGATTCCGCCGAAATCAACTCTGACCCGCAAAAAAAAGGCCGTGCGCTCTCGATATATATCTCCGCTCGAAATTTGAAATTTAGGACAGGACCGTACCGGAAAATTAACAAAACGGAACGTTACACCCCCCCTTTTCCCGGTAAAAAAAAAGAACAAAAAAAAACAATATGCAGTCCCCTTTTCTAAACATCGCTAGTTGGAGGGTCGGGTCCATTGCAAGGCTTTAAGTCCTTAGTGTGCCACCTCCCTATGTCGTGACCATCCTCATCAACAAGAGAATAAACTAATTTTCCAAATTGCTGCTTGATTTTGCACATTTTAAACCTGGGTGCTAACTTGGCCGAAAAATTACGAGATGCATCAGACAATACTTTGTTACGTACCCACACAAAATCTCCAACCTTATATACAGGAGAGACTCGACGACGTAAGTTATACGATGCAGCATTTCGTTGATAAGCGGACCTTAGGCGATCATTCACTTTTTGAAATAGGTTAGGAAGGGTTTTAAGATGCTGTGCATATTGGTCACCGTTTGCTTCCAATGATATTTGTTCCAAATCCTGCACCTTACCATAGTAATCTCCACGAAGAGGTACGTACCGTCCAAAGTTTAACTCGGCAGGCGTGAAACCAGTGACCTCATGCTTGGCAGTGCGTAAGGCATAACCTATTTTATGTATTTCAGCATCCCACGTTCTATGGTCGAGATCTTTTATGAACGAACGAATAGTGGTACCGATAGTCCGATTGTATCGCTCCACAAAGTTGACCTGGGGGTGGTATCTAGCATTATACCATATTTTCACCCCATATTCCTTCGCTAGTTCCTTGATAGAATTCGAAGCGAATTCCGTGCCATTGTCGCACATAAGAATCTGAGGTGCTCCAAACATTAGGAAAACCTGATTCTCCAGAAATTCTGCAATAGCTGAAGATACGGCCTTGCGAAGGGGTTTTAATAAGGTGAATTTTGTAAGCCAATCGGTGACCACTAGTAAATAGCAATTACCATTACGAGAACGTGGAAGAGGCCCAACAATGTCACATGCAATTAGTTGCCATGGAAAGGACACTGCCTTGGGTTGGCCCATGCAGCCAGGAGTAGCAGTAGATGGCACCTTTTGAGCACCGCAGATCTGACAAGAGCGGACAAACCTCTTAACGTCATGATGAAGACGCGGCCAATAATATAAGTCACGAACACGGTTTAAAGTCTTAAGCACTCCGAAATGGGCAGCTGTAGGAGCGTCATGACACGCCCTCAAAATATTATTTCTCAATGACCGTGGAACAACCAGTTTCCACTGGGAATAATTTGTAACGAGGCCATCCTTCCGAGAGACATGTTTGAAAAGACGATTCTCCTGAACACTCCACTGGGAGTATTTCTCAGGGTTTTCCGTAACCGCTTTTACCTGTTTTATAATCCAAGGGTCTGACATGTAGTCCTCATCGGAAACGTCTAAAGAATTAACCTCAAGCGGCGCTCTGGAAAGAGCATCCGGAACAACGTTAAGTGCACCCTTTCTATGTTCGATCTCCATGTCATACTGTTGCATTTTAACAGCCCATCGAGCAAGCCTGCCAGTAGGGTCTTTGAGATTTTGCAACCACAGAAGCGAGTGGTGATCGGTAATCACCTTAAACGGAACTCCCTCAACGTAAGGGCGAAATTTTTCTATTCCAAACAAAACGGCCAAGCACTCCTTTTCGGTAGCACAAAACTTCCGTTCGGAATCCGACAAGGTACGGCTAGCATAAGCAATCGGAACTTCCTTACCCTCACAATTTTGTTGCACTAATACGCAACCCAACCCAACATCGGAGGCATCACATTGAATGCAAAAGGGCTTATCAAAATCAGGTGTTGCCAAAACTGGAGCAGTAATAAGGGCATCTTTAATTAGTTTAAATGAAGTTTCAGCTTCACTAGTCCACTGTATGTTTTTCGACTTAAGTTTTCCTTTAATCAGGGAGCTTATGGGAGCCGTTAGCGTCGAGAAATGCGGGATAAACCGCCTGTACCAAGAGCACATACCCATAAAGCGCTTAACCTGCGTCGTGGTGCGTGGTTGAGGGTATTCCACCATTGCGGATACCTTTGCTGGATCAGTCCTCAGACCTAAGCGATCTACAACGAAACCCAAGTAATTCAAGGAAGGGCGACAGAATTCGCATTTCTCCAAATTTACAGTCAAATTCGCTTCTTTAAGCCGGAAAAATACCTCATTGAGCACCGAAAGGTGAGTTTCAAAATCAGGGGTGGCAATTATTACATCATCGAGATAAACAAAACAGTACGGTTCGAGAGCAGGACCAAGTACTTGGTCCATAAGTCTTTGCTGAGTTTGCGGAGCATTGCTAAGTCCGAATGGCATGACAGTAAATTCATAAAGACCCTTTCCTGGCACTGCAAACGCCGTTTTCTCACCAGAACCCTTGCCCAATGGTATTTGCCAAAAGGCTGATTTCAAGTCGACACTAGAGAGGAATCGGGCCCCATTAAGTTTATTTAGGATATGATCCACAATCGGCAAAGGATAAGCATCACGTTTTGTCAGGGAATTTAGTTTACGACCGTCAAAACAAAAGCGCAGCTCACCATTAGATTTTTTTACAAATAAAATTGGGGAACACCAGGGACTAGAAGACTTCCTGAGCACACCTAAGGATTCCATATTATCAATTTCCTTATACAAATGTTGTAACATATATGGGGATAGCGGGTACTGTCTCTGTTTTACAGGCAAGGCATCACCTGTGTCAATGTAGTGAATAATTTTGTTAGTTCTTCCTAACCTGGTACCTAATTTCCAAGACAATTGATTAAACTTTTCACGAACTTTCTCAAGTTCCCTAGCCTGATTCACAGTTAGATCTTCGCGTCCCTTTATCATTACTTCATCGACCTGCTCTAGAGAACAAACCTGGGAAAGTTTCCTTGAAGAGCCTTCCCCACAAACTTTAAAAGACCAGGAAGGATAATCCATCGCTACTTTAAATAGTTTAGCAAAGTCACTACCCAAAATTAAAATGTTCGCAATAGAGGGTACAACCAAAACTTTAAGGTTATGTGTCACTCCATCAACAGAAAGAGGCAAATTAAGACAACCTTTAATTGTTTGCGCAAATCCATCAGCGGTAGCTATCACCTTTTCCTCGCACGCCATTAACTTTAAAGAGAGGGACCCTATAATACTTAAGCCAGGACCTCCAATCACGGAATGACTTGCACCAGAATCGAAAAGGGCGGTCAACATAAGACCACAAACGGACACATTTAAATAAGGGCGGTTATCTGGGTATTTATCAACAAATAGGGGATTAGCCCGAGGGGTCGATGTTTTAGTTTTAGTGGATCTTGGAGAGGAACGACAAAATTTACCCACCCGGTATAACCATCGCTCCCAATCATCATTGAACTTAATTATAGATTTTGGCCTTCGGGTACACAGGGGACGGCGGCCTTTGGTCTCCCTGTTAAGCCGTTTCCCGAACATCTATGACACGAGACACGAAGAATATTAGGGGTTCCACAACCATAACAAAAACGGCGACGAACTTCGGTACAAGTTGAATGTAAATGTCCTATTTTGTTACAATTCCAGCAAACCTTATTATTTACTAATGGAAGTGATTCGATTTTTGCCTGCATGCTACGTGGTTTTTCTAGAGAATTCTCCAAGCGTCTACAGAGGTTACATAACATTTCAACTGATTTAATCTCTTGAAGAGCTAGGTGTGGATGATAAAAGGCTAAAATATTTTTTCTTAAAATCTTAATTTTAAATTCCTCTGATGGAGCTGTACTAAGTCGACGAAAGAGATTTTCCATCGCGGAAAAATACAGAATGATTTTTTCTTGAGGACCCTGCTTACGAGACCGAATTTCTTCTTCTAATCTGTCCTCAATATCGTGTGGTAGAAAATGATCTTTAATAGCTGCCACCAAATTATCCCAAGTTTTAATACGGTCTCCAAGCCCACGGAACCACATAAGGGCAGGACCAGTGAAAAGTTCTGTAGCTGAACTTAATAACATTTGTTTAGAGACATTTCGAGAAATACATAATTCATTCACCCGTTCTAAGAAATCAAAAACCGTATCTTCACTACCATCGAAATGAAGCTCCCATTTATGTACTCCGGCCGGTTTTAAAATACTTGTCTCGATTCCCTTTGGCGCTATAGCTGCTGCCAAGTCCGGAGGACTATAAACCTGTGACCGTTTCATGTCAACTTCGTCCATAAGAGAAAACATTATGACCAGTTTATCGGCTTTAAATTCCGATAGTTCTTCACTTCCACTAAGACGACTAATTCGCCCTTGTAGATGAGTAAAACGGCTACCTAATTTCTTAAAAGTATTCTCACAAGACCCATCATAATCAGTTACGATTTCTGCCAAAGAACTCAAACTGTCCCCAATTTCTGATTTTTCCTGTTCAAAATCACAATCGATAAGTTCATATTTTATCCCGCCTCTAGCCTGATCTAACTGAAAACATTTTCGTAAAGCTCTACGTTTAACACTATCCTCACCACGCGTTGCCAACCCTCGTAAGCGCAGCTCATATGCCACTTCATGCACTCTCAGATGCATCGGGTCCATATTGAAATTCATTTCTTATAAACTAAACTTATGGCCAAATCAAACGTTTACCGAAACGAATTATAAGTTCTGTTTACACTCGTTACATCTAATAAACTAAATAAACATTGAACTAATTACGAAGAAACACCTAAATGCTAAATAATACTAAACCAATGACCTGACGAATAATAGATGAATAAATAAACCTAATAATTAAATTGATTTGGTTCAGACACAGGAAAATTGAATACGACTAATTATTATGTAAAAATTACGATCGAATTTGATTATGAAGCAATGCTTGGGTTACGAGCAGACAATTAACGAAATAAACAAGCGAAATAGAAATACTAGAAAAAATGAAATAGTAACTAGAATAAATAACACGAATGAAGATAAATTACCAACATTACACTTACATATCAATTATCAAAATATTAAACGATTTAAAATGAGCAATCACGTTAACTTTTCGTCCACAATAGCACAATAGGTTTGATTTCAAACTTTAGAAATGTACTAACCACAAAATACCAACTCTACTTAAAATGACTTATATGTTTTAAATTCACTTTCATATTCCCCAAAGTCTCATCAAAATATCTCATAATATACAACCGATCATTTAAAGGCCAAAAATACATGCAATGCGATAAAAATTCAATTAAGTAAATTATCGAGAACGGACCACCTCTTTTTTTTACGCGAAATTAACAGTTCTTAAGGAAGGAGGTAGGTGGGTAAAAATTGATACTGAAGTAAAGATGTTAAATAAATGTTGCAATATTAAGATTTAACAAAATCAGGCCCCACGTTGGCAGGCGCCATTTTGTAACATTGTTAGGTTAAATTTTGCTCACGGCTAGATTAGGTTTGCGGTGCTAGGTCGAGGTTCATATAAACTTACTTCAGTATCAACTGGGCGCCAGTCACCGAGGTGACAGAATTGGGGAGAACTGTTAATTTTTAAATTTGACAGTTAGAAAAATTATGGCAATCAAACTTAGTAAACAATTATATTGGAACAACTAAACAGGTTAAAACTACATGAATATGCAATTATGAAAAATTAAACAATGACCTTAAAACTAATTTACAAAATTGATATTGATAGCCACTAAAACAGCGCGATACAAATATTGACTCAATAACTCTGCCGTGCTTAATGGGTGGTTTTGGCCCGTTATCGACAATTGTTAAAATTGGAAGGTCTCACCCTGGTACGGTCTAGCTAGGGACGGGAATGTAACAGCGGGTGGCCACAGCTTCGAGCAGGAATCTGGCATGCAGGCGTCCGGTAACCAGCAGATATAAGGAGAATTCGCCCTCGGGTCTTATTCAGGATTCTCTCTGGACCTTGTCCTTGTCCTGTGCCAACTCGACTCCGCTCCTAATGATTTTAATGGCGTGACCCCTTTTCCTCCTACTTCCACGTACCAAATAACGATGTCCTATGCGGGATGCAAATCCTGGCGCCACTAAAAGCAAAGGCAGGCAGTAAACATGCTAAAGGCAGGCCCTACGTGGCTATTATGACGCTATACAATGCAAAAAAATTACTAATACTATTATGATTTAAGAGATTAAATTTATTAAATGAAGGTAATGATATGTTAAGAAATGGGGGAAAGCAAGGCAGAAATTAAGCATGCGACAATAGACTAACTGACGCAGACAAGAAACAGAAACGTGGTTAAGGTAAATTGCTATTCGACACAATTACAGGCTCACACAACACAACAACCACTACGACACCACACCAGACAACACAATTTGGTATCGTGGCTTGCGTGAGTACGTGTGTGCGTACGACTAGTTTAAAAAAAATAAGTTAAATGTAAAATTAAATTACCAGATTAAATTACTCAAACGGTCTAACGAAATTAAACAACGGCAACTAGAATGGTATAATCGCAAATAGAGAGACCAAACTCAATTCAATTCAATTCAAAAATCGCGATAGGCCAATTAATAAATTATCACGCTTACTCACCGGTACGCACACACTTCTACGCCGCTCGCCCAGACCAAAAAGAACCTCCTCCTCGCTGATTCCGCCGAAATCAACTCTGACCCGCAAAAAAAAGGCCGTGCGCTCTCGATATATATCTCCGCTCGAAATTTGAAATTTAGGACAGGACCGTACCGGAAAATTAACAAAACGGAACGTTACAGTACATAGTACATTTTTTTGTGAATTAAAGCCTTTTCAAGTGCGATCGAAATTTTTGTAAATTATTATTATGTATAATATTGGAATTCTTTTGTTAGCATCTAGGATAAAATAAATAATACTTAATACCTAATATACGAAAGTTAAAACGATTTCACGACTTTTTTTTTCTGATCAACGTTCCTACTAGGAGAAACAAAACAACGCTTTTCCCCCAACACCTTCAGTCGATTATATTTCATTATTGTGTCAGTTGCCGTACATGCCTGAGTAAGTTATTTATATTCCATTATATTTCATTATATTTATTTTAGTAAATGTTTTTATTTGTGTTTAAAATCAATTTTATAATAAAGCTGTACTGAAGAGAGCGAAAGTTCGAAACACGTGTCTGCAGATGGTTATAAAATTGAGTATTTAATTATTTAGTTGCTTTTGCTAATTTATTTTTAATTACATCAACCTAAATTCAGTTCTTATTCCAAATTTACCATAGTAGAGTCACTCATAAACTAATTAACGTACATTCAATCATTTTTAGTTCATTTTACAGAAAGAAATATGTTCAAACTAGTGTTGTTTTGATAGCCTTGCTATTTTGTAACACGCAAATTACTTTTGTATCATTCAATGTCTGTCGAAGTATTAACTAGAGAAGTAGTTGTTTCAAAAGTGATTTGTTTCTTGTAGTCTTAATAAGACTCATTTGTTGTAGATTTTACGAAATATTTTCGTGTTTTTTCTAATTATTATATATATATATATATATATATATATATACCGGGTGTCTCAGACCACCCGCACCAGCCTTTTATTTCGACAACGCTTAGTCGAATGTGACTGGGACAAAAATTTTTATTACCAAAGTGAACCCAAGGAATCCATTGATGAATTTATTTTTTACCGGAATAATCCGGAAGTACCCGGAACCGGAAGTAACTTTAAAATTTCAAATGGCAACATAGGCCGAGTATGGTATTAATTGATAGGTCTTTCTAAAAGAAACAACTTTTATTAAAATGTTTTTTTAATATTTTGCATATTTATAAAAATAAACGAAAAAAAACTAAATTGAAAATTGGTTACCCATTCAACATTCAATTTCCTCAAGTAGGCTTTGCTTTTTTGTTATGTCAAAATAATTGACGTTCGTGAATATTTGGAGTAAAATAAATTATTATTATCAAAGTATTGAATGTGTCAATATGGTTTTTACAAACCTCAAAGGTTTGGTGAATGCGACCAAAACTATCATGTTGCTGAGTGAATTTATGCTGAGCGATACCCTCAACGAGCAAATTTGTCAAAAAATGTTTTTCGGCGCCTTGCAGAACGAAAATAAAGTAAATGATAATTTAAACAACTATTCAATTATTTATGGTATGTTAAAATTGCCTTCCTTCTTGATCAATGCATCTTTGTAGCCGATTTCGAACGTCGTACGGCCCGTAGAATCTCATCTTCAATAAGTGAACGGCAGACGTTCCGTATCCTCTCCTTCATATTATCTCTCGTGGTTGGAACCTCTTTATAGACTAGGTCTTTGATACTTCCCCTCAATGAGAAGGCAAGAGGCATTATGTCAGGAGAACGAGGTGGCCATGGAAATGGTCCTAGCCTTCACAATCCATCAATCAGGGAAAAGGCGATCAACGGTTTGACGAGAAACGCTTGCGTAATGAAGGTCAATAAGATTATTGTCTAAAAAATCAGCGTATTTAGCTCCGTTTAATGAACCATCGAAAAAATGCGGACCAATAATTTGGTTTCCTAAAATACCACACCAAACATTAAGGGTCCACACGTGTTGATTATCAACTTCTCTTAACCAATGAGGGTTTTCATTATTCCAGTAGTGAGCATTATGTAAATTAACAACTTCGTTGCTTTTGAATGTCGCCTCATCTGTTCATAAATTTTGTGATGGAATTTATAATTTTTTGAGACAACCATTCACAAAAATTCAATCTATCTTGAAAATCCCGCTCTTCAAATTTCTGGTGTAGAGAGATATGATATTAATGGAATTTGTTTGTTTTTAAAACTCTCAAGTAGTGGAGCGAGTTATTCCAGCATCGATTTCAATTCTCCTAGTCGAGATGTTCAAGTCCAGAGCAATTGCTGCAAGAATATCTGGTGTTCTTTAATCTTGTACACGTTTTCTCATACTTCGACCTTTCTTGTGGCTGGGCTGTAGCTTACTAGTTGTCTTAACTCGTTCTGCAAGGCGCCGAAAAACATTGGCATAAATTCACTCAGCAGCATGATAGTTTTCACCGCATTCACCAAACCTTTGAGGTTTGTAAAAACCATGTTGACACATTCACTACTTTGATAATAATAATTTATTTTACTTCAAATATTCACGATCGTCAATTATTTTGACATAACAAAAAGCAAAGCCTACTTGAGGAAATTGAGTGTTGAATGGGTAACTAATTTTCAATTTAGTTTTTTTTGTTTATTTTTGTAAATATGCAAAATATTAAAAAAACATTTTAATAAAAGTTGTTTCTTTTAAAAAGACCTATCAATTAATACCATACTCGACCTATGTTGCCATTTGAAATTTTAAAGTTACTTCCGGTTCCGGGTACTTCCGGATTATTCCGGTAAAAAATAAATTCATCATTGGATTCCTTGGGTTCACTTTGGTAATAAAAAATTTTGTCCCAGTCACATTCGACCAAGCGTTGTCGAAATAAAAGGCTGGTACGGGTGGTCTGAGACACCCGGTATATATATATATAGATATAAGTTACCTGCCGTCCACAATAATGCTCCTTTTGATTACGAACAATGAGTGTAGTGTTATATAAACAATCCTTTGTTTTATTTAATATGAATATTATTATTTTATTACGCATTAATTATATTTATGCTTAGCTTGTAAGAATTATATTATAAATAGCCCGTATTTCTTTATTAGATTTAATTGTATAGTTAGAACTCGTACTCTGTACATGTCCGTCGTAAGAATAAATTGTTTTTAAAAACTCTGAAGTAAGTCCACGAACGTTAACTGGCGCAGTCGGTAGGATTGGTTGAAGTGCCTTGAGCGAACATCATTGGTCACTTTTCGTCTACGAATTTGTCAACCGAAAATCCACAACTTGGACCTCGAAGACACTGAAAATTGGCTCTTCAAACATCAAGAAACCAAACCCAGGGTCGTGTCCAATTCGTCCACTCCACGAGACAATCGCAATCTCCATGGGCTGGATTTTTCTCATGTAAGTGCATTTATTATTCAGAGTCGGTAAACATTTTATGCATCGTACTAAAAGGTCGAGTAACCTAGCTATTCAATTCACCGCTGCATCGCGCAGAAATTTAAGACACTTAGAAATAGATAATTTACGTTTAAACTCCCAAAAAATGGCTCAACAATTGAAACCGGAATACTTAGCCATGATTCCTGATTTTTACGGGAATCCCGAAATACTTTCTAGATTTATTGAAATTTGTGAAAAATTAGTCACACGCTTTTATAATCGCGATGACCCAAATGATTTTCAAAATGAATATTTAACGTCTACTATATTGTCAAAAATTAAAGGTGACGCCGCGAAAAATATTTCATCTTCAGTAATTCATACGTGGGACGATTTAAAAACCGCGTTACGTAATACGTATGCAGACAAACGCGATCATCTTAGTCTTAATGCAGAAATTACCAATTTAAAACAGTTGATCACCGAATCTCCTTTCGATTTCTATAATAGATTAAATCATTTGTTAAATTTACAAATTTCATATGCAACTAATCATATTGACCACAATCTAAAAAGATTTCATTTAATTGAATTTTTTAATGACAATGCGTTGCGTGTTTTCTTAAAAGGTTTAAAAGAACCTTACGGTAGTCAAATGAGGGTCAAAAACCCTACAGACCTTCACATTGCTCTCAACATGCTGACAAATGATTTTCAGCACGAGTTTTCTCCGCAGCAGTCGCACAAAACCGATAAAATTCCGCGTCGCGTTCATCAAAACAATACTCCGCGAATTCCTCCGCGTACTTATCAGCCGCCCACACATAAGCCGTCTTATAACTATAATTATAACAATTATCAGGCGAAAAATAAATTCGCTCCTAAACAAAATTATAATTCAAACTTTAATCGGAGACAAGAAACCCCGATGTCTACCTCGACTATTAATCCAAATAATAATCGAAAATTAAATTATACGGCACAAGAATTATATAACGTTGAGCAAAACAATTCTTTTTTAGGCGAAAACGCCTCGGAAAACCCAGAGAACAACTGGAATTCTTAGGTATTAAAAATAATGAAAGCTATCTTCCCCATATAATAGAAACTAAAAATAAACTCAAAATATTAATTGATACTGGGAGCACACGCTCTTTCGTAAATCCGGGAATAGCTAATAAGTTCTTTAAAAATCAAATTTTTAAATGTCCATTTAATGTAACTACTATTAACGGTTCAACCCAAGGTAACTATAGTACAAAAATTAATCTAAGTCATTTATTTAGAACCGAATCCTCAAAAAATTTAATATTCCATATTCTGAATTTCCACACGGAATTCGATATGTTATTAGGCATTGATAATCTAAAACTCTTAAATGCCCATATTGATTTAAATAAAGATCAATTAATCGCACCGGGATGCGAAATAAATATTAATTATTTAAACAAGTTCAATGAACTCCAGTATACGAAGTGTATAGTAGTAGCTGGTAGGTCTGAAACAGTTGTAGAAGTAGATATTAAAAATGTCAAAAATGGTGACATTATAATTCCATACATTAATTATGGTTCGAATATTGAGACACCACAGTGTGCCTCCAAATGTAAAAACAGCAAGGCTGTATGTACTATTATTAACCCCAATAATAACCCTTTTAAGGTGTTCTTAGAACCATTGGTTGTCGATAAGATCAACGAATATGATCTTAATCAATCACCCAATTTAAATTTAATTGATACAAATAAAATAAAATTTGACTTGTCTCTCATTCGTTCAGCGCATATGAATAATGAAGAAAGACAGCAAATTACTAATTTAATTAAGGAATATTCAGATATTTTCCATATAAATAATACAGGGTTAACTTTCACAAATGAAATTAAACATCGTATACTCACAAACGATGAAATTCCGGTGTACACTAAATCTTATAGGTACCCGCCGATCCGTAAGCAAAAGCATCAACACATTAAAGCAATGCACAAACCAAATATAAATAATAAGTTTAATAAGAAATATACAAACAATAATAATTTCAACGTGCGAAATAATAATAAATATCAGAAACGTAATAGTAATAAAACTGTTAGTAGAAATAATTTATCTGATTCAAATAATAGTAAAGTACAACAAACTAATGTGCTCAATAAAAAGAAAATTGTTAGGAATATTAATAATAGTTATAATATTAATAATCAAAATAGGTTTAGATTATATAAATCTGATCAGTTTTTAAACCAGCGATCACATATAAGTGCAATGAATAAAAATGCTGATGCTCTATCAAGAGTTGAACTCAATCACATAACAGACCATAATGACAAATATTATGTAGATAATTTTGACGAATCACTTCTTGATAATAATAATGTAATTGAAGACGATAATCAATCAATAATTGCCGAAGTTGGTGATCAAGATAACATAGATGACTTTTTAGATGAATTAATAAATGATAATGATGGTGAAACGGTTCACTCAAATCTTGAAAACCCTATTACCACCATCCCAATTTTAGAAAAGCCTGTAAATATTGGCGATAATCAAATTATAATTAATGAAAAGCTTGTTGGAAATAAAGAGAAAACGATAAATAAACAAAATCAAAATAGAGAAGATCTACCAAATATTAATGATAAAGTATTTATAAAAAATCGGCAAAAACAATCGAAAACAAAAATTAAGTATAAACCAGAAATAATTGAATCAAAAAATGAAGAATTAAAAACCGCGAAAATTAAAAGGTCTCATCATAATCAAGTAGAAAAAATACATCTTTCAAACATTAAAAGACCCCGTAAATTAAATGATGATAAGAAAAATAAAATCGAGGACAGTATCGAACTATCCTACATAAATTTTATGAATAGTTATAAAAATGATAATAATCTAGCTAATAATATAACTGAGATTCAAGATAATCTATTTACAGCACCAAAAGAATTTTCCCTTGCACATTGTGTTAGTGCTGATTTACATATGAATTCGGGTATAGCACATGATTTTAAAATTAGGTTTGGACAAATTGATAAGTTAAAGGCACAAAGGCCTAAAGTCCACTCTTTATGCTTCTTAAAAAACGAAAATCGCCACATAATATATTTAATTACTAAAAACAAATATTTTAATAAACCAACCCACAAAGATTTATTTCAAACTTTGGTAACATTAAAAGATTTCTGTAACAAAAGAAATATTAAAAATCTTGCAATTCCAAAAATACGTTGCGGATTAGACAAACTTAATTATGATAAAGTAAAAGCCATGTTAAATTACATTTTTGGCAATTCTGATATAAAAGTAAATATTTATTTAGGGGAAATTAAAATTGATGATTCCGTTCCAGGTCCATCATGGTCGCAGTAACGCGAGCCATAGAAGTTAGAAATATTACAAGCAATTTAGGCATACTACCAATAAATTTAGGGCCGGCAAAATTAGAAAAAAGTGAGCACACATTTATCCATTATTATAACGTCAGTACAATGTATGATGAATTTAAGAAACTAAATGGGCAATATAATCAATTGCAATTAACAATTAGAAACATATCAACATTTCAGAGGGATTTTCAGAATTATGAAAATATATTGAATTATTTAAAAGAGGATTTGAACGATAAATTCCAACAATTTAAAGTTACAAAAAGAAGCCGAAATAAAAGAGGGCTTATCAACGGGTTAGGCACCGTAATAAAAACCATTACCGGAAATTTAGATTCCAATGACGGTACTAAATTTGAAAATATGTTAAACCACCTTAAAAATAATCAAAATCAAATCGAAAATCAGATAAAATTTGGGTATAGTCTTAACAATGAAATTATTAGTAAATTTAACAAAACATTAAAAAGTATTGAACATAATGAAAATTTATTGAAATCGAGAATTATGCAATTGCATGCTATTTTAAAGGGAGAAATCGATCATCAACATGTACTTTTTATAAAAGACATCTTTAATCAATTGATAATATCGTATACGACAATCCAAAATATATTTTAAACAATAGAAAATTCGATTATGTTTTGTAAATTACACGCGATTCACCCTAGTATTATAAAGCCATCCGAATTTCTAAGTATTCTGCAAACTATCTCGGGATTCTACGGAAACCAATTACCTTTTGACGTAAGGCTAGATAACATATTAAATTTTGAATCTATATCCAAAGTAAATTGTTTAATTAAAGACATGGTAATTCAGTATTTTATATCAATTCCAATTAATTATGAAATAAATTTTGAACTATATTATCTAAATTCAATTCCTACAAAAATTGAATCAGATTACTTGACCATTGTACCAAACACAAATTACGTTTTAAAATCTGAAAAAAAGATTATACCTCTGAATAATGGATGTACAAAAACCAAATTGTACTACCAATGCCCATCTCACTTGCCGCTGTCAACTTCGATTAAATGCGAAGAAAATATTATCAAATCTGGAAAAGTGGACGATTGCCAATTCACAAAACTGGAAATTTTTGGTAATCACCTGGAGCACCTGCCTCACACTCAACAGTTCCTGCTAGTGTTTCCACATAAAGACCAAATAAAAATTAAGTGTCAAAAACAAACTGAAATTAGGGAACTAAGTGGTGTCTATTTAATAAAACCAAACAAGTGCCTAATAATCTATAAAAACAATGAACTGCATTTACAAGACTCAAGTTCGGGAGGTCCTGTGTTAATTAATAATGTTAAAATAAAAATTAATAATCAAAATCTAACTGACTTCAGGATAAAGCTTCGCCGATTAACCCTTCAAGATACACCTGCAGTTCAACCCCTACCAACGATCCAAAATGATTGGGATTTCGTCAGGCCCAGTATGTGGACCATAGTAATCTACATCATCATATGTGGAGGAGCGTTGTTCCTGTTCATGAAATGGAAACGAAGACAAGGAACAACTCCCGAAGTAGACCAACCCCAGGCCTGCGAACTTCATCTTCCAGGGGGAGCAAAAGTCTAAGGGTGGAGGAGTTACCTGCCGTCCACAATAATGCTCCTTTTGATTACGAACAATGAGTGTAGTGTTATATAAACAATCCTTTGTTTTATTTAATATGAATATTATTATTTTATTACGCATTAATTATATTTATGCTTAGCTTGTAAGAATTATATTATAAATAGCCCGTATTTCTTTATTAGATTTAATTGTATAGTTAGAACTCGTACTCTGTACATGTCCGTCGTAAGAATAAATTGTTTTTAAAAACTCTGAAGTAAGTCCACGAACGTTAACTTATATATATATATATATATAGATTAATAATGAAATAACGGACATTCACTTATAAAGGGGAAATAACGGGGGGTTATGTCCAAATAGGGGAACAAATGTTGGTGTGTTGTTCTTAAAAGCCTTTGTTTTCAGTTTAGCTTATATTTTGCTAATTGGCATTATCAGAGCTCCAAAATACAATAAAGAAAAACGGTTATAAACAATGTCCGAGATAATTAACTTAATACTAAAAACATACCTATATATATATATATATATATATATATATATATATATATATATATATATATATATATATATATATATATATATATAGAATTGTTAACGATATAGATATGTTAATGTTCACTGAAAAAGGTATTCTTGGTGGAATGTCACAATATTAGAATAGATATGCCCACGCTAATAACAAATACATGGGTAAAGACTATAATCCATTGAAACCTGACTCATATATAATATATTTTGATGAAAATAATTTATATGGAACTGCAATGTGCGCATATCTACCATATAGCGAATTTCAATGGATTGACTCGAGTCTAATTGCTATTTCGGATATAATGGACATATCACCGACAGCAGATTTTGGATTTATATTTAAAGTAGACTTAGAATACCCTGAAGAATTATTTAATTTTCATAAAGATTTACCTTTGTGTCCAGAACATTTATGCCCTCCCGGATCTAAATTACCAAAGTTAATGACAGCATTTTATCCAAAGAAATAATATACTGTGCATTATCGTAATTTACAACTATACAGGGTGTCCCGTTAATGTGAGGAAATGGCCGGACCATAGATTCTTGGGGTCAAATTATGATGATTTAACACAACTTATCTATATCCAAAAATTTACGGTTAGGCCGGAATTTGTCTTCAAAGTTTCAAATATTTTTATTTCTTTTGTTTATAACAATTGAACGCTTTATTTGATTTGAATGAAATTAATTATTAATAACTACCTTAGTATAATATATCTTTTTTTTAATAAAGAAAACATAACTTTTTATGCTACTTTCTATTTCACTTTTTGCGACTAGTTTCGATTACACGGTAATCATGATCAAACAAGTACTTAAAATCTAAATTACAACCGTTTATAGTAATAGAGTCAGAAATAGCATCAAAAAACACACCCATATCTACTATCGATAAATCAAAAATAGCTAATTTAATAAAACAAACAAATTCAATTTCAAATTCAGACACAAAAACAATCAAATCTATAAATAAAAAAGTAAAAAATAATCATTTAACCGTAACAAAAGCCGACAAAGGCAATTCTATAGCAATTTTAAAAACCGATGAATATATTCAAACAGTAGAAGATTTTATTTATAAATACCTCTAATATTTCAGAAATTAAAAAAATCCAACTAACCATCTATTAAACAAATTAAACTCAGCAGTACAGTATAACTCCTTATTTCCAGACAATAAAACAAAACACCTATTTCCTATGAATCCGAGAATCCCCAGGCTATACGGTCTGATAAAAATTCATAAACCTGATAATCCCATCCGTCCTGTAGTTTCATACATAAACTCTCCAGCCGACAAAATATCTGTTGAACTTATTTCTATTTTTAAATCGATTACCAACTTCAAAGACCCACATTCCATAAAAAAAATCTGTAGACCTAGCTAATAACTTAAAAAATACAGTCATACCTAATAGTTGTAAGTTAGTATCCTTCGATGTGTCAAATATGTTCGCAAAAATACCCCCTGAAGAATGCCTCCAACTAATAATTCAACATTTAGAGTATAACAATGCTAATCCAGTAGTCAAATCAAATTTTATTAATTTAATAGATTTAATTTTAAAACATAATCATTTTTCTTTTAACAACAAATTCTATATACAACAGGAAGGTTTAGCAATGGGATCACCACTGAGTCCGCTGCTAGCCGAAATCTTTATGAGCAACCTTATTAATCAAATACTAAACTCACCTCAAGGTAAAAAACATATCAAATGGTGGCACAGATATGTAGATGATATTCTGGCGTCTTTCGAGGGTACTGACAGACAAATAACTCAATTCCTAACGTATCTTAACTCCCTGCATCCTTCTATTAAATTCACAGTTGAAACAGAATGTGAGAACAAGATTTATTTTCTAGATTTAACATTAACAAAAACTAACAATAAACTGACGTTCAACATATACCGAAAACCCACTTTCACAGACACAATAATCCCGAATATCTCTCGTCATTCATATAAACACAAAATAGCAGGTTTTTGCTCTATGATAACCCGGGCTTTCAAAATCCCCCTTAGTCCTGAATACCTTAACAAAGAAATAAACATAATTAAACCAATTGCCACTAATAATGGCTATCCAGATACACTAATTCCTAAATTAATTAATAAATATCAATCCAAACAAATTCAAAAGTACCTATATGCTGTCAATCTAGCTACAGAAAATAAATCTTATAAAATCTTAACATATTTCGGAATAATAAGTCAAAAAATTAGAAACATCTTTAAAAACCGGGACATTGACATTGTTTTTAGATCAAATACTAAACTTTGTAATTTAATTTTCAATGCAAAAACACCGATAAATTATTTGTACAAGTCAGGAATTAACAGTCTAACATATCCAAATTGTGGGAGTGTGTACATCGGTCAATCAGGTCGGAATTTTCAAATTCGATTAAGAGAGCATCAAAGATCATACAATTTAAAACACAATAATTCAACCATTGCAAATCATCTTTTTTTTTTTTATCCTCACGAGGTGGTGTCGCTTAGCGTCCCTGCACTGCGGTCTCCGTGGTCCTTTTGTGCGCCTCTGGCTGTTTTACTCCTTTTGAACTCCTGTATCTTCTAAGAAGTCCAGGAGTTTCTGCCAGGGGATATTCTTTAGCTGTTCTACAGGAAGCATGGGCTTCCCGAGTTTCGCCTTGCATTCTTGTTTGTATGCTTCGCAAGTGCACAGTAGGTGTTCGGGAGTTTCCTCTTCTTCCAGACACCCACGGCATAGGGGGCTTTTCTCAATGCCCATCCTATGTTTGTGCTTGTTCAGGTCACAGTGTCCAGTGACTAGTCCTGTGATTTTTCTTAGTTTCAGTCTGCTCAGTCTAGACAGCTTCAACATGCTGTCAGGTACCGGACCATCTAGGAAGAGTCTTGTATGCCTCATTCCATTTTGGTTTTGCCATGCCTTTTTGTGCTCCTCTGCTAACTTGCGTCTAATTATTTCCTTTCCGGTTTCATGGGGTATACCGAAAGCGGGTTCAGGTCCTATGAATTCACCTGTTGCTCCTTGTTTAGCCAGCAAGTCGGCCCCCAAGTGTCCAATAATTTTTTGGTCCTTGGGTACCCATACTAGCTGTGTTTCTCTTGTTGTCGCCAGTGCGTCCAGTCTGTTTATGCAAGTCATGACCAGCCTGGACTGCACTATCGGTGAGGCTAGCGCTTTTATGGCTGCCTGGCTATCTGTCATAATGGTAATTGGTCCTTTTTTAAGTCCCGATTCCATTAAGTGATGAGCACACCAGTCAATGGCGGCTATTTCGGCCTGGAAGATAGAGGCATGCTTCCCCAGAGCAATCGCGAATTGTTTGCTCCGGTTGCAGCCTCCATAGATACCAGCCCCGGTTCCTTTAGTATTTTTGGCCCCGTCTGTGTACCAGATGGTTCCTTTACTCGTTCCCGGGTATGTTCCATTTGTCCATTCACTCCGCTGTGGTATGATCGTTTTGAATCTGCGGGATGGGTGTACGATTTTGGTGAAATCGGACCTCATTGTTAGTGTCTCTTCTTCTTGTAGTACTTTAAATGTTGCCGGTCTTGAAGGCCCCATATTTAAAGTATGTCCAATTATGTGCATCCTATAGGCTGCCTGTCTAGCTTCCATCATTACAAATAAATGTAGTGGTGGTAGCGATAATATGTGTTCCATGGCTGCCGTGGGCGTTGTCCTCATTGCCCCAGTGATTAGCAGACACGCCTGTCTTTGCACCCTTTCGAGTTTTACTGCTGCACTTTTGGTTTGGGTCTTTTCTCCCCAAACGAGCGCCGCGTATGTCACTATAGGTCTTATGACCACAGTGTATAGCCATTTGGTCATACTGGGTCTCAGTCCCCATGTGCGTCCTACCATTTTTCGGGTCGCAAAAAGTCCTCTCATGGCCATTTTGCTGATGCTCTCTAGGTGGAAGTTGAAGTTCAATCTGGTATCAAGTATGACCTCTAAATATTTTACTTCATTTTTGATTGGAACTTCCATTTCATACATACGTAGTGATTTTATGTCATTGGTTTTTCGTCGCCTAGTAAAAGGGACGATCGCCGTTTTGACCGGGTTTACAGTTAACCCTTCATTCCTGCACCATCTTTCTACGGTATTTAGTGCCTTCTGCATCAAGTTTGATACAGTGGTCCCAAACTTCCCGCTTACTAGAATGGTCAGATCATCTGCGTACCCCAGTGCATATATGCCCTGGCTTTCGAGTAGCAACAGAAGGTCGTCCATGACGAGGCACCATAGGAGCGGCGAGAGAACACCTCCCTGCGGGCACCCGCCAGCGACTAACGCTTCTGCTGTTTTTCCATATAGGGTAGTCGTCACAGTCCGACTTCTGAGCATCTTGTTTACCCATTGTCGGACTTGCGGGTTAATTCCTCTTTTCTCCATTGCTGTTGCTATGGAGTTGAAGGTTGTGTTGTCAAACGCCCCTTCAATATCCAGAAAGGCCCCTAACGCAACGTCTTTGCATTGTAGGGTCCTTTCGCATCTGCTCACTAGCTGGTGGATTGCTAGCTCGCATGACTTTCCCGCTTGGTAGGCATATTGTTGACGGTGTAGTGGCGAGTCCTTTAAAACTCCTTCCCGTATGTGCCTGTCTACTAGTTTTTCTAGTAGTTTTAACATAAATGATGACAAGCTGATCGGTCTGTAAGATTTAGCCTGGGCATATGAATCACGCCCTGGCTTAGGTATGAATACCACCTTTACAGTCCGCCAGCTGCTTGGGATGTATGAAAGGGCAAGGCTTGCTCTGAGGATTTCACATAGTGGTTTCCTCAGCGTTGCTATCCCCTTTTGTAGCATGATAGGATATATCCTGTCAGGACCTGGTGATTTGAATGGTTTGAACGTGTTAATTCCTCACTCAACGTCACCTGGTCTAATTATCATTTTCGCTGTTTCCCAGTCCCGTTTTGGAGCCCCTTCGTTGGGCTCGCTTAGGTCCTCGGAAACAGGATTGTCAAGTATTGCAGAACCCGGGAAGTGCGTCTGCAGTAATACCTGCAGGGTCTCTTCTACCGAGTCTGTGTACTTTCCATTTTTGGTCTGCAGTGAGCCGATGTTCCCAGCATGATCTTTGCTGAGCGTCTTGAGTAGACGGGAGCTTGTAGGTTCACTTTCTATGTCCCCACAGAATTTTTGCCAAGATTCCCTCTTGGCTTTTTTAATGGCATTGTTATATGCCGTGAGGGCCGTTTTGTACTGCGCCCATTCACCGTTTCTCTTGGCTGTATTAAACAGTCTTCTGGTGCGTGCCTTAGCCCTATCAAGATCCTTGTTCCACCAGGTGACCCTGGTTGAGGTAGGTTTGGTAGTTCTTAGGCAGCTTGCTTCAAACGCAGTATTGATAGAGTCTGTGATGCTTTGCACCATGAGCTCTAACTCATGCGTTGTTCTCGCTACTGTTGGACAGTCCCCGATTCGGCTGGCTAGTAACTCTTTGTATAGGTCCCAGTCAGTTCTCCTCGGGTTTCTGTTTTGGATTTCAGATGCTTCTTCTGATTCGATATCGAATCGTATATATCGATGATCTGAGAGTGATGGTTCCTCAGATACATGCCAGTGTTTTACCATTTCACTTGCCTTGCGAGAGGCAAGTGTTATGTCAATTACTTCGCTTCGCACCGCGTTTACGAACGTGGGTACATTTCCAATATTTACTATTTCAATGTCATTCTCTAAGATAAAATCTAATAGTTTCTCACCTCTTGGATTGATGTCCGTGCTCCCCCATATAATGTGGTGCGCGTTGGCATCGCATCCAAGGATCAGCGGTATTCCCTTGTGGCTCCCGCTGTGTATCAGCCGCTGAATCTCGTCTGGCGGCGGTGGTCCTGGTTGGTCGTAGAGAAGGTAACCGGATCCGAGTATAAACTCCCTCCGCGTTCCCCTTTCCACTACTTCCAGCCGTGCTGCCACTAGGTCTCTGCAACATAAGTCCCATAATGGCATTAAATTCAGTCCATGTTTTGCTATTATACATGTGCGTGGGTTACACATTGGTTCGGCGACAATCAGTCGCCTGCCCTGTATGTTTAACCCCTTTACTATTCCCTTGTGAAGCCATGGCTCTTGTACAAGTGCAATGTCAATATTTTCTCTTAGGATATATGCACTGCGGGCAGCAGATGCCGCCTTACAGTGGTGTATATTAATCTGTAGTAATTTGAACATTACTTACCCTTCGGCGATTCGGGCAACGGACTGTCGTCCATTGCTCCCTCTCCGGGCACTGGAATTCCTTCCATTGCTACCTCTTCGGTCTCCTCAGGTCTGCCGACGGTTTTTGCCGCCAGCGCCCTGAGGGTGATGGTTGAAAGGCCGAAGTGCAACTTCTTCCCTTCGCTCACCTTCCCCCAAGAGACTTTGTCCATCAGTATGATGTACTGAGTTCCCTTGGGGTCCGGTTTTTGGTTGACTACTCTCCAGGTATCGGTGCTTACGTTGTTCTGCACCGATATTCTTTTGAGGAAGGTGGTGGCCTCTATTGGTGGTCCTGGAGCCCACGTTAGTACTCTCCTGGGTTCCGGTAGGTCCTTCAAATCAATGATCTGAAGTTCCTTTTCGTTCCCCAGGAAATTTTTCTCCTTGGCTATGCTCCCGAGCCATGTCCTGGTTGGAAGGTCGGAGCATACTATTCTCAGGAATCCTCCCCCTCAGTATGTCACTGAAGGTTCTCTTTGCCGGAGGCCCTTCGCCCCTCTCGGGGTTTTTGTCGGTCTCTTTTGGAGTCCCGGAGGTGTGCTGTCGCTCGACAGGTTTCGCTTCTGCGTCCCTGACGAGCCGGGTGCTGACGCTGGTGCAGGGCGTCGCGTGTGCGACCCCTCCCCTGACGCTTGCTCTCCCTGAGGTAGGTTGCGCTTAGGCGTCCCTGCCCTCTGGTCGAGTTTCTCTCTCCTCTGGCGTCGTCTGGCCGCCCCTGAACGCTGCTTAGGTCGTTCAGGTTCAGCCGTGGCGGCACCAGGGGAGGTAGGGTTCTCCGAAGAGCCCTCTATGGTAGTTTTTGTTTTTGTGTTTTT
This sequence comes from Ontholestes murinus, assembly GCA_963969525.1. Classification (NCBI taxonomy): domain Eukaryota; kingdom Metazoa; phylum Arthropoda; class Insecta; order Coleoptera; family Staphylinidae; genus Ontholestes; species Ontholestes murinus. Next base: position 59,057,971 of record OZ018394.1, on the reverse strand, counting down.
TTGGTGGTCCATTATTGTTCCCACGAGTACGGAGGAAATAAGTGGTCGCTGTGCGCAGTGCCCCGATACGCACAGAAGGCTCAACAACGTTGGGAGGTCGCCCGGTGTCATGCAGCCCTAGGCACGATGTCTGTACGCCGTAGCTTGGGGGAGTTGGTTCGCGGCAGCTGGTTTAGGCCGGTCATGCGGGGGTGGCCCACCTGCCCGACCCTATGCCAGCTACTGGCCGATTTCTCGGTCACACTCCTATCCACCACCCGGAGACGCGCTCGGCAGCCTCTGCCTGCAGCTGTCGGCCGACTCCATTGCTGGTGCCGACCGATTTTCCGAGAAAAATCATCTTTTAAACTTAAACCATAGTTTTGACAAGGATGTACTTTCGGTAATCTATTTTGCCGAGAAAGGTAGAAAAATGGATTTACTGGAAGCCCTTGAAATTCATAAAGCAAAAATTAATTCGGGAATTTCCATCTTAAACGACCAGGTGGACCTGTTGTACACCCCCCTCTTTGAAGAGTTTTAGTTTGTAGGATATAAACGGTTGTAATTTAGATGTTAAGTACTTGTTTGATAATGATTACCGTGTAATCGAAACTAGTCGCAAAAAGTAAAATAATAAATGGTATAAAAAGGTTTTCTTTATTAAAAAAAAAAATTGAAAATGTACTACGAAGTTAACGCCGAGAAGATTCAAGAATATATCATTTAAGTTATTATGAACATTAGTGATTAACAAGAAATAAAGAAAATAGTAGTATATCAATTAAAAACTAAAATATTTTTTATTGGTGCATCCAATAAAAACTGAAAAAATACTACTATATAAAATAATAATTTCTGAGCGACTTTAAATCATTTATTGCTAACTTTATTATAGTTCATAAATATTCATATTTGCAGCAAACAGATTTCTTGCTTGTATTAGGATTTTGCGAAAGAAATTCTTCAAAAAGTGTTATATGTTGTTTTGATTTATTGTATCAATTAATAGTATTTAATTTTTATTCAACTGAGTAAGTTGATTTACTTATTAATTAGTGCAAATGAGCATACTGTATTCATATTTTATTTTTTTGTGCAAAAACCGTAAAAGATACAAAAAAGTTTTAGTATTAATTGGTCTTTCAAGAAATATTTTTTTAGCTTTTATTGGATGCACCAATGAAAACATATTTTAGTTTTTAAGTGGTGGTACTACTGTTTTTTTTTTTATATTTCCTGTCAATCACTAATGACCATAATAACTGAAATGATGTATTATATTGCGGTAGTTATTAATAATAAGTTTCATTCAAATCGAATAAAGGGTTCCATTGTTATAAATAGAGAGCGGATTTCTAGCATTATGCTTATCCATAATATTAATAGCATCGAAAAAATTTCTTAATATCTATACGAATCGTGAAGAATGTGATTACTTAGCGCTAAGTTTTTTTGGGCTTTTTTGCTTATTTTGACTTTTTGTGCTTATTTTGACTTTTTATGCTTATTTTCATGCTTTTTTTAGATTTTGATGCTTATTTGGAGCATTTTCTTAAACATTTAAAAAACATTTAATAATAATTTCACGCTGATATTAAATTAATGTGCTAATATAGAGAATTTTCGTAAAAATCTGTATCCCATCATTTATAGATTATATTTGTATTACATATTTTCTTCGTGTCTTTTGACAACATAATTGTTAAAAATCTTCATAATATGATACAATAATTATAATGAATTTTATTATTAATAAATATTAGTATAAATTACCAATTTACAATGGACTCGTTTATAAATAAGTAGATATAATAGACCGTCTCATTATTCAGATAATACCGACGAACGCTTCATAGGAATCACACCTATGATATTCCGGATGTAAACGTCGTTAAAAAATAAATAGGGGCCCCAGTAAGTATTAAATGTAAACAAATTTAAGTGATAGCTAATAATCAGGTGTTCTGCAACCGTATCAATTTCCTTCTCTCGGCAAAAGTACCGATGGGACGACTGGCGCATATTTACCGTTTTCGTTAATTTTCATATTCAAACTCGCATTCATAAACTATTGAATTGACATTCCAAAAACTTTGCTTATTTATAAAAAATTACTATATGCGTGAATCGTATTAACCTGGGGAATCACAGATAAATTATATTATATAATTCACATGTATATTTAACCCATAATGCAAAAGGTGAAAACCACAATACAAGAATTAATTAGAGGCTATCCAGAATTAATAAGTGAAAATTATACATTATTTTGTAAGGCATGTTTAAAAATAGTAAGTTTTATTTTAGTTCCCAACTGCATCCTAACTAGTCAAGACTTGTATGTAAAACATGTTATAACAACACTACGTCAAGAACGTTTGAAAAAGTTCAAAGCTGAACTAAAAAAACAGCACAATTTCACAATCTTTAGCATCATCTTCAATTAAATTCACATTTGTGCAAAATACTTTTACATACTAATATCCCTTTAAGAAAATTACAAAATAATGCATTTAAATCTTTCTTGGGAAAATATTGTAAAATACGTATTCCCGAGAAAAAATTATGTAGCTCTTAGATACTATGAAACCATACAAAAAATTAAAGATATTATTAACAATAATTATATGTGGTTTGGTGTGGATGAAACCACAGACTTGTTTAATTTAATAATATGAGTTTAACATGAAGACATCCGACCAACAGTATTTTGATATATACAAAAGAATTGAAGAAAACTGATAATAACATTATAGCAAAATTCATAAATGGTGGACTGACAAGCTTATTTTTGCCGTAGACAATACCAAGTTACAAAATTTTACTAATAATGCATTTTGTGCATTGTACAAGTTTAGCACATGAATAGAAACGAATTTCTAAAACTATAAGAATGAAATTTCCATTTGTAGGTTTAATTAAATATGGAAAAATAGTTCTTATATTCTTCTGTGAGTACAATTATTCAAGAAGTCATTATCTGATATCTCACTGCCCCATAAACCAGTGCTAACAAAATGGGGAATTTGGCTATATGCTACAATGTACTATGCGAACAATTTTGAAGAATTTAATAAGGTTATATACAACTTTCCCGAAACGACAAGCAAATCAGTTAAAGACTGTTAAACAGTTCTTAAGAAACAGAGAGCGCGTTTAAATTTTGTGAGCAACACAATCAAATCTTTATAAAAGCAGATTCATTTTAGAAAATACCTGCATGCATTGGCCAAGAAATCAAAATAATATCGAAAGAAGTATTCGTTGAAAATGAAGGATTTTTAATATTAAATAAATTAAACTTGATTTTGAATGGCAATTTTCAAATGGATCCAGCTGTAATTTAAAATAAAGAGAAGCTTTTCTACTTTCAAAAATTTATTGAGCGTCAGAAGTAATATTTTTTACAATTAAACCCTTAGAACAACATTTAATGATCTACTGTTTTTATGAATAGATTTTAGTTATTTTGAAACGTATACAAAATTACAATTTAATTTTTAAATACTTACATGATATTATATATTGCGTAAAGAAAGTATGTTTATTTTAGTTTTAAGCCAAATTTCTTTGTAAAATATGTTGATAAACGTGTAACATATCAAGAAAATATAGTTTTCTTTAGTGCTTTTTTCGTGTTTTTATGCTTTTTTCCTGTTTTTATGCTTTTTTATTGCTTTTTTTCTCTAAATTTTGTGCCTTTTAATGCTTTTTTAGTGCTTTTTTGTGTTTTTATGCTTTTTTCCTGTTTTTATGCTTTTTTAATGCTTTTTTTCTCTAAATTTTGTGCCTTTTTAAGTGCTTTTTTTCACATTTTTTTAGCTTTTTTATCCGCTCTCTAGTTATAAACAAAAGAAATATAAACTTTTGAAACTTTGAAGACAATTTCCGGCTTAACCGTAAATTTTTGGTTATAGATAAGTTGTGTTAAATCATTATATTTTGACCCCAATAATATATGGTCCAGCGATTTCCCCACATTAACGGGACACCCTGCATATACAATTAGGTATACGGTTAAAATGCATTCATAGAATTTTAAAATATAAACCAAGCGCATGGCTAAAACCTTACATATATTTGAATACTGATTTACGTTGTAAAGCTACCAATGATTTCGAAAATAACCAATATAAATTATTTAATAACGAAGCGTTTGGAAAAATAATGGAAAATGTTCGAAAATATAAAGATGTTAAATTAATAACAAAATGGGAGGGGCGCTACGGTGCTAAATCTTTAATATCAAAGCCAAATTTCTACAGTTGCACAATATTCGATAATGATATAGTTATTATTGAAATGAAGAGGCTAAATATTAAATATAATAAGTTTATAAAAGATGTACGGGAATTACTAATATCACTGTGAAAACAATCGAATTTAATGATTATTTACGATGTCTTTTCGATGGAGAAAATTTATATCGCAGTGAAAATTTAATAAAATCAAAGCGTCAAAAACCTAGAACCATCAAACAAACTAAATTGGCTTTAAACTCATTTGATGACAAAAGAAACATATCCTACTCGAAGACAGAAACATTACCCTGGCGTTACACTCAAAAATATTGTCACTACTAAACTAGCCTGCAATGGAGAAGAATATATATTTTCAACTTCAATACGATATTCATTCAAAACTAAAAGACATTTATACCCTTCGTTTGAAATAATTTATTCGTGAAAACAATATAACTTCAATTAAAGAAATATTGAAAAAAATGATATTCTTGATGAAATATTAACTATCAATATTTTATAAAATGTAATTAGTGATATAATAACACTTCTGTATAAGGCAAAACAATATTCAGACTATTTGATCAACCAAATCTTAAAGCATTATAGTGATTTTTTTGGAGAAATTGGTTTCATTACAGTTGAAACTGTGTTGAACAGCTTGGAGTGTAAGTTTAATACAGATTATAAAATATATCTGATATTAAATCTTCTTCGTGGAAATAACATCGATCTGCAATTAAACAAAAAAATGGATGTTTTCAACGTTTTTAAAAATTATAAAAACACTCGACACCTTTTCAACAAGTTGATTTGTGACTCCGTATACTATGCGAATCATAAGTTATTGAGAACATGTATAAAAATTCTCAAAGAGGATGATTGCAATTACTGGTTCGAGCCCCTTTCAGAAACATCACACAAAGAAATATTTGTTTGGCGTGTGGAAAATATCAACAGAGCAGAACAAGGAAAGGATATTGGTTGGAAATCAGGTCCAGATTCTGGAATTTGGTCGTCGCGATGTCCTGAAAATTACGTTAAAACGTGCCATTAATTAAACTTGATATGTAATATCTTTATAAATAAATAAATGAATATTTCTAATTTGTTATCCTTTATTAATTAATTAATTAATTAAATAAAAAGTCTATTTTTTTGATTTCTTAACCCATCATATACCATAGATGAGCATTTAGTCACCTTGATCGGCCAATCAACCTAACATTTTTATGAAAAGTTAATTAACTCCACTATTAAACGAAAACTTGATTTAAAAATATAATATTTGTCGATTCTTTTTTAATCTTACTTACATACCCAAGCCTCGTCCCAATTCAGGTCATTAACCTCAGGTTAACGCCCTAGCGTTACCTACTTTTTGACTTGGAAAATTTTTCTTTGATTCCAGAATGCCCCTTGCTAATCTACTGAGTTAGCATCTAGGCCTAAGAGTATGTTAGTGCCCGCGAATAGCCAACGAATCATACAGGTTGACGTTGCAAATATAAACAACGATCGAGTAGTAATTCTTCAAATAGAATCCGGGAATCTAGAAATCTCTGAATGTTTAACCGAGGTTAAAAATAATAAAGTTTTATACGTAATAATGAATAAATCCAATGATGATAAAAACGCGTATATTCAGAAACCATTCACTGTGAATTCCATCAGCGAATATGATGTGATTCCTGCAAACCTCAATAATATTAGTAGAAATCGAAATAAAAATAAATATAATAATAATGTACATCCCATCAATAAATATGTTGAGATTTCCAAAAATAATAATTGTAATAATAATGCGAAAAGAATACATTTAAAAAATAAACATAACAATAATAATAACTTTAGTATGTTTAATACCGAAAAACTTAAGTTCGATATGTAGATAATTCGTTCAGAGCAAATAAACAACAAGGAATTAAATGTTATAATAAAAATTAATTACAGATTACACAGATATATTTTACATGAATTAAAAAATGTTAACTATTACTAATAAAATTAAACATAAAATCACTGACACTGACGAAACACCAATCCATTCTAAAACGTACAGATATCCTGAGGTACATAGGGCAGAAGTTACTAAACAAATTGATGAAATGTTACGCCAAAATATCATTAGATCATCATTCAGTCCTTGGTCGTCTCCGACATGGATCATACCAAAGAAGTTAGATCCATCTGGCTAACGTAAACGGCGTATAGTAATAGATTATAGGAAGCTTAATGACAAAACTATTGGAGACATATATCCCTTACCCAATATTAACGATCTTCTTGACAAGCTAGGTAGGTGTCAATCTTGCATCTGGATTCCACCAGATCGAGATCAATGAATCTGACAAAAACTACTAAACAAATTAAGGGTTTTCTTGGCTTATTACTCTGTTACCATAATTTTTTTAAATCATTTGCCCCTAACCAAATGCTTAAAAAAAATGCAGTAATCAATGTTAATGACCCTGGGTCTCATATTTCAATCTCTGTAAAAATAACTTATCAAATCAACACCTTCTTCAATATCCAAATTTCTCAGAACTATTTATTTTAACTACCGATGTTAGCTACTTTGTTATCGGAGCAATATTATCACAAGCTCAAATAGGAAGAGACCTGCCTATAGCATACGCTAGCCGTACGCTAAATGATTCAGAAACTAGATATTCTACCATAGAGAAAGAACTGCTTGCGATAGTTTAGGCAGTCAAACATTTCGGTCCGTATTTATTTGGAAGAAAATTCCAAATCGTGACTGACCACAAACCTTCCAGTGGTTAATGTCAGTAAAGGATCAAAATTCTAAATTGGTACGCCGGAGATTGAAATTATCAGAATACGATTATACAATAGTATACAAAAAGGGAGCTCTTAATAAAAATGCAGATGCTTTGTCAAGGATAGAGCTTAATATTAATGAGGAGTACACCGAAAATCTAAAAGATTATCTAATAAATTTTGATAATGATAATAACCCCGTAAATAATCAAATTTCAATCATTCCTGAACTGGGGAGGTTCAGGAATTCTTAAATGTTATTAATAACCTGCACCCTAAAATTATATTCACCGTAGAGTCAGAAACCAATAACAATATAAAATATTTAGATTTATCCATTACTAAGATTAACACCAATCTCTTATTTGATATTTATAGAAAATCATCCTTTACTGACACCGTTATTCCCATTCCAGACATCCTCAAAAGCATTAAATGGCTGCGTTCAATTCATTGATTCACAGAGCATTGAGTTTGCCCTTATCGGACATTGCAAGAAAAAACGAAATTTCCTTAAAAAAGAGTATAGCAATAAATAATGGATACAATGGCAACATAATTGATACATTATTAAAGAAACACGAACTGGAAAAAAACAGGAAAATCCTATTTGAAGAACCAGGAGAAAACACCTTTAACATTTTTTGGAAATGCTAGCTACTTGATATTCAACATATGAACATTAACAAATAACAAAATTAAGTGAATTAAAGTGGATTTTTGAAAGAACCTGATAATACCGCCAATGAGATATTTGAGTTGCCTATATTAAATGTTGCTTTTTAATTTAATTACATTTATCTTCCTATTTTCTCCTTACTATTACATTATTTATTTTACGTTTTAATTGAAAATTAAAATTCTATTTCTCAAGACACCATCTGAAGTATCAATACTAATGAAATCCTCCATTTCCAAATTACTAATAGACTTCGATGATTATAATGTACAAAACTTAAGAAATAATAAATGGCTAATCACAGTAGCGAAACAACTACCAGTTACAACATTTTGTCCAAATTCAAGTCCAACTACGGAAATAATTCAAACTAGCTCATATTTAAAATTAGAAGAAAAATGCAGCGCATTCATTGGCACTACTCGAGTGTTTGCTAATCGTTACATTGGTAACGATGACATCACATATCAAGCCTCATCGGTACCAACCCCATCATCTTCAAGGACCTCGAAGAAAATGTAATTTTCAATTTTAAAGAAATTGAAAATTCTTAAGGAGGGAGGTGTTATAACCCACAATTCAACATTGGATACAACAAAAGTGTCCAAACACTTGACACATTGGACATTGTCTTTGTTTTCATTACAGACATTAGCTATAATTGGGGAATTTCTTCTAGTTTTAAAGTATTTAAGAGGATCTGAAACTGTGTTTTATTGACGTTCGCTAATTTAGGGTCCGCGGCACTTATCAAAACTGAACTACCATTAAAAGTTTGTTGGGGTGGTAACACATAGTTATTGTATTTTAGAATGCACTTATTGGGATTAAAGAGGAACACTCTACGGAGTTGCTGTGTTTCTTCTTTATTGGGACAACTAATTTTCAACATTTAATCGAAGACGGTAATAAGCTGGTTGGTTTGGGGAATTCTTTCCAAATGATTTTGGGATACTGTTAATCGTGTGTATTCACAGCTTTCAATTTTCCCATAGCTTATTAGGTGCTTTTCAAAAACCGTCATAATTTTCCAATAATTTTTCGGGGCATTGGTAGTGCTTGGTGCCAGCAAGACACAAGTCACGTAGAGTTCTTACGTGATTATCAAAGTTTGATTTTAATAAAAAAAATGATTTTGGGATGATTGTTCTATATTCAGATTCGTATTTAGTTGGAGTGGGATACATAAAATATAAATCGAATGAATGTTCAAAATTAACTGGAATGAATAGAAAATAATTTATTCGCGTCTCTTCGATTAAACAATTAACTGTAATACTAGTTTCAAAATCCAAGATATTTTCTGGTTTGAGTTCGAACGGTAATTTTCCGTCATAATGTTTGGAGATTCTTAATAGTTCTAAATATAAATTTTGAGGATATGATAGATGAGTCCAGTATTCTCAATTTTCAGAATGTTAATTAATTTAAAATATTTTGTAATATCTTCGAGATAGTTTCGAAAAGTAGGATTAATTGGTTAAATAAATCTTTTGCAAAGAGAAGTTGTTGGTGGTCAATTTCTTGCTTTAATATTGCTGATAATTGTAATATCCTAGATCTTAGAACATGTTGATTATGACTAGAGAGCGGATAAAAAAGCTTAAAAAATGTTGAAAAAAGCACATAAAAAGGCACAAAATTTAGAGAAAAAAGCTTTAAAAAAGCATAAAAACAGGAAAAAGGCATAAAAACACGAAAAAAAGCACTAAAGAAAACTATATTTTCTTAATATGTTACACGTTTATCAACATATTTTACATAGAAATTTTGCTTAAAACTAAAATAAACATACTTTCTTTACGCAATATATAATATCATGTAAGTATTTAAAAATTAAACTGCAATTTTGTATACATTTCAAAATAACTAAAATCTATTCATGAAAACAGTAGATCATTAAATGTTGTTCTAGGGGTTTAATTGTAAAAATTATTACTTCTGACTCTCAATAAATTTTTGAAAGTGGAAAAGCTTCTCTTTATTTTAAATTATAGCTGGATCCATTTGAAAATTGCCATTCAAAATCAAGTTGCTTTTATTTAATATTAAAAATCCTTCTTTTAAACGAATACTTCTTTCGATATTATTTTGATTTCTTGGCCAATGTGTTCAGGTATTTTCTAAAATGAATCTGCTTTTATAAAGATTTGATTGTGTTACTCACAAAAATTTAAACGCGATTTTATGTAAGTAAATTGTTTTGAAGGAATGTTACCGGCGTACAGTTTACCTGAACGTGGTAACAAATGCGTAATTATATTTTAATCCATTTTACGAGCTACCCATTGCTACTAATAATAATTTGCATAAATTCCGCATTATTGAAATAATCCAAACGAGATAATTTTCCAAAATGTGCAGCTGCCAGTGTAGAACAATGGGACGGGCCCTTTTTCGGTGAAGAGGATCATTACCTGTTCCCGGAATTACGGGGCCTACGTGACCGAAACAAAGCCGCGTCACCATATAAAACCAGGCTCCGGCCATCTCACTTTACCAGTCGTCTGCCATCAGCAGCGGTGGTCAGCCTGGTCGGTTCCGCCGATTCAATCCTCTTGCTCTTGTATATATTGTATATTTTTCTATGTCTATTTTCTGTCTATTCTGTTGTAATATATTTTCTTCTTCTCCGGCCCCATGTTTTAATTTACATGTTTCTTTTGTTCTTTTACTTTGTTTTCACAGCTAGCCGCTGCCCTATACGTTGACGTGGCGTGGAAGCTCAAGCAAGTATCACCGAAGGGAAACTGTTTAATCGAAGCCTGCGGCTGCTAATCGATGGTGCGCCTCGCCAGGGACCCCTGTGCCGCCTCCAGTGCGTGTTGGTTCCAGAAAGTACCGCCGGTGCTACTTCCTTGCCAGTCCGCCACGAGGATGTCTTCTGCGCCACCGTTAACAGGAAGCTGTTGTCTCTTAAGAACTGTTTAAGAGCCATTAACTTATTAAATTATTCAAAATTGTTTGCATAGTAAATCGTAGCATATAGCCAAGTTCCCCATTTTGTTATCACTGGTTTATGGGGCAGTGAGATATCAGGTAATGTCTCCTTGAATAATTGCACTCACAGAAGAATATAAGAACTATTTTTCCATATTTAATTAAATCTACAAATGAAAATTTCATTCTTATAGTTTCAGAAATTCGTTTCCATCCATCTGCTAAACTTGTACAATGTACAAAATGCATTATTAGTAAAATTTTGTAACTTGGTATTGTCTACGGCAAAAATAAGCTTGTCAGTACATTATTTATAAATTTTTCTATAATGTTATTATCAGTTTTCTTCAATTCTTTTGTATAGATCAAAATACTATTGGTCGGATGTCTTCATGTTAAACTTCTATTATTAAATTAATCAAGCGTCTGTGGTTTCATCCACACCAAACCACATATAATTAGTGTTAATAATATCTTTAATTTTTTGTATGGATTCATAGTACGCAAGAGCTACATAATTTTTTCTTGGGAATGCGCATTTTACAATATTTTCCCAAGAAAGATTTAAATGCATTATTTTGTAATTTTCTTAAAGGTATTTTGCACAAATCTGAATTTAATTTAAATTGTTTGTTGAAGATGATGCTAAAGATTGTGATATTGTGCTGTTTTTTTTAGTTCAGTTTTGAACTTTTTCAAACGTTCTTAATGTAGTGTTTTTATAACATGTTTTACATACAAGTCTTGACTAGTTATGATGCAGTTGGGAACTAAAATAAAACTTACTATTTTTAAACATGCCTTACAAAATAATGTATAATTTTTACTTGTTAATTCTGGATAGTCTCTAAGTAATTCTTGTATTGTGGTTTTCACTTTTTCACATACAGGGTGGGCCACGAATAACGACCATTAAGAGTTTACGGGGTTCCTGCAAAAGGAAAAATCTAAAAAAATTCAACATTATACGGTTGATTGTGATCTCCTCATGGAAAATATTTTTGACTTTCTATCACTTCCGGTTGTACCGCAAATGGCTACCAACTTTGTTATTTTAAATGGAACATACTGTATATTATTTTATTTTGAAATTCCTTGTTCGATTACCTACCTCTCCATATGGGTTTATGTCAACTTAACTTTTACAGTTTTTGATTTAAAAATTTATTTGTCAAATATTGACCTTAATAGGCGTTTAGAAAAATGCCTATAACTTCTAATAACTACAAGATAGACACACGTGCGGCATCTTGTTTTGTACCTAATCGATTCCTCTACAACGGAAAAAATTGACATATGACAATTTCTACAGTTGGTATTTCAAAAATATCAATATTTCAGCGCCCACTTAAAAACATCATATTTCAATTTTTTCAAATGGAATGACCAATATTTTATCTTATAGGGTGATTCGCAAGACAATTTGCCACAAAAAAGTATTATACATCACTATATCTAGACCCAGAAGTTTTAGAGTTATTTCGAAATTTATTTCCTCTCACATTTCAATAATTCCTGTTATATACACACAGGCACTATAGTAGGCTTCTGTCAATATTTATTGAATTGAATTAGGAAAAATTCGTCCGAATATTATTAAAATGAATATTTATCCCCAGTTCCAAATAAAACTGAAGCAAGAAGACTGGAATAAAATAATTTTTAAATAAATAATTAAATGCAGGAACTGAAAAAAGTTGTCAGAAAAAAAATTATAACAATTGTTCAAAACGATAACCATTAACATGTAAACTCTGTGCAGCACGTGTTGCGTCACCCTTTGATGTTGCTCGCCTATTTTTTTCCGAATTAAGATTCTGCGAATGCAGCTCGCACCCTTTTTTCCAATTCTTCTTGGGTATTGTCGGCATTTGCATAAACTTTATTTATTATACGACCTTAAAGATATATGTGGATTTTAAATTGACACACATGTGATTGGTTTTTCTATTGAAAATACCTTCATGAGAGAAACTTGATTCGTTCGTCCAAATTATATTAATTTTAAGCAACAACAACTCACAAAAATCAATCCTGTTCTCTGCATATTGAGAAAATAATTCTTGCACCAAATTATATTTTTAATTATGCATCCGATACATTTTCCAAATTCTTTCGAGTGGGGTTCTGCTTACTTTCAAATTCTCCTAGCAACCTTATGCGCGTTGATTTGCTTGAAAATAAGTTAAAACATTTACTTGAATTTCCTCATTCTCGGTTATTAGCTTTGGTTGATTTTTTTCTGCATTTTTTTTTCCAAATAGTAGAAAATTTGACTCCAGTCTTCGACACTTTTTTCTATCCATCGGCGGTAAGTGTGGATAAGTTTCGTTGAAAGTTTTGCAAGTTCTCTCAACAATTCTGTTGCACTGGCCATATATGACAAATTCATAATTTCTTCATTGGTATAGGTATTCATTTTATTATTACTCGAAAGAAGCGTACACAAATATTAATAAGTTATTCAAATAAAAATTCTGAGAGGAAACTAATTTCGAAATAACTCAAAAACTACTGACTCTAGATATAGGGATGTATAATACTTTTTTGTAGCAAAAGGTCTTGCGAATAACAGTATGAGATAAAATATTAGTCATTCCATTAAAAAAAATTGAAATATGATGTTTTTAAGTGGGCGCTGAAATATTGATATTTTTGAAATACCAACTGTCAAAATTGACACATGTCAATTTTTTTTCTTTGTAGAGGAATCCATTAGGTACAATACAAGATGCCGCTCGTGTGTCTATCTTGTACCTACTAGAAGTTATAGGCATTTTTCTAAAAGCCTATTTGTGGTCAATATTTGACAAATACATTTTTAAATCCAAAACTGTAAAAGTTAAGTGGACATAAACCCATGTGGAGAGGTAGGCAATCGAACAAGGAATTTAAAAATAAAATAATATACAGTATGTTCCATTTAAAATAACAAAGTTGGTAGCCATTTCCGGTACAACCGGAAGTGATAGAAAGTCAAAAATATTTTCCATGAGGAGATCGCAATCAACCGTACAATGTTGATTTTTTTCAGATTTTTCCTCTTGCAGGAACCCCGTAAACTCTTAATGGTCGTTATTCGTGGCCCACCCTGTATACATGTGAATTATATAATATAATTTATCTGTAACGAAAACGGTAAATATGCGCCAGTCGTCCCATCCGTATTTTTGCCGAGAGTAGAAAATTGATACGGTTGCAGATCACCTGATTATTAGCTATCACTTAAATTTGTTTACATTTAATACTTACTGGGGCCTCTGTTTGGGCCTAGTTTAACGACGTTTACATCCAGAATATCATAGGTGTGATTCCTATGAAGCGTTCGTCTGTATTAGCTAAATAATGAGACTTATTTTTAAACGAATCCATTGTAAATTGGTAATTTGTACTATTATTTATTAATAATAAAATTCAATACAATTATTGTATCATATTATGAAGATTTTAAACAATTATGCTGGCAAAAGACACGAAGGAAATATGTAATACAAATATAATCTATAAATGATAAGATACAGATTTTTACGAAAATTCTCTATATTAGCACATTAATTTAATATCAGCATGAAATTTTTATTAAATGTTTTTTAAATTTTTAAGAAAATTCTCCAAATAAGCATCAGAATCTAAAAAAGCATGAACATAAGCATAAAAAGTCAAAATAAGCACAAAAAGTCAAAATAAGCAAAAAAGCAAAACAAAACTAAGTAATCACATTCTTTAAGATTCGTATAGATATTAAGAAATTTTTTCGATGCTATTAATATTATGGATAAGCATAATGCTAGAAATCCGCTCTCTAATTATGACTAATATCTTGAATAGTATCATTAAATTGTTTAATTAAATTTGAACTTTGGCTATATCCGAAGTTGATTTTTAAGAATTTCTTGATTTGCATTTAAATGAGAAAGGATTTGATTAATTCTTGTGTTTTCATTGGAATCCATATTTCCAGTTATAGTTTTAATAATTGTACCCAATCCATTGATAAGACCTCTTTTAACCATTTTTGGTAGAACGTACATTTGTATCGTTGCTATTTTATCGAAAATATCGTTTCGTGAAAAATTAAGTAGATTATTATAATTTTTAAAATCGTTAATTAATTTGGAAATGTTAGTAGTCATTTAGATGTTCGTATTGGTTGTTAAGTTAACCAATTTCTTCGTAAATCGTGCAGGGCCTAAATTTATCGGTAACAATCCGACGTTGGGCGTTATGTTCCGGAATTCAAATCCACAGATCACATGGACGATGAGGAACCTGTAATAGATTGATTTATTGTAGGATTTCCTAAATAAATTTTGATTTGAATATCGGAGTTTTTGAATATATAACTAATCATTGGTTTTACAATTTTGTAATCTAATTTATCGATACCGCATCCTAGTTTAGGGATTGCCAAATTTTTAATATTATGATTTATATAAAATTGTTTTCGATTTATAAGCGTATTTAATAAACATTGCAGTGTAGGTTTATTTGTATTTAGTAACTAAATAGATTATGTTCCGGTTGTTTTCTTTTAAATAACTTAAGGAATAAAGTTTTGGGTTTTGGTCATGTAATTTTTTGATTTTTCCGAATCTTAACTTAAATTCGCGATCAATCCCTGTGCTCTTTTTAAAATCTTTACTAATGCAATGCGCCAAAAAAAGTTAGAAGAAGAGGAAAACAGATTGTTTTTAATTTCGGAAACATTATCATTGGTAATTGTAAAATTGTCTAAAGTATTTTGGAAATTATAAAATGAATTACTTCTTGTGGTTTTGTTATAGCTTGACCTACTCTAGGCCTTATGATATTTGATATATGAATTTTATCAAAAACATTGTGGTGGCTTTGTTCAATTTTCGCCGTTTTTCTATTTGTATCAACAGTTTTTATTTTTTAGGGTTTATATTTATTTTTGGGTTTTGCCTGTTTTTTGCTTATTTTTGACATAAACCGTTTCTGGAAGTTCTGGAATATTGCCCCTATTTTTATTACTTGTTCCAATAGATTTATTTTTGGCTTCATTAATTTTTTCGTTAATTTGAGTGTATAATAGTTTAACTTTGGTCTTATGATTTTCTATGTAATAATTGGTTAATTTTCTTTATAAATCAATATTGAGAAGAGAATCGTTATCTATATGATCTGATATGATTACAAACGGTTATAATTTTGTCACCAAGTAATGGTTATTCAATAACCGAACATGTTCAATAAGGGTCGAATGGACTCGTTCTACTATTCCATTCGATTCAGGGTGTTGTGGGCTTATGAAGTGCGAATCTATTCTATGAGGTTCTAAAAGTTCTGTAATTAAGGTGTTTTTAAATTCTAAGTGGTTACTCATGATAAACTGATTTGGAATGCCATGATGTGAGAAAAATTTAATCAAGTTTCTGGAAATTTCGACAGCCAGGTACGAGTTTAATTTATACATCTAAATATATTTGGAAAATGCATCAATTATTGTCAGAAATTTAAAACCTTCGAGGGCTATACAATCAATGTGGATGATTTCAAAGGGCTTAGTGGCTGTAGGTGTAATGTTAAATTTCAATCGTAAAGGATTTCGGTCATATTTTGAGACTAAACATATCTCAAGGATGGTTTTCTATAAATATCAAATAAGAGATTGGTGTTAGTCTTAGTAATGGATAAATCTAAATATTTGATATTGTTATTGGTTTCTGACTCTACGGTGAATTTAATTTCAGGGTGCAGGTTATTAATAACATCTAATAAGTGGGTTAAATTCACCGTAGAGTCAGAAACCAATAACAATATAAAATATATCCGTCAATATATAGATACGTATCCGGATAGAGACGCAAAGACGACTGAGAAAAGGGTTAGGATAAAGCTGGTACATTTAACTAATAGAATTGATACGTTAGAGGAATCAAATTATGAAATTAAAGCATTCAAAATAGACGCCGTAAATAAGTGTTTTTTATATGAAGCGCAATTATCCCGTAAGGTCTTAAATATCTCGAAGGCAATGCAATCTACCTTTGTTGAAGGTCATGCAGCAATATTAGATGTTGAAGGCGGCATACATTCTTGTGATGGCGATGGCGATGGTGCGGATGTCTCTTTTGTTTTAAGTCCACCACCAAAGTCTGTAGAAAATCGAATTAGGGTCAGTCACGTTCCAGTTTATAAATGGGGTTTGACATTCGGAGGAGATACATCACTTCTAGATTTTCTAGAAAGGATGAAGGAGCTTCGAGAAGCTAGAAGGGTTACCAAGGAGGAATTATACCGATCCGCAGTAGATTTATTTTCAGGGTACGTTTTAAATTGGTTCATACCCAAAAAACGAACACTTCCGAACTAGGATTTCCTGGTGGCAGCACTGAAGGCAGATTTTCTCCCACCAAACATTGACTAAAAAGTACTATTTACATCGCCGCCATGGAACATAAATTTTCCTTGTTATCAAATTCACTTCTCAAATTTGGAGGAACCGCCAAAATCTCCTCCCTTATTACATATTTCGCCTCAGCCTGCAGGACATCACTAGCATCTATCAACTAACTAATTTATGCAGAAGATTAGAAGCAGATGATCCGTACTCAGCGAGCAGCAGACCGAGTAATCACAGAAGTAGCCAAGGACCCGCGGCCGTGACAGGAATTCGCGACAGGTCTTCTCTTGTATGCTATAGGTGTCGTAAGAAGGATCATATTGCAAGGTACTGCAAGGAGAATGTCAGAGAAGAGGGAATTCCAAAAAACTAGGTTTCAGGTTCCATGAGGATCAGCGCAGTCCAAATCCAAATCAGGCCCACAAGACTGAATGGAACCAGAGGTTCAGGGTGGTACGATTGTTTTGTTCGAGTAATCGAATGGATTCTATTTTTGTTAGAAAACCCGAAGATAGTAGGTTATATTTAGATGTATCTTTATTTGGTATACAGGTAACAGCACTAGTGGATTCAGGAGCAAACCTTTCCATTGCCAGAGGAGGCGGGGTTGATCTTTGTAGAGATAATTTACAAATTATTGCTGCGCTGGTGAAATCAATTGTTACAGCCAGTGGCGAGGTAGAGTTGCCCATTTTATTTAGAGAGGTGTTATATAATGTTAAAGCTTTGATAGTTCCGAGTATTAAATATTTTTTTAGATGCATTGAAGAGTTTAAGATCGCGTATAGGTTTATTAAATCTTTCAATTAACGCTCTGGGGATAGGTAACTCAAATTTAGGGATTAAAAATGGCATCGGTGTGCTAGACTGGTCAAAATTTAATACGGTTGAGAAGGAGAAGTTAGCATCGGTAGTCGCGGTGTTTAGAAATTTAGACAGGTCAAATTTCGGTCGAACCGATAGAATAACACATATAATTAATACGGGAGACGCGATTCCAATTAAGCAGAGACACTATAGTTTTCCCGTATATGCAACAAATCACGAAAAAGTCCAATGGCGAGTTCAGGTTTTGGTTCGATGGTCGTAGGTTAAACTCGGTGACGAAAAGACCCCCGTCTGAAAGTAGATGCTATTATAAATAAATTGAGGGAGGCCCGGATAATTTCAACCATTGATCTTAAACATGCTTTTTGGGAGATATCTTTAGACAAAATTTCTTGTAAAAAAACGGCTTTTGCTGTCGCTGGTCGAGGATTGTATGAATTTGTGGTCATGCACTTTGGCTTACACAACTCGGCTCGAACACAACAACGCCTGATGGGCCAGATTTTTTGATCCGGAACTAGAACCGAACGTGTTCGTATATCTAGACGATATTATAGTTTGTAATAAAACTATAGAGGAACATCTGAATACCTTATAGGAGGTTTATAGGCGATTGGATGGTGCTAATCTTACAATTTACTTTGAAAAGTATAAATTTGCTAGGTCACATCTTAAATTTTTGGGGTTCGTGATAAAGTAGCTGCCATGATTAGGTACCCTACATCTACCAACCTGACGTAAAGAAAACGATTTTTAGGCCTATGTTCCTGATACGGGCGATTTATTTGACAATTTTCCACCCTCGTAGCGACCATAAACGCTGTGTTAACAGGCAAGAAGATACAGTCTATTAAATGGGATGATAGGCAAATAAAGAATTGCAGCACTAACAACAGCCCCTGTCTTAGCCAGTCCCGATTTTTTGTTCGGAGATGATGGAGAAGAGCACGTGATTTCATTCGCAAGCAGTTCCTTGTCAAGGGCGGAGAGAAATTATAGTGCAACGGAAAGGGAGTTCTTGGAACTGATCTTTGCAGTTGAAAAGTTTTGGCCATACGTTGAGGGATCTCGGTTTATCGTTATAACGGATCACTATTCTTTAGTGTCGCTTCAGAGACTGACGAACCAACTTCCGGTCACTTTGGTGATGATGAGCTAATATATATCCAAATGTGTGAAAAGATGCTTAGTGTGCGGAGAACAGAAGGCGCCAAATTTATCAAGAGCGGGATTAATGGGAGAGACAAACATCTTTATTTATTACTTTTATAAATTAGGTATTTACAATAATATTCGTAACTGATTTATTTTACGGCTATCAACCCATGGTCTTTCTGCCAGTGGGTAATCAGAATAAACGCTCAATTTCCATTTCAAATTATTTCTACAGCAATTATTGTCATTTATTAGTTGTTACAGATTGGTTTTCTAAATTCGTTTTAATATGCCGACCGAGAAAAGCAACTACCGCGGAGGTTTGTGAATTCCTTGAGAATCATGTTTTTCTTCTATTCGGTGTTCCACAAATCATAATGGTGGATAATGGAAAACAGTTCATCTCGACAAAGTTTTTTATCCTTATTACAATGTTATATACTTATTTATAATGAAAATAACGTGTACGCCGACAATTTTTCAGACGATGATGAAAACGATTTCGTCCATCAAAATGATAGTGACAGTGAAGACATATTTCGTGTTATAAGAAGTAGAGCTGTGCCATTGTCGTCAAGCAGTCCTGAGGTACATAGGGCAGAAGTTACTAAACAAATTGATGAAATGTTACGCCAAAATATCATTAGACCATTATTCGGTCCTTGGTCGTCTCCGACATGAATCGTACCAAAGAAGTTAAATGCGTCTCGCTAACGTAAATGGCGTATAGTAATAGATTATAGGAAGCTTAATGACAAAACTATTGGAGACAAATATCCCTTACCCAATATTAACGATCTTCTTGACAAGCTAGGTAGGTGTCAATCTTGCATCTGGATTCCACCAGATCGAGATCAATGAATCTGATATCCCTAAGACAGCTTTTAATAATCCCAATGGACATTATAAATTCCTCCGTATGCCTCTTGGACTTAAAAACGCTCCAGCCACGTTCCAACGTGTAATGGATGATGTTTTAAGAAGAATCCAAAATGATTTTTGTCTCGTCTATATGGACAACATCATTGTCTTTTCGACTAGTCTTCAAGAGCATATCAATAAATTACGGGAAGTTTTCAAAGGACTCAGAGAGTCTAACCTTAAGATCCAACTTGTTAAATCCGAGTTTCTACGAAAAGAGGTTGCGTACCTGGGACATATAATACCACCCTAGGTCGTGAAACTTAACCCAGAGAAAATCATCGCTATCCAGAAATACCCAATACCAAAAACTATTAAACAAATTAAAGGTTTTTTTGGCTTATTAGGCTATTACCGTAAATTTTTTAAATCATTTGCCCCTAACTAAATGCTTAAAGAAAAATGCAGTAATCAATGTTAATGATCCTGAGTATCATGTTTCAATCTCTGTAAAAATAACTTATCAAATCAACCCCTTCTTCAATATCCAAATTTCTCAGAACCATTTATTTTAACTACCAATGTTAGCTACTTTGTTATCGGAGCAATATTATCACAAGGTCAAATAGGAAGAGACTTGCCTATAGCATACGCTAGCCGTATGCTAAATGATTCAGAGACTAGATATTCTACTATAGAGAAAGAACTGCTTGCGATAGTTTAGGCAGTCAAGCATTTCGGTCCGTATTTATTTGGAAGAAAATTCCAAATCGTGACTGACCACAAACCTTCCAGTGGTTAATGTCAGTAAAGGATACGATTATACAGTAGTATACAAAAAGGGAGCTCTTAATAAAAATGCAGATGCTTTGTCAAGGATAGAGCTTAATATTAATGAGGAGTACACCGAAAATCTAAAAGATAATCTAATAAATTTTGATAATGATAATAATCCAGTAAATAATCAAATTTCAATCATTCCTGAACTGAGGAGGTTCAGGAATTCTTAAATGTTATTAATAACCTGCACCCTAAAATTAAATTCACCGTAGAGTCAGAAACCAATAACAATATAAAATATTTAGATTTATCCATTACTAAGACTAAAACCAATCTCTTATTTGATATTTATAGAAAATCATCCTTTACTGACACCGTTATCCCCATTCCAGAAATCCTCAAAAGCATAAAATGGCTGCGTTCAATTCATTGATTCACAGAGCATTGAGTTTTCCCTTATCGGACAATGCAAGAAAAAACGAAATTTCCTTAATAAAGAGTATAGCAATAAATAATGGATACAATGGCAACATAATTGATACATTATTAAAGAAACACGAACTGGAAAAAATCAGGAAAATCCTATTTGAAGAACCAGGAGAAAACACAAAATATATACCTTTAACATTTTTTGGAAAAGCTAGCTAGTTGATATTCAACATACGAACATTAGCAAATAACAAAATTAAGTGAATTAAAGTGGATTTTTGAAACAACCTGATAATACCGCCAATGAGATATTTGAGTTGCCTATATTAAATGTTGCTTTTTAATTTAATTACATTTATCTTCCTATTTTCTCCATACTATTACATTATTTGTTTTACGTTTTAATTGAAAATTAAAATACTATTTCTCAAGACTCGCCATGGGAAGTATCAATACTAATGAAATCCTCCATTTCCAAATTACTAATAGACATCGATGATTATAATGTACAAAACTTAAGAAATAATAAATGTCTAATCACAGTAGCGAAACAACTACCAGTAACAACATTTTGTCCAAATTCAAGTCCAACTACGGAAATAATTCACACTAGCTCATATTTAAAATTAGACGAAAAATGCAGCGCATTCATTGGCACTACTCGAGTGTTTGCTAATCGTTACATTGGTAACGATGACATCACATATCAAGCCTCTTTGGTACCAACCCCATCATCTTCAAGGACCCCGAAGAAGATGTAATTTTCAATTTGAATGAAATTGAAAATTCTTAAGGAGGTAGGTGTTATAACCCACAATTCAACATTGGATACAACAGAAGTGTCCAAACACTTGACACAATGGACATTGTCTTTGTTTTCATTACAGGAATTAGCTATAATTGGGGAATTTCTTCTAGTTTTAAAGTATTTAAGAGGATCTGAAACTGTGTTTTATTGACGTTCGCTAATTTAGGATTAAAGAGGAACACTCTACGGAGTTGCTGTTTTTCTTCTTTATTGGGACAACTAATTTTCAACATTTGATCCATGTCGAAGACGGTAATAAGCTGGTTGGTGTGGGGAACTCTTTCCAAATGATTTTGGGATACTGTTAATCGTGTGTATTCGCAGCCTTCAATAGACACAAGTCACGTAGAGTTCTTACGTGATTATCAAAGTTTGATTTTAATAAAAAAATTGATTTTGGGATGATTGTTCTATATTCAGATTCGTATGTAGTTGGAGTGGGATACATAAAATATAAATCGAATGAATGTTCAAAATTAATTGGAATGAATAGAAAATAATTTATTCGCGTCTCTTCGATTAAACAATTAACTGTAATACTAGTTTCAAAATCCAAGATATTTTCCGGTTTGAGTTCGAACGGTAATTTTCCGTCATAATGTTTGGAGATTCTTAATAGTTCTAAATATAAATTTTGAGGACTTATGATAGATGAGTCCAGTATTCTCAATTTTCAGAATGTTAATTAATTTAAAATATTTTGTAATATCTTCGAGATAGTTTCGAAAAGTAGGATTAATTTTTTAAATAAATCTTTTGCAAAGAGAACGTGTTGGTGGTCAATTTCTTGCTTTAATATTGCTGATAATTGTAACATCCTAGATCTTAGAGCATGTTGATTATGACTAATGTCTTGAATAGTATCATTAAATTGTTTAATTAAATTTGAACTTTGGCTATATCCGAAGTTGATTTTTAAGACTTTCTTGATTTGCATTTAAATGAGAAAGGATTTCATTAATTCTTGTGTTATCATTGGAATCCATATTTCCAGTTTTAATAATTGTACCCAATCCATTGATAAGACCTCCTAAATTAAGTAGATTATTATAATTTTTAAAATCGTTAATTAATTTGGAAATGTTAGTAGTCATTTAGATGTTCGTATTGGTTGTTAAGTTTACCAATTTCTTCGTAAATCGTGCAGGGCCTAAATTTATCGGTAACAATCCGACGTTGGGCGTTATGTTCCGGAATTCAAATCCACAGATCACAGGGACGATGAGGAACCTGTAATAGATTGATTTATTGGAGGATTTCCTAAATAAATGTTGATTTAAATATCGGAGTTTTTGAATATATAATTAATCATTGGTTTTACAATTTTGTAATCTAATTTATCGATACCGCATCCTAGTTTAGGGATTGCCAAATTTTTAATATTATGATTTATACAAAATTGTTTTCGATTTATTAGCGTTTTTAATAAACATTGCAGGGTAGGTTTATTTTTATTTAGTAACTGAATAGATTATGTTCCGGTTGTTTTCTTTTAAATAACTTAAGGAATAAAGTTTTGGGTTTTGGTCATGTAATTTTTTGATTTTTCCGAATCTTAACTTAAATTCGCGATCAATCCCTGTGCTCTTTTTAAAATCTTTACTAATGCAATGCGCCAAAAAAAAGTTAGAAGAAGAGGAAAAAAGATTGTTTTTAATTTCGGAAACATTATCATTGGTAATTGTAAAATTGTCTAAAGTATTTTGTAAGTTATAAAATGAATTACTTCTTGTGGTTTTGTTATAGCTTGACCTACTCTAGGCCTTATGATATTTGATATATGAATTTTATCAAAAACATTGTGTTGGCTTTGTTCAATTTCAGACGTTTTTCTATTTGTATCAACAGTTTTTATTTTTTAGGGTTTATATTTATTTTTGGTTTTTGCCTGTTTTTGCTTATTTTTGACATAAACCGTTTCTGGAAGTTCTGGAATATTTTCCCTATTCTTATTACTTGTTCCAGTAGATTTATTTTTGGCTTCATTAATTTTTTCGTTAATTTGAGTGTATAATAGTTTAACTTTGGTCTTATGATTTTCGATGTAATAATTGGTTAATTTTCTTTATAAATCAATATTGAGCAGAGATTCGTTATCTATATGATCTGATATGATTACGAACGGTTATAATTTTGTCACCAAGTGATGGTTATTTAATAACCGAACATGTTCAATAAGGGTCGAATGGACTCGTTCTACTATTCAATTCGATTCAGGGTGTTGTGAGCTTATGAAGTGCGAATTTATTCTATGAGGTTCTAAAAGTTCTTTAATTAAGGTGTTTTTAAATTCTAAGTTGTTACTCATGATAAACTGATTTGGAATGCCATGATGTGAGAAAAATTTAATCAAGTTGCTGGCAATTTCGACAGCCTGGTACGAGTTTAATTTATACATCTAAGTATATTTGGAAAATGCATTAATTATTGTCAGAAATTTAGAACCTTCGAGTGCTATACAATCAATGTGGATGATTTCAAAGGGCTTAGTGGCTGTAGGTGTAATGTTAAATTTCAATCGTAAAGGATTTCGGTCATATTTTGAGACTAAACATATCTCAAGGATGGTTTTCTCTTAAATATCAAATAAGAGATTGGTGTTAGTCTTAGTAATGGATAAACCTAAATATTTTATATTGTTATTGGTTTCTGACTCTACCGTGAATTTAATTTTAGGGTGCAGGTTATTAATGACATCTAAGAAGTGGGTTAAATTCACCGTAGAGTCAGAAATCAATAACAATATAAAATATATCCGTCAATATATAGATACGTATCCGGGTAGAGACGCGAAGACGACTGAGAAAAGGGTTAGGATAAAGCTGGTACATTTAACTAATAGAATTGATACGTTAGAGGAATCAAATTATGAAATTAAAGCATTCAAAATAGACGCCGTAAATAAGTGTTTTTTATATGAAGCGCAATTATCCCGTAAGGTCTTAAATATCTCGACGGCAATGCAATCTACATTTGTTGAAGGTCATGCAGCAATATTAGATGTTGAAGGCGGCATACATTCTTGTGATGGCGATGGCGATGGTGCGGATGTCTCTTTTGTTTTAAGTCCACCACCAAAGTCTGTAGAAAATCGAATTAGGGTCGGTCACGTTCCAGTTTATAAATGGGGTTTGAGGAGATACATCACTTCTAGATTTTCTAGAAAGGATGAAGGAGCTTCGAGAAGCCAGAGGGGTTACCAAGGAGGAATTATACCGATCCGCAGTAGATTTATTTTCAGGGTACGTTTTATATTGGTTCATACCCAAAAAACGAACACTTCCGAACTAGGATTCCCTGGTGGCAGCACTGAAGGCAGATTTTCTCCCACCAAACATAGACTAAAAAGTACTATTTACATCGCCGCCATGGAACATAAATTTTCCTTGTTATCAAATTCACTTCTCAAATTTGGAGGAACCGCCAAAATCTCCTCCCTTATTACAGATCTCGCCTCAGCCTGCAGGACATCACTAGCATCTATCAACTAACTAATTTATGCAGAATATTAGAAGCAGATGATCCGTACTCAGCGGGCAACAGACCGAGTAATCACAGAAGTAGCCAAGGACCCGCGGCCGTGACAGGAATTCGCGACAGGTCTTCTCTTGTATGCTATAGGTGTCGTAAGAAGGATCATATTGCAAGGTACTGCAAGGAGAATGTCAGAGAAGAGGGAATTCCAAAAAACTAGGTCCATGAGGATCAGCGCAGTCCGAATCCAAATCAGGCCCACAAGACTGAATGGAACCAGAGGTTAAGGGTGGTACGATTGTTTTGTTCGAGTAATCGAATGGATTCTATTTTTGTTAGAAAACCCGAAGATAGTAGGTTATATTTAGATGTGTCTTTATCTGGTATAAAGGTCGCAGCACTAGTGGAATCAGGAGCAAACCTTTCCATTGCCGGAGGAGGCGGGGTTGATCTTTGTAGAGATAATTTACAAATTATTCCGGCGCTGGTGAAATCAATTTTTACAGCCAGAGGCGAGGTAGAGTTGCCCATTTTATTTAGAAAGGTGTTATACAGGGTGTCCCGTTAATGCGGAGAAATGGCTAGACCATAGATTCCTGGGGTCAAAATATGTTGATTTAACGCAACTTATCTATATCCAAAAATTTATGGTTAAGCCGGAATTTGGCTTCAAAGGTTCAATTTTTTTTATTTCTTTTGTTTATAACAATTGAACGCTTTATTTAATTTGAATGAAACTTATTATTAATAAGTACCATAATATCATACATCATTTGAGTTATTGTTCGCATTAGTGATTGACAGGAAGTATAAAAAACAGTAGTACCACCACTTAAAAACTAAAATATTTTTTATTGGTGTATCCAATAAAATCCAAAAAAATCTACTGGAAAGGGCATTAGATTTAAAAACTTTTTTGACACTTACTAGTTTTTGATATCTTGTACGGTTTTTGCACAAAAAAATAAAATATGAATATAGTATACATAATATAGTATATTATGCACTCATTAATAAGTAAATAAACATACTCTATTGAATAAAAATTAAATAATATCAATTAATAAAATAAATCAAAACAACATCTAACACTTTTCAAACAATCTTCTTTGCAAAATCCTAATACAAACAAGATATCTGTTTGTTCCAAATATGAATATTTATGAACTATAATAAAGTTAAAAATTAATTGTTAAAAGACACGAAATAATTATTATTATACATAATTTACATTTTTTAAACAAAGACGGCCACGAAAAACATTTTTTTTCGATTCGATGAAAAACTTGATTTTGTTTTTACTAGAAAAAAATATATATTTTATTTTTTTGGGGAAAAACCGTAAAAGATATCAAATATTATTAAGAGATAAAAAAGTTTTTAAATTAAATTGTCTTTCAAGTAGTATTTTTTTAGTTTTTATTAGATTCACCAATAAAAAAATATTTTAGTTTTTAAGTGGTGGTACTACTGTTTCTTATACTTCTTGTTAACCAATAATAGTCATAATAACTGAAATGATGTATTATATTATGGTAGTTATTAAAAATAAATTTCATTTAAATCAAATAGAGCGTTCAATTGTTATAAACAAACGAAATAAAAAATTTTGAAACTTTGAAACCAAATTCCGTCTTAACCGTAAACTTTTGGATATAGATAAGTTGCGTTAAATCGTCATATTTTGACCTCAGGAATCTATGGTCTAGCCATTTCCCCGCATTAACGGGACACCCTGTATAATGTTAAAGCTATGATATTTCCGAGTATTAAATATTTTTTTAGATGCATTGAAGAGTTTAGGATCGCGTATAGGTGTATTAAATCTTTCAATTAACGCTCTGGGGATAGGTAACTCAAATTTAGGGATGAAAAATGACAACGGTGTGCTAGATTGGTCAAAATTTAATACGGTTGAGAAGGAGAAGTTAGAATCAGTAGTCGCGGTGTTTAGAAATTTAGACAGGTCAAATTTAGGTCGAACCGATAAAATAACACATGTAATTAATACGGGAGACGCGATTCCAATTAAGCAGAGGCACTATAGTTTTCCCGTATATGCAAAAAATCATGGATGAGACTTTAGATGAAATGTTGAGATTTAAGGTAATTCGACTATCTTCCAGCCCCTGGTCGTCACCAGTGGTGATGACGAAAAAGTCCAATGGCGAGTTCAGGTTTTGGTTCGATGGTCGTAGGTTAAACTCGGTGACGAAAAGGGATGCTTACCCCCGTCTGAAAGTAGATGCTATCCTAAATAAATTGAGGGAGGCCCGGATAATTTCAACCATTGATCTTAAACATGCTTTTTGGGAGATCTCATTAGACAAAACTTCTTGTGAAAAAACGGCTTTTGCTGTCGCTGGTCGAGGATTGTATGAATTTGTGGTCATGCACTTTGGCTTACACATCTCGGCTCGAACACAACAACGCCTGATGGGCCAGATTTTTGGGCCGGAACTAGAACCGAACGTGTTCGTGTATTTAGACGATATTATAGTTTGTAATAAAACTATAGAGGAACATCTGAATACCTTACAGGAGGTTTATAGGCGATTGGAAGGTGCTAATTTTACAATTAACTTTGAAAAGTGTAAATTTGCTAGGTCACATCTTAAATATTTGGGGTTCGTGATCGATGACGGAGGATTGAGGACAGACCCAGATAAAGTAGCTGCCATGATTGGGTACCCTACATCTACCAACCTGACGGAAAGAAAACGATTTTTAGGCCTATGCTCCTGATACAGGCGTTTTATTCCACTATTTTCCACCCTCGTAGCGCCCATAAACGCTGTGTTAACAGGCAAGAAGAGACAATCGATTAAATGAGATGATAGGCAAATAAAGCATTGCAGGTTATCGAAGCAGCACTAACAACAGCCCCTGTCTTAGCCAGTCCCGATTTTTTGTTCGGAGATGATGGAGAAGAGCACGTGATTTCATTCGCAAGCAGTTCCTTGTCAAGGGCGGAGAGAAATTATAGTGCAACGGAAAGGGAGTTCTTAGAACTGATCTTTGCAGTTGAAAAGTTTTGGCCATACGTTGAGGGATCTCGGTTTATCGTTATAACGGATCACTATTCTTTACTGTCGCTGCAGAGACTGACGAACCAACTTCCGGTAACTTTGGTTTCTTCAAAACATTAAGAAAAGTCAGTGATATCTTTTATTGCCCAAAGATGAGCGAATATATATCCAAATATGTGAAAAGATGCTTAGTGTGCGGAGAACAGAAAGTGCCAAATTCATCAAGAGCGGGATTAATGGGAGAGACAAATATCTTTATTTATTACTTTTATAAATTAGGTATTTACAATAATATTCGTAACTGATTTATTTTACGGCTATCAACCCATGGTCTTTCTGCCATTGGGTAATCAGAAAAAACGCTCAATTTCCATTTCAAATTATTTCTACAGAAATTATTGTCATTTATTAGTTGTTACAGATTGGTTTTCTAAATTCGTTTTAATATGCCCACTGAGGAAACAACTACCGCGGAGGTTTGTGAATTACTTGAGAATCATGTTTTTCTTCTATTTGGTGTTCCACAAATCATAATGGTGGATAATGGAAAACAGTTCATCTCGACAAAGTTTTTTATCCTTATTACAATGTTATATACTTATTTATAATGAAAATAACGTGTACGCCGACAATTTTTCAGACGATGATGAAAACGATATCGTCAATCAAAATGATGGTGACAGTGAAGACATATTTCGTGTTGTAAGAATTAGAGCTGTGCCATTGTCGTCAAGCAGTCCTGATAATTACAGTGAGGATAGTGATAATGATGAATAATAATCCACCAACAATTGAACCATTTTTTGGGCAAAGGGGAATCAACATAATACACAGCAATGCGAAAAGTGTCATGTGGGTTGTAAAATTATTTATTTGCGACGATTTATTTGAGTTTTTTGAGCAAGAAACCAATTGGCACCGTGACCAAAATCGTCATCGATTTTTTGGAGCAAAAAATATCAAATGGAAGGATGTATTCGCGAAAGATATACAAAATGTTGGGTTTGCTCTTGATAATGGATAGAGTGCGAAAGATGTCGAGGAAGGAATATTGGTCAACGGACTTCACAATACAAACCCATGATTTTAGCAATGTTATGTACCGGGACTGCTTTATTCAAATTTGGGATTCCTGACATTTATCTGATAATGCTAATTTGGACCCTAATGGCGATAGATTGCAAAAAATCCAATAGCTTCTGGATTATTTTCTTTTCTAGCAAAGTTTAGAGATGTTTATCAACCTGATAGTGAAATGTCACGTGACGCCTTGAAGGGGTTGACTATCTTTCAAAGTTTGCAATACGTCTAAAATTGTAAAGTAGAAATTCTGATACGTATGGTTAGCGAAGAAACATCGGGTGTTGATACGGCTGAAGTGCTACTACAAAATAAGGTGCGTGTATATGGTACAATGGGCGTAAATGGAAGACTTCCTCCTACTTTAAAATCTGCAAAATTAAAACCAGGAGATTCAATGTTTTTGGGTCGAAAAGATATCTTATTGCATTGCTGGGTATCGAAATGAATGGTACGCATGACATCCACAATACGTTCTAGTAACATTATCAAGAACATTGACTGGCGCACAAAGGAAAAAATTGGAAACCAATTACTGCAATTGAGTATAATAATAATAAATATATGAAAGGCGTGGATCGCTCAGATCAATATTTATCATAATATTTGATGGTGCGTAGCAGAAAAAAATAGACGAAAAGGGCTGCCATGTTTATTTTGAATTGTGCATTATATAGGGTCCGGCAGAGGAGTATGATGATTATGATGATAGCCTAAGGTTTTCGATGGTTGATATCTGACCACTAGACACCCACTGCAGCAATGGAAGCAATGCTCTGCCTTCCACCTCTCGACTTATACGTAGAGGAGATAGCCACGGCGGCAGCACTGCGCCTAAACTCAGTTGGACTCTGGTACAAAGGAGGCAGGGCTGGCAGACACTGTCACCTTTTAGAGGAGGCTGTCCAAAAGACACCCCTCCTTGGAAGGAAGACAGACAATTTGCCACCCTGCTACGTCTTCAATAGACCCTATAATGTATCGATAAAAAGAGGAACCGGGAGTGCAGGGGGTGGGGAAACCCTCCGAATTTACACCGATGGTTCTAAAACCAAAAGAGGATCCGGGGCGGGAATTTACTCGCAACAAATAGACCTCTCATTAGCTATACCCCTAGAAAAGCACACAACTACTCTGCAAGCAGAGATCGTTGGCATCATCCAAGGGGCGAAAGAAATCCTACACCGAGACATCCGTGATAGGAACATCCAAATCCTTACAGACAGTAGGGCAGCAATACTAGCAGTGAGTAGTCACAAGATCACCTCAACACTAGTAAAAGAATGTCACAACACCCTTAAAAAAGCAGCACAATCAAACAGTATTGAGCTGCGCTGGGTCAAGGGACACAATAATGAAGAAGGCAACAGCAAGGCAGACGAGTTGGCGCGAGCTGGATCGGTTCTCAGTGATACCACGGACGGGCCCCCGATCGCGCGAACACCGAAATGCCTCACTGATATCCTCAAACAGAATACTCTCAAGATGCTAAAACAACGTTGGGACAACACCTCAGGCTGCAGACAGGCCAAGGAAGCAATACGCTCACCCAATCTGAAAACAGCTGAATATTATTTGCGACTATCCCGGGGGAATCTGCGTCTTATCACAGGTATCCTTACGGGTCACTGTCAGCTAAGGAAACACTTGTTTACTATGGGACTGGTGGAAACCCCCATATGTAGAGCATGTGAAGAAGAGGACGAGACAGTGGAACATGTGTTAACCACCTGCCCGGCTCTCGCCCACCTTAGAGAGTCCATGCGTTGTGCTGTCCTTTGCTCGCCACCTTGGGTGGCTAAATGAGTGATAGAACAACGCAAGGCTGTCCCAGTCAGGGGGGCACAATGGGCCTAGTGAGGCCTAAGTGCTCTGGTCAATGATTTGATCACCCTTGGCAAACTCAATCCAGATCCAGATATATATTTTCATGAATTTTGGTATTAGATGGTCCCGGCGACACATGATGTGATTGTTTAACTTAGTGAATTTTATTAGGTTTCTTTTGTACATGATAGTGAGGTCTGCTATACTGGCACTTACTATATGATTAAATAATTTCTCACTTAACCCGTGGTGAATCATTTTTGAATTAAATTTCGAGGAAATTTGGAACTCGCCTATTTCGGCAGCCCTTATTACCTGACCTTTAATTAGTATATATACCGGCATAATGTTATTTTTTGTAAACTAGTCGGAGAATAATAAACAACAAGTGAAATCATACCAAGTGTTTTAATTCATCTATAAAATTAATTCAAAAATGATTCACCACGGGTTAAGTGATAAATTAATTAATCATATAGTAAGTGCCAGTATAGCAGACCTCACTATCATGTACAAAAGAAACCTAATAAAATTCACCTAGTTAAACAATCACATCTGGTTTAACATCATGTGTCGTCGGGACCATCTAATACCAAAATTCATGAAAATATATATTAACGTACATCCAACGAAGCAGCGAAAGTAATCAACCACAGTTATAAGTAGAGAGCGGATAAAAAAGCTTAAAAAATGTGAAAAAAACACTTTAAAAGGCACAAAATTTAGAGAAAAAAGCATTAAAAAAGCATAAAAACGGAAAAAAGCATAAAAACACGAAAAAAAGCACTAAGGAAAACTATATTTTCTTAATATGTTACACGTTTATCAACATATTTTACATAGAAATTCTGCTTAAAACTAAAATAAACATACTTTATTTACGCAATATAATATCATGAAAGTATTTTAAATTGTAATTTTGTATACATTTCAAAATAACTAAAATCTATTCATGAAAACAGTAGATCATTAAATGTTGTTCTAGGGGTTTAATTGTAAAAATTATTACTTCTGACGCTCAATAAATTTTTGAAAGTGGAAAAGCTTCTCTTTATTTGAAATTATAGCTGGATCCATTTGAAAATTGCAATTCAAGATCAAGTTTAATTTATTTAAGATCAACCCGACAAAGCCACCTAATCCACCCATTAGCAACACTAATCAGCCGTAATGATGCCCCAGTCAGAGAAGGACCAATCACAAGAAGTCGAGCAGAAATAATAATAATAATAATAATAATAATATAATATGTATTTCGTGCTAGTACATACAGTTTACACATGTCAAATACATTGAATATACTAAACTACAATAATAATAAAAATAATAGTACAGTGATGTTGATGAGAACTTGTGGGATGCGAACACGATTAACCTAATTAATAAAAATATATTAAATAATTAAAATAACTAAATAAATAAAGTGCAGGTAAAAAACTATTGAGACAATACAAAACACGTTAAAAATGAAATGTTAAAATAGAATAAAATAATTATAAAAGTCAAGAACAGCAGTCAAAATTTAAAATAAAAATAGTACAATAAAATACGATTATAAAAGTTAGAGTGACAGTACAAGACGCGTTAAAATCTAAATGTAAAATATAAAACTAAAAAAACATAAATGCATGATGACTATGGTAATCTAAAATAAAATCACACACTACAATACAACTCACATAAAAAGTAAATTAAGATAAATTGTTATCTAATTCACCAAAATCACTCGATAATATTTCTTGAATGCTATAATGAGCTTTCGAAATTAAAAAGTGTTTTAAAACATTTTTAAATTTTTGGTAAGATAAATTTTGAATACTATATGGAAGTTTGTTATACAAATTAGGCCCATAATAGTTTATACCATTTTGGGTTTTTGACAGTCGTAGACAGCGAGGGTAAATTTTGTGGGCTTGCCTCGTATTATGACTGTGAATTTGATCATGAGTTAAATAATTGTTTCTATTATTTTTTACATATAACATGCATTCCAACGCAAAAATGCATGGCAGAGTAAGAATTTTAAGAGAAATGAAATTTGATTTGCAGTCGTCTCTATATGGTAAACTACATATTGCCCGAATAGCTCTTCTTTGTAGTTTGAAAATTCTCACTGCCATACCAGAATGTCCCCATGTAAGAATACAATATGATAGGTGTGAGTGGCACAAACCAAAATAAGCTGTTTTTAGAGCTATTAAAGGCAATGAACCGCTAAGTCTTCTTAATAAATATATGTTTTTGCAAATCATTGATGCTAGGGCATCACCATGATTTTGCCAAGTCAATTTAGAGTCGATATGCACGCCTAAAAACTTAGAAGCATTTGCCTGGAAGGGGGTAGATGTCCTCAGCCCAAATGTGACATTGACTGATTTGTTATCATTTAGTGTTAATTTATTAGCAATCATCCATTCTCTAGTGGTGTTATTAGCAGATCTATCTAGGTCCAATGCTGTTTGTAAGTTACTGGACGCGGTTTTGATACTAGTGTCATCAGCATAAAGTGTCACCCACGAGTTATTATAAATATTTGGCAGATCATTGATATAAATCAAAAACAGCAATGGGCCAAGGATAGACCCCTGAGGAACACCGTTGTATGTTGACAAATACGATGAGCTCTTATTATCAAATACCACCTTTTGTTCACGATGAGTGAGATAAGAGTTCACAAGATTGCAGCTAGATGGCAAGAAGTTGTAACAGTATAGTTTTCGCATAAGGATGTCATGTGAGACGCAGTCGAAAGCCTTGATGAGGTCAAGAAATGAAGTGACAGTGTACATGCCGTTCTCAAAAGCAGCTAGAATTTCCTCAACAATACTCACAACCGCTCCACATGTTGACCTCCCCCTACGAAAATATATATATATTGTATTTAAGGTTTCCAGAGTGTTATATGTTTTTATAAGTTTTTTCTCGTGTTGTTGGATTTGAATGCGGTATTTATATGATATTTTATAAATATAATAAATAATCTCAAAAACACAACTGGTTATGATATGAATGGAATAAGCGTGGACTTAATAAAATATATTGCTACTAAAATAATATTACCTTTGACAAATTTAATAAATAAATCAATAAAATTAAGCATTTTTCCAAAGTCTTTATCTG